>OZ018324.1:16238769-16838769 GCA_963969495.1 Ceratothoa steindachneri | reverse complement strand
TATAATTTGCTCTTCTAAAGTCAGGAATTTTAACATTGTTCATGCTACTATCAATACCATTCCATTTCATCTTGAATCTAATTTCACAATGGTCACTATTACCCAAATTTCCTCCAATCTCAGTATCCTTAATAACTTCTTCCCTATTTGTCAGAACTAAATCCAGTATATTATTACCTCTAGTGGGTTCGTTAATAATCTGCCTCAGAAAATTATCTTGGACAACATTCAAAAATTCCTCAGCCTCCTGATCACCCACAAGAGCTTCCCAGTCTATATTTCTGTAATTAAAATCGCCCATTATACACACATGCTTACTTCTACATGCCCGTTCAATCTCCTGCCACAGAAGATTTGAAGCTTCCTTACTAAGATTTGGTGGTCTGTATAATAATCCTATGACAAGCTTGTTTTTACCTTCCTTTACATTTAGCCATAATGACTCTGTGTGATCATCTAATTTAATTGTACTGTTTACACAACACTGGAGATTATCTTTAATATAAATAATAACCCCTCCTCCTCTCTTCCTATTCCTATCTGTATGGAACATGTTAAAGCCCTCAATCTCAACCTCAGGTTTAAAGTGATTTCCTGCCAAATCAAGCCATGACTCTGTTATCGCAATTATATCAAAATTCTCTTCACTCACTAACGCTCTTAAGAGATCTATCTTATTCCTTATACTCCGACCATTTGTGTAGTATATTTTTAAGTTTTTTTTATTATTCCCATCTTCATTGCAGCGTGCTTTTCTATTCCTAGTTATCTGCTCATTCACTTGTGCATTAGTCCCCCTATAACGCATCAGTATGCCCTCTCCCTTAGCTATTCCTCTATCTCTGCATCCCTTCCATTTCCTACACCTGCCCTCTATTCCTGTTATTCCCTTACCTCTAACAGCTTCTAGTTTCCCACCCGTAAGGACCTAATCACACTATCCAGCTCCCCCCATAGAACCTCAACACCTGCCCGACTAAGATGGAGCCCATCCATCGCATGCGACCTCCTATTCCCGTAAAACCCTCCCCAGACATCTACAAACACCAATCCTAACTCCTCACACAGTCCTTTCACAAATTCATTCAAACCAATTGCACGCGACAACCATTCTACCCCCACATCCAATCTTGGAAGCACACCAGAAACAACACCTTTTACCCTGCTTTTACTCATCCTTTCAACTAACCTTTTATACTGCTCACGTAACTCACATGTACCCACCTTCTTTACATCATTCACTCCCACATGGGTAATCACAACTGCATCCCTCTCACACCCAGAAACCAGCCTATCATACCTCTCACAAACATCACTTACACCAGCACCCGGCAGACAAACTCTCATTCCCTTCCACTTGCTATCACTCAACTTCCTATCTAAATACCTAATCTGAGAGTCACCCATCACTAGCACCTCAGTCATTCTCCTATTCTGTCTTCGCCTAACATTACCCTCCCTCCTGCTCTCAGTCACACTACCACCCATCCTGCTTTCATCCACAATCACACCAGGCAAATCACTTTCACACTCTTCCTCTCTCAGGACATTGAATCTGTTAGTCAACCTAACAGGTTCTATGTCCCTTTCATTCACACACCTAACCTGTCCTAACTTATCTATCCTATCCATTTTCACCCACCATTCATCATCACTCACAACTTCCACACTGTTCCCAGTCCTAGCCCTATCTTCCACCCTCTTAGCACTAATCTCACCCTTCAATCGCACACTTGCATCTCTTCTCACCTCAAACACCAAATCATTCAACCTCTTACATTCCCCACTCAACCTCCTAACCTCCCCTTCCAGAAAACACACACGGCATTCAGTTACATTCACTCTCCTTTCAACTCCACATGCATCACACACCACATACACACTACTTTCAAACGGCATGCTCTCACCATCTATACAAACAGCCATACTCTCAGAAATTTACTAAGGAAAAAGTTAACACTCCCTAAAAAAAATTCTTGCTCAGGATTGCTGCCAGTTATCTTCCCCAAAAGTATTAATCACTAATGTATTTATTACACAGTGATTGATGTATTAAATAAATACAAGAAAAACTATACACCCAAATCAGTATTATATCCCAATCTTACAATGAGAATCAAGAGCTTCCTGCAAGACAACCTTCCAGAACAAAGCCAGACAGCCAACTGAGCCAGACAGCCAAATGGGTTTAAGCTTCGACTGACCTTCGAACAGGTAGCACCTGTTTTATAGAGCTCTCAGTCTGTTGATCTATTTTTCAGATTTTTCTATAGTTTGTTTGTTTTTTGTTTTTTTCTCACCACAATCAGCGAAAGCTAAGTTGCTCTTCTTTTTTTTTTCTTATTGCTACTTAAGTTCTTTCTTTGTTTGAATAAGTGATGGAGTTTGGGGATGAAAGTGAGCATGAGTGTCGGAATGTATGCATTGGTTGTGGTGTATTTGGTGAGGGGTATACATGTGTTGTATGTGGGCTGCGTGAATGCATTGTAGATTTAGAGGGGATGAGAAGGCAGGATTTAGACAGGATATGTAGGCTGGAGGGGTTAGTTGCTGAGCTCAGGAGGGAACTTAGTGTTAGGCCTAGATTTGGGAATAGGTTAGGTGGTGAGGTAGGCCAGTTAGATGTTTCAGGTGAAGGTAGAGGGCCGGTGGAGGAGGTAGGATATGATAGTTCTAGTGATAGTGAAGTTAGCCCCCTTAGATTAGTTAGAAATAGGCCTAGTGAGGATGGGGGACAGTGGAGAGTGGTTAGGAAACATGAAGCTAGGGAGGCTTCTCCTGTTCTTTGTGAGAATAGGGTTGCCTCTGTTGATGTTGTTAGCCAGGGGGAGAATAGGTGTGTGAGTCAGAGGGACACAGAACCTATTAGCTTGACTAATAGATTCAGTGCCCTAAGAGAGGAAGTAACTGGAAGTGATATGACTGATGGGGGTGGGGGTGGAGGAAGAGTGACTGGTAGTTTGAATGAGAATAGGAGTGGGGATGGAGTTAGGTCTGTGGGGGTTAGGAATAGGAGTCTGACTGAAGTGCTTGTGATGGGTGATTCGCGAGTTAGATATTTAGATAGGAAGTTGAATGCAAGTAGATTGAATGGTTTGAGGGTGTGTTTGCCGGGTGCTGGAGTGAGAGATCTGTCTGATAGGTATGAGGAGCTGGTGTCTGGCTGTGCAAGGGATGCGGTTGTGATTACACATGTAGGAGTGAATGATGTGAAGAAAGTGGGTGCATGTGAGTTACGTGAGAGGTACAAGAGGTTGATTGAAAAGGTGAAAGAAAGTAGAATGAAAGGTGTTGTGACAGGTGTGCTTCCAAGAATGGATGTTGGGGTAGAATGGATGTCTCGTGCGATTGGGCTGAATGATTATGTGAGGAGGATGTGTGAGATGGAAGGTGTCATGTTTGTGGATGTGTGGGATAGGTTTGTTGGAATGAAAGAAATGTATGCGATGGATGGACTGCATTTGAGTAGGAGGGGGGTAGATGTGTTGTGGGAGGAGTATGATCGTGTTATTAGGTCTTTGCGGGCGGGAAACTAGATACTAATAGTGGTCAGGGAATTATGAGAGGACATTATAGTACTGAAAGTAGAATGGACTTGGCAGATAACAGAAATAGGTTCCAAGGCGATAGAGGTGAGGTCATTCAAGTTTCAAGAGGTGCTTCAGGGATAGGGGGGTTAAATTGTTTCTATACAAATGCTCGTAGTCTTAGAAACAAGAAGGATGAGCTATTTAGTTATATTAGCAATGAGGATATAGATATATTATGCGTTACTGAATCATGGGTTAATGAAATAGAATTTAGTGACACTATAAGTGAATTTGATTTACAGGGCTATAATATGTACATTAGTCAAAGGACAGGTAGGATTGGTGGAGGAATAATTATCTATATAAAAAACAACATTGTTTCAAGTTTAAATACTTCAATAAAGCAGGATGGAGTTGAGTCACTTTGGATAGATATTAGGTTCAGTAAAAATAGAATGGTGCATTTGGGAGCTTTTTACAGGCCACCTGGGCAGACTGATGATATAGATGAACTAATGATAAGGGAAATAAGTAAGGGATGTGAAACAGATGCAGTTATTATTGGGGACTTCAACTTAAACTCTGTGGACTGGGAAAATATGATAGGTAGGGATAGAACAAGTGGCAGGTTCATAGAATGCTTTGAGGATAATTTTTTGAATCAATTTGTTAATGAGCCAACGAGGGGGGACAATATATTAGATTTAGTACTTTCTAACAGTGATCATTTAGTTCAAGAATTGACTGTTGGGGAAGCATTGGGAAATAGTGACCATCAGATAGTTCGTTTTAACTTGGGAATTGAGAAGGGTAAAATAACTGAGAATGCTGAAAAAGTTCCAAATTTTCATAAGGGAGATTATGTAAAACTTCGAAGCTTGCTAAATTTGGTAGACTGGGATATAGAATTCAGAGGTAAAAATGCTTATGGGATGTGGGATACTTTCAAGCATATAAT
Source organism: Ceratothoa steindachneri (assembly GCA_963969495.1). Taxonomy (NCBI): domain Eukaryota; kingdom Metazoa; phylum Arthropoda; class Malacostraca; order Isopoda; family Cymothoidae; genus Ceratothoa; species Ceratothoa steindachneri. The sequence continues at coordinate 16,834,281 of OZ018324.1, read as the reverse complement.
AAATGTAGTCCAAGAACAATGTATCCCAATGAAGACCATTAGGAACAAAAGTAGGAAACCATTATGGTGGAATCAGGAGATAGCTAGAAAAATTTCAGAGAAGAAAAGGGCATATAAAAAATTACAGGTACAAAATAATATTCAAAATTTAAGTGATTATAGAATGGCTAGGAATGAGTTAAATAAGATTATAAAGAAGAACAAAAGGGTGTCAGAAATTAAATTAGCTCAGGATAGCAACAAAGATCCGAGAAAGTTCTTTAGTTACTATAAAATTAATAACAAGTCTGGCAGAGTTAAAATAGGACCTATCAAATATGAAGGGTTTGTGAGAGAAACTGATGAGGAAATAGTTGAGGTACTAAATGGTCATTTTGCATCAGTATTTACAAAAGAGAAACTAAATAGTCCTATGTATAGTACTCATAGGTCAGGAAAAGAGGTGTTTACTAACATTTGTGTGGATCGGAGGATGATAAAAGGACTAATAGGTGATTTAGATACTACCAAGGCCTCCGGCCCTGATAATATTCATTCTAGGATACTTAAAGAAGGGGTAGAAAGTATCTCAATAGCTCTGGACAAGTTATATACTAGGTCATTGGAATATGGAGAAATACCCGATGATTGGAAGAGAGCAAATGTAGTCCCCATTTTCAAGAAGGGTAGTAAAGAGGATCCAAATAACTTTAGACCGGTTAGCCTAACTCCTGTAGTCTGTAAAATTCTTGAGAAAATAGTTAAAAAAGGGATTTGCCAACATCTAGAGAGGGAGGGGTTAATCAGCGATGCTCAGCATGGGTTTAGATCAGGTAGATCATGTTTGACTAACTTACTAGACTTTCTGGAGTTTGTAACAGATCAAGTAGATAAGGGAGAGAATGTAGATATAATTTACTTAGATTTTAGTAAAGCATTTGATAAGGTACCACATAGGAGACTAGTTCATAAATTAAAAATGATTGGGATATGTGGGGGTGTTTCAAATTGGATAGCTGAGTGGCTGAAAGACAGGAAGCAAAGGGTAGTGCTAAATGGTGTAAAGTCAGAGTGGAGGGATGTTATCAGTGGGGTTCCTCAGGGATCAGTTCTCGGTCCATTATTATTTGTCATCTATATAAACGATCTTGGGGAGGCAGTTAATAATAAAGTGTCAATTTTTGCGGATGATACCAAATTAGCAGCTGTAGTTAAAGATATTGATGATAATTTTAAAGTGCAGGGGGACTTAAATAAATTGTTATCCTGGGCACATAAGTGGCAAATGACTTTCAACCTTGATAAGTGCAAAGTTATTAACATGGGAAAAGATAATAGAGAATTTAACTATGAAATGGATGGGCATTGGCTGAGCTCAGTAGAGGATGAGAAAGATCTAGGAGTAGTAATAGATAAGTCATTAAGGTTTTCTAAGCAATGTATTGAAGCAAGAAATAGGGCAAATAGAGTGCTGGGTTTTATTAAGAGAAATGTCAGTTACAAAAGTAAGGAGGTTATTCTTAAACTCTATAACTCTTATGTTAGGCCACATCTAGAGTACTGTATACAGGCATGGTCCCCACATTTTAGACACGATATTAACCTTCTTGAGTCAGTGCAACGGAGGGCAACAAAGATTATTCCTTCCCTGAGGCACCTTGAATATGAAGATAGACTGAGGGTATTAAATATGTTCTCGTTCGAAAGGAGGTGTGTGAGAGGGGATATGATTGAGCTGTTTAAAATTTTTTCCGGGATAGATAAATTGGATGTTAGCAAGTTTTTTGAGTTAGATGATGGAAATCGGACTAGAGGTCACCACTTGAAAATTAAAAAGCAAGGGTGTAGGTTGGATTTAAGAAAATATTTTTTCACCAATAGAGTGGTAGACTTTTGGAACAAATTGCCGCAGAGGGTAGTAGGTAGTCCAAATCTAAATGTATTTAAGAGTAGGTTGGATGAGTTTATGGGAAGGGAAGGTTGTAATGGTTCCTAAGTTTTGTATATATTAATATTGTTTGTATATATCTATAGCTGCATGATTTAGTTCTTGACAAGCCTTGATTGGTGATACCCTTGTTTCTGGATGCAATCCTCTGGATGTAGTTTTCCTGGGAGTTCGGGTGCCTTGAAAAAGAGGCCGCTTGACTCGGATGACCTATGATGAGCCCTTGTGGCTTTTGTCATCCGTTATATTATATTGTGGGGGACTTTGATTTTGTCTTCCCCTGGTGATGGTGCTTTTTGTGGGTGGGTTTTGACGGAGTCGGATGACCTTTGATAGGCCCTTGTGGCTTTTGTCATCCGTGTAATTATGTTATGTTATGTTATGTTTTATACACCCAAATCAGTATTATATCCCAATCTTACAATGAGAATCAAGAGCTTCCTGCAAGACAACCTTCCAGAACAAAGCCAGACAGCCAACTGAGCCAGACAGCCAAATGGGTTTAAGCTTGATAAGTATAGGTTTAGGAAGGAGATTGGGAGGAATTGGTTTACAAATCGTGTGGTAGATGAATGGAATAGGCTCACTAGACATGTGATAGAAGCCTCCTCTCTGGGTAGTTTTAAGAATAGATTAGATAAATATATGGATGAAGCTGCTAGATGGGACTGACTTTTTTATGTACATATGTATATATTTTTCTAAGGAGTGGGGAGATTATATTTTGCGGTTGCATGAATGGACATAATCCTCTGGATGCATTTTATGTATATTGTAGATTAGATCTGACAAACTCCTGTAAAGGGTGACAATGTTGATGACTTTTCTCTGGTAATAAATCTTTTGTGTGTTGACTGGAACAGGAGCTGCAAAGTGTAGGCCATGGCTGTCTGGCTTTTTTCTGGAAGGTTGTCTTACAGGAGCTCCTGATCCTCATTGTAAGATTGGGATATAATACTGATTTGGGTGTGTAATTTTTCTTGTATTTATTTAATACATCAATCACTGTATAATAAATACATTAGTGATTAATACTTTTGGGGAAGATAACTGGCAGCAATCCTGAGCAAGAATTTTTTTTTTGGGTGAGTGTTAACTTTTTCATTAGTAAATTTCTGAGAGTATGGCTTTTTGTATAGATGGTGAGAGCATGCCGTTTGAAAGTAGTGTGTATGTGGTGTGTGATGCATGTGGAGTTGAAAGGAGAGTGAATGTAACTGAATGCCGTGTGTGTTTTCTGGAAGGGGAGGTTAGGAGGTTGAGTGGGGAATGTAAGAGGTTGAATGATTTGGTGTTTGAGGTGAGAAGAGATGCAAGTGTGCGATTGAAGGGTGAGATTAGTGCTAAGAGGGTGGAAGAGAGGGCTAGGACTGGGAACAGTGTGGAAGTTGTGAGTGATGATGAATGGTGGGTGAAAATGGATAGGATAGATAAGTTAGGACAGGTTAGGTGTGTGAATGAGAGGGACATAGAACCTGTTAGGTTGACTAACAGATTCAATGTCCTGAGAGAGGAAGAGTGTGAAAGTGATTTGCCTGGTGTGATTGTGGATGAAAGCAGGATGGGTGGTAGCGTGACTGAGAACAGGAGGGAGGGTAATGTTAGGCGAAGACAGAATAGGAGAATGACTGAGGTGCTAGTGATGGGTGACTCTCAGATTAGGTATTTAGATAGGAAGTTGAGTGATAGCAAGTGGAAGGGAATGAGAGTTTGTCTGCCGGGTGCTGGTGTAAGTGATGTTTGTGAGAGGTATGATAGGCTGGTTTCTGGGTGTGAGAGGGATGCAGTTGTGATTACGCATGTGGGAGTGAATGATGTAAAGAAGGTGGGTACATGTGAGTTACGTGAGCAGTATAAAAGGTTAGTTGAAAGGATGAGTAAAAGCAGGGTAAAAGGTGTTGTTTCTGGTGTGCTTCCGAGATTGGATGTGGGGGTAGAATGGTTGTCGCGTGCAATTGGTTTGAATGAATTTGTGAAAGGACTGTGTGAGGAGTTAGGATTGGTGTTTGTAGATGTCTGGGGAGGGTTTTACGGGAATAGGAGGTTGTATGTGATGGATGGGCTCCATCTTAGTCGGGCAGGTGTTGAGGTTCTATGGGGGGAGCTGACCTTCGAACAGGTAGCACGTGTTTCGTAGAGCTCTCAGAATATTTTGATTATTTGATATACTTTGGTGTGTGACATAAACATAAATATTAAGTTATAAGATCATATATTTGGTTAATATAACAAAGTTAAATTGTGGTTATTTTGTATAAATTGTGGTTATTTTGTTTTGGTGAGAAAGTGACTTTTGTTTACTTCGGGGCCATCTTGATTAGCAGTTTTTAAACTTGCGCGCACAAATTGGGGTCAAATTCTTGTTGTTTGTAAGTTTTTGTTTCTATTATTGTTCTTGTTTAAGTATGGCTGACTGTTTGGATGTAGAGAGTATGCCTTTTGAATGTAGTGTGCGATGTCTGTGGTGTAGAGAGGAGAGTGAATGTGTCTGAGTGCCGTGTATGTGCTTTGACTGAGGAGGTGAGTCGATTATGTGCGGAATGCTTGAGACTGAACGATTTAGTGTCTGAAGTGAGAAGAGATGCAAGTGTACGTTTGAAGAGTCAGATTGGGACCAGGAGGGAGGAAGTTAGGCCTAGAACAGGGACTGGAGAGAAAGCAGTAAGTGAAGTAAGTGATGATGAGTGGTGGGTGAAAGTGAACAGAATAGATAAGTTAGGACAGGTTAGGTGTGTGAATGAGAGGGACATGGAACCTGTTAGGCTAACTAACAGATTTGATGCCCTGAGAGAGGAAGAATTTGAAAGAGATTTGTCTGGTGTGGCCGTGCCTGAAAGTAGAATAGGAGGTCGAGTGAGTGAGAGCAGGAGGGAGGGTAATACTAGGCCTAGAGAGAATAGGAGAATGACTGAGGTGATTGTGATGGGTGACTCTCAGATTAGGTATTTAGATAGGAAGTTGAATGAAAGTAAATGGAAGGGAGTGAGAGTTTGTCTGCCGGGTGCTGGTGTAAATGATGTGTGTGAGAGGTATGATAGGTTGGTGTCTGGGTGTGAGAGGGAAGCAGTTGTGATTACACATGTCGGAGTAAACGATGTAAAGAAGGTGGGTACTTGTGAGTTACGACAGCGGTATAAAAGGCTGATTGAAAGGATGTGTGAAAGTAGAGTAAAAGGCGTTGTTTCAGGTGTGCTTCCCAGAATGGATGTGGGGATGGAATGGTTGTCTCGTGCAATGGGGTTGAATGAATATGTGAAAGGTTTGTGCGAGGAGTCAGGATTGGTATTTGTAGATGTTTGGAGTGGGTTTTATGGGAATAAGGGTTTGTATGCGATGGATGGACTCCATCTGAGCCGAGATGGGGTTGAGGTTTTGTGGCGGGAATTAGATAGTGTTATTAGGTCTTTAGAGGCGGGAAACTAGGTTTTGATAGTGGTCAGGGAAATTTAATGGCTCAAAGTGAGGCAGGGAAAGGAAGCAAACACAGATTTGTAGAAGGTAGGCAGGCTAATGGAAGTGCTTTAGGGTTAAACTACTTGAGTAGTGATAGTGGTCAGGGAAATACAAGAGTACAGGGTCGGGGAAAGAGAGAAAGGAGATGCAGAGGAGATAGGCCCTCAGGTGCTTCAGGGATAGGTGGGCTGAGTTGTCTTTACACAAATGCTCGTAGTCTTAGAAATAAGAAGGATGAATTATTTAGTTATATCATTCATGAAGATATAGATATAATATGTATAGTTGAATCATGCGTTAATGAAAATATATTTAATGATAATGTCAGTGAATTTGAACTAGAGGGTTATACTATGTACATTAGTCAAAGGAGAGATAGGACTGGTGGTGGGTTGATTATTTATATCAGAAATAGCATTTCTTCAAATCTAAATAACTCTATAAAGCAAGGAGAAGGTGAATCATTATGGATAGATATTAAGGTTGGTAAAAATAGGAAAATACACTTGGGAGCTTTTTATAGACCACCAGGACAGACTGATTGTATCGATGAGTTAATGATTAGGGAAATAAGTAAAGGATGCAAAGAAGATACAGTTATTCTTGGTGACTTTAATTTAACTTCTGTAGACTGGGAAAATATGATAGGAAGAGATAGAGCAAGTTGTAAGTTTATGGAGTGTTTTGAGGATAACTTTTTGATCCAATTTGTTAATAAGCCAACAAGGGGTGCCAATATATTAGATCTAATTCTTTCAAATGATGATCACTTAGTTCAAGGATTGAGTGTAGGGGAATCATTGGGAAACAGTGATCATCAGATGGTTCGGTTTAATTTGCAAATAGTTAAGGGTAGAACAACGACAAACTCCACGAAAATTCCAAATTTTTATAGGGGAGATTACGATAAATTACGCAGCATGCTAAATCAGATTAGGTGGGATATAGAATTCCATGGAAAGAATACTTATGAGATGTGGGATATTTTTAAGACTATATTAAACATGGTTCAGGAACAGTGTATTCCGATGAAGTCTATTAGGAAGAAATGTAGGAAACCATTATGGTGGAACCAAGAAATAGCTAATAAAGTTTCAGAGAAAAAAAGGGCATACCAGAGATTACAAAGTGAGAGTAGTTTAGATAATTTAAACCATTATAGGTCAACCAGAAATGAACTAAATAAGATTATTAAGAAGACCAAAAGGACAGCAGAAATTAATTTAGCTAAAAATAATAATAAAGATCCTAAAAAATTCTTTAGCTATTATAGAATCAATAATCAATCTAACAGTGATAAAATAGGGCCTATTAAATATGAAGGGGTTTTGAAAGAATCTGATGAGGAAATAGTAGAGGTCCTTAATGATCATTTTGCTTCAGTATTCACAGAAGAGAAACCAGTTAGATTAATTGATGATAATTCTAGGTCAAGGGAAGTAGTGATAAATTCTATTAATATAGACAGAGAAGAAATTAAAGGGCTTATAATTCAGTTAAATACTAGTAAGGCATCTGGCCCTGACAACATTCATTCTAGGATACTCAAAGAAGGTGTAGAAAGTATTGCAGTAGCTCTCGAGAAGATATTTATTAGATCACTAGAGTCTGGAGAAATACCAAATGATTGGAAATTGGCAAATGTAGTGCCAATTTTTAAAAAGGGAAGCAAAGAGGACCCAAATAACTTTAGACCAGTAAGCTTAACTTCTATAGTCTGTAAAATTCTTGAGAAGATGGTTAAGAAGGGAATTTCTGATCATCTAGAGAGTAGCAGGTTAATTAATGATGCTCAGCATGGTTTTAGAAAAGATAGATCGTGTTTAACTAATTTACTGGATTTTATGGATTATGTAACTAAAGAATTAGATAGGGGTGAGAAAGTTGATGTGATCTACTTAGATTTCAGCAAAGCTTTTGATAAGGTTCCACATAGAAGACTAGTTCATAAATTAAAGCTGCATGGGATATGTGGGAACGTTTTAAATTGGATAACTGAATGGCTGAAAAATAGGAAACAGAGAGTTGTACTGAATGGAGTGAGGTCAGAGTGGAGGAATGTTATTAGTGGCGTACCTCAGGGATCAGTTTTAGGCCCTTTATTATTTATAATCTATGTAAATGATCTTGGGCAAGGTGTAAATAGCAAAGTGTCAATTTTTGCTGATGACACTAAATTGGCAGCTGTAGTCAAAGAGGTTGAGGGTAGCTTTAAAGTGCAGGGTGACTTAGATAAGCTGTTAGCTTGGGCTCAGAAGTGGCAGATGACTTTTAACCTTAATAAATGCAAAGTTATTAACATGGGGAGAGATAATAGGGAATTTAGCTATGAGATGGATGGATATTGGCTTAATTCAGTTGAAGATGAGAAAGACTTAGGAGTGGTAGTAGATAGGTCACTGAAATTTTCAAAGCAGTGCATTGAGGCAAAAAATCGAGCAAATAGGGTGCTAGGTTACATTAAAAGAAATGTTAGCTACAAGAGTAAGGAGGTCATCCTTAAACTATACAACTCTTATGTCAGGCCACATTTAGAGTACTGTATACAGGCATGGTCACCACATTTTAGACATGATATAAACTTATTAGAGTCAGTACAAAGGAGGGCAACAAAAATAATACCATCCCTGAAGCACCTTGAATATGAAGATAGACTGAGGGTATTAAATATGTTTTCATTTGAAAGAAGGTGTGTGAGGGGAGATATGATTGAGCTTTTTAAAATCTTTTCTGGGATGGATAAATTAGATTTCAGCAAGTTATTTGAGTTAGAAGGTAGTAATAGAACTAGAGGCCACCACTTAAAGATTAAAAAACAGAGGTGCAGACTGGATGTTAGAAAATATTTTTTTACTAACAGAGTGGTGGATTATTGGAATAGTTTGCCACCTGAGACTGTAGACAGCCCAAACTTGAATGTTTTCAAACGCAGATTGGATGATTATATGGGGATGGAGGGTTAATTTCTTACTTTTTAGTATGTGGATATGTTTCTTGACTCATTCCTGTGGATGCAGTTTCTTTTTATTGTATATTTTGGGGGATTTTGATTTTGTTTTTGACAGACTCCTATGGAGGCTTTAAATTATATATTGTAGATGCATGGTTGGACATTCCTATGGATTGTTAAATTGTATATTGTAGCTGCATGATCTGACAAAATCCTATGGATGCATTATATGGGTGGGATTTGATGGATACGGATGACCTTTGATAGGCCCTTGTGGCTTTTGTCATCCGTTAAATTATGTTATGTTATGTTATAGTGTGATTAGGTCCTTACGGGTGGGAAACTAGAAGCTGTTAGAGGTAAGGGAATAACAGTAATAGAGGGCAGGTGTAGGAAATGGAAGGGATGCAGAGATAGAGGAATAGCTAAGGGAGAAGGCATACTGATGCGTTATAGGGGGACTAATGCACAAGTGAATGAGCAGATAACTAGGAATAGAAAAGCACGCTGCAATGAAGATGGGAATAATAAAAAAAACCTTAAAAATATACTACACAAATAGTCGGAGTATAAGGAATAAGATAGATCTCTTAAGAGCGTTAGCAAGTGAAGAGAATTTTGATATAATTGCGATAACAGAGTCATGGCTTGATTTGGCAGGTAATCACTTTAAACCTGAGGTTGAGATTGAGGGCTTTAACATGTTCCATACAGATAGGAATAGGAAGAGAGGAGGAGGGGTTATTATTTATATTAAAGATAATCTCCAGTGTTGTGTAAACAGTACAATTAAATTAGATGATAACACAGAGTCATTATGGCTAAATGTAAAGGAAGGTAAAAACAAGCTTGTCTTAGGATTATTATACAGACCACCAAATCTTAGTAAGGAAGCTTCAAATCTTCTTTGGCAGGAGATTGAACGGGCATGTAGAAGTAAGCATGTGTGTATAATGGGCGATTTTAATTACAGAAATATAGACTGGGAAGCTCTTGTGGGTGATCAGGAGGCTGAGGAATTTTTGAATGTTGTCCAAGATAATTTTCTGAGGCAGATTATTAACGAACCCACTAGAGGTAATAATATACTGGATTTAGTTCTGACAAATAGGGAAGAAGTTATTAAGGATACTGAGATTGGAGGAAATTTGGGTAATAGTGACCATTGTGAAATTAGATTCAAGATGAAATGGAATGGTATTGATAGTAGCATGAACAATGTTAAAATTCCTGACTTTAGAAGAGCAAATTATAATGGGCTCAGGACTTACCTGGAGGCAGTTGTACAGAAACCAGGCAATGAAATCAATTCAGGAATAGATTCAATGATATCAGTTAGTGGAGACAATAATCACCAGGAGGAAGAGATTACAATTGAAGAGGAGTATGAAAGAATAATTGAGCAATTAATTACAGGTCAGATGATTAACATTCCATATAAGGAGATTAGGACTAAAAATAATGACCCAAAATGGATGACAGATAAAATTAAGCATTATATTGGCATTAAAAAGGGCATTTATAGGAAAATAAAAAATGGAGAGGATCACTTAAGGCAGAGATATAATGAACTAGCAAGAGATGTTAAAAAGTTAGTTAGAGTAGCAAGGAGAAATTATGAAATTAAAGTGGCAAATAGGGCAAAGGAAGATCCTAAAAGTTTTTATCAATTATACAAAACTAAGGTTAGAGATAAAATAGGCCCACTTATAGATTCCAATGGAGAATTAGTGAGTGATAGGGACTCAATGGCTGGAATGCTAAATGACTTTTTTCTCTCAGTATTTACACAGGAGGATACTCTAAATATACCTGAGGTGTCAATGATCTTTCGGTGTAATGATGAAGAGAAATTAAAGGATATCTTGATCACAAAGGAGATAGTGACAAAGGAAATTGATAAAATCAAAAGTAGTAAAGCACCCGGTCCTGATGAGCTCTTTCCTAGAATTTTGAAAGAATGTAAGGATGTGTTAAGTGAGCCCCTAGCATGCATCTTTAGAAAATCATTGGAGAGTGGCATTGTGCCAGTGGCATGGAAGAAAGCCAATGTGATACCTATATTTAAGAAAGGGGATAAAACAAATATGTCTAATTACAGACCAGTAAGTTTGACATCAGTGGTAGGGAAAATGATGGAATCTATTATAGCAAGGAATATTAGAGATCACTTGGATAAGCATAAGTTGATAAAAGAATCACAGCATGGCTTTAGTAAGGGTAAATCCTGTCTGACTAATTTGCTGTCTTTTTATAGTAAGGTGTATGAAGCAGCAGATAATGATGAAAACTATGATATTTTATACTTGGACTTTAGTAAGGCTTTTGATCGAGTGCCACACTTACGACTTCTGAGCAAAGTTAAAGCACACAGGATCGATGGCAGTATATTTAGGTGGATTCAGTCATGGCTTGGTGACAGACAGCAAAGAGTTAGTATAGATGGAGTTAAATCTGAGTGGGGGTGTGTTAGCAGTGGAGTTCCTCAAGGATCTGTTTTGGGTCCCTTGCTATTCTTAATTTATATTAATGATCTTGACATAGGTATAAGTAGTGACCTGAGTAAATTTGCTGATGATACTAAGCTAGGTAGGGCCATTAGGGCTGATTCTGATGCTGTTGTAATGCAGGAGGAATTGACCATTCTGTCCAATTGGTCCGAGAAATGGCAAATGAAGTTTAACATAGACAAATGTAGTGTACTTAGTATAGGTAGAAATAATCCATTGAATAGTTATAAATTAAATGGGAGAATTTTAGGGAGGACTGATTGTGAGAGAGACTTGGGTATTTTGGTAAGTTCAGACCTTCGTCCTAGAAAGCAATGTCTAAATGCTAAGAATAAAGCTAATAGGATATTGGGATTCATTAGGAGGAGTGTAAGCAATAAGAGTGCTGAAGTCATTCTAAAACTGTATCTGGCGCTAGTTAGGCCTCATCTAGACTATGCAGTACAATTTTGGTCACCATATTATAGGAAGGATATTGATTTGCTTGAGTCTGTGCAGAGAAGGATGACAAAGATGATTGGTGTGCTAAGGAACTTACCTTATGGTGAAAGGCTCAGAAAACTAAATCTACATACATTGGAAAGGAGAAGAGTCAGAGGGGAATTGATTGAAGTCTTCAAATGGGTAAAAGGATATAATAAAGGGGATCTGGGTAAGGTTCTTATACTTAGTGAACATGACAGGACACGTAGCAATGGGTTTAAGCTTGATAAGTATAGGTTTAGGAAGGAGATTGGGAGGAATTGGTTTACAAATCGTGTGGTAGATGAATGGAATAGGCTCACTAGGCATGTGATAGAAGCCTCCTCTCTGGGTAGTTTTAAGAATAGATTAGATAAATATATGGATGAAGCTGCTAGATGGGACTGACTTTTTTTTATGTACATATGTATATATTTTTCTAAGGAGTGGGAAGATTATATTTTGCGGTTGCATGAATGGACATAATCTTCTGGATGCATTTTATGTATATTGTAGATTAGATCTGACGAACTCCTGTAAAGGGTGACAATGTTGATGACTTTTCTCTGGTAAGAAATCTTTTGTGTGTTGACTGGAACAGGAGCTGCCAAGTGTAGGCCATGAATGGTCTTTTGCAGTCTCCTTCTTTTCTTATGTTCTTAATGGTCTTTTGCAGTCTCCTTCTTTTCTTATGTTCTTATGTTCTTATTAGAAAATTCCTCAGCCTCCTGATCACCCACAAGAGCTTCCCAGTCTATATTTCTGTAATTAAAATCGCCCATTATACACACATGCTTACTTCTACATGCCCGTTCAATCTCCTGCCACAGAAGATTTGAAGCTTCCTTACTAAGATTTGGTGGTCTGTATAATAATCCTATGACAAGCTTGTTTTTGCCTTCCTTTACATTTAGCCATAATGACTGTGTTATCATCTAATTTAATTGTACTGTTTACACAACACTGGAGATTATCTTTAATATAAATAATAACCCCTCCTCCTCTCTTCCTATTCCTATCTGTATGGAACATGTTAAAGCCCTCAATCTCAACCTCAGGTTTAAAGTGATTACCTGCCAAATCCAGCCATGACTCTGTTATCGCAATTATATCAAAATTCTCTTCACTCGCTAAGGCTCTTAAGAGATCTATCTTATTCCTTATACTCCGACCATTTGTGTAGTATATTTTTAAGGTTTTTTTATTATTCCCATCTTCATTGCATTGTACTTTTTTATTCCTAGTTATCTGCTCATTCACTTGTGCATTATTCCCCCTATAACGCATCAGTATGCCCTCTCCCCTAGCTATTCCTCTATCTCTGCATCCCTTCCATTTCACACAGTCCTTTCACAAATTCATTCAAACCAATTGCACGCGACAACCATTCTACCCCCACATCCAATCTCGGAAGCACACCAGAAACAACACCTTTTACCCTGCTTTTACTCATCCTTTCAACTAACCTTTTATACTGCTCACGTAACTCACATGTACCCACCTTCTTTACATCATTCACTCCCACATGCGTAATCACAACTGCATCCCTCTCACACCCAGAAACCAGCCTATCATACCTCTCACAAACATCACTTACACCAGCACCCGGCAGACAAACTCATTCCCTTCCACTTGCTATCACTCAACTTCCTATCTAAATACCTAATCTGAGAGTCACCCATCACTAGCACCTCAGTCATTCTCCTATTCTGTCTTGGCCTAACATTACCCTCCCTCCTGTTCTCAGTCACACTACCACCCATCCTGCTTTCATCCACAATCACACCAGGCAAATCACTTTCACACTCTTCCTCTCTCAGGACATTGAATCGGTTTGCGAAGTTTGTCCATCATCTATTTCCGAATTATTAACTCTAGTTTCTGATAAAGAAAAATTGGTAACCTTTTTGCACGTTGTAGCGGGCCAAAACCTTTAAATTCTGTTGATAAAAAAAGACATCTGTTGTTGAAGCAAATTATGCTGGTAATCAAGGTAAAAACAATAAAAAACCCTTTAAATTCTGAACCTGAAAAAAATAAAAAACTTAATAAAACTAATAATCCAAATTTAATTAAATCTTCTAATAAAACACCTGTTACTAATGAAAATGAAGCTATAAATAAAAAAGTCAAATAAAATAGATAATAGAACGAATAACATAAATATTCTACAATGGAACTGCCATAGCTTATTCTCCCACTTATCAGAATTCAAAGTTTATTTACACATTAACAAACCCCACTTGTGTTGTATATGTGAAACACGGTTGGGTACCGAATCAAATGTTAATTTTATTAACTACACAAAGATATAAAATTATAAAACTAAATAACAATATTAACAAATTCTTGGAAGCTTAAGCTACCAGAATTTATCTAAAAAATAATAATGCTGTTGATGTACTCAATTTATACAATCCTCATGCAAACAACTTTATTGATCAAGAATTAGAATTCTGTATCTCTCAACTAGGTAACAAATTAATTATTTGTGGTGACCTAAATCAAAGACACCCAATATGGGAAAATCATCTTTTACATGAACCCCTGCAACAAGCAATCTCCTTCAATAACTATATCATCCAATCAGATCTAACTCTAGCTAGGTACTCCTCTTGGTCTCAAAACAAGATACGACTTAAAAAATAATTTATTCAACTATCGATCTCACTCTAGTATCCGCAGCTCTTTCAGACAAAATTGAAATTAACTTGGCTAGAGATCTTGGCTCAGATCATACCCTGATCCTTATCTCCATATCTGAACAAATAATTATATCCAAAATAAGAAAAAGACTGAATTGGAAGATAAAAGATAACAAATGGTCAGATTGAACAACTAATCTTGCTCCAATACAAGCAGATATATCCCAAAATCCAGTCGAAGAATTAAATAAAATAACAGAAAATATAATTGATGCCAACAAAATAACTCAAACTTAGCACTGAACCTAAAAGCGCTAAGTATAGCAGCAAACCATGGTGGACCCAGGAATGCAGCAAGCATGTGGCACTGAGACAGAAAGCTAAACGTATCAATGAAAGAAATTTTACATTACAGAACGGTGTGGTGGAGTGAATGTGAGTGTGTGTAAAAGGGCCATTCTCCCACCCCTTTTCTCAGTACCCTCTCCCTCCCTCTGTAAGAATGTGTGTGAATGGGAATGGGTTTGTTTTATTTTTGTTTATTTTATGTATAAAATGATTACCATGTTTTTCTTTCTTTCCAGGCGTCATATTCTGGAAAGATAGTAGCTAATTTTGAGATATCAGTATAATTAAAATAATATTTGCTTAAAATAAACTTTTATCAAAGCGTCATATTCTGGAAAGAGGTAAGCTAGTCGATAAATTTACTCGGGTAATGCCCACTTATTAGTTTCGCCATCCATGTATAAATAAATGGGTCATAAAAGGAGGATATATATCTTCTACAGAGAGTGGAAATGTGGACTGATAGCAAGAGGTGTTCTCTAGACGAGTGCTCCGCCCAGCCCTGAGACGGAGGGCTTTCGTGCCTCTCTAACCACCTGAACCGCCATACCCGCCTTCGTTGACAATCCTGCCTCCTTCTAAGTTAGCCTACTACCACCCACCTCCAGCACACAAGTGATAGTGCGTGCCACCTTTTCGTTCGGTTGTGGTTGTGTTTTTTTGTTTTGTTTTGTGTAGAATATAAGTAAATTGTTGTATTCGCCGGTTATAAAATTCTCGTTTGGTATCGTATTTGGATTGGGAAATCCAGCCTCATTTTGAAGTGTGCACACTTCCCTTGTGAATATAAATTGCTGTAAATATAACTGTAACTATCATTGTACTTTTTTTTGTAAGTAAAGGGACTGTATATACAATCCGTTTTATTCTCCCTCGATTTCTCACGTCCGGACAGTGTAGGAAGCGGGTTGGATCGATTATCGATTGGGATTAGAGATATATTTTCGGCCCGCTACAACACCATAACCTTTAATAAACAAAAAGCTATAGCACAAAGGACAATTAGCAGAGCAAAAAAATATCTCTACAAAAATTTATTTATAATATAAACTTTATAACACCAATTCAAGATATTTGGTTCTATTTATATTAAATTCAGAGGCACCTACAGAGAACAAACATTTCCTCTTATTCAAAATGGTAATCAAGTGTTAAATGACAGAGAAAAAGCAAAAATTTTGCAGATCTTCTTACAAATCCAGATCCAGTTATTTTAAATGAACAAGAAAATAAATTGATCAATGACGCTATAAAAAACTTATCAGAAGACTATAACAAAGAATTTACTTGGGAAGAATATATGGATAGTTATATCAGCATTTCAGAAAAAGGAGGAAAAGCCATGGGATCTGACTTAATCCATAAATCTTTTCTAATAAACCTGCCACTGGAATATAAAAAGAAAATCTTAAAAATACTTAATGTTTGCTGGTTAAAAGGAAAATTTCCATCCTTATGGAAAGAAACATAATTTATTGACACCCATAAAAAAACCTGATCAAGATCGTGCAAATTCATATTCATATAGACTAATCTCTTTACTCTCTATTTAGGGAAAATGCTTTGAGAAAATGATTTATAATAGACTTTATTGGTATCTTGAAAAAAAATAATATAATACCCTTCCAATGTGTTTTTTTGTAAGAAACAGCTCAATTGACAAACTACTCAAATTACAAAATTTTATTAAGATAAACCTAAATAAAAAAAAAGCATTATTGCACTATTCCTTGATATCAAAAAAAGATTTGATCTGGTGCCACATCAGGCTTTAATGTACAAACTTGTAGAATCTGGTATATCAGGATGATTATTAGCTATTTGAGTCAATTATCTAGAAAACTGCTCATTTAAAAATTTTTATTGGGGAAGTCTTTTCTGATAGCTTAAATTTTGTTAGAGGAATACCACAAGGTTCAGTATTGTCACCTATTCTACTATATATATAATTTTCAATAATAATATGCCTCAACTAGTAAATTGCAATTTATATCTTTTTTGCAGATGATCAGGCAATATATACCAGTGGGAATACCCTACAGGAAGCTGAAATAAATCTTCAGAGGGCAGTTAAGAAAATAAAAGCCTTTTGTGATACATGGGGAACTACAATTAATATTGAGAAAACTAAACTAATGCATTTTACAAATAAAAGAATATTTAGAACACCAACTATATCAATTAATAACCAAAGAATAAACGATGTTAAAGAAAATAAGTTCTTAGGTCTCTTCTTTGATGCTCCTCACTTAACCTGGGAATATCATATAAATTACCTTGTCTTAAACTGCCCAAAATGCCTGAATATACTTAAATCTTTCAGTAAATTATCCTTTGGAGCTGATCGAAAGTCATTACTTATATTTCTTAATGCATATATCAGCAGTAAGATACAATATGGATGTGAAGTACAGTAAACCCTCGATATAACCAACCTCAATATAATTAATTTCAGATATAACAAACCAAATTTCTTAGCTGAACTCCTTTAGGTTTAACAGGCAATAGTTATGACCAGCCTGAGTGAGTGTTGGTGTGTCACATATCTCCTACAGTGCAAGGTTCATATCAATACTATGTTGTGTAGTCCACTTAACTTTATTAGTAATTACATATGTATTACATATCCATAACGATCTTGGTTCGTTATTTCCATTGCTTTTAATTATCAGGTTTAATGAACTTTTGGCTCTAATGAATGATCCCTTGCCCCATATAGTTCGTTATATTGAGGGTTTACTGTTCATGACTCTGCCTGCCATTCTGTAAAAAAGAAACTTAAATGTTATTGTTAATGCTGGGATTAGAATTAGTATCGGGGTAATGAGGTCTTCTCCCCTTACCTCTCTTTATGGTGAAACATATATGCTACCACTTAAGTTTCAAAGAGATTTTGCCAGCATCAGATACTTTATAAAAGTACTATCATCACCAAGCAATCTTATTTTGAAAAAAACCCCTTTAATTTCTACAAAGAAGCCGTCACTGGTTATGTGGACTACCAACAATAAACCACCTTATTATTATAGAGCTATCAAATTATGTAATAAATTTGACTTGGACCA
The DNA here is from genome assembly GCA_963969495.1 of Ceratothoa steindachneri. Lineage (NCBI taxonomy): Eukaryota > Metazoa > Arthropoda > Malacostraca > Isopoda > Cymothoidae > Ceratothoa > Ceratothoa steindachneri. The sequence continues at coordinate 16,816,921 of OZ018324.1, read as the reverse complement.
CTTTATATATATAGAATCTTCCATTAGTAAAAAAAAACCTGTGAGAATTAATGTTAGTTATGTTATTTTATAAAAAAAATCTGATTATACCCCTCCCCCAATGATTGAAATCTCAGGGGCATCGCAGGGCGATCTCCCCTACGAGTCAACCCTCAACATATTGGAACATGGATAAAATATTATGCAACCAGGACCACAGATCTTCAGGTTTACCAGAAAAACAACAAAATTTCTTCAAAATTGCATAAATAAATAGGTATTCCTATGTAATTCGATGAGCTGAATAACATTGCTTCCATAACTTTTTTGATTAGAAGGCTCTTAAACCTTGGAAATTACCCAAAAGGAAATATTTGAGAAGCATAAGCGACAAAGTGAGGTAAATATGCTAAAAATGATTGGCATGCTGAAGAATATGGCGACTAAGCAAGCAAATAAGTTTAAAATGATAAGAGAACTGGGGAAAGGGATAGCAGTCCCAAGAAGCCTGTATGGGTATGAAGTTTGTAAAGTGATAAAGGCAGAATTGGAGAGAATGGAAAAGATCTAAAACAAAGTGGCAAGAATAGCACTAGGAGCCAATCCCTATGTAGTAGTAGAGGCACTGAGAGGAGAAATGGGCTGGAGTAGGTATGAAGAGAGGGTGGCAAAGATGAAAGCAAATTATAAGTTGAAATTGGAATAGAGACCTGGGCAGGCTATGTGTATGTTGCCTACGATAGGACCGAGTGGTGCAAATAGGTAATGAGAGTGGATACAAAGTATGAATTGGAAGCAATCTATATAGAGGACAGAGCAAAGGGAAAACATAAACAGAAAATATTAGATGCAGGAGAAAGGTTCTGAAGAAGAGGAATTAATGGCAAGAGAAGTCTGAACTTATACAGAGACAAAAGGGAGCCCTGCATTGAGGATATGTATGATGGGAGTTTTACAAGCCAGCTACTATTCAAGGAACAAACTGGATCCTTGGAGGTGAAGGGGCGAATATATAAATGGAATGGAGGAGAGAACAGATGTGAGTGGTGCCTATTGGGCAGAGAGAATTGATAGAATGTTTGATTGTGGATTGTGTGGGTCAGTTTTTAGAGGTTGAAATTGAAAGAAGAATTGGTGAGAGAGCTGGGAAGAGAAAAGTGGGAGGAGGTGGAGAGAAGGGAGGATTATGGACTGAGTGTGGAGAAAAAGATATAGATGACAAGAGAATAGGAATAGTAAGAGCAACAAAGAGATTTTTGCAATGTGTGTGAAGAAGAGAAATGAATAAGGCTAATTAATTATTTCTCCTGCCACTACTCCCACATACATATGAAGATCCATCAGAATCACTGAAACTGCTCAAATCATCGTCTAAAAGATTTTCTAGTTCTTGATTACACATAAGTTTTTTTGACTGAGAGGCACTCATATTGTGTGATAGAATACTAGCCCTTGGTGTCAGCCTACTATCAGATGCCCTAAGCAAATTTGGTACTCTTAAAACTGGCAACAGAGCCAGATGTACAACAATGTCTGTAAGTCTACTCACAAGCCCAAGCTTCAAAGTTATCAATAAAACAAATGGAAAAAATAATGGTGATTTCAGTCATGGGCCACAAATTGCCTCCCTATAAATGATGGAAAATTCCGTCATGGCCCGACAGATAGAGAAGGCAGTTGGTGATTAGGCCGCAAACGTGTTAAAAAGAGAAGGCAATACTCAAATAATGAGAGTGGGGCCTATCATAGGATGATAATGATTTAAGAGAACCTATATTAAAAATTGAGATTATTTACTTTGTGGTGATTATGTATTTTTGCCCCACGACTTGCTTATGGAGTAGGACTCAGGAACACCCCTTGGAAGAGTGTGAATCCTCTATTTAAGATTAAGGTATCATAAAATACCATATGGATTAGAATATATTTCACATATTACCGTATTAACCTAATACTAAAGCAAGGAACATAGGCTATTCACACTCGCTACCAAACTGGGGGAGTGGTCAAATTTGTCTGGTTTTGATTTTGTGAGTTTTATAAGTTCCTTGAACTTTTTTTTTAGTTTATTTGTTCTTGCACAGCATTCACTTGAGGCTAACTTAAGCAAAAGTAAGGGACCTCCCTAGCATTTTTTTCATTCTTTTTCCAAAAAGGAAGAAGGAACCATGAAAAATAATTATAATTCCCCAAGAGGGTACACCATGCTCCAGTTGCCCTCCCCCAAAGTTTATGATCAGAGGTTACCTACCCTCTTTCAATATGGCTCCTCTCATGTTTTGCTACTAATTGTTGACTCAAAGATTGACTATAGATGCAAGATTTATTCTTCTGTATTCAAGTATCTATTGCAAAATGTTGATTTGATCTTCAATGATGAGCCTTCCTCGCATTCCCTAGAGCATTTCCTCCAATTGCCAACAGATTTCATTTCATCCGCTCACCACCCTAATATCAATTCAAAACCAGTTGCACATTACCCTATCCCAAAGACCCAACCCAATATTCACCCATGTGAATCCACCCTGGATCACTGAAAAAGACTTTCTCTGGCCTATCTACAATCAGGACACCACCTCTCCCTACACTAATGAAAAAATAGCCCTCCCTCTCCCAGTAACCTCAAGCAACCCCCTCAGAATATCTTTCACTATGCCCTCTATAAAGGTTTGACTGAAGAGAATCGGGACAAAGTAGAGTAAATAAATCTACCAGTGGATGATGAAACTAGATATGTAAAGGTATTCAATGTAGGATTTCTTTCAGTGGATGATGAAACTAGATATGTAAAGGTATTCAATGTAGGATTTCTTTCAGTGGATGATGAAACTAGATATGTAAAGGTATTCAATGTAGGATTTCTTTCAGTGGATGATGAAACTAGATATGTAAAGGTATTCAATATAGGATTTCTTTCATCCATTGTACATTTCAAAACAAAGGTTTAAACCTACATAAAAGATATTCTTGTGGTTAAGCATTGCAACAATTTGCATTGTTCTTTATATTGATAAATTTTTAGTGTTTTTCTCACTCCAAATTCTTTTCTAACTTTGTTTGCTTCTTTTAAATTATAAGAATTATTTTAAATTGATAATTAGAAATCCTAAATTGACTTATAGTGAGTTGCCTATTGATATATATTTAATCTATCAATTTATCTAAAAATGAGTAATGAATCACCCAATGAGAATAAGATAATATTTAAAAAAGTAAGAAGGAAAAATATAAGGGAGAAATTCTCCATTGAAGATAATTTACCAAATGAAAGTGAAGACAAAGAATCACTACTGTAAGTTTTTATTTTGCTTTTACATTAATTTAAAATAAAATAATTTTATTAGAATAGAATATTTAATTTGTACTTTTTTTAAAATTACACTTTTAGTATTTATCACCAGGATGCACAAAATATTTTTCCAGGATTGAAATTTATTCGACTTCATTTTAGTCTTGATAGAATGAACAGGTAAGGTTCTTATTTTCAGTGAACAGGATAGAATACATAGTTTAATCTGGATAAATTCAGGTTTAAGAAAGCTTGATTTACAAATACAGAGATGGTAGGCTGAATAGTCATGTGTTAGAAGCTTCCTTCCTGGATAGATTTATGGATGAGGATGATCGGTGGGACTGAACTTAGTGATGGCAATAGGAGCTGCCTCGTATAGGCTCTTAATTAGCCTTTTGCAGGCTCCTTTTCTTGTCCTTTGACTTAGATAGGGTTATCCCAGAGATTCCGCACTCCATGTAGTTGTAGGTTTTGTCTTAACCCTGCTTGTGTAGCGCATGTAGGAAATATGTTTTGGACTGTTTCTGCTTCCTGGTTGCACAGGGATGTTTTCCTGTCCGTGCTGATGGGAATCAGTGCTCTATCTGGCCCCAGCTTAGACTCTCTTCCTTTCGCCAACATCTAATTTCTGTCTCTCTGTACCAACTCTCCTCCTTTTCCTCACCGCATGAGGTTACCCTGTGTAGCCTGTTACACTTGGTCCGAGTACAAATTAGGGAAGCCCCATCATTGGATGACTTGAGCTCTCTGATGGTGCGGTGGTAAGTTGTTGTGCTTCCACATCATGAAGAGTTCAAAAACTTGAGATGGGAAAGGTGAAAGTGGGATATAGCCCATTTTTAGGGGTCACAAGTGTACAAGTTCCTGTCTGTTGGTAAGTCTTCAGAATTTTTGTCAATGTTTTGGACTAGCTTCCTCTTTCTAAATTCCGTACTCAACCTTGGTGTTGGGGCCGATGAGGTGTTCAATGACAGCACCACTCTAATCAATAGAGTAGGTCTCTAACCTTTTGATTTCAACAAAGGGGTTTCCCTTTTGCCATCATTGGAACTACTCCCAGGCACCTCCACATCTGGGATGGAGGTGCTTCCCCTCCTGCTTTCTCAGGAGACCCTCCGAGACTTATCGAGAGAGGTCATTTCTCTCTCTCCTTTATTGACAGAGTTAGAGTTTTTCCCTTAGCTCCTTTTAAAGGTTGACTTTGGGTGACTCCATTTGCAATAGGTTCCCCCTTCACTTTCTCAGGGGCTCACCAAGAACATGGCAAGCCAGAGGATGTACCATCTCAGTTTCCACACCTCGCATTGGGGTCAGCTGACCCAACATAACCCCTTTAGAGTGGTAAGAAGTGGCATCATCACCTGGGCTTTACTATGACACATAGACCCCCTCCACCAAGGTTGGGCCAGCCAATTTATAGATGCAGGATCCTCCAAAGGAGGGCCCATCCAATTCTGAAGCTGCCCTGCCTGCTAAAGGTTTTGTTGTGAAGGGAGGAGAAGATTTCATAATGAGTCTAACCAACCTCCCCTGATAATTCCTTAAAAGCGACAGTGCCTTGAACAGCCAACAGCATCCTGAATTCTGCCTATGGGTAGTAGGGTGGGTCATAGTCTAGAATTTTATTAAACTGGTGATGAGGGGTATTCATATGATGAATATTGGTGAAAAGAACCTACTTTTGGCAGAAAAGTTAAATTCTGATTGATATAACCTAGATCAATTTGAAGTTGAAATATTGTTAGTTCTGGGTCATTTACTATATTTTACTATTATTTTAGTTACCCATAAAAGATCAAACTTGCCATTTTCTATCATCAATACATTTATGTAGTCTGAAAGATATTTGTCTAAAAAAAATGGTAAAAATGTATTAGAGAGACATAAGAAGTAGTAAACCTGTTAAAAATTACCCTTAATTTAGTTTGGTCTAACTCCAAAATTGCAAGTAGCCAGTTCTCATTAATCAGTGAAAGGCAATATTCCAGTAGTCTTGCCAGTTCTGATAACTATTGTAACTGGTAACTGTTTATAGAACATTTACATTTTATTTGAATGCTAGTAAAGTCTGTGGATCCTTTTAGAATAACATATAATTATTTGGTAGAGATTATTTCTTAATATAAGTGCCATCTTTTTATTTGCAGATATACCTGTGATTAGTGTGACAATGGCGAAAATAAAGACAAGGTCCAAATCAAGTTCTCATCTGACTAATTTTGTTAGTACTGGGCAAGAGCTGATGGTGTCTGATTTACCAACAATAAGAGATATTTTGAGGGACAGCATCTACATGAGATGGAAAGGGAAGATGACCGGAGAAATTATGAAGTGGACCAGCTAGTTAAAGACATGTATCATGTTTTGATTAATCAGTGGACCAAAGCTAATGCTGTCTTCAAACCACCTGTTGTAAATTAAAAGGCCACAATAATATCAAAGCTTAAGGAGGTGAGGAAGGAGGCAGTAAAGTTTCCCTTGGTAAAGGAAAAATTGAAGTAAAAGAGAGGTTCATTGCAAAACTAGATAAGTTATTTGATATATTGACATGCAAATGTCAAATTTCCAGTTGTGGGGAAGTAGGTTGTAATGGCTGTGAGACTGAAGCCCACATTAACTGCTGTTGTAGTAAAGAGAAAAAAAATACCTACTAGGAAACTGGTCTTATTAAAGGACAAAAGGAGAAGGTTGGAAGTAAAGGTACCTTTCAAATTGGAGGTCCTGATATTCCAGAGCATAATAGTCAACTAAGAGCTTCAGAAAGGAGGAGAAAAAGTAAGGTTGAAAGCGCTGTTTTAGCAGGAAAAGGAGCAAGAAAAGAAATCCAGCACTTTTTGGCAGAAAATTCTGATGGTGACAACAGTTTGGGTGATGAAGTAACTTTAGAAGCTGTCTAAGAGCAGGAATAGAAAGAATTATGATGAAATTCCAAATATTACTCTTGCTAGTATAAGGTATGGTGTCAGATTGAGACCAACTGCAGCTATAGCAACAGCAGCTTTAATAGATGCTGGATACATTACTGAGGAAGATACAAGTAAAGTAATTGATAAGAAGGAAAAGCTAATGACAATTATTGAACATGAGTTTGAGGAAAACTTAAGGAAGAATGGGGTAATTTTTTGTTTTCTCTTTTTTAATGAATGAATTAATGTGGCAAATTTTATGATGGAGGCAGAGGGAAGTGAAAAATTGTTTCCAACAAAAACAAAAGAACATTACACTGTCATCAGTGACCCTGGGAGCAATTACCTTTTCCACTTTGTCCCAGAAAAGGCTACAAAAGAAGAATCACATGCAGAGAAGATCGCTAAGGCTATGTTTGGATGGCTGAGGAAAAGAGGTTTGGATAAAAGCTTGATGGCCATTGGAGGAGACTCCATGAATCTATACACAGGTGTAAATGCTGGAGTAATGCGAAAAATGGAGCTCCATTTGGGCAGAATGCTTGTTTGGTTGGTCTGTAATCTGCACACTGGGGAATTTCCTCTCCATCATCTAATTATCAACCTGGATGGCCCAACACTATCTGACAACAGATATTCCAGACCAATAGGAAAGCTCCTTGACTCTGTTACAGATTTGGATATCAACCCAAATTTCACTCAAATAACTTTAGGTCCTCCTCTTACCAAGATACCTCAGGAAGTAGTGCAAAATCTTTCCACTGATCAATACTACGGCTATAGAATTGTATCGGCAATCAGAGATGGAGTGTTTCCTACAGGGCGGCAGCTGGTTTTGCTATCCCTGTGTTCACCCCTCGCAGAGCGTGTTACTGTGTGGGGTGATGAGCGTTTGTGTCCTGTGACAATTACAAGGTCACTACTCTCCCTCTACCTTTCCCTGTAGCATTGTTGGAACCGCCCTTGTGTAGCTCCACTGATAAAATGAAGGTGCATCCCCCCCTCATGCTTTCACAGGGGGCCCTCCAAATCTCTTCTACCGGAGAGGAGGTTTACTCCCCTTTGCTTTACAAGGGTACTGCAAAGAAGGCAGACAGGCAGCCTATAATTGACTGCTCCCGGAGGGAGCAACATGATAGGGCCAACCCCCTTAAAGGGACAAGGGAAGGCCCTCATTTCATGCCCTCTAAAGACCTGCAGGCGCTCATAATGAGCTTGGAAAGGGTCACTGAGTCGTTAGACTCACAGGAGGCAACACCCCTGAAGATGGTCATGAGACCATCTTCCGGGGTTCCTAATGCTGCTCCCCAATAGGAGGACAGCACTAAAGGAGCTTTGGCTCCTTCGCCTACTCCCAGTGGTAGGCTAGGTGGCTGGGAGAAGGTGGATACCCCAAAATAGGGACCACTGCCTTCTAAGCTGCCCACTCGCCTAAAGTTTTGAGGTGGAGGGAGGAGAAGACCTGCATGGCGAGCTGAACCTCTCCTGATAAGTCCTCAAAGGCAACAGGAATTGCCGTGGACTCCGGACCAGCTGGGAGTAGCTGCAGAGGCTTGTGTTGTCCCGGTCCTCATTAGCCATCTTTTTGCAGGAGAACATGCTGGGCCCATGCCCCCTCCCCACCCTCCTGGAGTATAAGGGTTTGCGATCCCACCACCATGGGATGGCGGCCGGATAGGGGGATGTGTGATATACACCCTGCATGGTGTCTCCATTCTTCTCTTCACTTTAGATACCTCCTTTCAGGCAGTAGCTGCACCTGGATAGGAGATATACCGTTATTTCTGTGTACATTCCACCGTCAGACGACTTTGACGTGGAGGACTTTTTCTGCATTGTGGCATGGTTGCTGAGGCCCTTTCTTTTGCTCGGAGACCTCAATGGTAGACACCCTCTTTGGGGAGATGACAGGATTTATCCCAGTGGTCAAGTCCTTGCCAACCTGATCAACGAGCTGGAGATAGGTGTCATAAATGTGGATGAGTTTATACATCACTGTCTGCGAACTGCTTCATTTTCTTGTCTCGATCTATCTTTGTGCTCTTTGGATGCACAGCCTGATTTTGGTTCGGGGATGGCTCATGGCCTCCCTGGTAATGATCACTTTCCCATTCAAATATCATTTTCTGGGCCGCTGACACCTGAGAGCCCTCCCCAGTGTTGCTTGGCCCAGGCACGGTAGTCTGTATTTCAGGAAATGACTGACTTCTTTATCTCAGTTGAGGAGTTTAGGCCGGTAGAGGAGTCCTTTGAGTTTTTCTTCAGCAACATTATCGCAGCGGGCCTATCTTCTATTCCTAGAATGTCTGGCCATTTTGCAAGCCGACCACTCCCCTGGAAGTCGTTATAAGTGCCTTCCGAATGACTTTGCTGTCAGTGAATTTTGTCTGGCTAGGTTCCAGTATATTTTGAAGCACGCCTGCCACTCTTCTTTGCGGTCATACGTGTCTTTACTTAACGGGAAGACCCCTCTAGCAGAGGTGTTTAAGTGAGTCAAAAGGATTCAACGCAAGTTCTCACAGAACCACCATCCCATTCTCCAGGTGAATGGGACTACAATCTCGGACCCTGTGTCCATGGCAGAATCCTTCGCGACCACTTTCTCTGCATTCTTTCGCTGCCCCACCAGCATTCAATGCTCATTGTGATGTCGCTGAAGGCTGCCGACTGGACTTTACCCCTAGAGGTGGAGAACACTTCAACAACAGGTTTATTTCGAGTGACTTTCGTTCCCCTCTTGCTTCGTGCGTGGACACAGACCCTGGTCCAGACGATGTCCTGTTCGCCATACTTTGACACTTGGGTGAGTGAGCCATGGCTTTTCTGCTAAATTTGTTCAACAGGATCTGGGTAGAGGGTATCCTCCCAGATTCCTGGCGAATCTCTACTGTGCACTTTTCACAAATCGGGGAGAGATCCCTCTTCCTTTGCCAGTTTCTGCCCAATCTCTCTAACCTCCTGCATCTGAAAGTTGATGGAGAAATTGGTAAATGATAGATTAGCTTTTTTTTCTGGACAGTGGAGGCTATCTGTCTTTGGCAGAGTGTGGCTTCCACAAGTTCCACTCCACATCAGATGCTCTGCGAGGCATTCCTTTGTAGACAGCACTAGTACACAGTGTTTATTGATTTGGAGGCCTATGATACCACTTGACGATACAGTATCATGGAGACTCCACACATAGGGGGGAGGTGACACATGGAGACTCATATTCACAGCCTTAGGGTGTTCTGTGACATTCAGAGCCTAGGGCCCTGATAGGGCTAATGCCTTACTTTTTTATCAATTCTTTGTTTGTTTGAAACTCTACTACAGATGCAAGTTTTATGCATCAGCAGCCGAGAGTGTATTATGAAAGGTGGACTCAATCCACCCCCACTGGCCTTAGCCCAGCGACTACTGCCTTCCGCACTTCCCCCATTGAGAGCCTACTTGTCGATGCTGGGTAGATGCCACTAGCTCTGTGCTGTGCACAGTGCATTATTCGCCTGTATGTGCGATCCTGGCACCTCCCGCAGTCGCTAACAGATCTCGACGGTGCCTATGCCGTGGTTCTGCCCAGGATGCTGCCCTGGAGGGTACCACCTTTTGCTATTTGTCGCGCCGCCTCTACTCCCAAAGCTTCTGTAGCGCTGGGAGTATGGCACCAAGTCCCCATAAGGGGTGCAGTGATTTGCCTCCTTGGCTGCCGTGCTGATGGGACAGCACCCCGTCCGGCCCCAGCTAAGCCTCTTGTCCTTCTTTTCCCCATAAGGGGCGCGGCGATTTGCCATCCTGGCCGCCGTGCTGATGGGATCCAGCACTCTGTCCAGCCCCAGCTCAACCTCCTTCCTTCAAAATGCTTGTATTTCCTCGCTTTTCATACCTCTCCCACAACTTTCTCTGGTCAGCCTCTAATTTCACAGGGTAGATGCTGACCTTCTTCTCAAGCCAACCGTCCCAGATCGGGGCTGGGGGGGGGGGGGGGGGGGGACAACATTCTCTAACCCCTGAGCTCCGGTTTGAGATGTTTTTTTTAACAACCTGCTTCATCCCCACCCATACCTTCCTTGCATCCCTTTTCCTCTCCTCTTCACAATCTATCTTTTTATGCTGTGTTTAAGGTGAAGCCGCCATGCCGATGGAGAGCCAGGCTACCAGGCAGGAGGGGTGGTCCCAAATGGCGGAGCCTGGTTCTGCCATGCCTGTAAGCACCTCTAGCAGTGCGGGCAACTATGAGAGGTGGTGAGCTATTGCGTCCCGCAGAAAATTTAGGGTCACCATGCCCAATGATGTTAAAAAACAAAATCTTCTTCCTAATTCCCCCTTGCTCATCGACGGAGCCCCCCTCGGGCAGCTCCACCGAAAAAATGGAGGTCCCCCGCCTGTGCTTGCACAGGGGACCCTCCATATTTCTTTAACCAGAGAGGAGGCTTACTCCTCTCCTACTCCTATGGGTGAAGGGGACTCCCCCTCCCTCCTTTCTCTGGAGGTGCTTTCGGGCACCTCCCTATTTCCAGTGGCAATCCCTCCTTTTCTTTCTAAGGGGACTGCCAAGAATGCCAGCAGGCAGCCCATTGCCGACTGCCCCTTGTGTGAGCGGCTCGTAGGGCAAACCCCCTTAGGGGGGAGAGGGAAGCCGTGCCCCTTCTGTCGCTTCCCTCTAAAGACCTACTGGCAAGAATATTAAACCTTGCTGGGGTCAAGGCCTGTGCCTCCCCACAAAAGACTGGTGACACTGCCAAGGGGACCTGTGATGTCCTGGGAGGGAATGGCCAACTGGAGGCCCCTCCTGTGATAGACATGGTCCTTGAAGAAACCCAGCCTCAGACGGTAGGGCCTTCCATGGGGAAGAATCCCAGGCTCGGCGCCAAGTACCAAACCCAAATCCGCCCCTATGCAAGGTCCTCATCAAACGGCTGAGGGCTCCGAGGCAGTACAAGGAGGGGAGGGATCTCCTCCAACCGGTGCCCCTGCGACCACCAGGACCTTTTCCATTTCGGAGAAGGACCTGGCTGAGGCCGGCCCATCTGGCCTAGGGGCTCCTATCGGCAGAGGTGAAAAGCGGGTTCATTCCCCGCCCTCTTCTCTAAAAAAGTAAAAGATGACAAAGACTAAGAAGACTTGGGGCTCATCTCTATCCGCGGGGGCTATGGGGATGCTGCCACTTTGGCAAGTGACCAAGCCAAGATTGGCACATCTAGCCCCTCTGCCCCCCCAGTTGCGGAGCCCCTGACTAAGACTAAAAGTGCACAGAGCGGAGCCTTGATGACATCAGGGGCCATGGTTCAGAGGTTACTGGTCGTTTTCGAGCCCGCTGGCTTCAAACGCTTCCTCGTTATTCGCTCCACTGATGGCACCATGTTGGCCAAGGGCAACATGATCCATCAGAGGAGAGGATTAGCTAGTGCAATTGGTAGAGAGCCGAAGGTAACCCGTTTCTCGGACGGGAGCCTTCTGGCGAATGCGGCGAATCCCGCCGAGGCGGCCAAGATAAGTGCTCTTCGGACACTTCATGGCACCCCGGTGAGTGTGACGCCGCACTCTACCATGAACTTTGTAAAAGGAGTAGTTTATGCGAGGGAACTTGTTGACTACTCCATTGAGGACATCACCCTAGAGCTGGCCGACCATGGGGTGGTCAAGGTCGAATGTGTGATGAGAAAACAGGGAGGGGCCTCGAGACCCACCACTACACTCTTCATCACGTTCAACTGTGACAAGCTCCCTGAGTCAGAGCGTGCCGGTTGGTACCGCTACCTCGTGAAGGCATTCGTGCCACTGCCGCGGCGGTGCTATTACTGTCACTGCTTCTGCCATATGAATCGTTCTTGTACTTGTGCAAAGTCGGGATCACCCGAAGTTTTGTGTAAATTGCTCCAAGGCCACACATGATAAGTCCAAATCATGTGTAGCCAAGTGTGTCAATTGAGGCGAGCCGCACCTCACTTCTTCAAAGCAATGTGGTGCATATCTCCTTGAAAGAAATCCTGGCCGTTCAGGCCTAGGATCGCTTTCATTCCGCGAGGCTAAGGACTTGGTCCTGACATGCCTGGTTCTGCCTGGGACGTCATAGGCCTCAATAGTTAGAAAGGCACCCTCTGCTCCTGGCCCATCCAGGCCAATGAGCACGGTTGTTTCCATGCCCATTCGGAGCCCTTGTGCAGGCTCTACTCAACCCGGGCACTCCCCTGGTAAAGCTGGTGGCAAAAAGGGTTCACACCCAGTCCCGGCTAAAACCAGGGCTCACCCCTATTCCCCCAGCGTGACCGTTTCCCGTAAGGCGAAACGGCCACGCGCCTCGACCGAGTCAGACTCACAGGAGGCAACACTCCTGAAGATGGTCACTAGGCCATCTTCCGGTTTTCCTAAAGCTGGCCCCCGAAAGGAGGACCAACAAAGGAGCTTCGGCTCCTTCTCCCACGCTCCGAGGTGGAGCGAGTGGCTCGGAGATGGTGATTCCTCGAAAAGAGGGTCCCCCGCCTCCGAAGCCGCAACGCCCGCCTAAGGTTTCGAGGCGGAGGGAGGAAAAGACTCGCATGGCGAGCCCAACCTCCCCCAATAAGTCCTCGAAGACGACATCGCCTTCAGCGCTTTGTGCGGCCAACAGCGCCCGGAGTTCTGCCCCCGGGAAGCGTACGGCCATTCCCGTGAGGGTCTTCAGTTCTAAGAGGGCCCCTGCATCTCCTCCGAGCTAGGCCTAGATTGGCATATTGCTTCAATTGAATTGCCGTGGACCCCGGGCCAGCTGGGAGGAGCTGCGGAGGCTCTTCTCGTCCCGTTCCCCGTTAGCTATCTTTTTGCAGGAGACCATGCTAGGCGCGTGTCCCCTGCCTGCCCTCCCGGGGTATAAGGGTCTTGCGACCTCACTACCGAGGGATGGCCAGGCTGGGGGATGCGCGGTTTACATCCGGCATGATGTCTCCGTTCTTCCTTTCTCTTTAGATACCTCCTTTCAGGCAGTGGCTGTGCAGCTGCACCTGCATAGGAGGTATACTATCATTTCTGCATACATTCCACCGTCAGCTGACTTCGACGCTGGGGATTTCCGCCGCGTCGTGGCACGGTTGCCGAGGCCCTATCTCTTGCTTGGAGATCTGAATGGCAGGCATCCTCTCTGGGGAGATTACTCCCTAAATCCCAGGGGACAAGTCCTTGCCGATCTGATCGAAGAGCTTGATCAGGGTGTCCTAAACGTGGATGAGTTTACGCATCACTGTCCGAGAACCGCTTCATTTTCTTGCCTTGACCTATCTTTGTGCTCTTCGGATGCACAGCCTGATTTTGATTGGGGGGTGGTCGATGACCTCCATGGTAGTGATCACTTTCCCATTCAAATATCATTTTCAGGGCAACTGCCGCCTGAGAGCCCACCTCGGTGGTGCTTGGCGCGGGCGCGGTGGCCTGCATTTCAGGAAATGACTGAATTTTCTATCTCAGTCGAGGAGTTTAGGTCGGTAGATGAGGCCGTTGAGTTCTTCTCCGGCAACCTCATCGCCGCGGGCCTGACTACTATTCCTAGGATGTCTGGCCGTTTTGCACGCCGACGACTCCCATGGTGGTCGGCCGAGTGTGAGACGGCCCTCAAACAGAAGCGTTATGCCTACATGCGCTATAAGCGCCTCCTGAACGATTTCACTGTCACTGAATTTTGTCGGGCTAGGGCTAGGTTCCGGTATATTTCGAAGCACGCCCGCCGCTCTTCTTGCCAGGCATACGTGTCTTCACTTAACGGGAAGATCCCTTTAGCAGAGGTGTGGAGGCGAGTCAAAAGGATTTGGGGCAATTTCTTTCAGGAATGCCCTCCCGTTCTCCAGGAGAATGGGACCGCAATCTCGGACCCCGCGTCCGTGGCGGAATCCTTCGCGACCGCTTTTTCCGCATTCTCTATCCGGGATGCTGCTCCTCCAGCATTCAATGCACGTCGTGATGTTGCGGAAGGCTGCTGGCTGGACTTTACCTCCAGAGGTGGAGAACCCTTAAACGACAGGTTTACTGTGAGTGAGTTGCGCCCCGCTCTCGCTTCGTGCGCGGAAACCGCCCATGGTCCGGACGATGTCCCGTACGCCATGCTTCGACACCTGTGTCACCGAGGCATGACATTTCTGTTAGATTTGTTTAACAGGATCTGGGTGGAGGGTCTTCTCCCAGATTCCTGGCGAATCGCTACTGTGCCTGCCTTTCGCAAACCGGGGAGAGATCCTTCTACTCCGACCGTTTTCCGCCCAATCTCTCTAAACTCTTGCGTGTGCAAGTTGATGGAGAAATTGGTAAATGTTAGACTAGCCTTTTCCCTGGACAGCGGAGGCCATCTGTCTTCTGCACAGTGCTGCTTCCGTAAGTTCCACTCCACGTCGGATGCTCTGCTCCGACTGGAAAATGCCGTCTGCGATGGGGGCGAGGGGACGCCTACCAATGTTTATATCTGAATTTTTGCGAGATCGTCGATTCCGCGTACGGGTGGGGGGGGAGCCCTCTCTGGCCCAAAGGAGCAGGAAGAGGGTGTCCCGCAGGAAAGTGTCCTCAGTGTCACACTCTTTGCCCTGAGCATCAACGGCATCACCTCGGTGCTGCCGAAAGATGTTCTCGCTACGCTCTACCTGGACGACCTTTCGATCTTTTTTGGCGCGGCCCAGATGCCAACTCTGGAGCGTCGACTCCAACAGGCATTGAACCGCGTCTCTCGCTATGCCGAAGCGCACAGGTTTCGGTTTTCTTTGGCCAAGACTAAGGTGGTGCACTTTTGCCGCCATCCACGGCTTCACCCCGACCCAGATTTGTTTCTTAATGGGGTGCGCCTGGATGTGGTTGAATCGCACCGTTTCCTCGGTCTTGTATTCGACCGTCGCCTCACCTGGGAAGCTCATATTCGCAGCCTTAGGGTCTATTATTCCCGCTCCATGGAGATTCTCCGTTCCGTGACGTTCAGCGCTTGGGGCGCTGATAGGGCTACTGCCCTACTTTTTTATCGATCCTTTGTTCGTTCGAAGCTCGACTACGGATGCGAGTTTTATGCATCCGCAGCCGAGCGTTTATTGCGGAAGGTGGATTCGATCCACCACACCGGCCTTCGCCTTGCGACCGGTGCCTTCCGCACTTCCCCCATTGAGAGCCTGTTGGTCGATGCTGGGGAGATGCCACTCGCTCTACGCTGCGTGCAGTGCATCACTCGCCTGTACGCGCGAGCCCGTTGCCTCCCTCAGTCGCCAACAGCTCTTACTGCATCCGCAGCTGATCTCGATGGTGCCTATGCCGCCGAGAGACGCCAGTCATATCCTAAGCCCTTTGGGTTTAGGGCCAGGAAACTCCTTCGAGAGCTAGATATAGCTCTCGGGCCAGTGGCGCCCCTGGTTCTGCCCAGGACACCACCCTGGAGGGTACCACTTTTGGCAATTTGTCGCCACGCCTCTGCTCCCAAAGCTTGTACGGCGCCGGGAGTATTGCGTTCGACCTTTCTGAAGCACATCTCGTGTCAAGCTGGAACCGTGCCAGTGTATACAGATGGCTCCAGTCCTAAGAGGGGGTCGGCTTTCACGCCGTATCCCCTCTGTTTGAAGTCAGCGGGGCTCTGCGTCTGTCTTCACGGCCGAACTGGTTGTAATAGACCACTCGGTTTTGGAGATTACCCAACGTGCCCGGATCGGAGACCGGATTGTGATCTATAGCCACTCACAAAGCGCCCTGAGTGCTCTTGGGGCATTGGAATCTCCACATACCCTGGTTTGCGATATCCGTGACGCCACGGTTTTGGCGAGATGTCGAGATTATCTTCTGTGTGGCTTCTGGACATGTAGGAATTGCGGGGAATGAGGCCGCCAAAGAGTCCGCGACGACTCTGCGACCGGACCAGCGTTTCGCTCTTCCTCACACCGACTAGATGGCAGGAATACGGGCAGCTCTTCGGACTGCTTGGCAAAGAAGATGGGAGACGGTCGAGGGGAACTTAAAGTTATGTGCCATTGCGCCACTACTGTTCCCATAAACCTATCCCCCAATTCCGCGATGGCTTCAGGTCGCTTTCTGTCTTCTCAGATTCGGACACACTCGTGTGATGCATCGCTTTTTGATGGAGCGCTTGGGCGCAGGCACATTCTTGTTGAATGTCCCAGTCTGGGTGATCTTCGCGCACGTTACCTGTCCCGGTACCGGAATGGGCGGGGTCGCTACCGCCTGTGCCTTGTACTCGGGTCGAGTGCATGCACTATGACTGGTGGACTGATGGACCTTTTGGGGGAGGCCGGCCTTCTCCCTTGTATTTAACTTTTTTTGTTATTGTTTTTTTTTTGTAGGTCGCAGGCTCCCTGATCGTTATCCCTTTTTATTGTTGTTTCTGTTAAAATTTTTATTTTAAAGTAGCCTAGAACTGTGCTGTTTGTTTGTGGCAACTTATGCCCAAGTGGTCAGTCGCCAGATAGCCCCTTAAAAAAAAATGTCCTTTCAGTCAGCCTGTGTTTCTCCCTTACTTCCTCACTTCCCCTACAACTTTCTCTGGTCAGCCTCCATTTTCACAGGGTAGATGCTGACCTCAGCCAACTATCTTGGATTGGGGCTGTGCCCAAGGTTGAGCCGCCTTGCCAAAGGGCTACCAGGTCACCAGGTTGGATGGCCTTATATGGCGGCACCTGTCTCTGTCAGCCCCTATACACCCATTGCAGAGTGGGCTACTCTGAGGGGTGATTAGCGTCTGCATCCCATAAAAAGAATAGGGCCTCCATGTCCGATGATGAAATTTAAAAAAATGGAGCCCCCCCCCACTCCCCTGCGCTTTCATGGGGGAACCTCCAAAATTCTTTGACTGGAGAGGAGGCTTAATCCTCTCCTTTGCCTACAGGTGTAGGGGACTCCACCTCACCCCCTTGTCTGGGGGTGCCCTCGGGTGCCTCTCTATTTCCAGCAGGTCCCCCTTTACTTTCCAAGGGGACTGCTAAGAAAGCCAGCAGGTAGTCCATAACCGACCACTTCCCATTGAAGCAGCTCAGTAGGGCAAACCCCCTTAGGGAGGAGAGGGAAGACAGGGCCCATCAGTCTCTTTCCTCAAATGACACGCTGGCTCAAATATTAAACCTAGCGGGAGTCAAGGCCTGTGCCTCTGCATACTTGACTCTTGACACCACTGCCAATGGGACCTGTGATGTCCTGGGTGTTAGAATTTGGTCACTACTTGAAGGTAGGTAATTGGTGGGCAGACTACCGGTCATCCAATATTTAACCCCCCCTTGTAGTTATCTCGTGGTGGTAACCACTACTTGGTATGGGGTCGTTTATTAAGATACATCAATATGTATATACTCAAAGGTGTATAAAAATATTATATATTGTGTAGTGACAAAGATCGCAAATGATGCGTAGCGTAATCTTGGTGCGCTGTGTGTAGGTTGCGGTATTTTAGTAGGTTTTCGAAGTTCACGGTAGTAGGTTGTCTGGTCAGATATTTCCTGTGCCGGGGGGGGGCGGTGACCTACCCCGGATGCTGGAGCTTGCTTCTTGCCTTCCTTTTTTTATTTTATTTCTGTTGTTTTTTATGTTACTATTTTAAAGTAGCCTAGTACTAGGCAGTGGTAAGTACAGTGACTTATGCCCAAGGAGGCAGTCGCCAGATGAGCTCTTAAAAAAAATGAGCTCCAAGTCCCAAGAGGGGGTTGGTTTCCACGCCGTATACCCTCTGTTTGAAGTCAATAGGGCTGTCTAATGGCTGAGCTGGTTCCAATACACTGCTCGGTATGGGGGATTATTTGACATGCCCGGTTCAGAGACCAGATTGTAATTTATAGCGACTCACAAAGTGCCTTGAGTGCTCTCGGGGCATTGGAATCTCTGCATACACTGGTTTGCAATATCAGTGATGCCACAGTTTTGGCGAGATTATCTTCAACCAGGTTCCTGGACATGTAGGAATTGCGGGGAATGAGCACCTCAATGAGGGTGCCAAAGAGTCTGCGATGACTGTGTGACCAGACCAGCGTTTTGTTCTTCCTCACACCAATTTCATGGCAGGAATACAGGCAGCTCTCAGGGCTGCTTGGCAAAGATGATGGGAGACGGTCGAGGGGAACTTAGAGTCGCATGCCATTGCGCTGTGACAGTTCCCATGGACCTACCGCCCAATGGAGGATGGATTTAGGTTGCCTTCTGTCATCTCCGAATTGGACAGAATCTCGGGAGTCGCTGCCATTTGATGGAGCGCTTGCTGCACCATACTGTCAAGACTGTGTTGTCCTCCAAACTGTTTGACACTTTCTTGTTGAATGTTCCTGTCTGGGTGATCTCTGTGTACGTTACCTATCCTGGTACTGGGATGAGCCAGGTCACTACCGCTTGTCTCTTGTACTTGGGCCGATTTTGTGCACACTGACTTGTGGACTTTATAAGATTTTGGAAGAGGCTGGCCTCCTCCACTTTATTTGACCCTTTTTGTCTGTTTCTTTTTGTAGGTTGCATGTTCCTGCACTGGGGGGAGGCGGGCCTACCCCCGATGCCGGAGCACACTTCCTTCTTGTTGTTTTGCTTTTTCTCCCTTGTCCTTTTTTATCATTGTGTTATTTAGATATTATTTGGTTTTTAATATAGCCTAATTGTAGGCTGTTGTGTACAGCGACTTGTGCCCAAGTAGGCAGTCACCAGATGGGCTACCACAATGAAAAAAACAACAAACCAAAATCAATTTCTTCTGGTGCAACACAGATTTCAACCCTGGAATGTCAACTCAAACAGGCATTGAATTGCATCTCTCTCTATGACGAAGCACACAGGTTTCAGTTTACCTGGCCAAGACTATGGTAGTGCATTATTCTCTCCTCCCCCAGATTTTTCATAAAGAGTACTTGCTGAAAGTGGTGGACTTGTACCATTTCCTTGGTCTTTTCTTTTACCCCTACTTCACCTGGAAGGCCTTGTACCTGCACCATTGACACTTAGCACTTGTAGTACTGATAGACATTACTTTGTTCACTTAAAACTTCCAGCTGCAAATTTTATGCATCCTCAGTTGAGTTGCGATCCACCACACCAGTGTCTGCCTGGTGACTGGTGCCTTCAGTGCATAACCTATTGAGAGTTTGCTTGTTGATGTTGGGGAAATTCCACTTGCCCCGCACTGTCAGTGTTTTATGTGCTTGTACACACAAAAGCTTGGCATCTCCTTCAATTGCCAATGGCTCTCATCGCTGTTGAGAGAACCCAATCATAGCCTAACCTCTTTGGGTTTAGGGTTAGGAAACTTTTGAAAGCCTTGTGTAGCTCGGGCTGTTGGTGCCTCTGGTTCTGCCTAGGATGCTAACTTGGATGGTACCACCTATGATTGTCACCACCCTCTACTCCCAAAGCTTCCACAGTGCTGGGGCTACTGTGTTAAAACCTTTTAGAGCACACTATGTGCCACGCTGGCTCTGTTCCAGTGTATATGGATGGCTGCATCCTATCTATTTGAACTCTGTGGGGCTCTACAAGGCCTTCCTCTGTCTTCACTGCTGAGCTGGTTGTAATACACCCCTTGGTACCCGAGATAATGTGTCATGCCCATTTCTGAAATCGGATTGTGATCTTTAGTAACTCATAATGTGCCCCGAGTGCTATCAGGGCATTGGAATCTCCTCACAGCAGTTGTTCACAGTATCCCTGATGCCACAATCACTGTGAGCCGGGCAATTGTTGAGATTTTCTTCTGTTGGCTTCGCTACTGCTTGTCTCTTGCACTTGGGACAAGTTCGTGCACACAGATTTGTGGACTTATGGACTTTCTGAAGGAGGTTGGCCTGCATTTTATTTCACTACTCTATTTGGTGCCAGCCTCTTTCTTCTTCTTGCTTTTGTTTTGCATGTTCGGCTTGTTTTTGTCTAGTGTGTGTATCACTTTGGTGTTTCTTTTTTGTTTTGTTTTATTAGATGTGCCATAACAATAGGCTAAAGTTAATTATGGTGGTTTGTGCCTTTTGTGGCTGTCGTCAGATTTGTGCTATAAAAAAAAAGAGAAAAGCTCTAGTGCTTGGAGGTATGAGAGCAGGAAAGAGAGAGTGAAGAAGTGATGTGAGGTGTGTATGTACTTATTGTTTCTGGGTAGTAATTGATTTGTTATGAGGCTGTGGCATGGGTGTGAAGGATTATCTGTTCTTGTGTAGAACTGGGTACTGAGCATGTTTAGGTTTGTGTCAATGGGGAATATTTTTGTTTTTGTCTGCAAGTGATTTTATTTATATGGGTGATCAGTGGTGTACCTAGGATTTTAGGCTGGGGGTAGGGGTGAAACTTAGAATTTTTATTTTGATTAAAGAAACAAAATTCTTCACTTAGTCAAATTAAATCTCAATTTCATCTAGTATCGAGGGTTTTATGGTCCAGATGCATGCTATCAGCAGTTAAGTTCTCTAGTTTAAAAGTGAAGAAAGGACATAGAATTATTTTTGTATTGTTACATGAACAAGAGATACAAAACACACGCTTGAACATAGTCTTTATTGTATTAATAATAATCAGCACAAATATCAAATTATACAATTAGTGAATTAACCACCATTAAGCAGTTAACAAACATTTCATCAAATGACTGCCTCAGTACATTCATGAATCATTTTGACAACTGCAGAACATAAAAGTTCAAAGCAGGAACCTTTGATTGCCCTTATCATGGAACACATCAATGACGTTATCTGGGTCCAGCTCAACTAGAATGGCAACACTGTTGTGGCATTCCACCTAACGAGTAGGACAGTATGCCTTCAGACGTCGTTTATTGTGTAATGATGCCATCTCATCCTTTTCAATCAGCTTCTCAAGCATGTTGGTGCACTTTGGCGAGTTGGCGAAGAAATCGCAGATATTGGCTAATGATTCCAAAGAGTACTTTGAGTTCAGGATGGTTGCAGGCCTTACCGATAACCAAATTCATCTGATGACCAAAAGTGTACATAGATGGCGACATGCTGCTTAGCCTTCACGATGGCTTGACATCCGTTGAATCGACCGGACATTGATGCTGCCCGTTGTAACCTTGGCCTCGCAAGTTTACCACATCCAGCCCAAGAGAGTTGAGTGTGTCCAATATCAGAGTGGCCAGCCCCTGGCCCGAAGTCTCTTTGGTCTCTACCAAAGCACCAAAATCTTCGCTTATCACACCTTCTGAGTTCACTTTGCTATGTTTGAGCCGTATCCGTGGTCTCTTCCATCAGCACTTGCCCGCTTGACTTTAGTGACCAACTTGTTTTGAATGAGCTCACCCACTATGTTAAGTTCATTCTGGATTTGAGGAGATGCATATGAAGCGTAGTGGGATGACTCAGAAAGAAGAGTCTGGAGTGCCTCGTCTCCTCTATCAACATGGAAGCGTAAAGCGTTCCAAAATATGCCATCATTTTTCGAGGGCAAGACGTCCTCTCTGGCATCGCAATGGCCCCAAAAAGCGTTAACCCTAAACCGCTAAATGTAAAAAATATTTATGTTAAGATGGATATTATATACAGGAGATACAGCTGTATTGGAGATATGAGATATTGATTAGTTGAAAATAGACTACTCACCAGTGGGATGCTAATGCTTTTAAGCACAGACACTGAAGTTCATACAACATAACTATCACAGTAAGATTCAACAAGGAATGGGTGCGCTGTTGGCAAGTAGCTGCTTATATAGCTTCTACTGATGAGCTCTAGAATGTTCCAGTCACTTTTAGATGGTGTCTTCCGGTAGCGTGCAACTAACCACGTAGTGGGGGTCCTCAAACAATCTAAATCACAGGAGGCGACACCACTGTACAATAACTATCTTAATATGACAAAAACGGGTGCATTATCAGCAAGAAACTTCTAGGAATGAGATCTAGAATGTTCCAGTCACCAGTGCCTTACAGGTGGCGTGTAGCTTCTGGCGGTGACTCACCGCTGGAGTTGTCTTCTGGTAGTGCATGGCTAACCACATGCTGGGGGTTCCCAAACATTCCAAGTCACTTGAGGCGACAGTAGCAGCCACTCACAGTGCCCTCAACCCATTTTACCTCAATTTGTGCTATTTTAAAACTCTACCTATCTTATCGGTAAAATAAATGTTGCTAAAAATATCTAATTAATTTTGCAAATTCCTAAAAGTAAAAAAATTTTGCCATATTTTCAGGGGAGGGGGCACCCTCCCCTCTTCCATAGAGCAAATTTTTGGGGAAGGCGGCTGACAAGCTCCCCCCCCCCCTTAGGTATGCCACTGTGGGTGATGTATGAATACTCAACAATATTTCTATGTATGAATACTCTACAATATTTCTTTCCCAGTCAAATTTCATTCTTTTTCAGCCTTTTCAAACTTGATCCAGCCATTAAAAGGCTTATTCTCATGGAAATAATTCCCTATTTTACCAATATTTTTGTGTCTTCCCCATTTATCCCACCTTTATTTCTGTTATTGCTTTATATACTTTGGATAAAGTTATGTATGATATTATTTATTCATTTAATGACTTTTATGCATGTATTTCTTTTATTCTCTTCCTTTCATTTTTTTCTTTTGTATTTTTATATTTTTACTATCTCTTTGGTATATTTGTAGATTTTTTTAACCAATTTTTGTTGTAGATATTATAATTTCTTGTTTTCCCTGCTTTTTGGGCTGTAAAGCCACAGTGATTTTCTCTTAAGCTCTCCTTCATTCCCATTTACATCTGATGACATCATTCTCAGCTACACACAATGGAAATTGGATCAAAAATAAAAAAAAAAGAGTAAATTATGTCCAAATCTCTATAGTTCCTTTTCAAGCATTGCATCAAGTCTAAGTCAAGGCACATCAAGGTGGCTGACTTTCCATAGTCTCACCTCATAATTCTCCTCTATAATATATTCTAAATTATATGCAATTGAGAAGTTTTATTACATTGTGTTAATGTGTGGAACTAGCAAATAAGTCATTTAAATATTTAATTCAGGGATGGATAATAATTTGAGAGAAAATAAGAGAGAATAATTAACATAGAATGTTAATGGTCTATATATAGACCATTAACATTCTATATTAATTCAGCTCTCAAATTTTCCCTTGACTTATTATCCATCCCTGAATTGAATAGTTAAATGACTTATTTGCAAGTTACTACACATTAGTAAATTTTGCCTATATATATTTAGGATTTATATCAGAATATTTATTAATATATGAAGCTTTACCAAATAATTTAAGCCACATTAACCCTTTAGTCACCCGGCTAATTCGCTTGAAATCACCTTGGGAGGGGGAAAATTACAAATGGTACACATTATCAAAATAATTAAAATAAAATATTTAAATCCTTTTTTATAAATCAAATAATAAGCATTTTAATTGAAAAGAATTATTCTATTGATATAATTAAAAAATTATTAATAACCTTCTACCTATTTATAATTATGATTGATAAATCTCAGTTCTTACACAAATTTTCATCAACACCCATGTTTGTTTTTTAAATCAGTTATGCTTTAAAATGTATTTCTAATTATAGAAAACAGTGCCACTATTCATGGGAGACTATTTTATATCTTAGATTTTATGAAAATTTGCTCAGGGCCTATTTTTTACCTATAAAACGGTATTTTCCAGACAAAATAGGCTTGTTGGTTTGTGTGCTTTCAATAACATACTAACTTAAGGCATTTCCTCATTTTAATTAGATGAAAAATGAAAAACATAAGTGTATTTAACTAAAAAAATAAGGAAGAGTCATCAAAAATGGTGTGTTTACACAGATTTGAGTAAATTACTTACTTAAAATCAGCCTCTTTTCGCTGTCATGTTGTGGTGAGGCCTAGAACAGAGTCAAGTTACTCTCATTCATAAATCTTGGTTTACAAACAAAGAAGGACTGACCTAAGCCATTTATGCATTTTAATTAGATGCTTAATCACTAACATAAGAGTTTGAAATTTAGGGGGGACAAATTATCATAATTATCAGGGCAAATACGAGTCTATAGGTGAAAGGCCAACAAAGGCCCTCAGGCGATTATGTAGCACTAAATTGAGGACTTATAAAGCCCCCTTGGGTGACTGATTGGTTAAGTGTGGTTAGTCACTCTACGACTACTAAGTTCACTTACCTTGTGACTGCCATATGCTGTAGATAGTGTTAGTTAGGTCCTCAGTGTGAAATAAAAGACCTCAGAAGTGGAGATCTATGGTAAAACTCACAAGTTTGTTATTATCAAGTTGTATTATTTAGGAAAATATTTATAAGATTTCTTTGTTCTTTTGTTATATTTAAATATTGGGATGCTAAGTGGCTATGCTTTTCTTTTCCTCCTCAATGACACATCAATAAATACCCTTTTCTAGAGCTCGTCTTCAAGAAAGCAAAGAACTACGAAAGATCAGGCGAAAGCATAGCGGTGTTACACCTGAAGTTCTTCTTAATGGCGACTCAAAAGAAAAGAAAAAAGAAAAAGAGGTATGGCTTAATGTATTTGCCATATAAGTAAGATTTTTCCCCTCTATAATTTATAGCGCAATAGAAACGAGGCTGTATGTATCATGCAAAGTTTGTAAGGAATGACATAAAGAAAGGGTGAAGATAGAGGAAGTGAAAATGTGTGTAAAATATATAGCTGCAGATAGTCCTACAGGTATTGGAGCTAGGGGGGGAACTACAGGCAGATATTGTGTGCAAGAGGGCACCCAAGCCTCCAGAAGTTGCCTGATAAGTAAGAAGCTAGAGAGGGATAATTAAGGGAAATGAATTAATATAATGAATATTGAGTAGAAAAGAGCAATGAATACCAGGGAATAATCCTACTCTCAGGAAAATATGAGTGGACTAACGATGTAAAAATGCATTTGGTAGTTTTACATCCAATTTGCGTGCCTTTTATTCCATAGTGGAAATATATACTTTAAGTGACATCCAAACCACACATCACTACAGTGTAGGCAGTTTCTGGGAAGTTGACTAGAATCATGACTCCTCCTGGTGATCAACTTCATCCAATGTGGCCTAACTTTGCTGAAATCTGAAGCAATGCATTATTGTGGTTATTAAATTCAAACTTGATAAATTATTGTTATACCTGATGGGTATAACAACAACTTTGTAAAATCTATTTGCTGAAGTTCTTGACCACAACCTGTTCATGACCCCCTTCTCTCTTTTTGTCAATCTTATATATTTAAACTCAATAGATACATTAATGAATGAAAAATTTTTTTATTTTTGTTTTTTTTATTTCAATTTGGGGCTCATGGGCATTAAGAGAACATGTTAAGGATTATGTACATAAAATTTATTGTAGGAATTTTTATTTCTTTAAGCATAACTTTATATATAATTTTAGAAATTTTAATTTTATGCAGAACTTTTTAAGATAGGAATAGGAGGAGAAAATTATTGAAGCATTCTTCTCTTATGTAAGAAAATATAAAGATGCAGTTCTTGAAGAAATTCCATGGATTATTCAAGATTTTTCTGCCACTGTTATTTACAGTAATCACGATGAATTCCAACTTTGCCATTTATCATTGCTTTTTGATATTCTTTTTGCATACCATACTTTCTTTGGTTTGCACCATCAGTCCTATCTATCTGGTGATCTATTGGAAAAAATCTGAGGGTAGGAATTGCTTTTGAAGATATTTTTGGTATCCTGAATACTTTGAGGCACATAGCGATTCAACATGCAAATAAGCTCTTACAATTGCATGCTTGAAATTAAGTTGTGACAATTTTTCTCATTTGCTGCATTTTGCAGGATCTGTGCATTCATGGCAGCTATATCTGTGCAGTTAGAAACGAAGGGATAATACTACTTCCTTGATTGAACTACAATTGCATATTTTGAATAAACCAATCCAGATTATCATCACCACCTATAAACTTGTAAGCAGCAACTACATATTGCTTGTGTACATTTATCATCTTTGGAGTGTTTGGAAATGTTTTTGCCTCCTTTACCGATGTAATGAGTGGAATGAGGATCTGGCAGAAAGTAAAGTGAAAGAAAACGATTTTTAAGGGGTATTTATTCCGCCTTGTTTAAATGTAACGTTAAAGGAAATGAGCCACTCCTGTGCATAGAATTTTTAAAATGGTTTTAATGTGCGATTCCAGCTTGTTGCTTGACTGTTGATGGCCAGCTTATCTACATTTATTAATATGGCTTCTAAGATGTTAAGCCTCGCTTTATTAACCTTTTCAGTTTTATCTGCTTGTTTATAATGGTTATTTAAAAATTATTGGAGTTGTTTGTCAAATGAAAGTAATCATGAAGAAGTCAATAACATCAAAGTGTATTACAGAAACCAGATGTCCACAGCCTATAAAATAGATGAAAAAAACATCAAAGAGATTATTAACCGTAACATCAAGGTTAAAAATCAAACGGATAAAATCTAACTCATCATCTATTATAAAACAACAAAAGCCAGCAATCTTCTGATAAAAAATAACATCTGCCCAAACTCCTTGAATCTCAAGTCAACCAACATAGTTTACGAGTTCACCTGCCCCAATAAAGACTGTAAGCTTTATAAAACCTCTAAATATATTGGCATGACAACTACCACACTTTTGAGACGGTTAACTATGCATCTACAAAGCGGAGGACCGAAGAACCATATGAAGAGTGTACATAATATTAACCTAATGAGATATATGCTCGTTGATAACACCATTATTAAAAGAAAAGGTTAATAAAGCGAGGCCTTACGTCTTAGAAGCCATATTATTAAATGTAGATAAGCCGGCCATCAACAGTCAAATGACAAGCTGGAATCGCACATTAAAACTACTTTAAAAATTCCACATACAGAAGTGGCTCATTTCCTTTAGCGTTACATTTAACCAAGGTGGAATAAATACCCCTTAAAAATAGTTTTCTTTCAATTTACTTTCTGCCAGATCCTCACTCCACTCATTATATTGGTAAAGGAGGCATGAACATTTCAAAACGCTCTGAAGATGATTGAATAAGATGAAAGCTTAGCAATCTAGTTTGGTTTTTACCAAACACATTCATTATTTATAAAAAGAGATGAATACTGGACAAGTAATCCACCATCTACAAGATGGAATAGAAAAGATAGTTAGAAGAAGAGAAAGTTGCCAAAGGAAATTGATTAAGGCAAAATACACAATGGTATATATATATATGCAAATTTTGTTGAAAACCATGGTATATTTTGCCTTGATCAATTTCCTTTGGCAACTTTGTATTCACCTGTTTTTTTTTTTTAGTCCATCTTGTAGATGGTAGATCACTTATCCTATATTCATCTTTCTTTTTAATGAAGGCGCTCCAAAGATGATCGAATAAGATCAAAGCTCAGCAATTTAGTTTGGTTTTTACCAAACTCATTCATTAAAAAGAGAGATGAATATAGGACATTTGCATTCAAGAAAGACTGCTACCCAACTACACTAATATATATATATATATATATATATATATATATATATATATATATATATATATATATATATATATATATATATAAATAAAGAGAGAGAGAGTATATCTCTCATGATCATGAGAGAATGATGAAATAAATCTAACACACTGCAAGAAAGAGAAAACGCACTAATTTTTCTTCAGAAATGGTTATTTCTGAAGAAAAATTATTCCACTTTCTCTTTTTTTGCGGTGTGTTAGATTTATTTCATCATTCTCTCATGCTTATGTGAGATATACATTGTGTATTCACCTTGTGTTTTACTCAATTTCTCCTTTGGCCTTTGAATTCCCAATTAACTCTCTTTCTCAATCTCAATTGACCATGTAAAGTGTGCCTTAAAAGCTTGTCTATTTGGAAGATTTTTGTCTTCTGTGTTATCGAGTGGTCTAAGGGATGGTTTAATTGACATCAAAGTGGTTGCTCCTGCCTCAGTGTGCACAGTTCGAATCCCACTCCAGTTCAGATTTTTTTTAACTAGGAAATAACTATTTCTGAAGAAAAATTATTCCATTTTCTCTTTTTTGCCATGTGTTGGATTTATTGGATTTATATATATATATATATAATTCTTGGAATTAAAAAATAAATATTCTTTCCTGAATTTACCCATGATCACCATTTGAGAATAGGTTTAGAGAGCTATAAATACATATACTTCAAAGCATAAAAGGATATTTTCAAATTGCTGTAATACCATGAAAAATTCTTAATATGATAGGAAAAATAGATATACTCCAATTAGCAATACAGGTAATTTAATTATACTTTTGGAGATTGCTTCCTTATTTTAATTTATTTTTCTAATTCATTTTCTTCATAGGATGATCCATACAAAGTGAAAAGTGGGGGAATGCTTGATTTGAGTACTCTCAAAAATGCTCCAAAAGTTGATGATGCTTATGATACTGGAATTGGTACTGCATTTTCTGCAGAAACCAATCGAAGAGATGAAGATGCTGAAATGTAAGATTGTAAACTATTATTGCATTTTTCATTGTAAACATTGATTCTTCTTATTACCAATCCATTCACTACAAATTTTTCACTTTTCCTTACTAGGGATAAATCAGGTGTAAAGGGATTGGTGAAATAATGGAAGTACTAGTTAGCTTTGTACAGTGAAGCTTAAAGATCGGTTCATCAATCGATGTCACTGTTATGTTTTTGTTTTGTTTTTGTTTTGTTTTTTCATTTCTTCTTCTTACATGCCCATATCACATCAGAACTGCCACAACCTCATTTACACCCTTTTTTGCACAATAAATACCTCTATCCAGTTTGTCTTGTCCCCTTCACACACAAGCATCCCACTCAAATTGTCTAATTGCGCTATTCTCACTTGAGACCTTTCCTTTTCTATCCTTACCATAGTCTCATTCCTTTACACCAACATACTCATACTCTTCCAGTCCCATTCCACACTAAACCCCTCAGTATCTATAAGCCTCTGATTGCCAAAGAAATATTTTTAGTATTCAAAACCTTGTGGTTGCTATCATCTTCCATAACTTTGGCCATAGAAAATCCAAGTTGTCCAAAATTGGTGTATGATGGCCCTACAGGCATAAATTATGTATGGGTAAAGGTATGCAAATTTGGATGAATAAAACAAAAGTTATCAGCAGATAAGTGGAAACAAATATCATTGTAAAACATTTGGACCCTTCTTGTTCTTTGGACTGATTAATGGCTTGACCACGGGTGTGTGAATGTGAACTGTTTTCCTCCAGCTGATGTAACAAAGTTTGCTTGGAGACATTGCTTGCCAAAATCTCAATAATTTCTCAGTAAACTGCTGCAGCCCTATTGAAATAGCCTTCCTTACAATTTGGGTAATGAATCAGTCCTCCCTTTTTGAGTTATTGTTGGGCCTACCAGTTTATTTACCAGCCTTACATAAACCTGTTTTGTGTTAGGTTGACAGAATATTATGGACTACTACACTTTTGGAGAGCTTGACTCTCTGCAATGGCTCCAATTGATAGACCATCTTGGTGATGCAGCTTTATGATCAGCTCAGACAGAGAGGCATGGCAGATTTCTTAGATATATTACCTTAATGATAACTGGCAAGATAATGACCTAACATACATGGGATTGAACTAAAGTTAGTAAATTGCTTTTTACTGATAACTTAGCCATATCTAGTAGTTTATATCTATAGGTTATCACACACTAATTTTTGGAGACTCTTGTTTTCTTTGACTAAAGTTATACAAGATGTTAGGATAGAAATAAAGGCATTCTGATCTTTTTGGAAATTACTGTATACTGTAAACCTGTTACTGCCCTGGAACAGCACCACTATCATTCATGATATTATACCTCTTAGGTTATTAAAACATTGCAATTGTTCAAGACTAATATAATACCACAGACTATTATCACACTCAAACACCCATCACCTTACTCTTTTCTACATCTACTTTTCACTCCCTTCTCACACATAGCTGTTTAAAGGATTTGATTTACATTTCTTTCTCTTAGCCACTAATATCAAGTCATCAGCATACACTCTAGCTGGCTGAAAATCTATAATTTAACCCTAATTGATCCAACCTGCTTCCTACACTAATTCAGACATGAGAAATTGAGGGAGAAATGAAAAGGATTGTATATACAGTCCTTTATTTACACAGGTATGGCTAAATATATTTGAGATCTCTTTGCATTATATACAAAGAAAAACATCCCTTGTGGTAAATATTATCAATTCACACAAAAACAAACGAGATAAATGAAAAAAACAACAAATACAATCCTTACAATAGAGGCCTAATAACCACACAAAAAGAAAAAGAAAAAGAAAAGGTCTCACGTTTTACTCCTGGGGGAAAGTTCTGCTGTCTGCCTCTTGTGTGGGCACAATTGTTGCGTATGACTTAAAAAGGCTGCATGCTTTCTACTCCTTGAGCCCCAGACAAGCTCTTTCCCAGACAGATCCATACTATCACACTCCACCTTATCTCTCTCTCTGCACAGTTCATACACCGTATGGCTCACCAGGTAGTCAGGAGGTTCTCTCCACCTCCTCAACTGATTCTGATCAGCCCACACACTCTCAGTCACCTTCATTCAAACTCTCCAAAACATACGTCACACCAATCTCCCAGACTCTCACAACTCTATATGGTCCTTCGAACTTTTCACTCATCTTCGACACATTCAACCTACCTTTTACTTCTTTTACCTTCAATACTTCAAATGAACAAAACCTTTCATGGGCCTCATGCCATACACTAAGCTCACTTTCAAAATTCATAACAAACTGACACGGGGACACCCCAGTTCCACTATCCACCATCGAATTATATGCCCATAACATCTCACACAAGGTCCTAATTGTATGTTCAGCCACTCCATTTGAAGACGGTACATACAGAGTCATTCTTACATGCTCCACACCATTCTCTCACAACATTCGCTCAAACATTTCACTCGCAAACTCAGGCCCATTATCACTTAGAAATCTCCTAGGCTTCCATACACACATAGGAAAAAACAACTGCTCAACCACACGTTCAACAGTCACACTCTTTTTATCTCTCACAGGTGCCACATACACAAACTTGCTTTTATGATCAATCATACCAACATTCCTAGCACTTGTAAATGGTAAAGACACACAATCAATTGCTACCAATTCAAACGGTTCTTTTGCATCAACTTTCAACATTGGCGGCTTCACTTGCACACCTTGCACCTTTCATATGTAGTCACAACATCATTCACAACAGTCCTCAGAAACGGATGGAACACACGCTCCTTCATAACTCCCACAGCTTAATTCACCCATATGCCCATAATTATCATGCACAACTTTCACCAGACCAATCATACCAACCAAGGACATCACAGGTACATACATATCATCCCCATCCTTCATATGCCTCACAAAATATACAACATCCATACAAACAACAAAATCCTTAGCATACCTTTTAAAATAACTCACAACACTCAGGCCATTCATTCAAATCAACACGCATCATCACACACCCCTTCAACTCACTGATATAAGGACACATCTTTTATATCTCTAGAATATCATCATCACTTAAAATCTCATTCTCATCATCCATGACCAATTCTATCATACCGCAAAATTTGACAACATTTTTCACACACTCATTCAACCTCATCACCTCGCATAAACCTTTCATAACACAATCCTTATCAGCATCCAAAGAAAAATCATTTAATCTCATAAAGTTCACATCAAGCAAGAAACAACACAGCATTTGCTAATCTTTCAGAATCACAAAGTTATGCTTCACATTCATACCACTGCCCAAACTCACTCTCAGGCTAACCTGTTCCCATGCCACTATCATTCCATTCCCCAATCCACCTATTCGTAATTTCACAGGCTTACGTTCACAACATCTAAACTCATTGTACTTACTCAGAATCCTCTTGTTCACTTAAGACACTTGCATCCAGTATCAATCAAGCCGCAGAAGAACCTTTCACCAACTTTCACTCGCTTCCATCATATCAGGTCTTTCATATTCGCAATACACAGAGGGAACAACTTAACCAACATCAGCATTGACATCTACACCATCATCAACTCCCACATCATCACTCACCACACACTCATCTTCATCCAAACAATTATTCTTCTCCCTCATATACGGACACTTTTCAATCACCCAATTGTAATGCACACCACTCAGACATTGCAGATGCACCGCATTAGCATTCATACCCTTCACTTTCTCATCCTTGTAGACAATTGGCCTCTCTCCACCAAAGTGCACATATACAATCACTCCATACAAACGACTCACTACAATCAACACTTCCTGAAATGGCGAGACCCCTGGCATACACATCGTTCTCAATTCTTTCATAAAGTTCCGCACCCTCACCATACCAATACTTTCAGGCTTCCTACATACTTCACTCATTACCTCCTTCCTTAAGTCATCCACACTATCAGGCACTCTCACATCTACTCCATCACTCTTCAAATCTTGCAAAACATTCCATACGCTCTCAAACAAGGAATCACCACCACCCTTACTCTCCTTTCCATTCATAATCCCTTTTGGCAAATACTCAGGATCACTCACTCCACACACATTTTCATCATTCGTACCAGGATACCTTGACATCAAATCAGCCACTCCATTCCATTCACCAGGCATGTACTCAATCACAGTCAAAATCACTCAAATCTTCCAAAGTCCTCGCAATCCTACTATCAGCCCCTTTCGTACGTTGCAAATACACAAGCGGTTGGTGATTTGTTTTAACCACAAACCTCACACCATACAAAAATGGATGCAACCCTTTCATACAATACCTTATTGCAGCCAACTCTCGCTCCACAGTTGAATACTTTTGCTCTGCTGCCTTCATAGCCTTGATTACATACCCAATTATTTGCCTGACATTCTCTCCATTCAAACGATGCTCTTGCATCAGAAAACCTCCCATACAATACCCACTCGCATCCATATACAATTCAAACATCTTAGCATTCACACTATTGTCCGGGTATGCCAATTCAGCATCTTCAGCCGCTGCCTCCTTCAGTCTCTCATACGCTTCATTCATCTTATCATTTCACCTGACAATTGTACTACCTTTCTTGTCCATCCACTCAGTCAGAGGTTACGAAAACCCGAACAATCAGGTATAAACTTACGTTGAAACTCAATCAACCCCAGAAACGACTTCAGCTGCTTCATCATCACTGTTTTCGGAAACATTCACACCTTCTCAACATACTTTGGTGACTTTCATAACACATTCTCACTCACCATATGCCCAAGGAATTCTACGCTTCATTCATCTTATCATTTCACCTGACAATTGTACTACCTTTCTTGTCCATCCACTCAGTCAGAGGCTTACGAACACCCGAACAATCAGGTATAAACTTACGTTGAAACTCAATCAACCCCAGAAACGACTTCAGCTGCTTCATCGTCACTGTTTTCAGAAACATTCACACCTTCTCAACATACTTTGGTGACTTTCATAACACATTCTCACTCACCATATGCCCAAGGAATTCTACTTTTTTCACAAACCATTCACACCACTAATTTCACCTTCACACCAACCCTTTCCAACATTCTCAACACATCATTCACCAATCTCATATGTTCCTCAAAACTCTGTCATAATCAAAATATTATCTATAAACACAATCACATTCTTACTTGCAAACTTACTCAACACAACATTTATTGCCTGCTGGAAGGTACTGGGAG
The DNA here is from genome assembly GCA_963969495.1 of Ceratothoa steindachneri. Taxonomy (NCBI): domain Eukaryota; kingdom Metazoa; phylum Arthropoda; class Malacostraca; order Isopoda; family Cymothoidae; genus Ceratothoa; species Ceratothoa steindachneri. Next base: position 16,783,149 of record OZ018324.1, on the reverse strand, counting down.
CATTAGCCAACCCAAAGCTGAAGTTCCGGAACTGATAATGCCTTTTCATAGAGGAAAAGACAGTCTCTGACTGGCTCTCCTCAGCAATGGGCATCTAGTAATACCCCTGGACCAGATCCAACTTTGTAAACCACTTTATCCCATGCATACTATACACACACTCAGATACCACACACATCGGAAACCTCTCTTTCACCTTTTGATAATCCACACATAGATGCAATCTTCCATCTGGCTTATGTACAGACACAATCGGACTATTCCATGCACTCTCACTTTCTTCATTCACCCCCAATCATTCTAATTCCACACACTGCTCCTCAATCTCATCAGCAACTGGATGCGGGAAATATCTCAGCCACTGGTAGATTGGGGTGTCCTCCTTCAGGATAATCTTGAATTCCAGAAGCTTCGCAACCCCAAATCCAGATCGCCCTTACTGAAGACCCCCTTTCATTCAAACAGCATTTGATATACATCCTCCCTTTCATACTCAGTCAAACATTCATCTAATTCCACTTCATTATACGTCCATTCACACATCTTTTCATTAGCAACATTTACCTTGACATCCATGCTATCATCCATACCTACCTCACTGACAGTGGACAGGTGACCCAGCACATCGCCAACTTGGATCCCTCTCACCTGCCCTTTCACCCTGGGGTCCGCCTACACACATACAAAAGGATCATTCATTCTCATCAAGCCATCAAACACACCAGCAACACACATCCTTTCCATCCAATATCACAGTGTTCTCACCCACATTCAACCTCACATCCTTACTCCAACTCACTCTAACAGACACCATTTCACCCTTCACAAGCTTTACACTCTCCATAGCAGTCACCTCAATACCAGTAAACACACTCCTCAAACACTACCATCTTTCCCTACATACAACTTATACACCATATTTTTACCAATCTTTCTCAAAATCTGATCACTTGCAAGATGCACAACCATACGGTTCACTTTCATAAAATCATACCTCAAAATCACACCATACCTACTACTCACCTTATCAATCACAGAGAATTCATACTCATTCATCAACATACCATATATTCACCCTGTAAGGGGCGCAGCGATTTGCCATCCTGGCCGCCGTGCTGACGGGATCCAGCGCCCCGTCTGGCCCCAGCTTAGCCTCTCTTCCTTCCTTCAAAACACTTGTTTCCTCTCTTTTCATACAACCTCTCCCACAACTTTCTCTGGTCAGCCTCTAATTTCACAGGGTAGATGCTGACCTTCTCAAGCCAACCGTCCCGGATCGGGGCTGAGGGAGGGGGGGGGGGGACAAAGTTCCCTAACCCCTGAGCTCCGGTTTGGGATGTTTTTTTTTCAACAACCTGCTTCATCCCCACCCATACCTTCCTCACATCCCTTTTCCTCTCCTCTTCACATTCTATCAATTTTACGCCATGTCTAAGGTGGAGTCACCATGCCGATGGACTGCCAGGCCACCAGGCGGGACGGGTGGTCCCAAATGGCGCCACCTGGCTCTGCCGGGCCTGCAAGCGCCTCTTGCAGTGCGGGCAACTGTGAGAGGTGGTGAGCTAAAGCGTCCCGTGTAAAAAAGAGGGTCACCATGCCCAATGATGAATATAAAAAAACCCACAACCCCCAACTCCCCCTGTGACATAAACAGAGCCACCCTCGGGCAGCTCCACCGAGAAAATGGAGGTACCTCCCCCTTGTGCTTGCGCAGGGGACCCTCCATACTTCTTTAACCGGAGAGGAGGCTTACTCCTCTCCTACGCCTACGGGTGTAGGGGACTCCCCCTCACCCCCTTCTCTGGAGGTGCTTTCGGGCACCTCCTATTTCCAGCGGCAGTCCCTCCTTTTCTTTCTAAGGGGACTGCCAAGAAAGCCAGCAGGCAGCCCATTGCAGACAGCCCCTCGTGTAAGCGGCTCGGTAGGGCAAACGCCCTTAGGGGGGAGAGGGAACCAGGCCCCTTCCGTCGCTTCCCTCAAAAGACCTGCTGGCAAGAATCATAAACCTTGCCGGGGTCAAGTCCTGTGCCTCCCCACAAAAGACTGGTGATGCTGCCAAGGGGACCTGCAATGTCCTGGGAGGGGATGGCCAACTGGAGGCCCCTCCTGTGATAGACATGGTCCTTGAAACCCAGCCTCAGAGGGTAGGGCCTTCCATGGGGAGGAATCCGGGCTCGGCGCCAAGCACCAAACCCGAATCCGCCCCTATGCAAGGTCCTCCTCAAAGGGCTGGGGACTCCGAGGCAGTACAAGGAGGGGAGGGATCTTGTATGACCGGTGCCCCTGCGACCACCAGGACCTTTTCCATTTCGGAGAAGGACCTGGCTGAGGCCGGTCCATCTGGCCTAGGGGCTTCTGTCGGCGGAGGTGAGATGCGGGTTCATTCCCCGCCCTCCTCTCCTAAAAAGAAGAAAAAGACAAGAAAGACTAAAAAGACTCGGGGCTCCTCTCCTCCTGCAGGGGCTACGGGGATGGATGGGTCTGCTGCTATTCTGGCAAGCGATCAAGCTAAGATCGGCACATCCGGACCCTCTGCCTCCCCGGGTGCGGAGCCCCTGACTATGACAAAGACGAAAAGTGCACAAGGCGGAGCCTTGATGACATCAAGGCCCCTTATTCAGAGGTTACCTGGCGTTTTCGAGCCTGCTGGCTTCAAACGCTTCCTCGTTATTCGCTCCACTGATGGCACCATGTTAGCCAAGGGCAACATGATCCATCAGATGAGAGGATTAGCTAGTGCAATTGGTAGAGAGCCGAAGGTGACCCGTTTCTCGGACGGGAGCCTTCTGGCGAATGCGGCGAATCCCGCCGAGGTGGCCAAGATAAGTGCTCTTCAGGCACTTCATGGCTCCCCGGGGAATATGACGCTGCACTCTACCATGAACTTTGTGAAAGGAGTAGTTTACGCGAGGGAACTCGTTGACTACTCCATTGAGGACATCACCCTAGAGCTGGCCGATCATGGGGCGGTCAAGGTCGAATGTGTGATCAGAAAACAGGGAGGGGCCTCGACACCCACCCCTACACTCTTTGTCACATTCGATTGTGACAAGCTTCCTGAGTCGGTGCGTTCCAGTTGATACCTTCGTGCCACTGCCAAGGCGGTGCTATTACTGTCACCGCTTCGGCCAGACGAATCATTCTTGTAGACATGCAAAGTCGGGGTCATCCGAAGTTTGTGTGAATTGCTCCAAGGCCACACACGATAAGTCCAAATCGTGTGTGGCCAAGTGTGTCAATTGCGGAGAGCCGCACCCTGCTTCTTCGAAGCAATGTGGTGCATATCTCCTTGAGAAAGAAATCCTGGCCGTTCAGGCCCAGGATCGACTCTCATTCTGTGAGGCTAAGGACTTGGTCCTGGCGCGCCCGGCTCTGCCTGGGACGTCGTATGCCTCAATAGTTAGAAAGGCCTCCTCTGCTCCTGGCCCATCCAGGCCAACGAGCACGGTTGTTTCCGCGCCCATTCGGAGCCCTTCTGCGGGCTCTACTCAACCCGGGCGCTCTCCTGGTAAAGCTGAGGGCAAAAAGGGTTCACACCCATCCCTGGCTAAAACCGGTGCTTTTCCCTCTTCCCCCAGCGTGACCGTTTCCCGTAAGGCGAAACGGCCACGCGCCTCCACCGAGTCGTTAGACTCACAGGAGGCAACACCCTTGAAGATGGTCGCTAGGCCATCTTCCGGCGTTTCTAACGCTGTCCCCCGAAAGGAGGACAGCAACAAAGGAGCTTCGGCTCCTTTGCCCACGCCCCGAGGTTGAGCGAGTGGCTCGGAGACGGTGGTTCCTCGAAAAGAGGGCCCCCGCCCTCGAAGCCGCAACGCCCGCCTAAGGTTTCGAGGCGGAGGGAGGAAAAGACTCGCATGGCGAGCCCAACATCCCCCGATAAGTCCTCGAAGGAGACAGCGCCTTCAGCGCTTTGTCCAGCCAACAGCGCCCGGGGTTCTGCCCCCGGGAAGCGTACGGCTATTCCCGTGAGGGTCTTCAGTTCGAGGAGGGTCCCCGCGTCTCCTCCGAGCTAGGCCTAAGGGCATATTCCTTCAATGGAATTGCCGTGGACCCCGTGCCAGCTGGGAGGAGCTGCGGAGGCTCTTCTCGTCCCGTTCCCCGTTAGCTATCTTTTTGCAGGAGACCATGCTAGGCGCGTTTCCCCTGCCTGCCCTCCCGGGGTATAAGGGTCTTGCGACCTCACCACCGAGGGATGGCCAGGCTGGGGGATGCGCGGTTTACACCCGGCATGATGTCTCCGTTCTTCCTTTCTCTTTAGATACCTCCTTTCAGGCAGTGGCTGTGCAGCTGCACCTGCATAGGAGGTATACTATCATTTCTGCATACATTCCACCGTCAGCTGACTTCGACGCTGGGGATTTCCGCCGCGTCGTGGCACGGTTGCCGAGGCCCTATCTCTTGCTTGGAGATCTGAATGGCAGGCATCCTCTCTGGGGAGATTACTCCCTAAATCCCAGGGGACAAGTCCTTGCCGATCTGATCGAAGAGCTTGATCAGGGTGTCCTAAACGTGGATGAGTTTACGCATCACTGTCCGAGAACCACTTCATTTTCTTGCCTTGACCTATCTCTGTGCTCTTCGGATGCACAGCCTGATTTTGATTGGGGGGTGGTCGATGACCTCCATGGTAGTGAATACTTTCCCATTCAAATATCATTTTCAGGGCAACTGCCGCCTGAGAGCCCACCTCGGTGGTGCTTGGCGCGGGCGCGGTGGCCTGCATTTCAGGAAATGACTGAATTTTACATCTCAGTCGAGGAGTTGAGGTCGATAGATGAGGCTGTTGAGTTCTTCTCTGGCAACCTCATCGCCGTGGGACTGACTACTATTCCTAGGACGTCTGGCCGTTTTCCAAGCTATGCCTACATGCGCTATAAGCTCCGCCCGAACGATTTCACTGTCGCTGAATTTCGTCCGGCTAGGGCTAGGTTCCGGTATATTTCGAAGCACGCCCGCCGCTCTTCTTGGCGGGCATACGTGTCTTCACTTAACGGGAAGACCCCTTTAGCTGAGGTGTGGAAGCGAGTCAAAAGGATTCGGGGCAAGTTCTCCAGGAGAATGGGACCGCAATCTCGGATCCCGTGTCCGTGGCGGAATCCTTAGCGACCGTTTTTTTCGCATTCTCTAGCCGGGATGCTGCTCCGCCAGTATTCAATCCACGTCGTGATGTCGCGGAAGGCCGCCGGCTGGACTTTACCTCCAGAGGCGGAGAACCCATCAATGACAAGTTTACTGTGAGTGAGGTGCGCTCCGCTCTCGCTTCGTGCGCGGACACCGCGCATGGTCAGGACGATGTCTCGTACGCCATGCTTCGACACCTGGGTGAGTGAGGCATGGCCTTTCTGTTAGATTTGTTCAACAGGATCTGGGTGCAGGCTCTTCTCCGAGACTCTTGGCAAATCGCTACTGTGCTCGCCTTGCTCAAACTGAGGAGAGATCACTCTTCTCCGGCCGGTTTGCGCCCAATCTCTCTAACCTCTTGCGTGTTCAAGTTGATGGAGAAATTGGTAAATGTTAGATTAGCCTTTTTCCTGGACAGCGGAGGCCATCTGTCTTCCGCACAGTGCGGCTTCCGCAAGTTCCACTCCACGTCGGATGCTCTGCTCCGACTGGAAAATGCCGTCTGCGAGGCTTTCCTTCGTAGACAGCACTACGCCACGGTGTTTTTCGATCTGGAGAACGCCTATGATACCGCATGGCGATACGGTATCATGTAGACTCTCCACACGATAGGGGCGAGGGGACGCCTCCCAATGTTTTATCTGAATTTTTGCGAGATCGTCGATTCCGCGTACGGGTGGGGGGGAGCCATCTCCGGCCCAAAGGAGCAGGAACATGATGTCCCGCAGGAAAGTGTCCTCAGTGTCACACTCTTTGCCCTGAGCATCATGGCATCACCTCGGTGCTGCCAAAAGGTGTTCTCGCTACGCTCTACGTGGGCGACCTTTCGATCTCTTTTGGCGCGGCCCAGATGCCAACTCTGGAGCGTCGACTCCAACAGGCATTGAACCGCGTCTCTCGCTATGCCGAAGCGCACAGGTTTCGGTTTTCTTTGGCCAAGACTAAGGTGGTGCACTTCTGCCGCCATCTATGGCTTCACCCCGACCCAGATTTGTTTCCTAATGGAGTGCACCTGGATGTGGTGGAATCGCACCGTTTCCTCGGTCTTGTATTCGACCGACGTCTCACCTGGGAGGCTCATATTCGCAGCCTTAGGGTCTCTTGTACCTGCGCCATGGACATTCTCCGTTCCGTGACGTTCAGCGCTTGGGGCGCTGATAAGGCTACTGCCCTACTTTTTTCTCGATCCTTTGTTCGTTCGAAGCTCGACTACGGATGCGAGTTTTATGCATCCGCAGCCGAGCGTTTATTGCGGAAGGTGGATTCGATCCACCACACCGGCCTTCGCCTTGCGACCGGTGCCTTCCGCACTTCCCCTATTGAGAGCCTGTTGGTCGATGCTGGGGAGATGCCACTCGCTCTGCGCAGCGTGCAGTGCATCACTCGCCTGTACGCGCGAGCCCGGCGCCTCCCTCAGTCGCCAACAGCTCTTACTGCATCCGCAGCTGATCTCGGTGGTGCCTATGCCCCTGAGAGACGCCAGTCATACCTTAAGCCCTTCGGCTTTAGGGCTTGGAAACTCCTTCGAGAGCTAGATATAGCTCTCGGTGGCGCCCCTGGTTCTGCCCAGGTTCTGCCCAGGACGCCACCCTGGAGGGTACCACATTTGGCTATTTGTCGCCACGCCTTTGCTCCCAAAGCTTGTATGGTGCTGGGAGTATTGCGTTCGACCTTTCTGGAGCACACCTCGTCTCACGCTGGAACCGTACCAGTGTATATGGATGGCTCCAAGTCCCAAGAGGGGGTCGGCTTCCACGCCGTATCCCCTCTGTTTGAATTCAGCGGGGCTCTGCCAGGCGCTGCGTCTGTCTTCACGGCCGAGCTGGCGGCAATACACCACTCGGTACGGGAGATTACGCGACGTGCCCGGTTCGGAGACCGGATTGTGATCTATAGCGACTCACAAAGCGCCCTGAGTGCTCTCGGGGCATTGGAATCTCCGCATCCCCTGGTTCGCGATATCCGTGACGCCACGGTTTTGGCGAGCCGGGCGGATGTCTAGATTATCTTCTGCTGGGTTCCTGGACATTTAGGAATTGCGGGGAATGAGGGCGCCAAAGAGTCCGCGAGGACTCTGCGACCGGACCAGCGTTTCGCTCTTCCTCACACCGACTACATGGCAGGATTATGGGCAGCTCTTCGGACTGCTTGGCAAAGAAGATGGGAGACGGTCGAAGGGAACTTAAAGTTTCGTGCCATTGCGCCGCGACTGCTCCCATGGACCTATCCCCCAATGCCGCGACGGCTTCAGGTCGCTTTCTGTCGTCTCCGAATCGGACACACTCGTGTGACGCATCGCTATTTGATGGAGCGCTCGCCTGTGCCCTATTGCGACGACTGCATCGTCCCCCAGACTGTTTGGCACATTCTTGTCGAATGTCCCAGTCTGGGTGATCTTCACGCACGTTACCTGTTCCGGTTTCGGGATGGGTGGGGTCCCTACCGCCTGTCCCTTGTACTCGGAAAGAGTTCGTGCACCATGACTGGTGGACTTTTGTTGACTTTTGGGGGGAGCCTGGCCTTCTCCATTTTATTTAACTTGTTTTTTTTGTTATTGTTTGTTTTTTGTTTTGTTTGTTGGTCACATGCTCCCGCGCCGGGGGGAGGGGGACCTCCCCCCGACGCCGAAGCTTGCCTCCTGATTGTTATCCCATTTTTATTGTTGTTTCTGTTAAAATTTTTATTTTAAAGTAGCCTAGAACTGGGCTGTTTGTTTGCGGCGACTTATGCCCAAGTGGGCAGTCGCCAGATAGCCCCTTGAAAAAACAACAACATACATTTGAACAGCTTACTTTATAATTCCAATCACGGTACTTTCATACCACCAATTCCTACCAAACTACCTTTACACTCAGACAGGAGGCTTTTTCACTCAGCTTGTCATACACATCTTCATTTCCCTAATCTCATCTTGCACTCAGAATCCATCAAAGCCAAACACTCAATCCCGTTCAATTCAATCTTCACAGTCAGACACTCATACTTCCTACCAGGCAGCACTTTCACACTAGACAGACTTACCAACACATTATTCGCACTCATGCACCCAGAGGATACTTACCAGGTACCCTCTTACAATTCAGTTTCCCGCTTCAGACTTTCCATTCACACCTTGCGCTCTCAGTCTAATCCAACACTTTTCACTTGAATGTCCTTCCATTGCACAATAGCTACATACATTCCTTGCATAATGACCAGCCCTTCCACAGTGACCACAAGCATACTTCATACTTCCCCCAGCAATCACTCCACCATTCAACTTCAGGACATTCTCTCTTCAAATGTCCCCTCTCTTTACATTAGAAACATTCTTTCACACTTTCTTGACAATCCTTTATCATATGCCCCTTCTTACCACACCCAAAACACGCACCAGACGTCTATCTACATTCCATCAACATATGCCTCTTCCTTCCACACCTACGACATTCCATAATCTTTTTCCACACCATTTGACCTCTCATTTGCTGGGACATACCTCAGTTGCTCCCTCATATACCCATTCATCTGCTTACCACTCATCTGTTCCCTTCCATTTGCCCATCCTCCATTCACCCATCCAGTCTTTCGGCCCAGGAAGCTCGACATCACCCCAGCTGGCGCATCCCTCAGGGCATCCTGATAGCTAACAAACTGCTGCAGTGGAGGAAAGCTCCTGGGCTTCTTACTTTCAACATTCACACTATATCATCCATCCTCATCCAAATCACTCTTCATCAATCGCCCATCTTCCAGAAGCTCCAACACATCCTCCTACACCAACCATTCACCTGTCAGTCTCATCCTCTCCTTTCTCTTCCCATTCAACCATTCATTCACCTTTCGTGGGATTGTGTGCAGGAACTTCCTCAACAGTTGCTTACACTCATTCACACCATCATCACCATACCTCATTCTCGCTATAGTCTCAAGCCTATGCTCATACATATTCACACTTTCACTCTTCTCCATGCAAGCCTTCTCAAATTCATTCTCACTCTGTTTCATTCATTTCACTTCCTCAATCAATCGCTTATTCACCACCTCATACAGCGGTTCACCCATACTAGTGATCATGCAGAAAAACTCTATCACCTTTCCATCCAAGCACTCTCCTAATACATTAACCCAATATCCCATATTCTCCAGGTACTTGAGCTTACAATACCACTCAAATTCCCTGAAGAATTCATCCACACTCTTTCCACCATGCAACCTAAACTTATCAACCTTTGGCACTTTCCTTATCAAAATACCTTTCTCCACATTCACTTTTCCCTCCCACCCCCGTAAGGGGCGCGGCGATTTGCCATCCTGGCCGCCGTGCTGACGGGATCCAGCGCTCCGTCCGGCCCCAGCTTAGCCTCTCTTCCTTCCTTCAGATAGCCCGATTTCTCCCCTACCTCGTCGCTTTTCATACAACCTCTCCCACAACTTTCTCTGGTCAGCCTCTAATTTCACAGGGTAGAATGCTGACCTTCTTCTCAAACCAACCACCCCGGATCGGGGCTGAGGGGGGGAGGGGACATTGTTCCCTAACCCCTCAGCTCCGGTTCGGGATGGGGGTTTTTTAACAACCTGCTTCATCCCCACCCACATCTTCCTCACATCCCTTTTCCTCTCCTCTTCACAACCTATATTTTTTACGCCGTGTCCAAGGTGGAGCCGCCATGCCGAAGGACTGCCAGGCCACCAGGCGGGAGGGGTGGTCCCGAATGGCGGCGCCTGGCTCTGCCGGGCTTGTAAGCACCTCTCGCAGTGCGGGCAACTGCGAGAGGTGATGAGCTATTGCGTCCCGTAATCAAAAGAGGGTCACCATGCCCATGTATGAAAAAAAACAAAAACCCCAACCCCCAACTTCCCCCAAAACATCTACGGAGCCGCCCTCGGGCAGCTCCACCGAGAAAATGGAGGTCCCCCCCCTTGTGCTTGCGCAAGGGACCCTCCATAATTCTTTAACCGGAGAGGAGGCTTACTCCTCTCCTACGCCTACGGGTGTAGGGGACTCCCCCTCACCCCCTTCTCTGGAGGTGCTTTCGGGCACCTCCCTATCTCCAGCGGCAGTCCCTCCTTTGCTTTCTAAGGGGACTGCCAAGAAAGCCAGCAGGCAGCCCATTGCCGACCGCCCCTCGTGCAAGCGGCTCGGTAGGGCAAACCCCCTTAGGGGGGAGAGGGAAGCCAGGCCCCTTCGGTCGCTTCCCTCAAAAGACCTGCTGGCAAGAATTTTGAACCTTGCTGGGGTCAAGGCCTGTGCCTCCCCACACCACCTGACTAGTGACAATACTGCCAAGGGGACCTGCGATGTCCTGGGAGGGGATGGCCAACTGGAGGCCCCTCCTGTGATAGACATGGTCCTTGAGGAGACCCAGCCCCAGACGGTAGGGCCTTCCATGGGGGGGAATTCGGGCTCGGCGCCAAGCACCGAACCCGAATCCGCCCCTATGCAAGGTCCTCCTCAAATGGCTGAGGGCTCCGAGGCAGTAGAAGGAGGGGAGGGATCTCCTCCGACAGGTGCCCCTACGACAACCAGGACCTTCTCCATTTCGGAGAGGGACCTGGCTGAGGCTGGTCCATCTGGCCTGGGGACTTGTGCCGGCGGAGGTGAAAAGCGGGTTCATTCCCCGCCCTCCTCTCCTAAAAAGAAAAAGACTCAAAAGACGAAGAAGACTCGGGGCTCCTCTCCATCCGCGGGGGCTGCGGGGACGGATGGGTCTGCTACCACTTTGGTAGGCGACCAAGCCAAGATCGGCACATCCGGCCCCTCTACCCCCTCGTGTGCGGAGCCCATGACTACGACTAAGACCAAGAATGCACAGGGCGGAGCCTCGATGACATCGGGGCCCCTGATTCAGAGGTTACCTGGCGTTTTCGAGCCCGCTGGCTTCAAACGCTTCCTCGTTATTCGCTCCACTGATGGCACCATGTTGTCCAAGGGCAACATGATCCATCAGAGGAGAGGATTAGCTAGTGCAATTGGTAGAGAGCCGAAGGTAACCCGTTTCTCGGACGGGAGCCTTCTGGCGAATGCGGCGAATCCCGCCGAGGCGGCCAAGATAAGTGCTCTTCGGACACTTCATGGCACCCCGGTGAGTGTGACGCCGCACTCTACCATGAACTTTGTGAAAGGAGTAGTTTATGCGAGGGAACTCCTTGACTACTCCATTGAGGACATCACCCTAGAGCTGGCCGACCATGGGGCGGTCAAGGTCGAACGTGTGATGAGAAAACAGGGAGGGGCCTCGAGACCCACCCCTACACTCTTCGTCACGTTCGACTGTGACAAGCTCCCTGAGTCGGTGCGTGCCGGTTGGTACCGCTACCGCGTGAAGGCATTCGTGCCACTGCCGCGGCGGTGCTATTACTGCCACCGCTTCGGCCATACGAATCGATCATGTAGACGTGCAAAATCGGGGTCACCCGAAGTCTGTGTAAATTGCTCCAAGGTCGCACACGATAAGTCCAAATCGTGTGTGGCCAAGTGTGTCAATTGCGGAGAGCCGCACCCTGCTTCTTCGAAGCAATGTGGTGCATATCTCCTTGAGAAAGAAATCCTGGCCGTTCAGGCCCAGGATCGACTCTCATTCCGCGAGGCTAAGGACTTGGTCCTGGCGCGCCCGGCTCTGCCTGGGACGTCATATGCCTCAATAGTTAGAAAGGCACCCTCTGCTCCTGGCCCATCCAGGCCAACGAGCACGGTTGTTTCCGCGCCCATTCGGAGCCCTTCTGTGGGCTCTACCCAACCTGGGCGCTCCCCTGGTAAAGCTGGTGGCAAAAAGGGTTCATACCCTGCCCCGGCTAAAACCAGGGCTCCCCCCTCTTCCCCCAGCGTGACCGTTTCGCGTAAAGCGAAACGGCCACGCGCCTCCACCGAGTCGTTAGACTCACAGGAGGCAACACCCCTGAAGATGGTCGCTAGGCCATCTTCCGGGGTTCCTAAAGCTGTTCCCCGAAAGGAGGACAGCAACAAAGGAGCTTCGGCCCCTTTGCCCACGCCCCGAGGTGGAGCGAGTGGCTCGGAGACGGTGGTTCCTCGAAAAGAGGGCCCCCCGCCTCCGAAGCCGCAACGCCCGCCTAAAGTTTCGAGGCGAAAGGAGGACAGCAACAAAGGAGCTTCGGCCCCTTTGCCCACGCCCCGAGGTGGAGCGAGTGGCTCGGAGACGGTGGTTCCTCGAAAAGAGGGCCCCCCGCCTCCGAAGCCGCAACGCCCGCCTAAAGTTTCGAGGCGGAGGGAGGAAAAGACTCGCATGGCGAGCCCAACCTCCCCCAATAAGTCCTCGAAGGCGACAGCGCCTTCAGCGCTTTGTCCGGCCAACAGCGCCCGGGGTTCTGCCCCCGGGAAGCGTACGGCCATTCCCGTGAGGGTCTTCAATTCGAGGAGGGTCCCCGCGTCTCCTCCGAGCTAGGCCTGGAGGGCATATTCCTTCAATGGAATTGCCGTGGACTCCGGGCCAACTGGGAGGAGCTGCGGAGGCTCGCCTCATCCCGTTCCCCGTTAGCTATTCTTTTGCAGGAGACCATGCTAGGCGCGTGCCCCCTGCCTGCCCTCCCGGGGTATAAGGGTCTTGCGACCCAACCACCGCGGGACGGCCGGGCTGGGGGATGCGCGGTTTACACCCGGCATGATGTCTCCGTTCTTCCTTTCTCTTTAGATACCTCCTTTCAGGCAGTGGCTGTGCAGCTGCACCTGGATAGGAGGTATACTATCATTTCTGCGTACATTCCACCGTCAGCTGACTTCGACGCGGGGGACTTTCGCCGCGTCGTGGCACGGTTGCCGAGGCCCTATCTCTTGCTTGGAGATCTGAACGGCAGGCATCCTCTCTGGGGAGATTACACCATAAATCCCAGGGGACAAGTCCTTGCCGATCTGATCGAAGAGCTTGAGATGGGTGTCCTAAACGTGGATGAGTTTACGCATCACTGTCCGAGAACCGCTTCATTTTCTTGCCTTGACCTATCTTTGTGCTCTTCGGATGCACAGCCTGATTTTGATTGGGGGGTGGTCGATGACCTCCATGGTAGTGATCACTTTCCCATTCAAATATCATTTTCAGGGCAACTGCCGCCTGAGAGACCACCTCGGTGGTGCTTGGCGCGGGCGCGGTGGCCTGCATTTCAGGAAATGACTGAATTCTCTATCTCAGTCAAGGAGTTTAGGTCGGTAGATGAGGCCGTCGAGTTCTTCTCCGGCAACCTCATCGCCGTGGGCCTGACTACTATTCCTAGGACGTCTGGCCGTTTTGCACGCCGACCACTCCCATGGTGGTCGGCCGAGTGTGAGACGGCCCTCAAACAGAAGCGTTATGCCTACATGCGCTATAAGCGCCGCCCGAACGATTTCACCGTCGCTGAATTTCGTCGGGCTAGGGCTAGGTTCCGGTATATTTCGAAGCACGCCCGCCGCTCTTCTTGGCGGGCATACGTGTCTTCACTTAACGGGAAGACCCCTTTAGCTGAGGTGTGGAAGCGAGTCAAAAGGATTCGGGGCAAGTTCTCGCAGGACCCCCCTCCCGTTCTCCAGGAGAATGGGACCGCAATCTCGGACCCCGCGTCCGTGGCGGAATCCTTAGCGACCGCTTTTTCCGCATTCTCTAGCCGTGATGCTGCTCCGCCAGCATTCAATGCACGTCGTGATGTCGCGGAAGGCCGCCGGCTGGACTTTACCTCCAGAGGCGGAGAACCCTTCAACGACAAGTTTACTGTGAGTGAGTTGCGTTCCGCTCTCGCTTCGTGCGCGGACACCGCCCATGGTCTGGACGATGTCCCGTACGCCATGCTTCGACACCTGGGTGAGCGAGGCATGGCCTTTCTATTAGATTTGTTCAACAGGATCTGGGTGGAAGGTCTCCTCCCAGACTCCTGGCGAATCGCTACTGTGCTCGCCTTTCGCAAGCCGGGGAGAGATCACTCTACTCCGACCGGTTTCCGCCCAATCTCTCTAACCTCTTGCGTGTGCAAGTTGATGGAGAAATTGGTAAATGTTAGATTAGCCTATTTCCTGGACAGCGGAGGCCATCTGTCTTCTGCACAGTGCGGCTTCCGTAAGTTCCACTCCACGTCGGATGCTCTGCTCCGACTGGAAAATGCCGTCTGCGAGGCTTTCCTTCGTAGACAGCACTACGCCACGGTGTTTTTTGATCTGGAGAAAGCCTATGATACCGCATGGCGATACGGTATCATGGAGACTCTCCACACGATGGGGGCGAGGGGACGCCTCCCAATGTTTATATCTGAATTTTTGCGAGATCGTCGATTCCGCGTACGGGTGGGGGGAGCCCTCTCCGGCCCAAAGGAGCAGGAAGAGGGTGTCCCGCAGGGAAGTGTCCTCAGTGTCACACTCTTTGCCCTGAGCATCAACGGCATCACCTCGGTGCTGCCGGAAGATGTTCTCGCTACGCTCTACGTGGACGACCTTTCGATCTCTTTTGGCGCGGCCCAGATGCCAACTCTGGAGCGCCGACTCCAACAGGCATTGAACCGCGTCTCTCGCTATGCCGAAGCGCACAGGTTTCGGTTTTCTTTGGCCAAGACTAAGGTGGTGCACTTCTGCCGCCATCCACGGCTTCACCCCGACCCAGATTTGTTTCTTAATGGGGTGCGCCTGGATGTGGTTGAGTCGCACCGTTTCCTTGGTCTTGTATTCGACCGACGCCTCACCTGGGAGGCTCACATTCGCAGCCTTAGGGTCTCTTGTACCCGCGCCATGGACATTCTCCGTTCCGTGACGTTCAGCGCTTGGGGCGCTGATAGGGCTACCGCCTTACTTTTTTATCGATCCTTTGTTCGCTCGAAGCTCGACTACGGATGCGAGTTTTATGCATCCGCAGCCGAGCGTTTATTGCGGAAGGTGGATTCGATCCACCACACCGGCCTTCGCCTTGCGACCGGTGCCTTCCGCACTTCCCCCATTGAGAGCCTGTTGGTCGATGCTGGGGAGATGCCACTCGCTCTGCGCCGCGTGCAGTGCATCACTCGCCTGTACGCGCGAGCCCGGCGCCTCCCCCAGTCGCCAACAGCTCTCACTGCATCCGCAGCTGATCTCGATGGTGCCTATGCCGCCGAGAGACGCCAGTCATACCCTAAGCCCTTTGGGTTTAGGGCCAGGAAACTCCTTCGAGAGGTAGATATAGCTCTCGGGCCGGTGGCACCCCTGGTTCTGCCCAGGACGCCACCCTGGAGGGTACCACATTTGGCTATTTGTCGCCACGCCTCTGCTCCCAAAGCTTGTACTGCGCCGGGAGTATTGCGTTCGATCTTTTTGGAGCACACATCGTGTCACGCTGGTACCGTGCCAGTGTATACGGATGGCTCCAAGTCCCAAGAGGGGGTCGGCTTCCACGCCGTATCCCCTCTGTTTGAAGTCAGCGGGGCTCTACCAGGCGCTGCGTCTGTCTTCACGGCCGAGCTGGTGGCAATACACCACTCGGTACGGGAGATTACGCGACGTGCCCGGTTCGGAGACCGGATTGTGATTTATAGCGACTCACAAAGCGCCCTGAGTGCTCTCGGGGCATTGGAATCTCCGCATCCCCTGGTTCGCGAAATCCGTGACGCCACGGTTTTGGCGAGCCGGGCAGATGTCGAGATTATCTTCTGCTGGGTTCCTGGACATGTAGGAATTGCGGGGAATGAGCGCGCCGATGAGGGCGCCAAAGAGTCCGCGAGGACTCTGCGACCGGACCAGCGTTTCGCTCTTCCTCACACCGACTACATGGCAGGAATACGGGCAGCTCTTCGGACTGCTTGGCAAAGAAGATGGGAGACGGTCTAGGGGAACTTAAAGTTGCGTGCCATTGCGCCGCGACTGTTCCCATGGACCTATCCCCCAATGCCGCGGCGGCTTCAGGTTGCTTTCTGTCGTCTTCGAATCGGACACACTCGTGTGACGCATCGTTACTTGGTGGAGCGCTCGCATGTGCCCTATTGCAACGACTGCGTCGTCCCCCAGACTGTTCGGCATATTCTTGTCGAATGTCCCAGTCTGGGTGATCTTCGCGCACGATACCTGTCTCGGTACCGGGATGGGCGGGGTCGCTACCGCCTGTCCCTTGTACTCGGGACGAGTGCGTGCACCATGACTGGTGGACTTATTGACTTTTTGGGGGAGGCCGGCCTTCTCCCCTTTATTTAAGGTTCCTTTTTTTGTTATTGTTTTGTTTTAGATTGCACTCTCCTGCACCGGGGTGAGGGGGACCTCCCCCCGCTGCCGGAGATTGCTTCGATTGTTAAGTTTTTCAAATTTATATTGATTGTTAAGTTTTCATATTTTAACTTTAAAGTAGCCTAATTCTAGGCTGTCGTGTTTTTCGGCGACTTATGCCCAAGTGGGTAGTTGCCAGATGGGCTCTATAAAAAAAAAAAAAAAAAAAAAAAAATTCCCTCCCACTTTCCGATCCTTCTCCTTTGACCCTGTCTTCCTTCCTCTCTTGCATTCCACTCTCTTCCATTCTTCATCCTTCCTATCACTCACAATCATCCTGTCCTCTCTAGACTCGCACACACTCCAATTAATCCCATTAGTCTTATCCCCTTCGATTGGAGCAGGGATTCAGGGTCAAGGGTCCTGGGGTCGGTCCTGACCCCTTCATCATGTCATATAGGTCCTGCATCCTTTGGTCAACCTGCCTTTGTCTTTCATCCATTTCTTTCTTGATCCTTTCCGTCTTCTCATCCATGCTCAGCATATCACTCCTCAATCATGCTCCTTAACAGTTTGCACTCTTCCTCCTTTTTCCTCAATTCCAGCCTCAATTGTACCACTTCTTCGTTCAATCCATGCTCAGCAGAAGCCATTTTCCCAGATTAGTAAAATTGATAGAAAAAGGGGAAAAAATAACTAAACTACTTGTCACTCTAACAATGCTCCCGGTTTTGAGATCTCACATCACTATTCGGGCACCAAATGTAGCAGGCTGAAAATCTATACTCTAACCCCAATCGGTCCAACCTGCTTCTTACACTAATTTGGACATGAGAAATCGAGGGAGAAATGAAACGGATTGTATATACAGTCCTTTATTTACACGGGTATGGCTAAATATATTTGAGATCTCTTTTACAATATATCCAAAAGAAACAAACATCCTATCTTGTGGTGAATATTATCAATTTACACACAAAAAAAACAAACGAGATAAATGAAAAAAAACAACAAATACAATCCTTAAGGCCTAATAACCACACAAATAAAAAAAGAAGAAGAAAAGGCCTCATGTTTTACTCTGAGGGGAAATTTCTGCTGGCTGCCACTCATGTGGGCACAATTGTTGCGTATGACTTAAAAAGGCTGGTGCCTCTGAGCTCGGTATAACCATGCGATCCGGTCACGAATTGAGGCTATACAATTTATGGCGCTGTTGGTATTGAGGCTATTAACACTCTCCTTGTCCAAACAGGACCTACAATGAATTTAATTAATGGCTTCACCAATCCTAGCCACTCTCTACAAATGAGAAGGAACCCCTTCTAAAAAGTTTATATAAAATTTTAAATAGAATATGGCTACTGGAAAGAGAAAAAATATATGTTAAACAAATCATGAAATCAAATATATATATATTATATATATATATATATATATATATATATATATATATATATATATATATATATATATATATATATATATATATATATATATATATATATAAGAAAAAAACACATTCCCATTCCCACACACATTCATACAAAGGGAGGGAAAAGGTATTGGAAAAGGAGTGGGAGAATAGCCCCACAAACACACTCACATTCGCTCTACCACAACACTAACATAAAATCCATCCCTCATCAATCTCACTCTCCTTTACCTCACTTCCATTCACACCTCTCTTGGTACTCCTATCCATAAATATAAAAACAGCCATGGAAATATCACACAACCTTGTTTTAACCCTCCCCCCAATGCATGTGTGAGAGGGGTATACCCTACGATTCTTATCCTGGATGTTCCACAACTATTCTTTATTTCTCATTTTTTTCACTTCCTTCCATAATCACTTATTCCCATCCAGATCCTCATTCATTTGCTGCTTTCTTAATCTGGCTTATTACTCATTTCACTTTTCTGTTTTTGCCTCCTTTTATGTATTTATCCACATCTCCCATACACTTTTAAACATTTGTAAGTACATCTCCCTTTTATTATCGATTGCACATTTTGCATTGCCATTTCCTGTTCTGCTTTCCCTTTCTAGTTCTAGCACACCTACGTACAACTATTCACTCTCACTTCCTTAAATGTGTTCCCCATTTCGTTTCTTTTATATGAAGGAATGGCATGTGCACCTAGTCATGTGTAGCATGGCCCAACATGCTGTACAGGACATTATGAGGATTGTGTACCCTCTTTACCCTAGTGGTATTTATGAGAATAATTCCTAATTTCTGCGCTTCCTTTCTACTGACATCAAACCTCCTAGCGGGTGGGGCAGTGTCTTTTTTAAACTATACCCCCCCCCTCCGTCGGATGCCACCACCTACCTGAATGCAATACTGTATGTAATGGGACCCTCTCTCCCCCCCTACTTGGGTCTATGCCGCCTGAGGTTAAGTTGCAATAGAACTTCCACTTTCTAGCTGTTGCATGGACTGCTAGCACATATGGTGCTATAAAATTCCCACAGCATGCAACAGCCTCACTTCACCCTAACCTGGTTCCCTCAGGACAGCTTCACAAAAGTCGCGGCCCCACTTAATTATTTCAACGTCGATGGGGTCCTACAGCACAGGCTGTAGGATCCAAGCCTTTCTCCCTTAATCTTGAAAGCGGTTGGAAGGAGCAGAGGTCATGTGCTCCTGGGGAGCAACATTATCATCATCTTTCTCTTCTATTCCCCTGCGAGTGTGTGTCAGGTGCATCATGGAGACCATGTTGGAGGACTGCATGCCTTTAATGCCTGTAGCTCTATATTTCCCACATATTTTCACTTCCTCTGTCTTCACCTCTTTATTTACAGTTCACTCCTTACAAACTTTCTCCGGGAGATGCCCAACCCATGTGTATTTATGCATATCATTGTGCTGAAAGATTTGTTTTTTTGCACAACCTTCTTTCAACACACACTATGATCCTGCTTCATTTACATTCTCCAGGTGTACCAAAATTTCCACTTATTCCCTCTCTCATCTTGTCACCTATTTGTTCATTCATATCTCCTACACCCACCTCATGACACCCATTCCCAAGTATATCCACCACGCATTTAATTCATTACTGAACCTTTCTCAGCCTCACTTCTATCATTAAAGGGTTCATGAACTTCAACCATAAGCAGTCTTACCCTTGTAGATCTTAATCCCACCACCATAGTTCTAGAGCTCTTGCATTCATACTCAACTATTTCATTTTGTCACTCCTCAATCAGAAGCACTGCCACACCCTCTTTACCCCTACCACCATAGTTCACACCTGATCACACTTCATTCACTTCATCCCACTCAAACTCTTCATTCACATTCACGTTTGTCTCACATAGTGCAAGTATCTGCAATCATCCTCTTTAAACACATTTACCATCTCTATCACTTTCCATCATTACATATACCCATCACATTCCTTACACATTAACCAGAATGACTGAATAGAATCTATGGCAGCCCCATCCATTTCTATCATTGTTTTGTCCATCCATGACAAAACTTTCTCCTGCACAGTATCCCAGACCAACCTACAACTTATTTCATTTGTATGACAGATACCACAAGATAGTATGGGTATTTTTCTCTATATACAAGCAGAAAAATTAAATTCTACTCTTTTAATCTCAAGGCAGAAATTTATTGAGGAAAATTTGTCAAGGAGAAAAGGAATTCAAAAAGATGAAGCTGAGAAGAAAGAAGAGGGAAAGTATTTGTCTCCTGAAGAAGCTGCTCTCCAGTCTGTTCCTGACTACTTGCGGAAGTCTTCCAGCAAAAAGAATGAAGAAATGTTGAGCAATCAGGTATCTAGCAACAATGCCAGCTGTATTCTCTTATTAATATAGTTGTTTAGCATACTGGGAAGGGTTCTTTGCTTATGGGGTAGTTATTTTTTATCATTTGCATAATCAAAAATTGATCTATCTGAATAATAATAATAATATCAACTGTTTTTTCACCTGATAATGTTGCTGCAACCATTGCACTTGAATTTATTCAGCCCATGCATGGCTAAGGTTATTTTCTTAATTTTTGAAGTACAATTCTTTGATCCTAAAAAACGAACACAATATGATTAGTCAATCAGCCCCCATCCCCCTCCGCCTAATATGATCAAGATGTAAATATCCACAAATTTCAAGTGACATTATTCTAGCATCTGGACTGATTTGAGTATGGAAGGCTGAAAAACAATAAACCTTTGAAAAATTCTTAAACCAATCTGTATATATTAGGTTGTCAACAAATTTGTTTTTTTTTTTTGCTAAAGTAAAATCATTTTTAATATAGACCTTCAACCCCACTCCCACATATTTATTTAATAAAGTAATTTCCCTCATTATTGACATTGATCTCCATCATTTACCCAAGCAGTGGAAAACTGTCTTGAAGGCTTGAATAAATGCTAATTACAAGGGGCAATCTCTGGTTAATATGGATGATGATAAAGAACTTCTTAACCTAACACAATAGTTTTTTAATGATTCAAACATGCCACATGTGGGTGTGGATTGTCATGAAGGATGAGATCCTTTCACTTGACCAGTGAAGGGTCTGTTTGTTCAAGAGACTCATTTAAATTTTATAGTATATAGGTTAGGTTAGAAAGTTGGTTCTCTTGACTAGTATTCTTTGATCCAAATTCTTTTGCCATTCATCTTCACTCTTGCTTCGCATTGCTATATATTATATGCTGATGGCTCCTGTTTTTCCCTAGCTTATCAACTACCCTCATGGTAAAGATGGCACCTCTACTCTTCCTTTCTTCTTCCCCCCAAGTGTTCTTCATATTCGTTGGATTAATTTTCCATTACCTGCACCCTTCTGCCAGGGGGGAAAAAATGGCAGGGTTTTTACCACCAATCTGCACTCATTTAACATGCGTTTTATTTCTCGGTTAGGACCTCGTTTGATGTGGGATCCAAACCATGTGTATATCAGCGTATAGTTGCTGCTGTAGAGGCAACCCGAATCATGACTCCATCTTGCGACTTAACACACATGGTCTGATTTAACTTAACTGCAAACATAACTAGTGTTTCCACTCAGCTAGGTTGAAGAAATATTTCTGCACTATGCTAGTATCCTCTATTTGTTTGTCTGTGAAATAGGTCTGCTCTTTCATTAGTTTTAGTTGTTATTCACCTCCTGCTGCTGCCATTCACCCCGCAGGGAGGTACCGTGTGTAGCCTGAGCCTGTTGCACTTTCAACCTAGAGGAGCTGACATCCTACCTAAGTGTTGGGGAGGAGGAAGAAAATCGAGGCACCACTTCGACCGGTAGAAGGGCTCCACTCTCGTCATCGCCATGCGTCAAAGTGGCTTTCCCTTCGCCATCTTTATATTTGCTTTTGGTAGCTCCACCTCTGTGCATTCTCAGGGACCCCTCCAACCCTCTTCTACAGGAGAGGAGTTTTATTCCTCTCCTAGGGCTACGGGTACCGCGGCTTCCGCCTCATCCTTTTTCCCCGTAAGGCACACGGCAATTTGCTTTCCTGGCCGCCGTGCTGACGGGACTCAGCGCCTCTTCTCCTTTCTGACACCCTGTCTTCTTACCCTGCTTCCTCACTTTCTACACAACCTCTCCCAAAACCTTCTCTGGTCAGCCTCTAATTTCACAGGGTAGACGCCGACCAGCTTCCTCTCACGCAGCCAACCCAGATCAGGGCTGAGGGGGGGAAGGAACAATGCCCCCCCTCCCGCCTGAGATGGAAATGGTCCCTGTGGTGACCCTGCCCCAGACGGTAGGATCTTCCAAGGGTCGAACCCGGTCTAAGTGCCAAGCACAGAACCCGTGTCCGCCCCTATGCAAGGACCTCTTCAGACGGCCCTGGTCCCCGAGGCCTCACATGGAGATGAGGGATCTCCTTCCCCCGCTGGTGCTTCTGTGACAGGCAAGATCTTCTCCATTTCAGCGAAGGATCTTGCCGAGATCGGCCCATCTGGCTTAGGGGCTCACCGGCGGAGTAGAGAAGCGGGTTTATTCCCCGCCCTCCTCCCTTAAGAAAAAAAATGAAGAGGCAAAAGACTCGGGGGTGGGTGGGGGAGGCTCCTCTCCATCGGCCGGCGCCGCGGGGACGGATGGGGCCGCTGCCGTTTGGGTATGCGACTGAGGCAAGAACTAGGCGTCCGGCCCTGGTGTTTTCCCTGGTAGGGAGTCCCTGACAAAGACTAAAAGTGCGCAGAGCGAAGCCTCGATTATTTCGGGGCTCCTCATTCAGAGGCTACCTGGCGTTTACGAGCCCGCTTCCTTCAAACGCTTCCTTTTTATTCGCTCCACTGATGGCAGCATGTTGGCTAAGGGCAACATGATCCATCAGAGGAGAGCTCTAGCTAGTGTGATTGGTAGAGAGCCGAAGGTGACCATTTTCTTGGACGGGAGCCTTTTGACGAATGCGTTGAATCCCTCCGAGGCATCCATGATTGGTGCCCTTCGGATACTTGATGGCACGCCGGTGAGTGTGACGCCGCACTCTACCATGAATTTAGTGAGTGAAAGGCTTGGTTTATGCGAGGGAACTCGTGGATTACTCCATAGATGACATCACTTTAGAGCTGCCCAACCATGGAGCGTGTGATGAGAAAACAGGGAGGGACCTCGAGACCCACCCCTAACCCTTCGTCACGTTCGACTGTGACAAGTTCCCTGAGTCGGTGCGTGGCGGTTGGTATCACTACCGCGTGAAGTCATTCGTGCCACTGCCGCGGAGGTGCCATTACTGTCACCGCTTGGGCCATAGTAATCGCTCCTGTCGACGTGCAAAGTCGGGGTTACCCGAAACTTTTCAGTTGCTCCAAGGACGCACACGATAAGTCCAAATCGTGTATAGGCAAGCGTGTCAATTGCGGAGAGCCGCACCCCGCTTCTTCGAAGCAATGTGGTGCATATCTCCTGGAGAATGAAATCCTGGCCGTCCTGGCTCAGGACGTCTTATGCCTCACTTTTAATAAAGACATCCTCTGCTCCTGGCCCATGCAGGCCTACGAGCATGATCTTTTCCGCGCCCATTCGGAACCCTTCTGCGAGTTCTACCCACCCCGGTCGCGTCCTTGGTAGAGCTGAGGGAATAAATGGTTCACACCCAGCCCCGGCTAAAACCAGGGCTACCCCTCCTTCCCCCAGCCTAACTGTTTTCCGTAAGGCGAAACGGCCGCGCTCCTTCACCGAGTCGTTAGACTCAGAGAGCAACACCCTTGAAGTTGGTCGTCAGGCCATCTTCCTGGGTTTCTAAGGCCCCCCTCCCGAAAGGAGGACAGCACTAAAGGAGTTTCGGCTCCTACGCTCACACCTAGTGCTAGGCTGGGTGACTTGAAGGCGGTGTATCTTCCAAAGGAGGGACACCCGCCTCCGAAGCCGCCACTCCTGCCTAAGGTTTCGAGGCAGAGCGAGGAAATGACTGCCTAACCTCCCCCGATAAGTCCGCGAAGGCGACAGCGCCCGGAGTTCCGCCTCCGGGAAGCGTACGGCGATTCCCGTGAAGGTCTTCTCTTCGAAGAGGGCCCTCATCTCCTCCGTGCTAGGAGGACATATTCCTTCAATTGAATTGCCCCGGACTTCGGGCAAACTAGGAGGATTCCCGAAGGCTCGTCTCGTTTTCCATTAGATATCTTTTTGCAGGAGACCGTGCTGGGCACGTGCCCCCTGCCCACTCTCCCGGGGTATAAGGGTTTTGCAGCTCTACCACGGGATGGGGGTTGGGCATGATGTCTCTGTTCTTCTCTTCGCTTTAGATACCTCCTTTCAGGCAGTAGCTGTGCAGCTGCACCTTGGTATAGTTATTTCCGCGTACATTTCACCTTCAACCGACTTCGACGTGGGGTACTTCCGCCTCGTCGAATGGAGAGAGATCCATTGGGGAGCCCTCTCTGGCCCAATGGATCAGCAGGAGGGCATCTCGCTGGCAAGTGTCCTCAGTATCGCACTCTGCCCCGAGTGTCAACGGTATTATCTCGGTTCTGCCAGAAGATTTTTTCGCTACGCTCTATGTGCACGACCTTTCGATCTCTTTCAGTGGATCCCAGATGCCAAATCTTGATCAAAGAACTCCATCAGGCACTAAACCGAATTTCACGATATACCGAAGCGCATAGGTTTCGGTTTTCCTTGGCCTAGACTCAGGTGGTGTACTTCTGCCTCCCCGCCCAAACTTGTTCATAAACGGGGTTCACCTGGAAGTGGTTGATTTGCAGTTTCCTGGATATTGTTTTCGACCGACGCCTCACCTGGGAGGCTCATTCGCAGCCTTAAGGTCTCTTGTACCTGTACCATGGACATTAGAACGACGTTCAGCAATTGGTGTGTTAATACGGTTACTGCTTTATTTTTCTACCAATCCTTTGTTCGTTGGAAACTTGACTACGGATGCGAGTTTTATGCATCCTCAGCAGAGCGTGTATTGTAGAAGGTAGTTTCGATACACCACACCGGTCTCCGCATGTCGACCGGTGACTTCCGCACGTCCCCCATTAATAGCATACTTGTCTATGCTGGGGAGATGCCACTCATTCTACATCGTTCACAGTACATTATGCGCCTCCACGCGCGAGCCCGGTGCCTCCCTCACTTACAATGCCTCTCACTGCATCTGCAGTCGATCTCGAAGGTGCTTATGTCGCCGAGCGACGTTTCATACCCTTCCCTAAGCCCACTGGACCCTTTGGGCTAAGGGCAAGGAAACTCCTTCGAGAGCTCAGTGTAGCAGTAAGGCTACTACGTTATCCCCCAGACTATGCCTATTTTTTTAAATGTCCCAGTCCTGGTGATCTTGCCCACTGTACCTGTCGCGGAACCGGTATAAGCGGGGTCGCTACCGCTTCTCCCTTGGACTCTGGAGTATTCGTTCACACAGACATGTGGAATATCTGGCTGATTGGAGGAGTCGCCTCCTCTATTTTATTTTATTTTCTTTTGTGTTGGTCGCATGATCATGCACCAAGGGGAAGACGGGCCTCCCCCCGAGCCCGGTATTTGCCTCCTTCATGCTTTTGGTTCTTTTTTTTTTTGTTTCTTTGTGGTTTTTTTTTATTATTTTATTTTAATGTCGCCTAGTATTAGACCTGAGATTAAGTACACTGACTTATCCACTTGTTGCTTTTCTTTAGTCGCCAGATAGGCCCTATGAATAAAAAAAACTTGTGCGCGCCACTGCCAAAATTTGATGGAGCGTTCCTTTGCACCTTAATGCGACGACTGCTTTGGTCCCCTCATTGTTTGGTAGATTATTTTTGTGTCCCAGTCTGGAGGATCTATGTGCACGTTACCTGTCTCCTCCCGTAAGGGGCGCGGCGATCTGCCATCCTGGTCGCCGTGCTGACGGGATTCAGCACCCCGTCCGACCCCAGCTTAGCCTCTTCTCCTTCCTTCAAAACACTTGTGTTTCCTCGCTTTTCATACAACATCCCCCACAACTTTCTCTGGTCAGCCTCTAATTTCACAGGGTAGATGCTGACCTTCTTCTCAAGCCGTCTATCCTTGATTTTACGCCGTGTTCAAGGTGGAGCCGCCATGCAGATTGACTGCCAGGCCACCAGGCGGGAGGGGTGGTCCCAAATGGCGGCACCTGGCTCTGCCAGGCCTGTAAGCACCTCTTGCAGTGCGGGCTACTGCGAGAGGTGATGAGTGATTGCTTCCCGTGAAAAAAAATAGGGTCACCATGCCCATGTATGAACACCTAAAAAACCCCAACACTCAACTTTCCCTGTAACAACAACGGAGCCGCCCTCGGGCAGCTCCACTGAAAAAATGGAGGTCCCTACCCGTGTGCTTGCACAGAAGACCCTCCATATTTCTTTAACCGGATAGGAGGCTTACTCCTCTGCTACGCCTACGGGTGTAGGGGACTCCCCCTCACCCCCTTCTCTGGAGGTGCTTTCAGGCACCTCCCTGCATCCAGCGGCAGTCCCTCTTTTTCTTTCCAAGGGGACTGCCAAGAAAGCCAGCAGGCAGCCCATAGCCAACCGCTCCCCATCGAAGCGGATTGGTAGGGCAAACCCCCTTAGGGGGGAGAAGGAAGCCAGGCCCCTTCGGTCGCTTCCCTCAAAAGACCTGCTGGCAAGAATATTAAACCTTGCCGGAGTCAAGGCCTGTGCCTCCAAACACAAGACTGGTGATGCTGCCAAGGGGACCTGCGATGTCCTGGGAGGGGATGGAAAACTGGAGGCCCCTCCTGTGATAGACATGGTCCTTGAGGAAACCCAGCCTCAGACGGTAGGGCCTTCCATGGGGGGGAATCCGGGCTCGGCGCCAAGCGCCGAACCGGAATCCGCCCCTATGCAAGGTCCTCCTCAAACGGCTAGGGTTTCTGAGGCAGTACAAGGAGGGAAGGGATCACCTCCGACCGCTGCCCCTACGACTACCAGGACCTCCATTTCGGAGAAGGACCTGGCTGAGGCCGGTCCATCTGGCCTGGGGGCTCCTTCCGGCGGAGGTGAGAAGCGGGTTCATTCCCCGCCCTCTCCAAAAAAGAAAAAGACTAAAAAGAGAAAAAAGACTCGGGGCTCCTCTCCATCCGCGAGGGCTGCGGGGACGGATGGGTCTGCTGCCACTTTGGCAAGCGACCAAGCCAAGATCGGCACATCCGGCCCCTCTACCCCCCCGTGTGCGGAGCCCCTGACTAAGACTAACACGAAAAGTGCACAGGGCGGAGCCTCGATAACATCGGGGCACCTCATTCAGAGGTTACCTGGCGTTTTCAAGCCCGCTAGCTTCAAACGCTTCCTCGTTATTCGCTCCACTGATGGCACCATGTTGGCCAAGGGCAATATGATCCATCAGAGGAGAGGATTAGCTAGTGTAATTGGTAGAGAGCCGAAGGTGACCCGTTTCTCGGACGGGAGCCTTCTGGCGAATGCGGCGAATCGCGCCGAGGCGGCCAAAATAAGTGCTCTCCGGACACTTCATGGCACCCCGGTGAGTGTGACGCCGCATTCTACCATGAACTTTGTGTTTGTGAAAGGAGTAGTTTATGCGAGGGAACTCCTTGACTACTCCATTGAGGAAATCACCTTAGAACTTGCCGACCATGGGGCGGTCAAGGTCGAACGTGTGATGAAAAAACAGGAAGGGACCTCGAGACCCACCCCTACACTCTTCTTCACGTTCGACTGTGACAAGCTTCCTGAGTCGGTGCGTGCCGGTTGGTACCGCTACCGCGTGAAGGCATTCGTGCCACTGCCGCGGCGGTACTATTACTGTCACCGCTTCGGCCATACGAATCGTTCTTGTAGACGTGCAAAGTCGGGATCACCCTAAGTCTGTGTAAATTGCTCCAAGACCGCACACGATAAGTCTAAATCGTGTGTAGCCAAGTGTGTCGATTGCGGAGAGCCGCACCCCGCTTCTTCCCAGCAATGTGGTGCATATCTCCTTGAGAAAGAAATCCTGGCCGTTCAGGCCCAGGATCGACTCTCATTCCGCGTGGCCGAAGGACTTGGTCCTGGCGCGCCCGGCTCTGCCTGGGACGTCATATGCCTCAATAGTTAGAAAGGCACCCTCTGCTCCTGGCCCATCCAGGCCAACGAGCATGGTTGTTTCCGCGCCCATTCGGAGCCCTTCTGCGGGCTCTATTCAACCCGGGCGTTTCCCTGGTAAAGCTGGCGGCCAAAATGGTTCATACCCGGCCCCGGCTAAAACCAGGGCTCCCCCCTCTTCCCCCAGGGTGACCGTTTCCCGTAAGGCGAAACGGCCACGCGCCTCCACCGAGTCGTTAGACTCACAGGAGGCAACACCCCTGAAGTTGGTTGCCAGGCCATCTTCGGGGGTTCCTAAAGCTGGCCCCCGAAAGGAGGAACACAACAAAGGAGCTTCGGCTCCTTTGCCCACGCCTAGTGGTGGAGCGAGAGGCTCGGAGACGGTGGTTTCTCGAAAAGAGGGCCTCCGAAACCGCAACGCCCGCCTAAGGTTTCGAGGCGGAGGGAGGAAAAGACTCGCATGGCGAGCCCAACCTCCCCCAATAAGTCTTCGAAGGCGACAGCGCCTTCAGCGCTTTGACCGGCCTCAGCGCCAGGGGTTCTGCCTCCGGGAAGCGTACGGCCATTCCCGTGAGGGTCATCGGTTCGAGGAGGGCCCCCGCGTCTCCTCCGAGCTAGGCCTGGACGGCATATTCCTTCCCATGTAATTGCCCTGGACTCCGTGCCAACTGCGAGCAGCTGCGGAGGCTCGTCTCGTCCCGTTCCCCGTTAGCTATTTTTATGCAGGAGACCATACTAGGCGCGTGCCCCCTGCCCGCCCTCCCGGGGTATAAGGGTCTTGCGACCCCACCACCACGGGATGGCCGGGCTGGGGGATGCGCGGTTTACACCCGGCATGATGTCTCCATTCTTACTTTCTCTTTAGATACCTTTCAGGCAGTGGCTGTGCAGCTGCACCTGGATAGGAGGTATACTATCATTTCTGCATACATTCCACCGTCAGCTGACTTCGACGCGGGTGGGCACGGTTGTGTAGGCCCTTTCTCTTGCTTGGAGATCTGAACGGCAGGCATCCTCTCTGGGAAGATTACTCAATAAATCCCAGGGGACAAGTCCTTGCCGATCTGATCGAAGAGCTTGAGATGGGTGTCCTAATCATGGATGAGTTTACGCATCACTGTTCGAGAACCGCTTCATTTTCTTGCCTTGACCTATCTCTGTGCTCTTCGGATGCACAGCCTGATTTTGATTGGGGGGTGGTCGATGCCCTCCATAGTAGTGATCACTTTCCCATTCAAATATCATTTTCAGGGCAACTACCGCCTGAGAGCCCACCTCGGTGGTGCTTGGCGCGGACTCGGTGGCCTGCATTTCAGGAAATGACTGAATTCTCTATCTCAGTCGAGGAGTTTAGGTCGGTGGTTTAGGCCGTTGATTTCTTCTCCGGCAACCTCATCGCGGCAGGTCTGACTACTATTCCTAGAACGTCTGGCCGAGTGTGAGACGGCCCTCAATCAGAAGCGTTATGCCTGCATGCGCTATAAGCGCCGCACGAACGATTTCACTATCGCTGAATTTCGTCGGGTAGGGCTAGGTTCCGGTATATTTCGAAGCACGCCCGCCGCTCTTCTTGGCGGGCATACGTGTCTTCACTTAACGGGAAAACCCCTTTAGCAGAGTTGTGGAAGCGAGTCAAAACGATTCGGGGCAAGTTCTCGCCGGACCCCCCTCCCGTTCTCCAGGAGAATGGGACCGCAATCTCGGACCCCGCGTCCGTGGCGGAATCCTTCGCGACCGCTTTTTCCGCATTCTCTAGGCGGGATGCTGCTCCCCAGCATGCATTACACGTCGTGATGTCGCGGGAGGCCGCCCCTTGGAGTGTACCTCCAGAGGCGGAGAACCCTTCAACGACAGGTTTACTGTGAATGAGTTGCGCTCCGCTCTCGCTTCGTAGGCGGACACCGCGCATGGTCCGGATGATGTCCCGTACGCCATGCTTCGACACCTGGGTGAGTGAGGCATGGTTTTTTTGTTAGATTTGTTCAACAGAATTGGGGTGGAGGGTCTTCTCCCAGATTCCTGGCGAATAGCTACTGTGCTCGTCTTTCGCAAACCGGGAAGAGATCCTTCTACTCCGACCGGTTTCCGCCCAATCTATCTAACCTCTTGCATGTGCAAGTTGATGGAGAAATTGGTAAATGTTAGATTAGCCTCTTTCCTGGACAGCGGAGGCCATCTGTCTTCTGCACAGTGCGGCTTCCGCAAGTTCCACTCCACTTCGGATGCTTTCCTCCGACGGGAAAATGCCGTCTGCGAGGCTTTCCTTCGTAGACAGCACTACGCTTACGGTGTTTTTAGATGTGGAGAAGGCCTATGATACCGCATGGCGATACGGTATCATGGAGACTCTCCACACGATGGGGGCGAGGGGACGCCTCCCAATGGGGCAGGAAGAGGGTGTCCCGCAGGGAAGTGTCATCAGTGTCACACTCTCTGCCCTGAACATCAACGGCATCATCTCGGTGCTGCCGGAAGATGTTCTCGCTACGCTCTACGTGGTCGTCCTTTCGATCTCTTTTGGCGTGGCCCAGATGCCAACTCTGGAGCGTCGACTCCAACAGGCATTGAACCGCGTCTCTCGCTATGCCGAAGCGCACAGGTTTCGGTTTTCTTTGGCCAAGACTAAGGTGGTGCACTTCTCCCGACATCCACGGCTTCACCCCGATCCAGATTTGTTTCTTAATGGGGTGCGCCTGGATGTGGTGGAATCGCACCGTTTCCTTGGTCTTGTATTCGACCGACGCCTCACCTGGGAGGCTCATATTTGCAGCCTTAGGGTCTCTTGTACCCGCGCCATGGATATTCTCCGTTCCGTGACGTTCAGCGCTTGAGGCGCTGATAGGGCAAACTGCCCTACTTTTTTTATCGATCCTCTGTTCGTTTGAAGCTCGACTACGGATGAGAGTTTTATGCATCTGCAGCCGAGCGTTTATTGCGGAAGGTGGATTCGATCCACCACACCGGCCTTCGCCTTGCGACCGGTGCCTTCCGCACGTCCCCCATTGAGAGCTTGTTGGTCGATGCTGGGGAGATGCCACTCGCTCTGCGCCGCGTGCAGTGCATCACTCGCCTGTACGCGCGAACGCGGTGCCTCCCTCAGTCGCCAACAACTCTCACTGCATCCGCAGCTGATCTCGACGGTGCCTATGCCGCCGAGAGACACCAGTCATACCCTAAGCCCTTTGGGTTTAGGGCCAGCAAACTCCTTCTAGCGCTAGATATAGCTCTCGGACCGGTGCTGCCCCTGGTTCCGCCTCCGACGTTACCCTGGACGGTAGCACATTTGGCTATTTGTCGCCACGCCTCTGCTCCCAAAGCTTGTACTGCGCCGGGAGTATTGCATTCGACCTTTCTGGAGCACACCTCGTGTCACGCTGGAACCGTGCCAGTGTATACGGATGGCTCCAAGTCCCAAGAGGGGGTCGGCTTCCACGCCGTATCCCCTCTGTTTGAAGTCAGCGGAGCTCTGCCAGGCGCTGCGTCTGTCTTCACGGCCGAACTGGTTGCAATACACCACTCGGTACGGGAGATTACGCGACGTGCCCGGATCGGAGACCGGATTGTGATCTATAGCGACTCACAAAGCGCCCTGAGTGCTCTCGAGGCATTGAAATCTCCGCATCTCCTGGTTCGCGATATCCTTGACGCCACGGTTTTGTCGACGCGGGCGGATGTCGCGATTATCTTCTGCTGGGTTCCTGGACATATAGGAATTGCGGGGAATGAGGGCGCCAAAGAGTCCGCGAGGACTCTGCGACCGGACCAGCGTTTCGCTCTTCCTCACACCGACTACATGGCAGCAATACGGGCAGCTCTTCGGACTGCTTGGCAAAGAAGATGGGAGATGGTCGAAGGGAACTTAAAGTTGCGTGCCATTGCGCCGCGCCTGTCCCCATGGACCTATCCCCCAATTTCGTGACGGCTTCAGGTCGCTTTCTGTCGTCTCCGAATCGGACACACTCGTGTGACGCATCGCTATTTGATGGAGCGCTCGCCTGCCCCTTATTGTGAGGACTGCGTCGTCCCCCAGACTGTTCAGCACATTCTTGTCGAATGTCTTCGCGCACGTTACCTGTCCCGGTACCGGGATGGGCGGGGTCGCTACCGCCTGTCCCTTGTACTTGGGACGAGTTCGTGCACATTGACTTGTGGACTTGTTGACCTTTCGGGGGAGGCCGGGCCTCTCCCCTTTATTTAAGTAGATTCTAATTTTTTGTTATTGTTTTCGTTGTAGGTTGCACGCTCCTGCACCGGGGTGAGGGGTACCTTCCCTCGACGCCGGAGATTGCTTCCTAATTTTTAAGTTTTTCCCATTTTTATGTTTTCATATTCTTGTTTTAAAGTAGCCTAGTTCTTGGCTGTCGTGTTTCCGGCGACTTACGCCCAAGTGAGCAGTCGCCAAATGGGCTCTAAAAATATAAAAACAAAACAAAAAACGTTACCTGTCCCGGTACCGGGATGCCCGGAGTCACTACCGCTTGCCCCTCGCACTGGGGGTGGGTTCGTACCCCATACTTATGAGTCTTTTTGGAGGTGGCTGTCCTCCTCCAGTTTTATTTCTGGAGGTAGCTATACTACTCCATTTTATTTGACTTCTCTTCTTGGTGTTGGCAACATGCTTGGCCATTGGGTGGAGGCAGGCCTTCCTTCCGACGGTTGAGCATTCCTTCTTTTGCTTCTTTTTTGTTTGTTTTTTGTTCTTGTCTTTCTAGTTTTTGCCTTCTAATGTGGCCTAATAATAAGTTGAAATTTTTTCCTGTGACTTTTGCCATGCTGGCAGTGGCCATCATGGCCCTAAAAAAATAATAAAAAAAAATCCCTCATTCAAAAGCACTGTCACATCCTATTTACCCCTACCAACATGGTTCACTCCTTATACTTCACTTAATCCAACACATAAAAACCCTTTATTCCCTTTCATATTCGTCTCTTTGGTGCAATCATCATCTATCTGTTTTTAACACATCAATTACTACTACCCCCTTCCCCCACACTCCACTCGCTTCACACATTGATGTGGATTAACCCACATGACTGAGTGGGGTCCTTGATAGCTCCGCTCTTTGCTGCCATTGTATATTTCACTTGAAGGAATAAAACTTTGGTGTGTGCATCTTCCCGCTCCGTCAACCCAAGTTTAGGTTAAAATGTTTGGAATTCTCGAGATTTTATGTGAATTTTTTGGGGGGTCTGAGTGAGAGTAAAATATGTACATTGTACAAAGACAGTGTTGCTATGCTTCAATGCCATAAGGTAAAAGAGAAAGATAGAGATAAATAGAATTGAAAAATTGTAGGTAATAAAATAGGAAGCCTTAAGTTATGTCTGTTTTGGCTGGTCCCTTTCCCGATTCAAGGTAATTTATCAAATTCATACTATTAATTTAGAAAAGAACAGGACCATAATGCTGCCAACATTTTCTCATATTTCGTGCATGAGGTGTAATCGCATTTATTTACCTTATCTTAATGTGGAGCTGACTAAGATAGTAGTACTCATACTTTCTTAATTTCTTCCCGTCATCCAGTATTTTACACATGTGGTAGGCTGAAGAGATATACTCCCTGCAGAACATAATGGTCCTTGTGATTAATATACTTGTGGATTGAAATTTAGATATATTTCAGTCTTTTATTGATTTCAAACTTCTTTATTTCAGATGTTGAGTGGTATACCTGAGGTAGACTTGGGTCTTGAAGCCAAAATTCGTAACATTGAGGCAACCGAAGATGCCAAACAAAAACTCCTCCGGGACTCGATGATGAAGAAAGAAAGGCCTTCCGAATTTGTACCTAAGAATATGGCTGTTAACTTCGTCCAACACAGCAGATGTAATTATTATTACTTTATTGTGTTTCCAGGGGTTTTTTTGAAGCCTGACCAGCCTAGAAAAATGTTGTTTTTTTTGTAAGAGGTTTCAATGTTTTCTTACATCCATAGTCATTAGTCAGGTCTATCTAGGTAGGAAAAAAATGAGTAAGGAAAAAAAAATGTACAGAAAATACGGCCGTAGTTAAAAGGATCAGTTATGAAAAGGATTGCTATAGCCAATCGCATTGACTAAAATGGTGTGGCTGGAAGGGTGTATACAAAGCATCAAGCAACAAATTTTAATCAACATACCAAATAGGAAGTATGAATTTGATTAAACCCTACTAGTGAGTAGAGAGGCTGGTTTATACAGTATTATATATGAACATGTCAATGATGTGTAGTATGAGCTAATTTGCAAGAACATTATCATTATTTAGGAGAAATGCATCCCATCCTGGGATCACCTAGCACCAGGGTATGATGATAATAGATGATCACCCACCCTACTCGTTAGTGGACCCGCCTCTCTCTACTTCTCTTTATTACATACTCTCCAACCCCTTTCCACACTTGCTCTTCTATCCACACAGGTTCTGGCTACCCGATGCATTTTCGTCCTCTTATGAGCCTTATTCGAGTGGTAGTGTATGTGAGTTTTACCCCACAATGGGGTACCCTATGGTATCGGGAGTAGCTTCACATTCTCCTGGCCTGAGTGCAAATAAGGGAAGCTGTGTCACCTGGTTGACTTGAACTCTCTGATTGGTCCTGGGAAAGTTGTTAGTGCGCTCCCCCCTCACTCCCTCTTATTGCCAATTTTTTTTTTTCACTCTACGACTATTCCCTCGACCTTTTATCTACCTACACTTCGCTCTCTACTGGTAGAGCTTGTGGGATAGGTGACATAATGAGAGAGGTAATAATTAGAGCTTTTGTTGTACCCAGAGGGTGGTAAAGTTGTGCTGAAATGTGTATGGTAAACACATTCTTTTAACACACTGCGCTTAAATACATGGGGTGGGCAAAGAAGGGGCTGAGAAGTTGAATATGATTGAACTGTACCTATTAAGAATATGCTGCAGTAAAAGTATGGGACTATCTGGTTACATGATTGTGCTGTGTAAGGTTAAATTGATTGGTGCATTGATGAGAAGAAGCAAGGAAGGTGGAAAGGAATGGAGATTCAGAAGTAGAAGGTTATTGAATCGGGGAGAGCATGTTAGAATGCTTGAGAATAGAAGAGGAAATAAGTGTTAACGTGGAGATAGAACAAATGTGAAAGAATCTTAAAGAAGTGGTACTAAATATTACAAGCTTGTGTGTAGGTGTGCCAAAACTGGAAAGAGTAACCAAATGCATTGGAAAATAAGAAAGCTTACCGCAGCTCAGTGATCATGAAGGCAATGTCAAAAGTAGATGATAATACCGAATTGTATACTACGAGTATGGAAATTGTGCAAGTATGATTGGCCTCGTGGGTTAAATCGGGTGAGCTATCAGGTTATGGATGAAGTAGTAATCATGCAAGTGGTTGTTGGTGTTAAGAGGTCTGAAAAATTAGAAGGCAGCTGGGTTGGAGTAGATGATTTAGTTGAGATGGTGCAACAGGGGGATAAGTACCTGATAGGGGACGAACAAGGGTGGTTTAAGGCGGGTAGGGTGTGCGCATAAAGTCTTTACACTGACTCAACTTGCTGAGAAAATAAAGGATAAGAGATGTAAAGTGTATGTGTGGTTCATGGATCTGGAGAAAATTTATGAGTGTGTAGATAAAGAAGCAGTATGGTAGGTGCTAAGAATGAATGGAGTGGTAAACTATTGGATGGTATGATGCGAGGGGCGGTCAATAAGTTTTGCGAATCGGTAGGCCAAAACAGAGGAAGGGGGATGGCTGTTTATGAGGGTGTTAGGACAAGTTAGGACCTGCAGCCGCACGCTCCTGCCTCGGCTATTTAAGGAGCAGTAGCTGATCGCAGATCGTCAGTCACAAATTTTTCAACAATGGAGAAGGTTGAGCACCGCGCAGTGATCTAATTTTGACCAAGGAAGGCAAGAATGCAAAAGAGATCCATGAACGCATGGTTGCAGTGTACACCGACACCGCCCCTTCCTATGCAACCATTGCTCACTGGAATAGGGAGTTCCGCCATGGTCGTGAGTCCCTTGAAGATACCCCCCGTCCGACGTGACTAACGAGGAGAATGTGGCCCGTGTGGAGAGGATGATCGTCGAAAATCAACAGGTGAAGGTCGAAGAAATCGAGCGAGAACTTGGAATATCATATAAAAGGGTTATCAACATCATCCACGACAATTTGGCCATGACCAAGGTCTCTGCCCGTTGAGCCCTTAGAAACCTCACGCCCCATGATTGACTTCAACGTCGTCAAAATCCACAAGCTGTCCTGCGCCAGTGCGGATTCGAGGAGCTCAACCATCCCCCCTACAGTGCAGATCTGGCCCCTAGCGACTACTTTTTATTCCGCCAGCTCAAGGCTGCACTGCGTGGACTCCGGTTTGGGGACGATGATGTCCAGGAGTGGATTGAACAGTAGTCGGGAGATTTCTGGTTGTCGGGAATTCGAAGCCTCAGGGACAAGTGGCGCATGTGCATTGAAGTCTAGGGTAGTTATATTGAAAAATAATAAAACACTTTTCCTCCTATCTCGTTTCCTTATATCCGAATTGCAAAACTTATTGACCGCCCCTCTTAGGAATTTATGTTGCAAGTAAGGCCCGTTTTAGGACTGGTTTGAAAGACGTCAAAGGGAGAGGGAAGGGCAAGGCTGTATGATGTTACCATGTATGTTTTAATGTTTATGGATGCAGTACTAAAAGAAGGACAGGGGTGTGATATAGGTTTTATGTTAGTATGTGCGGATGATCCGCGAGAGGGTGCTATAAGTGGGATTTGATATCCATTCTTGGTGTCGCGAGTTTGGAGGGGTTAATTGTGGAATCTCTTAAGAACCTGCATGAGAGTGCTTGTATCAACCTTGGTATATTGAAGAAAATATTTCGAGTCAAAGTAGTGCAAATGGACAATTTGAGAAGGATGCTCAGTGTGCGAAAAGTAGTGAATGACTGGCTGAGATTTTCATGGTGAATCAAGTTATGAAAGTGTTCGAGATTATATAGACAGGTAAGAATGGATGAAAATAGACTTGTTAACGTGCGAAGATGTGAGAAGTGTTGGAAGAGACACAAAAGATCAATCGATTATGTGATTGAGCCTTTGAAAGAGCTAGAGGGAATGGATGATATTGTGCCTTCTTGTAACTTGCCCAGATGAACAGACAATGAGATTCTACAGTACATAGCACCCCTTTAGTATTAAAGGCCGTAGGTCCTTAATAGTGATGGTAGCCTTATTCTTAGCAGGGCATAGCGGTGGGTAGGTTTAGCGGCGTTGAAGTGCGCCGGTTCCACGTTGTCTCAAACTAACAGATTTGATTTTTTCAGATCTTTCTCTTTAGTGGCCCATTTTTAATCGTCTGTCATTGTTCTCAGTCAAAATACTCTTGATCCTTCACCTCTAGAAATTCCTCTTTGGGAAGCCAGTACACTTCTCGCTGATGTATTATGCCTGTAATATTGAGGGTGGTGGGGAGCTTGCAGTTTTAAATACCCTTCTGTCCCAGTATTGCATTCTAGATTATCTTTTTCAATTACGTGTTTCAGTCAACATCGAAGACAGTAATTCGTCGAACGAAAAGAAGAAGCCCAAAATTAAGTTTCAGGAAGTGGTGGAACCCGTGGTTGGAGGAGGGGTAAAGATCTCCACTGTTGCACCCAAACGACCCCAAACAGAGAAAGCCACAGACGACTTTCATTACGAGAAATTCAGGAAACAATTCCGGAGGCACTAGTTCTAAACCAGAACTTCTATCTTTTCTTTTTACGGAGCTGAGCAAAATGTGTGCTAAAAAAAGGACTCCTGCCAGCTAAACTTACACCACCTACGTGTCCGGTGCTTTCAGGATAACTAGCTTTTAAGCTATCTGTAACATGTTATTCATTTTGAAAAGAGAGTAGTGTCTTGATCAGTTATTTTCACTGGATCTATTTACTTCCCCACTGTATCGACGCATTCCACTTTACCATTTTTTGGTCAGGGTGCTGCTGCTGCTAGGCTAATTTATCACCATAGGAAGTCTCATCAAAAGAATTAATTGTAATTATGAAAAATAAAACCACTTTTGTCACTATTTTTATTTAACTTTGGAAAAATCTATCAACTGGTTAATGAATTGGTTATGATACGTATAAGGAATATTTGTTTCGGATACCTTTACTTGACAACTAATGCTGAATTTAACAAATTCGCTTCACTGAGTGTCTTGGAGTCGTCGGTTAATTGGGCGTGCGGGAAGGTGGTCATTATGGCGAAGGAACTTGGTAGTTGGGGGCGGGCAGTGGACAAGTATGAACGGATGTCACCAACTGTATGGTTATGATTCAACTTGAGGACCAGTCGAGAACCATCCGGCAAGCGAAGCTGGAACAAATTTTATAGGTGAGTTTTAAGTCGGAAATTAAAGTGCTATTTTGCAGTTTGGCGCCTTATGAAGAGATTAATAAAAAAAAAACGTTTCGGTATCAAAGGGATGAGAGAAATCAAAAGATAATGATTAAAATAAAGTAAGGGATCTTATAAAGGAACCAAAGTATTCCTATGAAATCGTCGTCCCTATGGGTAACCACATCCCTCCGTTACTTTTATAGACTTCTAATATTTCGAAATGGTTTTAGCCAATCGAATCCAATATCTACTTTTCAACCTGAATCCTCTCTAAACGATAAATTTAAGGACTATGTAGCAACGGAGTTGTATCGCCTCGGACACAGGTTTCCATCACAACTTACAGTAGCTGCAAACCAAATACTGCTAATGCATGATAAATTACAGATATAGACTTAGTATGGCTATAAGTTATACATGTGCAGTGTACACATGTTAGTATTGATGAAAACTAGTTACATGCAAAAGAGATGGGGAGGGAGGGGTACAAAAAAAAAAAAAAAATAGTCTATTACCTCTATATTTGTGAGGCAATTAACTAATAGTGCTAGTAAGTTACTTTCATGCATTCGTAGCACTTTTACTCATTACTTTGTCAAATTCAGATTAGCAAACATGCCTTGGGTACCCACTACACCTGCCTATATCCAGGTGTTAATTGTTGAGAAACGTCAAGAGGATCATCTCTCCAACAGAGCCATAGCTGAAGGGTTAAACGCATCTAAAATGTCGTGCATAATATATCACGTAACGAAACCACAGGCTAATGTATCAGTGGAATTTCTACTGGTAGGCCTAGAAAAACCTCAGAAATAAACAAGCCATCGTTCGTATGTCAAAAAATGGCCCGATACAAGACAGTAGCTAGGATTTCCCGAAAGTAAATGGAACTATGGGCATTAGTATCTTCAGAAAGACTGTCACGCCACCTGACGGAAATATCTTTAAAATCTCGCACACCAGCAATCAAGCCATTGATTGATCAGCCCTAAGAATAGAACACCAAATAGTCCAAAGTACACCAGCGATGAATCGAACTACAATTTGTTTGGTTCAGATGGCAGGAGGTTCGTCTGTCGAAGATCTGCAAAAGATTATCCGTGAAGAGCCGCGTCAAGTTTGGTGGAGGAAGCGTTATGGTGTGCGGCATAATTTCGGTGGGAGGTACTGGCCCACTTGTCTGCTTGCAGGGCAGTGAATGAATGCTGAAGTGTATAAAGAACTTCTGCAAACACATACTATGCACAGGGCTGGGAGCGAAAAATGTTAATAGAAAAGTGAAAAAACTGATAATAATAGTGAAATTCTTACAAATTAAATATTTATTGGCTCTATAAAGAACTAAAAGTTTAGGTAATAGATATTGAATTATGAAAAAGTCAAAGATTCAAGTTCAGAACATAGTCCAACGGCCTTTATTAATAATACATACTAAATAAGTCAATAAATATCAGGGATTAAAAACTAAAATGAGCAAAAAAAATATAAATAAGCAAACTGACATGGCATAACATCACTGCGTCTTATTCTTTTTATTTTTCTCAAATTAGTCACTAATAAGGCTGTTCTTCCGTTTTTCAAGTTTTAAAATTATTCTTTTTCTTCAGTTGCAGAACTCTCTGCTTCCTCCTTTTTAGTCTTATATCACTCTAGCATTGCATTAGCTATTTTGATTTCCATCAAGTCATTTTTCTGAATACCTTTTTTCAGTTGTTCACTTCTTCATTATAAATTGTGCCATTGAAGGCTTTTTGACATGATTCTTTTTGTAAGAATGAAAGCTTTTTCTCCAAGTCTTTTATGCTCAGCTTTTTTTCTTCTATTTCTCTTTCAAACTTTTCAGCAGCCTGTTTTTCTTCTACTGTTTCCTTCTTTTTTCTTTCCTCTAAATGAGCCTTGTATCTGGCATGAACTGAATGAGCCATATTCAAAAGCTCTCAGGTAATAGGGAGCTGAAATGTTTTTGAATCTATGATCATCAATTTCTTTTGATCTTTTGAGCTGCAAAAACACCAGTTCAGGTTTATTACTATATGTTTTTAGTCCATATTTTATATTCAGTTTTGCATTAAGTGTTTCAACTGACATTGAAGCAGTGGTTTCATCCAAAATATTGCCACTAATGGAGAAACCTCTTTCTACAACCGAATTCCCATGTGAAAGGGAAAGGGATGCCTTCGCAAATTTTGAAATGAAGGGGTATTTCATTTCACCACTGCTATTTTTTTAATTAAAAATCTTATTTCAAGAAATGTGGACATCAATATCTTTGTCAATATTATTGGCGTCATTAACCTGTGAAAGTTTCCACTCATCTTGAAGGCGAACTATCTCAAAATCCATAGGGTAAAGTTTGGTAACAATCTTTATATCAGTCAATGGATATTTTTTATGTTAACAGGATTTAGGCATCTAAACTGTTTTACAAAATTGCTATTTAATAGGGATTTATCCAGTAGGTAAAATAAACCCTCTTTATAAAAACAAGGAGAATTTTTAAAAGTCTTTTCTTTTTTCTTCAGGCAGGCTGTTATACTCACTTTCAATACCACTACCACAAATCACATGTTTCGAAAGTAAGGCACTGGTTTCCCATTCATTTATAAGTTTTTTTTATATCTTTAGAGCCATTCGCTGAGGTAAGGGCAGAGTTTTTGAATATCCTGGTTGATATTTTATTGGCAACATTCATTAACTCATCATGCAGTTGATGAATTAATGGGCTGCATGTTTGAAATTTTTTACTACAATAAATTTCATCTCTGCTATAATTGTTGGCTTTTTTAAACATTTTGCAATTTCATTATAAAAAAAATTGCTCATCAAGTTCTTAGTTTCCTTTTTTTCTGGAATATACATTAAAACAAATTTTGTATGGCAGAAAACTGCTCCAAAAATCTGATAGCTGCTGCTTCCAAAGATAGCCATCTACTGGACACATGTTTCAAGATCTTGTGATTGGGCAGTTGTAATTCATTTTGAATTTTTGCAAATCTTGCCATCGCCCTGACCAACCATCAAAAAGGTTATTCAAATGATTGAATAGCTTTTTTGAAGGCATTATTAACCACATGTAAATTGCATGTTCCTACATCAAGTAAGCTCTTGCCGCGTGTCTGTTTTATGATTTCCGGATCCAAATGGGAACGGTGAACCAGCCTATTCTCAGGCCCCAACCGGGGATGAAAACGAAAACTGGTTGGCGAATACTCTTGATACGTCCGGCCAGGTAAAAGCGAGTAAAAAAAATTGGGGGGATTTCCGGAGGGCACTGGAACCTGAAGGAGGTGCCGCTCCTTCAGGTACTAGACCCGCTTCATAAAACTGACAACAATTTGATACGGGCTAGGTGCAAATTGAAAAAAGAGCAGATATGATCCCTGCCATATAGTCAGTGTGGTTACTCAGATATCTGTGGACACAGCACCCTTATGTGGAAGAACCCAAAAGACGACGATCTCGACCTCAGCCTGATTCGTAGTAGTGGCATTACTACAATTGATTGGATTGGGGAATGCCAATATCTCATATTGTTATCTAATAATGTAAGCTGGATTGGGGAATGCCAATATCTCATATTGTTATCGAATAATGTAAGCATATGTGCCGTGAAGACAAGCACAACACTCGGAAGAACCCCGCCAGCTTCAAAAGGGTGAGATAGCATAGAAGCCAACTACCCCTTCTGACTTCACTCCATATGTCTACATTGGCCCAGCTCCCCAAAAGGCGAACACAATGCTTCTAGTGCTGTGGAAATACTTAGGTTAGGCATGGATAAACATTCAATAGTATTATTTTCCAGGGTTGCGTCTAGGACAGAATCGGTGGCACCACCAGTTCGATTTTTTTTTTTTAAGGGGCTATCTGGCGACTGCCCGTAAACAAACAGCCTAGTTCTAGGCTACTTTAAAAAATTTGAACAGGAAACAACAATAAAAAGAAATAATAACAACTAAACCTAGTTAAATGAAAGGGAGAAGGCCGGCCTCCCCCAAATAGTCAACAAATCCACCAGTCAATGTGCACGCACTCGTCCCGAGTACAAAGGACAGGCGGTAGAGACCCCGCCCATCCCGGTACCGGGACAGATAACGTGCGCGAAGATCACCGAGACTGGGACATTCGACAAGAATGTGCCGAAGAGTCTAGGGGACGACGCAGTCGTCGCAATAGAGCGCAGGCGAGCGATGCGTCACACGAGTGTGTCCGATTCGGAGACGACAGAAAGCGACCTGAAGCCGTCGCGGCATTGGGGGATAGGTCCATGCGAACAGTCGCGGCGCAATGGCACGCAACTTTAAGTTCCCTTCGACCGTCTCCCATCTTCTTTGCCAAGCAGTCCGAAGAGCTGCCCGTATTGCTGCCATGTAGTCGGTGTGAGGAAGAGCGAAACGCTGGTCCGGTCGCAGAGTCCTCGCGGACTCTTTGGCGCCCTCATTCCTACATGTCCAGGAACCCAGCAGAAGATAATCTCGACATCTGCCCGGCTCGCCATAACCGTGGCGTCACGGATATCGCGAACCAGGGGATGCGGAGATTCCAATGCCCCGAGAGCACTCAGGGCGCTTTGTGAGTCGCTATAGATCACAATCCGGTCTCCGAACCGGGCACGTGACGTAATCTCCCGTACCGAGTGGTGTATTGCCACCAGCTCGGCCGTGAAGGCAGACGCAGCGCCTGGTAGAGCCCCGCTGACTTCAAACAGAGGGGATACGGCGTGGAAGCCGACCCCCTCTTGGGACTTGGAGCCATCCGTATACACTGGCACGGTTCCAGCGTGACACGATGTGTGCTCAAAAAAGGTCGAACGCAATACTCCCGGCGCCGTACAAGCTTTGGGAGCAGAGGCGTGGCTACAAATAGCCAAATGTGGTGGCGTCCTGGGCAGAACCAGGGGCGCCACCGGCCCGACAGCTATATCTACCTCTCGAAGGAGTTTCCTGGCCCTAAACCCAAAGGGCTTAGGGTATGACTGGCGTCTCTCTGCGGCATAGGCACCATCGAGATCAGCTGCGGATGCAGTGAGAGCTGTTGGCGACTGAGGGAGGCGCCGGGCTCGCGCGTACAGGGAAGTGATGCACTGCACGCGGCGCAGAGCGAGTGGCATCTCCCCAGCATCGACCAGCAGGCTCTCAATGGGGGAAGTGCGGAAGGCACCGGTCGCAAGGCGAAGGCCGGTGTGGTGGATCGAATCCACCTTCCGCAATAAACGCTCGGCTGCGGATGCATAAAACTCGCATCCGTAGTCGAGCTTCGAACGAACAAAGGATCGATAAAAAAGTAGGGCAGTAGCCCTATCAGCGCCCTAAGCGCTGAACGTCACGGAACGGAGAATGTCCATGGCGCGGGTACAAGAGACCCTAAGGCTGCGAATATGAGCCTCCCAGGTGAGGAGTCGGTCGAATACAAGACCAAGGAAACGGTGCGACTCAACCACATCCAGACGCACCCCATTAAGAAACAAATCTGGGTCGGGGTGAAGCCGTGGATGGCGGCAGAAGTGCACCACCTTAGTCTTGGCCAAAAAAACCCGAAACCTGTGCGCTTCGGCATAGCGAGAGACGCGGTTCAATGCCTGTTGGAGTCGACGCTCCAGAGTTGGCATCTAGGCCGCGCCAAAAGAGATCGAAAGGTCGTCCACGTAGAGCGTAGCGAGAACATCTTCCGGCAGCACTGAGGTGATGCCGTTGATGCTCAGGGCAAATAGTGTGACAGTGGGGACACCGTCTTGCGGGACACCCTCTTCCTGCTCCTTTGGGCCGGAGAGGGCTCCCTCCACCCGTACGCGGAATCGACGATCTCGCAAAAATTCAGATATAAACATTGGGAGGCGTCCCCTCGCCCCCATCGTGTGGAGAGTCTCCATGATACCGTATAGCCATGCAGTATCATAGGCCTTCTCCAGATCGAAAAACACCGTGGCATAGTGCTGTCTACGAAGGAAAGCCTCGCAGACAGCATTTTCCAGTCGGAGCAGAGCATCCGACACGGAGTGGAACTTGCGGAAGCCACACTGTGCAGAAGACAGAACTGATGGCCTCCGCTGTCCAGGAAAAAGGCTAATCTAACATTTATCAATTTCTCCATCAACTTGCACATGCAAGAGGTTAGAGATATTGGGCGGAAACCGGTCG
The DNA here is from genome assembly GCA_963969495.1 of Ceratothoa steindachneri. Taxonomy (NCBI): domain Eukaryota; kingdom Metazoa; phylum Arthropoda; class Malacostraca; order Isopoda; family Cymothoidae; genus Ceratothoa; species Ceratothoa steindachneri. The sequence continues at coordinate 16,738,970 of OZ018324.1, read as the reverse complement.
GAGTAGAGTGATCTCTCCCAGGTTTGCGAAAGGCAAGTACAGTAGCGATTCGCCAGGAGTCTCGGAGAAGACCTTCCACCCAGATCCTGTTGAACAAATCTAATAGAAAGGCCATGCCTCGCTCACCTAGGTGTCGAAGCATGGCGTACGGGACATCGTCCGGACCATGGGCGGTGTCCGCGCACGAAGCGAGAGCGGAACGCAACTCGCTTACAGTAAACTTGTCGTTGAAGGGTTCTCCGCCTCTGGAGGTAACGTCCAGCCGGCGGCCTTCCGCGACATCACAACGTGCATTGAATGCTGGCGGAGCAGCATCACGGCTAGAGAATGCGGAAAAAGCGGTCGCGAAGGATTCCGCCACGGACGCGGGGTCCGAGATTGCGGTCCACCAGTCCGAGAATTAAGCAGAACTCTCGATGTATTTTCCTAGCCCTGTACTCAAAAGGTATAGAGGATACGCACTGTCGAGATGGGCCGCGGACGAAAGGAGAATATGTGGCGAATGGAAAATGGTGAAACCAGGAATTGTGCACGCCATAAACCAAGTAGCATCGACAAGAAGCCTCACTATAGGTAAGGGGCGGGCAACCTTTTCAGAATGAGGGCCAGATGAGACTTTTTGGAGCAAGCCGCGGGGCGGAGTGACAAACGAAATCCCCAAAGTGACCATATATATATATATATATTAAAAAACATACAAATCCGTGAGAGGGCTGGTGCTGCTTGCCATGAAGAAGTGTTTCAATGTCTGACTCGATGGATGAGGTAGATAACAGAAGAATGTCATTGAGGTGGCTGTGCAAGAGATGGGAGCGAAGTGCGACTTCGTGTACTTCATTTTGGAGAAGAGCTGTTCGCAACAGTAGGTACTGCCAAACATGGCCAGGATGCGTTAACATGCGCAATGTATGTTGGATTGAGGGGGAAGGGGGGGCTTGGGTTTCGCGGGCCGGAGGTTGCCCGCCCCTGCTATACAGGGACGGAGGGGATTGAATCTCCCACGAGTAGTAGTTTGGGGCAAAGAAAAACAAAAAACGTGGTAAAAAGCAATAGGATAGCCCTATCACCACCCATGCCGAACGCCAGTGAGCAAAGAATTTCCATGGCAAGAGACCCTAGCCTTACAATATGGGCCTCTTAGGGAAGGCAATGGTCAAATACAAGACCAAAGAATCGGTGCGAGTCATTCACATCTAGGTGAGCACAATTTAGGAAAAGGTCCGGTTCGGGTTGATGCCGACCACAGAGCTTCTGTTTGTTTTTATAATTTCACGATCCATCCTGGCGGCCGCCAACATAATCCTAACCAATACAACACAGATTCAGAAGGATCACTTGACCACAACTCTCCTAACCAACCTCACGCAGCACATACTGGAGTCTTTCAACACGATCATCCTCCCCATTCACGCACAATACTATAAAAAATCGACATGAACATTTCCTAGCATGGAAAATCCGACATAACAACCAAAAAAAATGGCTAAGAAACTTCATCTTCGGTTGACTACAAGTTATGCACAAAACAAATCACGCATACTACCACTTAATGGACAAGTCCTAATATTAAACAAAACTCACCTTGCTGGTAATCACACTCGACACTCACATGACTTCGCTCCACATAAAACTAATATAACAAAGTTACAAAGAAACTCAACGCTCTAAAACACTACTTTTAGACAATAGTAGTGGTCACTAATCACACTCCAAAAAATTCATCCGCACTTCCATGAATTAAGCAGCACCAACCTGGCAGCCAACACTATCCAAAAATAACGAACACAAGCTCCAAACAGTACTAAGCAAAGCACTCAAAATCATCAAAAGATGTACACTACTCACCTCAACACCTCACTTAAGACTCTGAAACTCAAATCTTATCAATTGGAGTGCATCGAACATGAGAGGAACCTACACTTTACAAGAGGACTAAACCAATCCCATCTCTATTCAGACTCAAAAAAGTACTTCTAGCACACTACTACCAACTCCAACCTGATAACACACATCCACCCTACCCTCAACCACAGACACCAAAGCAACCACTACTACCCATGAAAAAATACCTAGTACTTCTGGTCCAACTAAGATGAGGCCACTCGACTCTAAATAGCCCCCCCGACTGAGCTAACCTCCTACAAGCACGACACGGCACACACTCCATCACCTCACGAAGGGACCTGTGGACGCAACCCAGAGATGTGGTGACTTCCCTGGGGGGGAGGGGGCCTCCTGACTCAGAGAAGAGAAGTAGGGAGGCCAAAAACTAAGTAGTACTTTTGTACAGGCCATGCCCATGAATGGGATAATTTTGGCGTTGGTCTCGCCGCAGCATCATCCCCCTGAGGAAGGGACCTCGCATTCTGGGGCACAGACTGCTGTGGCTCCATTATTAAGGACCCCTCACCTAGGTGTGGGATGCGCTCCATCTGGACATCCCAACCTTCGGGGCATCAGCCAGCCCTTCTGAGACAAGAGGTCCTGGGAAAGGGTATCAGGGATTGACGCCATTGTTAGTTAGTGGGAGCAAATGGGAAACCGGCTCCCAGGAAATTCACAAGTCTGGAGCAAGACACAAAAGGGCCTTCTGCCATACACTATAAAGCAAAATAATAGAAGGATTTTCCTTTATTACAATATTTTCAAAAAAAATGATGAGTAGCTATATGAAATTTCTATGGTACATAAAGGCATGCATTTAATATATTTTATTAAGATTTCATATGATACATTTATATATTCAAGAAATTATACTAAGTAAACTAACAAAATAAAATAGTAACACATGCAAGATAAGAGAACGATCATTCACATAATTGCTTAGCAAGCACATACACTAAAAACAAAGCATGATTTGATAAGTATGAAACCATATGAGGTGATGAAGCCTTTGTTTTCTATTACTTCAGCGCAATGACGTCCAGAGGATCCTACCAGTTTCTTGCAAAATTTTGGTATTATTTTGTTCCATTCTCGCTCGATTTTCGTCCATAAAACCGTCACAGTTAAAGGCTACTAATCTCGAACTTTGTTTCCAATAATCTTCCAGAGGTTCTCAAATGAGTACAGGTCTGGGCTGAGAGTAGGCCACTTCATTACTTCGATCTTCTTTTTCGAAATACTATTTTACTCGCTTTGTAGGATGCATGGCGCGTTGTCCTGCATAAATACTGCTGGCTGGTTCAGAGATGATGGGAGTGAAGGTAAAACATGTATGACGTTTAGGTACACATTCGCACTTACCCTTCCAATTATTCACACTAGCAGACCAACTCCTTCAGACAAAATATCTCCATATCATGACGCTGTCTCCTCCATGCTCGGCAGACCTTTTGACACATTTAGGGTGAATGAATGAATAGTGCCGAAAATAAATGCTGCAAAGCCCAAACGGACAAGCCCGCAGCCAAATTCAAGGACGGGTAATTTGAAGGAAAATTCTCAATAAAAATATAAACATCTGGAGAATATACAAAAATATAGCTATGAAATTAAAATCAATAGAATGGAAATACAGGAATTTTAAACCATCAAAGGGTGTAAAAGGATTTAAAAAATAAACTATTGAGAACTAGACAAAGGATAAAAACATAGACTATAGATGGATCAACAATAGATAAAAAGAACAGAGAATATAAAATCATTAAACAATATATTAAATTTTGGCTCAAAGATTAGATTCTTCTAAAAATTTAAAGATCCTCTTCACACTAAAAGAGATATGAGTCTCAGACAAGATGCCCCGCAGAACCTGTTGGGGGGGCCATCTGCCCAGTAATGAAAGGAAAAACCTTCTTCCCAAGATTTCTCAAAATGGGACACTCGGCAAAGATGTGAAGGATGGACAGCTGCACCCAGCACAGGATGTACATTAAGTGCCCGAGTGAGGCATCAATGGCCTATCCTCAGTCAGCACAAAATAACCTCCAGTCTACGTGGACTCATGGTACGTGGCCATGGGAGGACTGAAGCTTTTATGAAATGGAGCTGGTGGGAGGAAGCTCATCCCACATCTTCTGCCATAAGCTGACTACATATTTGGTGATGAAGGGATAGACATCACGAAGTGGGACTGGGGCTGATGGGTGTGTCCCCAATGATGCCGCCTCCTTGGCCGCAGCATCTGCCCTTTCATTGCCTGGGCACGTGACTGGGCACCCAGCAAAAAGAAATCTTGTGAATAGGAGAAAGATAAAAAAGCCACCGCTGGATCTTGGAAACCAGCGGATGGCTAGAACCAAAAGCACCCAGAGCCTCCAGAGAACTAAGGGAGTCGGAGAAAATCGTAAGACAACTAGATGGCATATGAGCAATAACAAGGAGTGCAGCAAGAATGGCAACAAGTTCTGATGTGAAAACAGAAGCTGCACTTAGTAGGCAAACCAATGCTGTCTGAGATGGGAAGACAGCAGCAGCTCCAACTCCGTCCGATGACTTGGACCCGTCGGTGAACACAAAGGTGTTAGGCCGATGGTGGGAGGAGTGTTGATCATACATGGTTCTCAAGGCTACAGGCAAGAACTGATCCTTGTGCCTACCAGTAAGCCCCTTGCATACCACTACAGGTGGTATGAGCCATGGAGGAAACTTTGGTAATGAAAACGAAATAACAGAAAACTTCCTTTGACGTCCTGTGTGCTCGACCATGCGCAGAGCAAAGGGGCGAGCCAGAGAAGGAAATCTATCATATGAGGCCACTGTTCGCAAATTGAACGTGCACTCATATACTGGCGACCATGGTAATTGCTCAAGTCTAAAAAGATATTTGAGGTTAGACTTGAGCCTGTGAAAAGGAAGAGGAAGAGCCCCGTTCTTTGTATAGAGACTCCACACAGGGGAGGACTTGAAGGCTCCAGAAGCCAGGCGCACACCCTGATTACGCACAGTATTTAATTTTTCAAGGATGGACGGCGAGGCAGAGGAGTACATCTGTAACCCATAGTCCAGCTTTGACTGGACCAATGCTGAATACAAGAGCCACAGGGTACGTCAATCACTTCCCGAAGAAGTGTGTGACAGTAATTTCATTATGTCCATTCTCTTCAGACAAGACCTCCAAGAAAGCCTCGAATCAAGGATTACCCCTAGAAATCTGAAATGGGGCTCAAAGGCGACAGGGACACCATAGAGTGACAAATGGGGAGGGTCCCATGTTACCGATCTATGATTGTAAAAGTGGACAGCCTTGGTCTTTACTGCGGAAAAGCGGAAGCCCTTTGAAGAAGCATTATCAGCTACGGTATTTATAACCCGCTTTAGCTTACAGAGGACAAATGGAAGTCTAGGCGATGAACAGATAAGCGCTAAGTCATCCACATATAGAGTTGAGGAAATCTGAGCTGGGAGATTTTCAATAATGCTATTGATGGTCACAGAGAAGCAGGTGACAATGAGGACACTTCCCTGTGGTACACCCTCAACTTGCTCTACGGGCTCTGATAGGGTATTTTCAACTATTGCACGTAGTGTGCGCCACATGAGGAATTGTTCGATAAATCTGGGAAGAAGCCCTGCAGGTCCCAATCATGAAGTTGCTTAAGGATACGACGCCTCCAAGTGGTATCATATGCTTTCTCAATATCAAAGAAAACAGCAACAGAATGCTGCCGCTTTGAAAAAGTATCTCTTATATAAGACACCATTCTAACAAGCAGGTCGATGGTACTCTGTTTTTTTCTGAACCCTGATTGAGAGGGAGATATAAGATGGTTTGTCTACAAAAACCAGACGAGTCTTGTATTTATCACCCTCTCAAACAATTTACATGGACAACTAATAAGGGCAATGGGGCGGTAATGGGTGGGTTCCGTCCCATCCTTTCCTGGTATTCAGAAAGGTAAAACCACAGCCTCCCTCCACATAGAAGGGAAGAAGCCCCTAATCCAGATGAAGTTATAGATGTCCAGCAAATGTGAGAGGAGGGATGGATGCACATTCCTAATCATATCATAGGAAATGCCATCCGATCCGGGTGCAGTGGATCCACAGTGCTTCAGTGCATTATGGAGCTCATGGATAGGAAAGAGACAGTTATAAGGCTCATTATCTATGTTAGGCTCCATAAGTTGATAGGATGCTGCTCCTGATCGAGCCTAAAGCGCTGGAATTGGATGGAATAGTTGTCTTGGCTTGAAATAATATCAAACGATCTGGCCAAGACATCGGACAAGTCTCCTAACAGTTCTCCGGCCTGAACAATGTTGGGAGCTGTAAAGCCATTGGATTTCCCCAATAGCTTTTTGACCCTCTTCCAGATTTTGTCTACAGGGGTCTGCCAACATATCTATGCGATTTTTTTTTTTTTTAATTATATAGCCCATCTGGCAACTGCCCATCATATCTATGCGATGTAATCATCCAACGAGGTCTTTCGAGCTCGTGGAAGGGTGCGTCGCCGTGCTGCTCTTGCTGGGTTACGAGCAAGTTTCTTTACCGTCGTGGGGCACCGATGGTAACGTCGGCAAGTCTGTTTACATTCAGTGACAACTCTCGAGCATTCAGCAGACCACCGGGGCAATTGTGGTCCACGGGCAGTTGAGCCGGAGACCGGGATGGCATAATTAACTACATGATTCCATCTTTGGCTAGGTGGTGGGGAAAGACCACCTGTGCATGGTGTTATTACAATGTGGAAGTGATCACTGCCTCGCGTCAGGATCCACTGCCCATTCAAAATTAGCTCTACAGCTTGGTGAACAGAGAGACAGTCCACACATGTAAAGCTGTTCGTCTGGATGTGAAATGATGTGTGACTGCCATCGTTAAGAAAGCAGACATCATTAGTACCCAGAAATCTCTCAATCATATTTCCTCTAGGGTTGTTATCATGGTCCCCCAAAGGGGGTGTCGAGTATTAAAGTCGCCAATCAATAAAAAGGGAGGAGGGAGTTGAGAAATTAAATTAGCTAACTTTGTAGCTAAAACAGCTGTATCTCTTACCTCGCCAGGAGGAAGGTACAGCGAACAGACCGAATAATGGCGAGTGGAAAACAGGCGGACAGCAATCGCCTGCAGGTCTGTGTTAAGAGAGAGCTGGTTGTGGGGAACACTGTTGTTAACAAAAACACAGCAGAACCATGAATTGGTTCTCCGGGGTTCTTATAATATCCCACAAATCCTGAAATGTTGGGTACTCTGCGAGTACTCAAGCAAGTCTCCTGTAAAGCAATACAATCAGGATTGTAATCCTTAAGCAGGAGCTTGAACTCTTCCCATTTAGGGAAGAGACCGTGGAGGTTCCAATGAATAATTCGAACCTGCCGTTTAACCATAACGGTAGATTTCTTCCTACCCTTAGGGGTAGGATATTTGGGATTTGAACTACCAGCGGAAGTAGTTCGTGTCATACTAGCCTTAGGATTGGAGTATGATAAAGGAGGCATCGGAAGCTTGAGTTTTGCCTTTGGTTTTTCTTTTAAGAGGTGGCGCATCAGATTTTGATAAGTGGCTGTAAGAAAGAACTGTCTTCACTGGAGAAGCAGAGATGGAAGCAACTCCAGGGGTCAGTTCAGGTGTCGAGGGAACAGACGATGTTGACACAGCTGGTGGTATTGGTTGAGATGGTAGAGGCGATGGTGGTGGCGAGGACATCGGCAAAAGTTGTGAATTCGATGCTAATAGAGAAGGATGTGGAGTCAGTTTTTGAGAGTCCTCCTCAGATTAGGGGGTAACCTCCACAACAGCTGGCTCCTGGGAAGGAGAAAAGGCTGGTTCCTTCTCATTCAGGGATCGAAGGAATTCCAAAGCAGTATCAACAAGGGGGGATAGAGTGATAACTGGTTTTGGAGCTGAAGAAGAGCTTGGTTCTTTAGGGACAGGGTGAATGTCCAGAGGTGGATGGATATTCGTCGCTAAAATTTTTCTCTCAATCTTCATCCATCCAAAAAACATGAGCTTCAGCATATTCCGGCCCTGACTTCTGGTTCTTCTTACTGATGATTGGTTTGGTTGCTGGAAAACAAGCTATTAAACCAGATGCATTAGGCGAAGGGATACTGTGAAATGGCTCACTTCTTTGCCATTATCGGTCTTAATTTTTTAAGAATTTCTTGCTGCAGTCTTGAAGAGATCATTCATGGACAGTGGATATGCAGGGTCGACTGACTTTTGCACGAGATTTATAGGTTTTGTTTTCATTCTATAATTTAAGAACGCACGAAATCACACTCTTGGACCTTCCTAACTCTCTTGAAATCGCAGTCTTCATCGAAGACTGCGACGGAGCTCAGGAGTCACTTTCAAATGTGGTAGCATCTCTGCAGAGTGACTAAGATGACAATGGCGGTTGTACAGTTCTTACCTACTGAGCAAAATGTTACCAGATGATTTAGTATAATTTCTTGAATATACAAATATATCATATGAAATTTTCCTAAAATATATTAAATGCATTCCTTTATGTACCATGGAAATTTCATTTACCTACACATCATATCTTTGAAAATATTGTAATAAAGGAAAATCATTCTCTTATTTTACTCAGTGTTGTATCTGCCTCTCTGGGGATCCCTACGGGGCCCAAGCTCTAGCCAGGAGCGTCCGAGACACAAAATAATTCCCCACTTACGCATGTGGGCAGCTCCCAGAGGGAGAAGTTTTGGTAAAGGGGAAACTGCTTTGAAATAAATAGGGAGAAACCTATTCACCGTGGGTCCTAGTTTCTTGATGATCCCGGCCAGGGATGAGTGAGTGGAGGCTGATCGGCGACTAACCTGCAAAATTAGGCCGCCGGCCAAGAATAGGTGAAAAAGGGCTTGTAAATAGTGTCGACAAAAAGGTAAAGGGCAGATTTCTATGACGCATAAAAATAAAGCCCAGGTATTTTTGAGACTAACTGTACAATTGGGCGGGGACAACAACTGAATCCATGAGGGTTCAGTTGTAGCAGGACATTTACTACTCCCCTAATTTCCACTTCCTTACAGTGGCCTTGCGAGATTTGATAATTTATTGGAAGTTCGGCGAACAACAAAGAAAAACATTCCCACTTTTGGTACATATCATATACTCAGAACTCTAGTCAGTGTAATTGCTCATCCTAACCACAAAAATTGACTCTGGTACTTTTAGAAAATAAGGAAAGTTGCACTTTAATGAGGCGAAACCAGGTGTAAAGCTCATGTCCGTCGCCGTCAAGTCCACCAGTGAAGGTGAGGACAGTCAAACTTTGACGATGCCAGTTTTACACAAGTATATTTAAACTAACCTGTACACTCGTCGATGGAGCATTAGGGTCAAGTTTTAATTGACCTTTGGCCTTTTGTTCCAATTCCTGCAAATCGCCAGGGGGAGGAGCGGAAGAAGCAACGGTGATCCTTCGACCGGAGCTGCCTCCGGGTAAACCGGTATCAGATACTTGACCAACGACTGATGGGGCAGGACTGAAATATAAATAGATTAGTTTTAATGGAAAAAAAACTGGCTATCTCCGATCAACTATAACTATATATATATTGGAGAGGGTGGAGGAAGGAGGGGGGAGAGGTAGAATGGGATTTTTTTTTATTCCTATAAATGGACAGACACACACATACTTCCTTTTTATTAGATAGATATAGAAATTTTATGGACAGACATACTTCATTTTTATTATTATTATTATTATATATATATATATATATATATATATATATATATATATATATATATATATATATATATATATATATATATATATATATATATATATATATATATATATATATTTTTACGCACCCATCTGGCAACTGACACCAAGGGCATTATTGGTTGCAATTAAAAATTCAGCGAAGTAATAGGCTACATGAAAATTAAAAAAAAAACAAAAGTGCAAAAAGTAAGAAACAGAACAAAGGCAAGAAGGATCGGTGGGAAGCTCGCATTCCCCATAGGCAGGATCATGCGACCAACACCAAAGAGTCACATAAAATTGATGAGGCCAGACTCCTCCAAAAATCAGACAGTACAGAATTCTGTGTGCACGAACCCATCCTACATACAAGGGACAAGCAGTAGCGGCCCTGCTCATCCCGATGAGGGGACAGGTAACAGGCACGAAGATCACTCAAACTGGGACATTCAACAAGAATGTGCCGAACAGTCTTGGGGGCATAAGGCAGTCGGCGCAGTAAGGTGCAGGGAAGCAAGAGTGCTCAATTCAAAGACGACTGAAAGCGACCTCAAGAGATCGTGACATAGGGGGGGGGGGGGAGGAGGACCATGGGACAGTCGCGGCGGAAAGGCACGCAATTTTAAGTTCCTCTCGGCCGTTTCTCATCTTCTTTGCCAAGTTGACCGGAGGTCTGCCCTGATGCATGCATGTAATCGGTGTGAAGAGCGAAACGCTGGTTTGGTTGCCCAGTCCTCGCGGACTCTTTGGCGCCATCATTCCCCGCAATTCCTAAATGTCCAAGAACCAACCAAAGATAATCTCGACATCTGTAGCGTTATGGGTACCGGGAACCAGGGTGTAGGGAGATTCCAATGTCCCGAGGCATTGTAGAGAACCGCTAACTTCAAACAGAGGGGATACGGCGTAGAAACCAACACCCTCTTGGGACTTGGATCCAGTCTAACACAAATTCTGCTCAAAAAAGGTCGAACGCGAAACTCCCGGCTCTGTGGAAACTTTGGGAGCAGATATGTGGTGACGAATAGTCAAAGATGGTACCCTCTCGGGTGGCGTCCTGAGAAATCCAGATGCGCCACCAGCCCCGAGAGCTACACCGAGCACTTGAATGAGTTTCTTAGCACTTTGGGCTTAGAATATGACTGGAGTGTCTCGACGGAATAGACACCGTCGGGATTGCAGTGAGAGCCGTTGACAGCTGAGGGAGGCGCCGGGCTCGCGTGTACAAGCACATAATGCACTGTGGTGCACAGGGCAGAGTGAATAGCATCGCCCCGGTATCGACAAGTAGGCGTCTGTCGAAAACAAGACCAAGGAAGCGGTGCAAATACACCACTTAGAGGCAAACCCCGTTTAGGAATAAGTTCAAATCGGGGTGGAGACGCGCACTACCTTAGTCTTGGCTAAGGAAAACCAAAGCCTGTGCGCTTCGAAATAGTGAGACTTGCGATCAATGCCTATTGGATTCGACGCTCAAGAGTTGTCATCTGGGCCGCATCAAGAGAGATCGAAAGGTCGTCTATGTATAACATCACGAAAACATCTTCCGGCAGCACAGAGGTGATACCGTTGACACTCAGGACAAGGAATATGAGTGAGGACACTTTCCTTAGGGATGCCCTCTTCCGGCCCTAATGGGCCAGAGAGCTCAACCCGCCTGCCCTATTGGGCCGGAGAGACAACCCACCTGTTTGCGGAATCGACGATCATGATAAAATTCAGAAATGAAAATTGGGAGGCATCTCCTCACACCATCGTGTCATCCTAGCGAGAGTATGTGGAAAAGGCGCTCACCAAAGATTTAGCCACGGACGCGCTGTCTGAGTTTGCGGTCTCATTCTCTTGGAGAATGGGAAGATACTCCTGGGAGAACTTGAACGGAGTCCTTCGACTTGCTGCAAGAGGCTTCTCTTTAAGTGAAGACATATGCCTACCAAGAGCGGCGGGCGTGCTTCGAGAAATACTAGAACCTAGCCTTAGTTGAATGAAATTTCACAGAGGGTAAATTTGCGGGAGGAGAACTCGGGCCTCATCAATCGACCTAAGCTCCTCAACTGGAACAGAGAAATCAGAAGTTTTCCATCCGAAAAACGGGTTACCTTCGGCTCTCGACCAATCAAGCTAGCTAATGCTCTCCTTTGATAGATCATGTTACCCTTGGCCAACCTGCTGCCATCAGTAGAGCGAATAAGCTGAAAACGTTTGAAGCCAGTGGGCTAAAACGTCGAGGCCCTTAATAAAGGGCCTCGACGTAAGCGAGGCTTCGCTCAGCGCACTTGCAACTTTAGTCTTAGTCTAGACCTCACCAACCAGAGGGTGCCTCGGGGTCTGACGTGCCGAAGCGGCAGCGGAACGGTCCGTCCCCGAGGCCCCCGCAAAGGAAAGGGAACTTTAGATCCTCAGTCTCTTTCTTCCTGACCTTTGTCGCTTTGGGAGAGGAAGGTGGGAAAGCAAACTGGTTCTCTCCACCACTGGAAGGAGCCCCTAGACTAAATTAAAAAAATAACAAAAACATGCAAAAAGCAAATAAGATACCAAAAAATACAACAAAGGCAAAGAAACAAGCAGAAAAAAAGCAACAAAATAAGCCAAAAAGTAAAAAGCAGCAGCCCGTTCCGGCATCGGGGGGAGCCCGCTTAACCCCGGGGCAGTAACATGCGACCTACAACCTAGTCATGACTTTGTGCATTACCACTGTTTGAGTTTGTCAGACTGTGAACGTTGGATGAGTTAATTTTACAATCTAGCGTTTCTGTGAATGTGATCCAGTTTTTTTTATGTTTTTGTGCTAATCTATGTGCTGAATTCTTGTATTTGATCTTTGGTGTCAGGTGTGTGTTGCAGTTCCTAATCAATCTATTGATATCTGGTGAGTAGGTGGGGTTGTAGTTTCCTTTGTGAATGAATGCTTTGTCTGCCTCGTTTATGATGTCATTAAACTGTGCAACGGTAGGGTCTGTGTTTGAAATGTGTATGTAATTAAGTTCTTGAAAGTGTGTGTCTGGTTTCCTGATAGTTTTGCCAATAATACTATTAATAATTAATAATAATACAAAAAATAATACCCAGTAATAGTAATACACAATTATAATACAATACTAATAATAACTAATAATAAAAAATGTAAAGTAGTGCTTAGAGGAGGTGAGGAGAAAGTGCACCAACAACTTTCCAGGACCCATTAGAGTTCAAGTTAACCCAATGACAGGAACTACCTAATTTTCATTTGCTGCAGGAGGACGTGCAGCACCTCAAAGTACCAGGGTACACAGGGTACTACTCCCTAGGGGGTTTAAATGAGTGAAGATCGGGGATAAAACTCTTACTAATTTCTTTTTTCGTACTTTTCTCAGTACTCTGTTCTTAGACATATTAAAGAGTCATGGCAGAAGCATGCATCCTTGGATTACCCAAACACCTTTTTTTTTAAGGCTATCATCTGTAACTGCCACTGAAATTATTAACAGCTAGCATATTCCCAAGCTAAATCCCAAATTTAAAAAAAACAAAACAAAAAAATAACCTATACCCCCTCCCCCTAACAACGTAAACTAAAATGAAAAAATACATGATGAGGTGCAGGAGAGAGGCACACCTCCCTCCCAATGCAGCCAACACCCAATACAATAGAGGTTGCCAGCGAGTGAAAACTTCTATTAAGACTCAAGTAGGTGTGCACAAATGCGTGGCGAGAACAAGGGACAAACATTGACGATCCCATTCTTCCCGGTATTGGGACAGGTAACGAGGACGAGGATCCCCCAGATTAGACCATTCTACAAGAATGTACTGGACAGTCTGGGAGACTACCGAGACATCGCAGAGGTTCAGGGGAGTGCTCTATCAAAGTGGCAATGCGTCCTCACACGTGTACTCAGTTCAGAGACGACAGATACCCACCACAGTTATCAAACCACTCACTCCAGCCATCTTTCACCCGAACGCACATCTTACTTGCAACATAAACCCTTTTAACAGCTTCTAACAACCATTCCATATGATATTCTTAGAACCTGCAATAATGAAGATAGATCTATATGATCATACGCTTTGTCCAGATCCCTGAGCCCAGCCTAAAAAATAATGTAGGATAAGATATAAATGATGTGCATTCTGACTACTTTACCTGCCGAGTGTATGTCCAGTTCCACTAAAAGCGACTTTAGAAGGAACGTAGTCATCATGTCGATGATCCTCCATATTCATGTAAACTTCGCCACCTCTCGCACTTCGCACCAATTCAAGGGGAACTTGACTAAGAAAAATATGAATTAAACTCCAATATTAAGAACAATGACAACAAGTCTTGATCAGAAGCAATCAATGATTTTGTGTCAATTATATGAGAAGTCTTAATTCAATGAGAAATGAAAAAAAGACAAACCAACGAAATCATAAATTCTTTTACATGTACAAAATAACTCAGATAGCATTAACGTCACTTAAATTACCTGCCCCATTACTTACTTAGGTACATTGCTCCTGTCTAGAGTACCTCCTCGAGGCCGGCAACGACGACGAATTCCACCAAACGGGCTGAGTTTTCCCAGATATCCCACACTCGGTGTATCTGGAGGTTTTGTTTGAGCAGTGCATGTGTTGGGCATGTTGTGAATAAGTGTTGAGCAGTGTCTGGTTCACGGTGGTAGTGGGAACAGAAGTCCGTAAGGTCGGTGGGGTGTTTAGTTTTGGGCGGTGACTGCACCAGACTTGTCAGAGCAAACTAGCATGGATATCTCTGGTTACATCTAGAGGCTTGTGTATTCTCCTGGCCCCAACAGTGTGCAGGCCTTGAGTCACTGAACTTGGCGACTGAGAAGTCTTGGAGTTTTTATTCAGTCAGCTTTGTTGTAGTGTATGTGCATGGGGTCGGAAGTGCTATTATACCAACGAGGGCGTTATCTCGCAGAGTATGTAAGAAAGTGTTGAAGCTAGAGGAAGTGAAAATATGGAAAACATATAACCACACATCTCCCATTGACTTTGGGACAAGGAGGGAATACAATCTTACAGATGTCCGCAGCAGAGGGTGTGGGAGTTGAAGGGTTGTTCAGGATGAATAGTTGGCTTAAGGGTTCTGTGATGCACCGGGCTCTTGCGCCTGTCCAGGCGGAATCGCGAGCGTGGAAGTTATTCGCAATGAGGATGTTATTTTGTTGTATTGGGAGGTGGTCGAGTGTAGGCTCTTAGTTTGGTGGAGGATCCAAGGAAAGGTATGTACGGATTGGTGAAGGTGGGTGTAGTCTGTTCTGTTGATGCTACGATGGTTTGGATTTCCATTGGCTCATGGTGTAGAGAGGAGGCAGATGTGGCTTAGTGGTATTAGTGAAAGGAATGTCACCTTTGATGATGTGATTAGGCCTATGCCTCCATGTTATTTTTCTCTGTCTTGCCTGTGATATGCATGTAGCATAAGTTTTGATTCTTGGATGAAGGCTAGATATAAGTTGTGGTGGATTAGGAATTCTTTGAGTTCCATATACTGTTTAGTTGTAGGATGTTGAGCGACTCTTGTGTTTTAAGTATGGTGAGGGCGTTGGTGGAAGTGTGTGCGTGGTGTGGTGTGTGCTTGCGTGTGGGGTGGTATGTGGTGTGTGCGTGGTGTGGTGTGTGCTTGCGTGTGGGGTGGTATGTGGTGTGTGCGTGGTGTGGTGTGTGCGTGGTGTGGTGTGTGCTTGCGTGTGGGGTGGTGCGTGCTTGCGTGTGGGGCGGTGCGTGCTTGCGTGTGGGGTGGTGCGTGCTTGCGTGTGGAGTGGAAAGTGCTTGCATGTAGGGTGGTGTATGTGTGAGTGTGGGATAGGGTAGTGTGTGTTAGGTTTGTTTTTTTTTGTTTTTTAAGAGCTCATCTGGCGACTGCCTACTTGGGCATTAGTCGCCGTATTAAAACTGGCCTAGTTCTAGGCTACTTTAAAATAAAATTAAAGAGAGAAAAAAAAAAACAACACCCCAAAAGGGGGAAAGGAAGCAAGCTGGTGCGTCGGGGAGAGGTCCCCCCGGCGCAGGAGCGTGCAACTAAAGGAAAAAAAACAAAAAACAAATGCAAAAAAAACAACAAAAAAAAAACAAACAAACCTTGCTTAAATAATAGGGAGAAGGCCGGCCTCCCCCAAGAAGTCAACAAGTCCACATGTCAATGTGCACGAATCTGAACCGAGCACAAGGGACAGGCGGTAGCGACCCCGCCCATCCCGGTACCGGGACAGGTGTCGTGCGCGAAGATCACCCAGACTGGGACATTCGACAAGAATGTGCCGAACAGTCTGGGGGACGACGCAGTCGTTGCAATAGGGCGCAGGCGAGCGCTCCATCAGATAGCGATGCGTCACACGAGTGTGTCCGATTCGGAGACGACAGAAAGCAACCTGAAGCCGCCGCGGCATTGGGGGATAGGTCCACGGGAACAGTCGCGGCGCAATGGCACCCTAGTGTGTTAGTGTGGGATGGGGTAGTGTGTATGCGTGTGTAGGGTGGGGTGGGGGGGTGTAGGGTAGAGGGGGTGTGAGTGGGGTATGGGGTAGGGTGCGTGTATAAAGGGTAGGGGGGGGGGGTAATTGTAGGAGCCCATCTAGCGAGTGTCTACTTGGGCATAACTCGCCGTACTTGACCCAGCCTATTACTAGGCTATATTAAAAAAACAATAAAAATAAGTTAAAACAAAAACAAAGGGCAATAAGGAAGTGGGCAGGCCTGTCTCCTCCCGGCGCACGAACATGCGACCCGCAACAAACAGTTAAATAAAGTGGAGGAGGTCAGCATCTGTATGTGTGGAGGGTAGGGGGTACGTGTGTGGGGGGGTAGGGGGTACGTGAGTGTGGGGAGTAGGGGGTACGTGAGTGTGGGGAGTAGGGGGTACGTGAGTGTGGGGAGTAGGGGGTACGTGAGTGTGGGGAGTAGGGGGTATGTGTGTGGGGAGTAGGGGGTATGTGTGTGGGGAGTAGGGGGTATGAGTGTGTGGGGAGTAGTGGGTATGAGAATGTGGGGAGTAGTGGGTATGAGAATGTGGGGAGTAGTGGGTATGAGAATGTGGGGAGTAGTGGGTATGAATGTGGAAGGTAGGTGGTATGAATGTGAGGAGTAGGTGGTATGAGTGTGTGGGGATAAGGGGTATGAGTGTGGGGATAAGGGGTATGAGAGTGTGGGGAGTAGGGAGTATGAGTGTGGTGGAGTAGGGTGTGTGGGAGAAAGGGGGGAGTAGGGTGTGGGGGGAAAGGGGAGAGTAGGGTGTGCGCGGGTAGGGGTTACATTGGTGTGGTGGTAGGGAGGTAGGGGGTAGAGCTGCGTGGGTATGGAGGGTAGAGCTGCGTGCGTGTGGAGGGTAGAGGTGCGTGGGTGTGGAGGGTAAAGGTGCGTGGGTTTGGAGGGTAGAGGTGCGTGGGTGTGGAGGGTAGAGGTGCGTGGGTGTGGAAGATAGAAGTGCGTGGGTGTGGAGGATAGAGGTGCGTGGGTGTGGAGGATAGAGGCGCGTGGGTGTGGAGGATAGAGGCGCGTGGGTGTGGAGGATAGAGGCGCGTGGGTGTGGAGGATAGAGGCGCGTGTGTGTAGGCGGTAGTGGGTGTGGGAGCGGGGGGTAGGGGGTACGTGCATGTGGGAGAATGTGTATTATTGCGTGTATGTGCGGGGGAGGTGTGCATGTGTGTGGAGGGTTGTGTGAAGGCGTGTGATTCTCGACTGCAGGGCGGGTTAGAAAGAAGATGGGATAGTGCAATACTGGGTCGTGGGGTGTGCTAGTTTGAAGGGGGGGGGGGGAGGCTGTATAGGTTGTACATGTGAATGTGGTGTTATGTGGGTGATGACTGTACCAAAAACCTGCACATCGTATCCTGCGTGAGACCAGCTTCTACAGACTGCACCATAGATTGCGGCTTGGCCTCGTGGGGGTGTATATTGGCAGCGCATTGGTCTCTCATAGCGATAGAGTGCATGTTGTGCAGGACCTCATTGACGGGGAGAAGGCATCAAGCACGCCGTCTCATAAACCTCCTCCACGCACACCTATGAGGCACTTTCTCACATACTCAATCTGGACATGACTTAGCAGAGTGGTAGCACTGATTCCCACTTGAACGAATTTAAGGCACATCAGATGTGGTTGATCACCAGCTGGATTTCCAATAAGCGTTGGTTTAACGGTGACTGCCCTATACTATAGCGAATTGTGGTTCGGATCCCACAAAGAACTGTAGGTCTTCGCTAAAAAGGACATCAAACAATGTGCAATTCGGCATAAAAAGTGTTACAAATACAAATATAATCTTTTAACCGCTCTCCCTCCAGAAGATTAAAAAAAAAGTATAGTACCCCGACATACCCCCTCTTGATGGAATTGAGAAACTCGTGATTAGCTGGGTCAGTATATTCTCTCAGTGGGCCATCGTTGACTGTAAATCCAGTGCTCCACATCCTGAGCACAACAGTTTGGGGCCGTTTTTCGGCTTTTGAAGAGTCAGCGATCACTGAGGAGAGGAGACATGGTGTAAATTTAATTAAGAAAAGGCAGTTTGTTTTCTCGAAAAGGGGCGATAAAGTTTTTAATTTATGTGTACACTAACATATTCCTTCAGCATCTGTTTCAGAATATATGTATTAGTGCTCAGGTACTCGCGAAAGATTGGGTTTAGTTTACAGTTCTTATCCTTTCAGACTTTTTTCTGAGTAATGATATTTGCTAAGGTTTTTTTTTTACACTCTCTTAATATTATTACTCACCACAGTGTTTAGGAATGAATCAATCGCCAGATTACCATTTATTTTTACCATTTCACTTAGAAGCTCAAACACTCCACTGGAGTGGATTTATGAAGGTTGCAGTCGTCATAGGTGAAGTGACTCGTTATTTATTGATCACTACTCAGGTGACTTGTAAATTCCTAGTCCTTATCATGTACAACATGACTCTAGATAAAAAGAAAGCACTTACCAAAAACACATTTAATTTATTCATCTTTAAAGGACAGTGCCTGCAAGGAGAATGACACTAGTGACCAAAAGAGATTACTTGGAGCACTAGGTACTGAAAGGGTGCTCAATTCTCAGGAACCTGACCTCCTTCAGCGGAATCATAGGGCTTCTCCAGATCGGTAAAAAAAACGTGGCGTAGTGCTGTCTACGAAGAAAGGCCTCGAAGATGACATTTTCCAGTCAGAGCAGAGCATCCGACGTGGAGTGAACTTGCGTAACCCACACTGCACGGAAGAAGAGTGGCTTCCGCTGTCCAGAAAAAAAAAAGACTAGTCCAACATTTACCAATTTCTCCATCACTTGCACACGAAGGAAGTTAAGAGAGATTGGGTGGAAACCAACCGAGGTAGAGATCTGCGGACCAGAGGCGGTGTCCGCGCACAAAGCAAGAACGGAACTCCACTCACTCAATGCAAACTTGTCGTTGAAGGGTTCTCCGTTTCTGGAAGTAAAATCCAGTCGGCGGCCTTCCGCGACATCAAGACGCGCATTGAATCTGGCGGAGCAGCATCCCGGGAAAAGAATGCGGAAAAAAGGTCATGAATGACTCCGCCACGGATGCGACGTCGGAGATTGCGGCCCTATTCTCCTGGAGAACGGGAGGGGAGTCCTGCGAGAACTTCCACCGAATCCTTTTGACTTGCTTTCACACCTCTACTAGAGGGGTCTTCCCGTTAAGTGAAGACACGTATTCCGACAGGAAGAGCGGCGGGCGTGCTTCGAAACATACCGGAACCATGCCATATGTCGAGGTATGGCCAAGTGTATGTGAATATGCAAACACAGGCTCTAAGGTAGGCCAAGCAAGGTGACAACTGTTATTGTTTCTAAGAGTGCGATTTAAGTAGATAGCGGAAGCTGCTTAACCAAGGAATACAACAAACACAATGACAAAAATATACTTTTAATACACACGAATTAAAAGGGGACAACAATAAATATATATAAAAAGGTACATAAATGAGACGGACTTAAACTCCGAATACTAGTTAGATAACCGTGGTTAGGGAATAGTTATAATGGGAGATGGAGGGTAATGAATAATTTACTTCCTTTGAAACTCGAGGGTAAGGTATGGCAACTAGGGGGAAATCTTGGTGACCTTGATTACTCACGGGGTATAGCCACAGTACCCACAGCGGGTGGGGCTAATCTTCTCGTACTCGCGTTTGCGAGATGCGCGCCTCCTGTCCTCAAGAGGTCACCGAACGAACTTCGAAAGGAGGGGGGGGGGTGACTTCTACACACTCGGCTTGAGCGAGCTAAGGGGCCTCTTGTCGTAAGAGGTCACCAGATGAACTTCGGAGGACGGCTTCTCCAATCCTTGATCCGAAGGCGGATGAGAAAGGCTTCTCCCAGACCAGAAGACAAGGGTGTGACGTCCAGCTCTTCCGTGGTTTGCGACCGTCACTCACACTTCTTGGGAGAGAGCTCGTTGAGTTGCACTCCTTTTGGGGAGGTCGCGTCTAACCAAATCTGTCCGTCAGCCTGGAGCGGGCTCATATATACCCGGAGCTATTCAAAACAGAGAGAGAGAGAGAGAGAGAGAGAGAGAGAGAGAGAGAGAGAGAGAGAGAGATTGGGACCTTCTTAACCTTCGTTATCGGGCGTGATGAACCGAGCGCCTCCTTACGAGAAAGTGTCAACGGCTGATTCAGCAGCCAGACGGGCAACAGCGGCGGGGGCCATAAACACGGTTCACGGCGAATCCATAAAGCAGTCTCCCAACCCGAGAGGGAGGGGAGGTTGAGACGACCGGGAGGAAGCTTTGGTGTGAATTTCACAGGAACCTGGCGGCGGGTCAAACGAGGGAGAGGTCAGAAGGGAGGGGAGAAAATAACGTCTTAGGAGGTGGGGGAATAATATTATTCAAAGGGGATTCCTCCACACCCTAGTTCGACGAAATTCACAGACTGTGAAATCTTTCGGGCGGCGCTTATAGCACATGTAGGCATAACGCTTCTGTTTAAGGACCGCCTCACAGCGTTAACAACCACGAAAGCGGTCGGCATGCAAAAGGACCAGACTTTCTAGGAATAATAGTTAGACCCAGGGAGATAAGGTTGCCGGAGAAGAACTCAAGGGCCTCATTCACCGACCTAAACTCCTCGACTGAGACAGAGAAATCAGTCATTTGCTGAAATGCAGACCACCTCGCCGGCGTCAATCACCACCGGGGAGGGGTCTCAGGCGGCAGCGGCCCAAAAAATTATATTTGAATGGGAAAGTGATCACTACCATGGAGGTCATAAACGATCACCAACCCAAAATCAGGCTGTGCGTCCGGAGAGCACAAGGATAGATCAAGACAGGAAAAATGAAGCAGTTCTCGGGAAGCGATGCAAAAACTCAGCCACATTTCGGACACATATCTCCAGCTCATCGATCAGATCGGCAAGGACCTGACCCCTGGGATTAATAGAGTAGTCTCCTTAGAAGGGGTGTCTACCGTTCAGATCTCTGAGCAACAAAGGGGCTCGGCAACCGTGCTACGACGCGGCGCAAGTGTCCAGCGTCGAAGTCGGCTAACAGGAGAATGTACGCGGAAATAATAGTATAGCTACTATCCAGTTGCAGCTGCACAGCTACTGCCGAAAAGATGTATCTAAAGCAGAGTAGAACGGAGACATCATGCCATTTTTTTTTTATATTTCATCTGGCGACTGCCTTCTATGGCATAAGTCGCCGTACTCAAGCTAGCCTGAATCTAGGCTATATTAAAAGCCAGATTAAAAAAAGAAAAACAAAAAACACACAAAAAAGCAAAAAACAACAACAAACAAATTGAAAAAATATAGAGCGAGATCGGTCGACGGGGAAAGGCCCGCCCTCCCCCGCCGAAGAAGACCGCGATCAATAGTTGAATTTTAAATAACGAGAAGGCGGGCCTCCTCCAAAAAGTTTAAAAGTCCACGGGTCGGTGTGCACGAATCCGTCCCGAATACAAGGGACAGGAGGTAGCGACCCCGCCCATCCCAGTACCGGGACGTATCGTGCGCGAAGATCACCCAGACTGGGACATTCGACAAGAATGTGCCGAACAGTCTGGGGGACGACGCAGTCGTCGCAATAGGGCGCAGGCGAGCGCTCCATCAAATAGCGATGCGTCACACGAGTGTGTCCGATTCGGAGACGACAGAAAGCGACCTGAAGCCGTCGCGGCATTGGGGGATAGGTCCATGGGAACAGTCGCAGCGCAATGGCACGCAACTTTAAGTTTCCTTCGACCGTCTCCCATCTTCTTTGCCAAGCAGTTCGAAGAGCTGCCCGTATTCCTGCCATGTAGTGGGAGTGAGGAAGAGCGAAACGCTGGTCCGGTCGCAGAGTCCTCGCGGACTCTTTGGCGCCCTCATCGGCGCGCTCATTCCCCGCAATTCCTACATGTACAGGAACCCAGCAGAAGATAATCTCGACATCTGCAAGGCTCGCCATAACCGTGGCGTCACGGATATCGCGAATCAGGGGATGGGAGATTCCAATGCCCCGAGAGCACTCAGGGCGCTTTGTGAGTCGCTATAGATCACAATCCGGTCTCCGAACCAGGCACGTCGCGTAATCTCCCGTACCGAGTGGTGTATTGCCACCAGCTCGGCCGTCAAGACCGACGCAGCGCCTGGTAGAGCCCCGCTGACTTCAAACAGAGGGGATACGGCGTGGAAGCCGACCCCCTCTTGGGACTTGGAGCCATCCGTATACACTGGCACGGTTCCAGCGTGACACGATGTGTGCTCCAAAAAGGCGAACGCAATACTCCCAGCGCCGTACAAGCTTTGGGAACAGAGGCGTAGCTACAAATAGCCAAATGTGGTACCCTCCAGGGCGGCGTCCTGGGCAGAACCAGGGGCGCTACCGGCCCGGGAGCTATATCTACCTCTCAAAGGAGTTTCCTGGCCCTAAACCCAAAGGGCTTAGGGTATGACTGGCGTCTCTCTGCGGCATAGGCACCATCGAGATCAGCTGCGGATGTAGTGAGAGCTGTTGGCGACTGAGGGAGGCGCCGGGCTAGCGCGTACAGGCGAATAATGCACAGTACACAACGTAGAGCGAGTGTCATCTCACCAGAATCGACTAGTAGGCTCTCAATGGGGAAAGTGCGGAAGGCACCGGTCGCCAGGCGAAGGCCGGTGTGGTGGAACGAGTCCACCTTCCGCAATAAACGTTCGACTGTGGATGCATAAAATTCGCATCCGTAGTCGAGCTCCAAACGAACAAAGGATCGTAAAAAAAGTAAGGCAGTAGCCCTATCAGCGCCCTAAGTGCTGAACGTCACGGAGTGGAGAATATCGATGGTGCGGGTACAAGAGACCCTAAGGCTGCGAATATGAGCCTCCCAGGTGAGGCGTCAGTCAAATACAAGACCAAGGAAACGGTGCGATTCAACCACTTCCAGGTGCACCCCATTAAGAAACAAATCTGGGTCGGGGTGGAGCCGTCGATGGCGGGAGAAGTGCACCACCTTAGTCTTCGCCAAGGAAAACCGAAACCTGTGCGCTTCGGCAAAGCGAGAGACGCGGTCCAATGCCTGTTCTAGTCGACGCTCCAGAGTTGGCATCTGGGCCACGCCAAAAGAGATCGAAAGGTCGTTCACGGAGAGAGTAGCGAGAACATTTTCCGGGAACACCAAGGTGATGCCGTTGATGTTAAGGGCAAAGGGTGTGAGACTGAGGACACTTCCCTGCGGGACACTCTCTTCCTGCTACATTGGGGCAGAGAGGGGTCCCCCCCCACCCGTACGCGGAATCGACGATCTCGCAAAAATTCAAATATAAACATTGGGAGGCGTCCCTTCGCCCCCATCGTGTGGAGAGTCTCCATGATACCGTATCGCCATGCAGTATCATAGGCCTTCTCCAGATCGAAAAACACCGAGGCGTAAGTGCTGTCTACAAAGGAATGCCTTGCAGACGGCATTTTCCAGTCGGAGCAGAACATCCGACGGGGAGTGGAACATGCGGAAGCTGCACTGTGCAGAAGACAGATGGCCTCTGCTGTCCAGAAAAAAGGCTAATCTAACATTTATCAATTTCTCCATCAACTTGCAAACGCACGAGGTTAAAGAGATTGGGCGGAAACCGGCAGGAGTAGAGTGATCTCTCCCCGGTTTGCGAAAGGCGAGCATAGTAGAGATTCGCCAGGAATCCGGGAGGAGACCCTCCACCTAGACACTGTTGAAAAATATAAGAGAAAGGCCATGGCTCGCACACCCAGGTGTCGAAGCATGGCGTACGGGACATCGTCCGGACCATGGCGGTGTCCGCGCACGAAGCAACTCACTCAGAGAAACCGGTCGTTGAAGGTTTCTCCGCCTTTGGTGGTAAAGTCCAGTCGGCAGCCTTCCGCGACATCACGACGTGCATTGAATGCTGGCGGAGCAGCATCCAGGCTAGAGAATGCGGAGAAAGTGGTCGCGAAAGATTCCGCCACGGACGCGGGGTCCGAGATTGCAATCGACATTCTCCTGGAGAAAGGGAGGGGGAGTCCTGCGAGAACTTGCCCCAAATCCTTTGAGTGACCTCCACACCTCTGCTAGAGGGGTCTTCCGGTTAAGTGAAGACACGTATGCCCGCCAAGAATAGCGGCGTGCGTGCTTCGAAATATACCCGAACCTAGCACTAGCCCGACGAAATTCAGCGACAGTGAAATCGTTCGGGCGGCACTTATAGCACATGTAGGCATAACGCTTCTGTTTGAGGGCCTTCTAACACTCGGCCAACAACCAGGGGAGTGGTCGGCGTGCAAAACGGCCAGACGTTGAAGACTTAAACTCCTTGACTGAGATAGAGATTGCAGTCATTTCCTGAAATGCAGGCCACCGCGCCTGCCCCAAACACCACCGAGGTGGGCTCTCAGGCGGTAGTTGCCCTGAAAATGATATTTGAATGGGAAAGTGATCACTACCATGGAGGTCATCAACCAGCCCCCAATCAAAATCAGGCTGTGCAGCCGAAGAGCACAGATTCAAGGCAAGAAAATGAAGCGGTTCTCGGGCAGAGATGCGTAAACTCATCCACATTTAGGACACCTATCTTAAGCTCTTCGATCAGATCGGCAAGGACTTGTCCCCTGGGATTAATTGAGTAGTCTCCCCAGAGAGGATGTCTGCCGTTCAGATGTGCTAGAGAAAGGGCCTCGGCAACGGTGCCACTACGCGGCGTAAGTCCCCCGCGTCAAGTCAGGTGACGGTGGAATGTACACAGAAATAACAGTATATCTCCTATACAGGTGAAGCTGCACAGCCACTGCCTGAAAGGAGGTATCTAAAGTGAAAAGAAGAACGGAGATATCATGCTGGGTGTAAACTGCGTATCCCCCAGCCCGGCCCCCCATCTCGTGGTGGTGGGGTCGCAAAACCCTTATACCCCACGAGGGCGGGCAAGGGGCACGCGCCTAGCATGGTCTCCTGTAGAAAAATAGCTAACGGGGAACGGGACGAGACGAGCCTCCGCAGCTCCTCCCAGTAGGCCCGGAGTCCACAGCAATTCCATTGAAGGAATATGCCGTCCAGGCCTAGTTCGGAGGAGACGCGGGGCCCTCTTCGAACAGAAGACCCTCACGGGAATGGCCGTACGCTTCCCGGAGGCAGAACTCCAGGCGCTGTTGGCCGGACAAAGCGCTGAAGGCGCTATCGCCTTCGAGGAATTATTGGGTGAGGTTGGACTCGCCATGCGAGTCTTTTCCTCTCTCTGCCTCGAAACCTTAGGCGGGCGTTGCGGTTTCGGAGGCGGGGGGAACCACCGTCTACGAGCTACTCAGCCCACAACTAGGCGTAGGCGAAGGAGCCGAAAATCCTTTGTTGCTTTCCTCCTTTAGGAGGACAGCTTTAAAAACCCTAGAAGATGGCTTGGCGACCAACTTTCTGTGAGTCTAACGACTCAGTGGAGGCGCGTGGCCGTTTCGCTTTACGGGAAACGGTCACGCTGGGGAAAGGAGGGGGGAAGCCCTGGTTTTAGCCGGGGCTGGGTGTAAACCCTTTGTGCTGCCAGCTTTACCAGGGAAGCGCCCAGGTTGAGTAGAACCCGCAGAAGGGTTCCGAATGGGCGTGGAAACAACCGTGCTCGTTGGCCTGGATGGACCAGGAGCAGAGGGTGTCTTTCTAACCATTGAGACATAAGATGTCACAGGCAGAGCGGGGCGTGCCAGGACCAAATCCTTAGCCTCGCGTAATGAGAGTCGATCCTGGGCCTGAACAGCCAGGATTTCTTTCTCAAGGAGATATGCACCACATTGCTTCGAAGAAGCGGGGTGCGACTCTGCGAAATTGACACACTTGGCCACACAGGATTTGGACTTATCGTGTGCGGCCATGGAGCAATTTACACAAACTTCGGGTGATCCCGACTTTGCACGTCTACATAGGCGATTCCTATGGCCGAAGCGGTGACAGTAATAGCACCGCCGCGGCAGTGGCACAAATGCCTTCACACGGTAGCGGTACCAACCGGCACGCACCGACTCAGGGAGCTTGTCACAGTCGAACGTGACGGAGAGTGTAGGGGTGGGTCTCGAGGCCCCTCCCTGTTTTCTCATCACACGTTCGACCTTGACCGCCCCATGGTCGGCTAGCTCTAAGGTAATGTCCTCTGTGGAGAAGTCAACGAGTTCCCCGGCATAAACTACTCCTTTCACAAAGTTCATGGTAGAGTGCGACGTCACACTCACCGGGATGCCATGAAGTGTCCGAAGAGCACTTATCTTGGCCGCCTCGGCGGCCAAGATAAGTGCTCTTCGGACATAAGGCTCCCGTCCGAGAAACGGGTCACCTTCGGCTCTCTACCAATTACACTAGCTAAAGCTCCCCTTTGATGAATCATGTTGGGCTTGGCCAAAATGCTGCCATCAGTGGAGCGAATAACGAGGAAGCGTTTGAAGCCAGCGGACTCGAAAACGCCAGGTAACCTCTGAATGAGGGGCCCCGATGTTATCGAGGCTCCGCCCTTCGCACTTTTCGTTTTAGTCGGGGGCAGAGGGGCCGAATATGCCGATCTTGGCTTGGTGCCCCCGCGAATGGAGAGGAGCCCCAAGTCCTTTTAGTCTTTTTTCTGTTCTTTTTCTTTTTAGGAGAGGAGGGGGAGGGAATGAACCCGCTTCTCCCCTCCGGCAGCAGGAGGCCCAGGCCAGATGGACTGACCTCAGCTAGGTCCTTCTCTAAAATGGAGAAGATCCTGGCAGTCGTAGGGGCACCGGTCGGAGGAGATCCCTCCCCTCCTTGTACTGCCTCGGAAACCCAGGCCGTTTGAGGAGGATCTTGCATAGGGGTGGATTCGGCTTCGGTGCTTGGGGCTGAGCCCGAATTCCCTTCCATGGATGGCCCTACCGTCTGAGGCTGGGTTGCCTGAAGGACCATGTCTATCTCAGGGGGAAGCCTCCAGTTGCCCCCCCCCCGGACATCACAGGTCCCGTTGACAGAACTGTCTCTAGTCACGTCTGGGGAGGCACAGGCTTTGACCCCGGCAAGGTTTAATATTCTTGCCAGCAGGTCTTTTGAAGGAAGCAACCGAAGGGGCCTGGCTTTCCTCTTCCCCCTAAGGGGGTTTGCCCATCCGAGCCGCTTTAATGGTGAGCGGTCGGCTATGCGCTGCCTGCTTTCTTTTTTGGTAGTCCCCTTGGAAAGAAAAGGGGGGACTGCGGCTGGGAACAGGGAGGTGCCCGAAAGCTCCTCCAGAAGGGGGTGAGGATGAGTCCCCTACACCCGTAGGTGAAGAAGAAGAGTAAGCCTCCCCTCCTGTTAGAGAAATTTGGAGGGGACCTCCATTTTTTCTGTAGAGTTGCCCGAGGGTGGCTCCGTCGATGGAACAGGGGAAGTTGAGGGTTGATTTTCTATTTGTTTATCATTGGGCATGGTGACCCTATATTTTATATGGGAAGCAATCACTATCACCCCTTGCAGTAGCCCGCTCTGCAAGGAGTGTGTACAGGCCTGGCAGAGCCAGGTGCCACCATTTAAGGCCACCCCTCCCCCCTGGTGACCTGGCAGCCCTTCAGCATGGCGGCTCCACCTTGGGCACAGCATAAAATTGAAAGAGTGTGAAGAGAGAAGGAAAAGGGATGTGAGGAAAGTATGGGTGGGGATGAAGCAGGTTGTTAAAAAACCACCATCCCAAACCGGAGCTCAGGTGAGGGAACATTGCCCCCCCCGCCACGATCCGGGATGGTTGGCTGAGAAGAAGGTCAGCATCTACCCTGTGAAATTAGAGGCTGACCAGAGAAAGTTGTGGGAGAGGTTGTATGAAAAGTGAGGAAACCGGGGGAGGGGGGGGGCACAAATGTTTTGAAGGAAGAGGCTAAGCTGGGGTGGGACGGGGCGCTGAATCCCGTCAGCATGGCGTCCAGGATGGCAAATTAATGCACCCCTTACGGGGGAGACATCATTCCAGATGTAAATCGCGCATCCTCTTGGCCAGCCCCCATCTTGTGGTGGTGAGGTTGCAAAACCCTTATACCCTGGAAGGTTGGCAAGGGCACGCACCTAGCATGGTCTCCTGCAAAAAGATAGTGAACGGGGAACGGGACGAGACGAGCCTCCGCAGCTTCTCCCAGTTGGTCCGGAGTCCATGGCCATTCCATTGAGGGAATATGCCATCCAGGCCTAGCTCGGAGGAGATGCGGTGGCCATCTTCGAAGAGAAGACCCTCATGGAATGGCCGTACGCCAGACAATGCGCTGAAGGCGCTGTCGCCTTCCGACTTATCGGGGGAGGTTGGGATCGCCATGCGAGTCTATTCCTCCCTCCACTTCGAAACCTTAGGCAGGTGGGGGTCCGTCTTTTGGAGGATCCACTGTCTCTGAGTCACCCAGCCTACCACTGGGTATGGGTGAAGGAGATGAGGCTCCTTTAGTCCTGTCATCCTTTCGGGGGCAGCTTTAGGAACCCAGGAAGATGGCCTGATGACTAACTTCAGGGGTGTTGCCTCCTGTGGGTCTAACGACTCCGTTGAGGCGCGCAGCCGTTACACCTTACGGGAAACGGTCACACTAGTCGAAGCGAGGGGAGCCCTGGGTGTGAACCCTTTGTGCTGCCAGCTTTACTAGGGTAGAACCCGCAGAAGGGTTCCAATTTTTTGCGGAACCGATCATGCTCGTAGGCCTGGATGGGCCAGGATCAGAGGGTGTCTTTCTTAACAATGAGGCATAGGACGTCCCAGGCAGAGCCAGCGCACTTTGGACTTAGCGTGTGAGGCCTTGGAGCAACTTACACAGACTTCAGGTAACCCCGACTTTGCGTTTCTACAAGAGCGATTAGTATGGCCAAAGTGGTGACACTAGTAGCACCTCTGCAGCAGTCGCACGAAAGCCTTCACACGGTAGCAATGCCAACCAACACGCACCGACTCAGGTAGCATGTGACAGTTGAATGTGACAAAGAGTGTAGGGATGGGTCTAGAGGCCCCTCCCTGTTTTCTCATCACACGTTCGACCTTAACTGCCCCATGGTCGGCCAGCTCTAAGGTGATGTCATCCATGGAGTAGTCCACAAGTTCCCTTGCATAAACTACTCCTTTCACAAAGTTAATGGTAGAGTGAGGTGTCAGACTCACAGGCATGCCGTCAAGTGTCTGAAGAGCACTTATCATGGCTGCCTCAGAAGGATGCGACGCATTCGGCAAAAGGCTCCCATCCGACAACAGGTCACCTTCGGCTCTCTACCAATCACACAAGCTAGAGCTCTCCTCTGATGGATCATGTTGCTCTTAGCCAACATGCTGCAGTTAGTGTAGTGCATAACAAGGAAGCGTTTGAAGTTACCAGGCTCAAAAACACCAGGTAGCCTCTGAATGAGGGGCCTCAATGTAATCAAGGCTATGCTCTGCACACATTTGGTCCTAGTCTGGGAACCCTCACTCGGAAAGGCAACGGGACCGGACATGCCGATGTTGGCTTGGTTGCTTATTGAAACGGCAGCAGACCTGTCCGACCCCATGGCTCCCGCGGAATGAGAGGAGCCATGAGTCTTTTCAGTCTTCTTTTGTTTTTAGGAGAGGAGGGTGGACAATGAAACCGCTTTTTCCCTCCGCCGGACGGAGCACCTAGGCCAGATCCTTCTCCGAAATGGAGGTCTTGCCTGTCACAGGGCATCAGCCGGGGTAGGAGATTCTTTCTCTCCTTCTAAGGCCTCAGGGTCTCAAGCCGTCTGAGGAGGACCTTGCAGAGGCGGACTGGGGTTCAGTGCTTAGCACCGAGCCCGTGTGTGACCCTATGGAAGGTCCTATCATCCGGCACTCAACCATGTTGGGGTGGGGAAGAGGGTCCTCCAAGTGCCATCTTCCCGCAAGATATCACAGGTCCCCTTCGAGGTATCTTTTAGGGTATTCCTCTACCGGCGAGCCGGCATCCATCGGGAAAGCTACCGGAAAATTATGGGATGCCTGCCTGCATTCTTGACAGTCCCTTGTGAAAGAGGAGGGACTGCCGCTGGAAAGAAGCACCCAAGGGCGCCTCCAGAGAAGGGAAGAGTCCCCTACACCCATAGGAATGGAAGAGGAGCAAGCCTCCTATCCACTAGAAGTAGTTTGGAGGGTCCCCTGTGAAAAGCATAGGGGGGGGGGGAACCTCCATTTTTTTCAGTGGAGCTGCCCGAAGGTGGCTCCAATGATGTAAAATCGATAGAGATTGAAAGGAGAAAGGAAATGTGAGGGAGGTGTGGGTGAGGAGGAAGCAGGTTGTTAAAAAACCACTACCCCAGGCCGGAGCTCAGGGGTGGGGAGGACATTGTCCATTCCTCCACTCTCAGCCTCGATCCAGGATGGTTGAGTGAGGAAGCTGGTCAGTATCAACCTGTGAAATTAGAGGCTGACCAGAGAAAGTTGTGGGAGAGATTGTAGGAAAAGTGCCAGAGGTGGGCAAATAAAAAAAAACCCGGGTTTAATTCCCAAGGGGTTTTGGGGGCTTTTTCAAGTTAAATTTGAAAAAATCTGGGTTTGTTTGTTTTTTCAAAATTACACTTTTTTTTCAAGAAATGAATGCTACTTATCATTATTTTATTCAAAATTCATATTTATGTTTATAATTTCAACAAATATGTATCAAATTAAGGTTATTTCTCTGATACTGACTCATAATTCATTTCTCCTTCTACAGGTTATGGCTATCATGGGACATGGGTACCCCAAATTCTCGATCAGTGATCTGTTACTGTGATCTATTCTTACTATAATATAATTATTAAATTAAGTAATTATTAATATTATATAAAAATAGAGATAGCTATTCTTTTTCTATGTTATTCTAATGCTTGTAGCATTTGTTTTTTGAAAAAACCCAGAATAAAACCCAGGTTTTTAAAAAAAATTGTGGTGTTATTGGGCTTTTTTAAAATTTTGTGTTTTTGCCAACCCTGGAAAGAGAGGAAGTAGGGTAAAAACACATGCAGTCAGGAAGAAGAGGCTAAGCTGCGGCTGGGCGGGGTGCTGAGTCCCGTCAGCACGGCGGCCAGGAAGGCGAATCGCTGTGCCCCTTACAGGGGTGTGGCTCTGTAATTCACACACAACTGTAAACAATCAGGACTTATCATTACAGTTTTAGAGCAATTGCCACAGACTAAGGGTAAACCTGTCTTTGCACACCTACATGAATTGGTGTCACCAAAGCAGTAGCAATAGTAACACCAAGACAATGTAATAAATGCTTTGACCTTGACTGGTCCTTGGTCAGCCAGTTCTTTGTAATATCTTCTAAAGTAATATTCCATTGAGTTTGCTCACATTACCACTACTTTTACAAAATTCATGGTAGTATGATGTCATCTATCTGAACAGGCAAGCCATTGTCTGGAGCACCAATAATGGCTGCCTGGGAACAGTCTGCCGCATTTAGCAGAAGGCTACCATCTGAGAAATGAGCGACCTTTGACTCTCTAACAATCAGTGCCAGGTAGTCTCTCAATGATGGGCCCTAACATCATTGAGAGTCCACTCACCACACTTGTAACTTCAGTCTTCTTCTGGGTGTCCCCACCAGATGCCAGGCTAAGCCTGGTCACCTTCGGAAACAACATGGCACCCATCCATTCCTGGGAACATATGGGAGGAGAGAAGTCTCTTGTCATTTTATAAGAGAAGGATGTATGGATGGATGCATTGATGCTGGTCTAATGGCGCACACTAAATGGTGATCGTGCCATAATTCAATTTTATAAAAAAGGCTCTTTTAAGAATATTTTCAAATTTAAAAGTTAATAATGGATAGATGATTTTTGATAGGGTGGATCTTTACATGTGCTGATGATTTGAATGGATATATGTTGAACGAGTTAGAAATTTCCTTGGCATGTTGTTATAGCATAGTTTAGTAAGAAAGCCACTTTCCTTTAGAAAATTTGTCAATCTGGGATGGATATTTTCTTCTTTAAATATTAGGCAGAGGGAGGGAAGTGAGCCTGCTTCTATTCACTCATGGAAGAGGCCCCAGGGCTAGATAAACCAGCCTCAGCCATGTCCTTGTCCAAGATGGGAAAGTCCATGGCTTAAAATGGGGCACCAGCAGGAGAGGAGTTCACTCCTCTTTGCATCAGTCTTCAGGGGACCATGCTGCGCCATGAGGATCTTCCATAGGGGTACACATTGGCTTTTGGGTGTGCCCCACTGAGTATATGGCAAGGACACCTCCAGCACCATTTCAAACTTAGGAGAGGCCTTCAAATGGCCATCCCCCCCAAGGTGTCTGTGATCCTAACTGGGAAGTGACTAGTCATATGGCCGATAATCAACATCATTGGGGCCGGGATCTGACTTGCCTTATGAAAGAAAGGGGGGTAGACCTGCTGGCCCCAATGAGGGCAATGCACATCTTCAAGATGATAAAGGGCATGGCCCAATGGACCCTACCAACCTTAGTCCCTCTCAAGGGATTCACTCCATTGAGCCTCCCAGTTGGAGGGGGTCCTGAGAAAGCACAGTAGGAGCCACACCCATCACAGAAGCCTGGCAGCCAACAAGGCAGTAAATCGTCACAGGGTGGTGGACAGCCCATTACACATAGGGATGGGGCTATTGCGGCAAAACTGATCTGGCTTCTTGCAGACATTAAAGAGGGTTGTTTATAGATATTCCAAATCCTCTCTTCTGACTCACCATAAGGTAGCTGGCTAGGTCTTTAAGGCTAGAGAAAATAGAGGGGGGCTAGTGGTAGAAAAAAGTAGGTGGTTAGAGGGACAAGAAGGAAGAGCATCAGCTTCAAAAGTCCTTGTCAAAAGGTTCAAGTCAACCCAGTGAGTGGGGCCTTATTTGCACTTGGGCTAAGTGGATGTGCTGCTCCTCCAGGCAGGTACTGAGTGTAACTCTATACCGGGTACCATCCCTCCCCGCAAGGTCTTCTGATGTTAGATAGGTCAGAAGGGCTTGGTGATATCTACACCTCAGCCTGGGTAGGTGGACTCTGGACCCACAAGGGAGAATTATAAAAGGGTAAAGTCAGGGGGTCATGCATTTTTTTGTGTCTACTCTCACCAGGAATCAAATCACAATATATAAGGGTGGAAAGCTAACACCTCATCCACCAGAGCTCCAGGAAAAGGAAGGCAAAGCCACCTTTTGTATATCTCACGTGCAGCAATTAATTACAATGGTCAAAGCAACTACAGCTTAATTCTGGCATTATGTCAGAGGTTTATCACCCAGGTTACCTTGCAATCTCAAAACATTTAAATTTAAATACATCAATTCATTAATGTCCATTTTACACATATTTCTCTTGTATATTTACTTCTCCTGCTATTTACATCTTTCATGTATACAGCAATTATTATTGTTACAGTTTACCACATATGAAAAAACAACAAGGCCGATGCCCAAAACATCAGCAAATAACAGCAATCCTTTATATATTACACACAAGTGAATGACAATGGTACCAACCTAAACAATTAAATTATAAAAAAAGGTCTGTCTACCTTCATGGTCATTTTCGGTTTCACCAAGGCGGTATCCAGTTCCTTTGAAGTTGATTTTTTTCGTTGCTGCCACTTTTTGTTTTGGGTCAATTGGTTCACCTCCATGACTAGAGAAAATAAAAGAAATTTTGGATATGGCAGACAAAGAAGAGAAGGGTTACAGAGTAACAACTACTACTAGAATGTTGCACCATCCATCCCCTCACTCATGGATGAGACCACTCTTCCTAGTGTGCTGGTAGTAATGTGTTTTTTACCCCCCTGCCCATCTGGTGACTGCCTTTAAGGATATAGTTGCCAAAATTAGTCAAGTCTAGCAAGCCTATTCTTAGGTAATATTAATATATATTTTTAAATGAGAAAACAAAACAAATAAACCAACAAAAAAACAACCAACTAAAAATGAGGAAGGAAATATCGATGTTCAGGCACTGGATGTAAGCAGCCCCCCCCCCACACACACACACCATGCGCCTGAGCAGGCATCTAAAACCTAAATACAATGTAGGCCAGCCTCATAAAAAAAATACCACTATTAGCTAACAATCAAGAGTGCACAAACCAGCCCCCCCCCCCCCACACACACACCATGCGCCTGAGCAGGCATCTAAAACCTAAATACAATGTAGGCCAGCCTCATAAAAAAAAATACCACTATTAGCTAACAATCAAGAGTGCACAAACCAGTCCTAAGTACAAGGACAAGAAGTGGCAACCCCACTCATTACATTACTGGAATAGGAAATATATGTGAAGAACAACTCCCAGAATGGGACATTCAACAAGAATTGACCAGAATCTGGGGTATCAAGGAGTCATTGAAGTAAGATGCAGGGGAGCGTTGCATTCTGCGAGGATGACTGTTTTAGAGATGACAGAAAATGACCTAAAACCATTGAGGCATTATATGGGGGTGGGAGGGTGATTTAAGGAGTCTATCTGGCGACTGCCCACTTGGGCATAAGTCACCGCAATTATGACAGCCTAGCACTAGGCTACTTTAAAATAAGAATATGAAAACACAATAACAATAAAAAGGGAAAATGGCAACAATTAGGAAGCAGGCTCCGGCGTCAGGGGGAGGTCTCCCCCTCTGGCGCAGGAGCGTGCGACCTACAAAGAAAACAATAACAAAAAACAAAACCTAGTTAAATAAAAGAGAGAAGGTCGGGCCTCCCCCCAAAAGTCTATAAGTCCACCAGTTAATATGCACGAACTCATCCCCAGTACAAGGGACAGGCGGTAGCGACCCCGCCCATCCCGGTACCGGGACAGGTAACGCGCACGGAGATCGCCCAGACTGGGACATTCAACAAGAATGTGCCGAACAGTCTGGGGGACAACGCAGTCTTCACAGTAGGGCGCTGGCGAGCGCTCCATCAAATGGAGTTGCGTCCCGCGAGTGTGCCCAATTTGGAGACGACAGAAAGCAACCTGAAGCCTTCGCGGCATTAGGGGTAGGTCCATGGGAACAGTCACGGCGCAATGGCACGCAACTTTAAGTTCCCTTCGACTGTCTCCCATCTTCTTTGCCAAGCAGCCCGAAGAGCTGCCTGTATTGCTGCACTTTAGTCGGTGTGAGGAAGAGCGAAACGCTGGTCCGGTCGCAGAGTTCTCACAGACTCTTTGTTGGCGCCCTCATTCCCCACAATTCCTACATTTCCAGGAACCCAGCAGAAGATAATCTCGCCATCGCCCAGCTTGCCAAAACCGTGGCATCACAGATATCGCGAACCAGGGGATGCAGAGATTCAAAATGCCAGTCCTTGCACAATGTTTGATAGCAATCCCTATAAGAGCAGGAATGCAGGAAAGTCAATTTTGACATCCATCGGACTTATGCCAGCCATGGAATCACAGATACTGCAAACAATGGGGGTGCAGAAATCCCAAAGCCTCAAGGCCACGCAGGACAGTCTGCAAATCACTCTCACAATCTGGTCTCCAAACTTAGTACAATGAATAATCTCCCATACCGAGCAGTATGTTGCAACCAGCTCAGCAATGAAGATAATACTCAGTAGAGCTCTGCTGACTTCAAATAAGGGGGATGGGCCTGAAAGCCAACCCCCCTCTTTAGATTTGGAGCCACTCATGTACACGTAAAATGGCACCAGCATGTCAGGCATGTGCTCCAAGAAGTTTCCATACAATACTCAGTGTTGTTTAAGCTTTGGGAGAAGATGAGCGGCGACAAATTTTCAAACATGCTACCTTCCAGTGTGGCATCATGGGCAGAACCAGAGGCACCAATGAGCTGAGAGCTATATCAAGCTCCTGAATGAGTTACTTTGCCCTAAATCTGAAAGGCTTAGGTTATTATTGGTGTCTTGAGGAAGCATAGGCACCAACGAGATCAGTTGTGAATAAGATGAAGCTATTGGCAACTGAGGCAATGCTGGGATTGCATATACAAGCACATAAGTGTCAGTGGATGATTGGTATCTGTAGTATCTATCGGGAGGCTCTCTATAGGGGATGTACAGAAGGCACCACTTGCCAAATGGAGACTCTCAGCACCTCAAGCTGCAAATGTGGGATTGGTGGGTAAGGCATCAGTAAAATACAATACTTTAAAAATGGTGCAACTCTACTACATACAGACAGGCCCCATTTAGAAACAAAACAAGGTCAGGGTAATAAGCTGTGAATGGTGGCAGAAGTGCACCACCTTAGTCTTTGGCAAAGAAAACTGAAACCTGTGGACTTCAGTATAGAGATGCAGTTCAATGCTTCTTGGAGTTGACTGCAGAGTAGGCATCAGGGTAGCACCAAAAGACATCAAAAGGTCATCTATGTTGAGCCTAGTGACCATATTTTCATGCAGCAGCGAGATCATACCACTGATGCTTAAGAAAAAGTGACAGTGAGGACACTTGCCTGCAGGATCCACTCTTTCTGTCCTATTGGACTAGAGAGAGCTCCTGACTCATATGCAGAATCAATGATTTGAAATAAACTCAGAGAAAGACAATTGGGAGGCAGCCCCTTGGCTCCATGGTGCTGTTTATCAAAGGGCAGAGCATCCAATGTGGAGTGGAACTTGCAAAAGCCGGACTGTGCAGGAGACGGGTTGCCTCCAATGTCCAAAATTAAGCTAGTTCAACATTAACTCTCATATGTAAGAAATTAGAAAAATTGGGCAGAAACAAGCCAGGATATAGTGATCTCTCTGGCTTGGAAAAGAACAAGCATGGTAGCTATTCACCACAAATCTGGGAGGATACCCTCTGTCCAAATCCTATTGAAATGACTTAACAGAAAGGCCATCCATCAGTCATCAAAGTGGTGAAACATAGCATATGGGATATTGTCTAAACCAAGGGCAGTATCTGCACATGAAGTGAGAGTAAACAGCAACTCGCTTATAAAAAGGTCATTGAAGGGTTGCCGCCTCTGTAGCTAAAATACAGTCACCGGCTTTCAGTGAGATCACAATGTGCATTAAATGGTGTCAGAGGAGCATCATGGCTCGAGAATGTGGAGAAAGCAATCTTTGATGGATGAGTTGTACAAGTCCCTTGGTGCTCACTGCAGGGTGATTGCACAAACTAAAATCCAATGAGTGAGGTGATTATGCAGAGGTGACTGAAGCAATAAATCATCCATCAATGATGTGGTGATTTGTGTAAAAATGACTGAGGTAGGTATAACCCCTCAAATGATCCAAATATTCTAGTTTCTTTTTTAAAGCTTGTAGAGAAGTTGCCTCTCATCTTGGTAGTGGTTGATTCCATTATCATGTTGGATATTCTCCACCATTAAAGTCAGCCATAGGATAGAAGAAGTTTGCCCCAGCATCGCTGGGCAGGTACTGTTGTCAAAGTTCTGCATAAGTCAGGAATTGTACGATGAGATAGTTAATTGTGAGCGGCACAATTAATCATCACAGTAGCAGGGTAAACACCTTTCCATGTGATCAATATGAAGTCAGCACACCGACACTTCCTGTTGGTGTACAAGGCCTTGAGGTTTTCACATCAACAGCATCAGAGAGATGTGGCACATCTTCCTACATAGAAATCTGTCCACTCAAACTTCTTGGATGTCAGTTCATATTGAGAGGATGTATTCTTGTAGGGTATTGTATTTTGATGGGCCTGATTAAGCAAAGGGCGGTATTCTTTGCTGCTGTATCAGCCTTCTCATTCCTGCTGCTCCCAAGTGTTCTGAAATCCAGCAAAAAGAGATTTTCATGCCATCGCAGGCCATTCTGTAAACAATACTTTTAATTTCTAGGAGAATTGAATGGATGTCCATCATCCGTTCTAGTGCTTGACGGCTGCTCCAGGAGTCTGCAAAGATGATCGATTTATGTGCACACACATTCTAACAAAAGTACATCTGGACTAGCAACTTAAATTATCTAATTAAGATTAAATATTGTGTAATGAATTTAAATTAATCATTGGTATCCAAAAATAATATTCTAATATAATTTATATCAATCACATAAATAATTATATATATAATCAGTGAAATTAAATATAATGGCAATGGTAGATAGAATTATAATAAAATATATATTTCTAAGAGGATTGCAAAATTGCAGTCAGAAGATGCTTCATGGTGCAAATGGTGCCAAGACCACCATTGTAGGCAAAATTCCGCATAATCCCCACCCCCCCTGACTTGAGCACAGGATATGCAGATAATACCCCTTTAACCCTACAATAGTGGAGAGAAAAATTCAAGTATCCCTTCCTCGGACTGAAAATCTTCATATAAAGTGGCTTAACCCATGGACAATCAGAGTAGGTGGAAGCTGCCAAACTACAAACAGCATAGTCCTGCTCAATTGCCTTCAGAGTCGGCGGAACTTCTGCCCAAACTCTTTGATACACCAATGGTAAGAGAGGTGCAATTCTGATCATTCATTCCCAAAAGAGCAAGTCCCCCATTGGATTACCCTCAAAATCCACCTAACAACCCCCCCCCCCCCATTTAGGTAAACGACACCTGTATCCAATTGATTTTTTAAGGTGTGCACTCAAGTAAGGAGAAGTTGGCCCAGTCATTTTTTTCTATCCTTGATTTGAGAAGAGAGCATTTTCCTTTAATAGAGAGCCAGTGTAGGTATGGGGAGGGGTGACCAAGAACAGTCACTCTGACTCATTTCTAAGTGTGGAGTGGAGTGAGTCCAATTGCTGGGTGAAAATGAAGTACCCCAAATCCGAGCTAAGGCTCAATCCCAAGAACGTCACCGGTACCATTTTTACACTGGCAAAAGTTTTTTTGATCAAGAGAGCATCCTCAAGGGACCTTTATACAATCGCCAAATTTTATACTAGTAAGTACTCCACATTGATGACCAGAGGTTAAGATCCAAAGTGAAAATATAGGTTACCACTGGAAATGGTCTCTTTAAAAAGAGAGCCTTTCTGGCAGACATTGGAAAGGGTATGACTCTCCCCAAAAAAGAAAAATACAGGTCTACAGGCAGTGCTCCTTCCTCCCCACTCATACAATAAATTAACAATCTCACATCAACTCAAAGAAAAAAAAGAAGGTATCTCCTTAACTTTATAGAATGGAGTGTTTCAATGATATTTTGTCCAAATCAAAAAAATATTATGGTGAAATGCTGCCTGGAAGGAAAAGCCTGGCAGATAGCAGTCTCCAGCAAGGAGAGAGCATCCAATGTGAAGTGGAACTTACAGGGAGAGAGAGAAATGCAACAGGTCAATGAAGGATTCCCTATCTGTAGGTAAAGTCCATTTAGTGACATGCTTGGAATGCATGTGGAGAAACATCAAGGTGGAGAATGGAGAAAAATGTCATGAAGAACTATGCCGAAGTTACAGGGTCTGAGATGGTGGTCCCACCTCAGGGAAGAATAGTGCAATGTGCAGGAGACAGGTGACCTCTGCCATCCAAGATATAAGCGAACCTAACATTAACCAATTTCTCCATCAACTTGCACATGCAGGAAGTTAGAGAGATTGGAGGGGAATTAGCCAGGGTAGAGTGATCTCTCCCCAGCTCAATGGATATCCTCTGTCCAGATCTTCATAAACAAGGCTAACAAAAAAGCTATGCTTCACTCAGCCAGGTGCCTAGGTATGGCATTACCACATAGAGCTTTAATTTCTTTTGCCTTGAAATCAGCCAAAATCACCAGTTCCAAGGTACCTTGAAACATGTTTTGCACTATAAATTCTTATCTAAGCGAGATAATGCAACAAATTAGATATCAAATGATAAGAGCCTAAAATTAAATAATAATAATTATCTATCATTTTTCAGGAAATATTAAACTCAATCAGGATCTAGGAAACCCTTTCAGGTTGGATACCCTTCAGCTTTTATCAGTGGTTCCCGGCTTCCCACCAACAGACAAGCATTCCAGTATTTCCTTAATCTTCAGAATTTACTGGAAAATTGAGGGAAGCCCAAGGTTCAAGACCTTGGATATGAAACAGTTGAATCGATCATCCCATTCTAGCAGATGGCTAGGATCAAGACAATAACCAAGTACAACCAATGGAGTTCTTTATGAAACTACATGTAAGACATCTTACTCTGATAAAAAAAGTAACCCAGGAGAAAAAAGAACATGTGTTGGAATTAGACAGCCTGTTCGATATAGGAGCTAAAGATGCAATCCAGGAAATAGAGAAGAACAGACTGTTATTCATAAAGAAGAAAGATGATATCAGGTTCTACAAAGACTAAAAGACTGAGGAAAGATCATATGTCTGGTCAGTCATGACAAGGTTGTTGAGACAGGATCTCTGCACCAAGCAGCAAGGAATGAAAAACTGCAACATAGACAAAAACAAGGTAAAACTAATTACTTTGAAAATCACAAAAAGTTTTAAAGTTTTACTCTATTGCAATATTTAGCATGTATTCAACAATTACTGTTTTAACTTCTTGTACTATTTTACAGCTGCAGCAGAACAAGAGAGAGTTAGTTGTTGACGGTGTGGGGGAGCTGTGTGTGTGTGTCTGTAGGGCCATTCTCCCACCCCCCTTTACATATATCTTTCCCTACCCCTGTGTGAGTGAGTGGGTATAATTTGCATTTCAATTTTTTTATTATGAATACAAATAATAACTGATTGTACTCTCTTTTCAGAGATATAATTTTTCTAAATATTTAGATAGTTAAAATATATCTATATAAATAATTGTTTGTCCAGCGCATTGGGATATTGCCCTGAAAATGATAATTGAATGGGAAAGTGATCACTACCATGGAGATCATCGACCACCCCCCAATCAAAATCAGGCTGTGCATCCGAAGAGAACAAAGATAGGTCAAGGCAAGAAAATGAAGCGGTTCTCAAACAGTGAGGCGTAAACTCATCCATGATTAGGAAACCAATCTTAAGCTCTTCGATCAGATCGGCAAGGACTTGTCCCCTGGGATTTATTGAGTAATCTCCCCAGAGAGGATGCCTGCCTTTCAGATCTCCAAGCAAGAGAAAGGGCCTCGGCAACCGTGCCACGACGCGGCGGAAGTCCCCTGCGTCGAAGTCAGCTGACGGTGGAATGTACACAGAAATGATAGTATACCTCCTATCCAGGTGCAGCTGCACAGCCACTGCCTGAAAGGAGGTATCTAAAGAGAAAGGAAGAACGGAGACATCATACCGGATGTAAACCGCACATCCCCCAGCCCGGCCATCTCGAGGTGGTGGGGTCGCAAGACCCTTATACCCCGGGAGGGAGGGCAGGGGGCACAAGCCTAGCATGGTCTACTGCAGAAAGATATCTAACAGGGAACGGGAGGAGACGAGCCTCCGCAGCTCCTCCCAGTTGGCCCGGAGTCCAAGGCAATTCCATGGAAAGGAATATGCCGTCCAGGCTTAGCTCAGAGACGCGGGGGTCCTCCTCGAACAGAAGACCCTCACGGGAATGGCCGTACGCTTCCCGGAGGCAGAACCCCGGGCGCTGTTGGCCAGACAAAGCGCTGAAGGCGCTGTTTTCCTAACCCCCGCCTCGAAACCTTAAGCAGGCGTTGCGGCTTCGGAGGCGGGGGGGCCCTCTTTTCGAGGAACCACCGTCTCCGAGCGACTCGCTCGACCACTAGGCGTGGGCAGTCCTCCTTTCGGGGGACAGCTTAAGGAACCCCGGAAGATGGCCTAGCGACCAACTTCAGGGGTGCTGCCTCCTTTGAGTCTAACGACTCGGTGGAGGTGCATGGCCGTTTCGCCTTAGGAAAAACGGTCACGCTGGGGGAAGAGGGGCTCCGAATAAGCGCGGAAACAACCATGCTCGTTGGCCTGGATGGGCCAGGAGCAAAGGGTGCCTTTCTAACTATTGAGGCATATGACGTCCCAGGCAGAGCCGGGCGCGCCAGGACCAAGTCCTTAGCCTCCCGTAATGAAAGTCGATCCTTGGCCTGAACGGCCAGGATTTCTTTCTCAAGGAGATATGCACCACATTGCTTCGAAGAAGCGGGGTGTGGCTCTCCACAATTGACACACTAGGCCACACACGATTTGGACTTATCGTCTGCGGCCTTGGAGCAATTTACATAAACTTTGGGTGACCCCAACTTTGCACGTCTACAAGAACGATTCGTATGGCCGAAGCGGTGACAGTAATAGCGCCACCGCGGCAGTGGCACGAACGCCTTCACGCGGTAGCGGTACCAACCGGCACGCACCGACTCAGGGAGCTTGTCACAGTCGAACGTGAAGTAGAGTGTAGGGGTGGGTCTCGAGGCCCCTCCCTGTTTTCTCTTCGCTCTTCCTCACACCGACTACATGGCAGGAATACGGGCAGCTCTTCGGACTGCTTGGCAAAGAAGATGGGAGACGGTCGAAGGGAACTTAAAGTTGCGTGCCATTGCGCCGCGACTGTTCCCATGGACCTATCCCCCAATGCCGCGGCGGCTTCAGGTTGCTTTCTGTCGTCTCCGAATCGGACACACTCGTGTGACGCATCGCTATCTGGTGGAGCGCTCGCCTGCGCCCTATTGCAACGACTGCGTCGTCCCCCAGACTGTTCGGCACATTCTTGTCGAATGTCCCAGTCTGGGTGATCTTCGCGCACGACACCTGTCCCGGTACCGGGATGGGCGGGGTCGCTATCGCCTGTCCCTTGTACTCGGGACGAGTGCGTGCACTTTGACTGGTGGACTTGCTAACTTTTTGGGGGAGGCCGGCCTTCTCCCTTTTTTTTAACCAGGCTTAATTTTTGTTGTTGTTGTTTTTGTTGTTGTTGTTGTTTTTGTTTTGTTATTGTTATTTCTTTTTTGTTGTTCCCTGTTCCATTTTTTGAAGTAGCCTAGAACTAGGCTGTTTGTTTACGGCGACTTATGCCTAAGTCGGCAGTCGCCAGATAGCCCCTTAAATAAAAAAAAAAAAATCCCTGTTTTCTCATCACAAGTTCGACTTTGACCGCCCCATGGTCGGCCAGCTCTAAGGTAATGTCCTCAATGGAGTAGTTAATGAGTTCCCTTGCATAAACTACTCCTTTCACAACGTTCATGGTAGAGTGCGGCATCACACTCACCAGGGTGCCATGAAGTGTCCGAAGAGCACTTATCTTGGCCGCCTCGGCGGGATTCGCCAGAAGGCTCCGTCCGAGAAACGGGTCACCTTCGGCTCTCTACCAATTGCACTAGCTAATCCTCTCCTCTGATGGATCATGTTGCCCTTGGCCAACATGGTGCCATCAGTGGATCGAATAACGAGGGAGCGTTTGAAGCCAGCGGGCTCAAAAACGCCAGATAACCTCTGAATCAGGGGCCCCGATGTCAACGAGGCTCCGCCCTATGCACTTTTCATCTTTGTCATAGTCAGGGGCTCCGCACCCGGGGGAGCAGAGGGGCCTGATGTGCCGATCTTGGCTTGGTCACCTACCAAAGTAGCAGCAGACCCATCCATCCCCACAGCACCCACAGATGGAGAGGAGCCTCGAGTCTTTTTAGTCTTTCTTGTCTTTTTCTTCTTTTTAGGAGAGGAGGGCAGGGAATGAACCCGCTTCTCACTTACGCCGGCAGAAGCCCCTAAGCCAGATGGACCGGCCTCAACCAGGTCCTTCTCCGAAATTAAGAAGGTCCTCGTGGTCGCAGGGGCACTGGTCGGAGGAGATCCCTTTCCTCCTTGTACTGCCTCAGAAACCCTAGCCGCTTGAGAAGGACCTTGCATAGGGGCGGATTTGGATTCTTTGCTTGGCGCCAAGCCCGGATTTTTCCCCATGGAAAGCCCTACCTTCTGAGGTTTGGTTGCCTCAAGGACCATGTTTATCTCAGGAGGGGCCTCCAGTTGGCCATCCCCTCCCAGGACATCGCAGGTCCCCTTGGCAGTGTCACCAGTCTTGTGTGGGGAGGCACAGGCCTTGACCCCTTCAAGGTTAAAAATTCTTGCCAGCAGGTCTTTTGAGGGAAGCGACCGAAGGGGCCTGGCTTCCCTCTCCCCCCTAAGAAGGTTTGCCCTACCGAGCCGCTTACACGAGGGGCGGTCGGCAATGGGCTGCCTGCTGGCTTTCTTGGCAGTCCCCTTAGAAAGAAAAGGAGGGACTGCTGCTGGAAATAGGGAGGTGCCAAAAGCACCTCCAGAGAAGGGAGTGAGGAGGAGTCCCCTACACCTGTAGGCGTAGGAGAGGAGTAAGCCTCCTCTCTGGTTAAAGAAGTATGGAGGGTCCCCTGCGCAACCACAGGGGGTGGGACCTCCATTTTTTTGGTGGAGCTGCCCGAGGGCGGCTCCGTTGATGACGAAGGGGAATTGGGGAGAGATTTGCGTTTTTGATTTACATACATGGGCATGGTGACCCTCTTTTTTACACAGGATGCAATCGCGCATCACCTCTCGCAGTAGCCCGCGCTGCAAGGGGTGCTTACAGGCCCAGCAGAGCCAGGCGCCGCCTTTTGGGACCACCCCTCCCGCCTGGTGGCCAGGCAGTCCATCGGCATG
The DNA here is from genome assembly GCA_963969495.1 of Ceratothoa steindachneri. Taxonomy (NCBI): domain Eukaryota; kingdom Metazoa; phylum Arthropoda; class Malacostraca; order Isopoda; family Cymothoidae; genus Ceratothoa; species Ceratothoa steindachneri. The sequence continues at coordinate 16,694,647 of OZ018324.1, read as the reverse complement.
GCGGCTCCACCTTAGACACGGCGTAAAATCAAGGATAGACAGTGAATTGAGAAGGAATAGGGATGTGAGGTAGGTATGGGTGGGGATGAAGCAGGTTGTTTAAAAAAACCCATCTTGAACCGGAGCTCTGGTTTATGGAACGTTGTCCCCTCCCCCTTCAGCCCCGATCCAGGATGGTTGGTTTGAGAAGAAGGTCAGCATCTACCTTGTGAGGTTGTATGAAAAGCAAGGAAACAAGTGTTTTGAAGGAAGGAGAAGAGGCTAAGCTGGGGTCAGATGGGGTGCTGAGTCCCGTCAGCACGGCAGCCAGGATGGCAAATCGCCGCGCCCCTTACGGGGTATCAGACAATCAAGTCACTGCCATGGTACCTGCCACCATGAAAGCTGGAGGGGCTGATCTCGATAACTGTCATGTCAACCTGAACAACACTGCAACAGAATGCTGACAAGGTATATCAGCCAGTTGCATGCCCCAAGTTTTGTGAAAACCCCCCAATGTATCCTCTCTCACACTAGGATGGAAAGTTGCTCAAAAATGTCTTGGGCAATGAACCTGGAAGTACCTCAGAGACTTTAGCTATGCTAATGTCTGGTCCACCTTCATACACTGAAGGAATGTGATTGGGATTACGTGTCAACAACAATTCTTCTAGCACAGCTCAGACTGAGGCCTCAATGGATTTACATGGGAACTTAAAGATAATGTTACTGACTTTGTTTGCACACATCTAGCAACAGTGGCATTCACAGAGGAGCTTCCAAACTGCTACAGCGAATGCAGAAAGAAAAGGTGTTTTAGTTGGCCTGTCAACATCACATCCTGGAAATACTAGTTGGAGAGGCTTGTGAAGGTGAAGGGGTGAGATAATCCTTGATTCAAACATCTTAATGATGTTTGGATGGACTTGTCCAAGGAAAGCCAAAATATGCTGGGTATCAACACCTAATGGTTAAAGGAAAAGAACAGTAAAGAAATAGTCCCAAGACATTTTAAAGGCTACCAAAGAGATCTACGGTCCCACAAGGTCATCAGTAGGTGGCCTAAAGGATGCTGATGGCGCTGCTACCATAACTGATAGCAAGGGAATTCTCATGTGCGGGAAACAACATTTTGAGAATCTCCTCAATGATCATGCGAACACCCCTGACGATCTCCTCCACATGACCCCACAGTACTGCGTTCACCAGTGGATGTCCTTACCACCTTCCATCCTTGACCACAACAAGGCCATCAGCTGTATCGAGCCAGGTAAAGCTCTAGGGCCAAACAACATCCCACTCAAGTTCTTCACTCACAGTCGCCCTGAGCTGAAAAACTGTGTGATGCTTCTCAAACTCAAAATCTGGGAGACCAAGGCCTTCCCTAGTGACTTCGGCGATGCAACTATCATCACCATCTTCAAGAAGGGAGACCCTAGAAACTGTAATAAGTACCGCAGTATCTCACTATTAAGCATTGCCAGCAAAATCTTTGCCCATATTCTCCTTGTTTTCGCGGAAGATGTACTACCCGAGTCCCAATGTGGCTTCTGACCTACTCGAGGGACAATAGACATGATCTTTTGTGATCGCCAACTCCAGAAGAGTCAAGAACAGCAGCAGCAGCCAGGTATGTTCATCTTCTGGGACCTAAGAAAGGCCTTTGATAAAGTACCCTGTCCTGCAATGTGGGCAATCCTTGCCAGGTTCGGATGTCCACATGCTTTATCACTCTGGTCCGTGCCCTACATGAGGACGTTTGGCAGAGTTTGCCATCAAAATGTCCTGTCAGACCCATTTCCCATCAACGGTGGCCTCAAACAAAGGTGAATACTAACTCCAACCTGCTTCTCACTATACACTGCAGCCATGCTCAATGAAATTCTTCCAGAGACACCCACAATAGATATGTGATTCTGCATGGACGGAGGGGTTTTCAATCTTGCCCGACTCCAAGCAGACAAAGACCACCAATATTTTGTTGCGCGAATTCCAGTATGCTGATGACAATACCACCCTGAGTCAAACTGCAGACAGCGTTTAAATAACAGCCAAAGCCTACAACACTGCCTATGAGCATTTGGGGATGAAAGTTAATACCGACAATACCAAGGCCCTTATCCAATATCCACCTGGTCAGGTCCTTCCTAATTCTAACACCACCATAAACAACCAACTTTCTTACCTGGAGAACATCCTCACAAACACTCCTACAAGTGAGGACGTGCAAAACAGGATCAGAGCAGCACACTCGGCCTTCGGGTGCCTCAGCTCCCAGGTATTTAACAACCATGCATTGTCCATTCACACTCAAATCATGGTCTTCTGGGCAGTAGTCCTGTCAACACTTCTTTACGCCTGTGAGACTTGGATCTTATACCAAAGCGACATCAAGAGCCTTGAATGCTTCCAACAACACAAATTAAGACAAATCCTTAAAATCCCATGGGAAAGCCATACCATCAACATTGAGGTCCTGAGATGAGCCTCAGTAACCAGCGTCGAAGCCACCATCATCTCTACTGGGCAGGCCACATCCTGAGGATGGTACCATCCCGGCTCCCCAAGATCATGCTGTATGGTAAACTAAGTAATGGTACGAGACCAAAAGGAGCTCCAAAACGATGCTACAAAGATCAGCTAAAGTGCACCATGAACCTAACTAAAATTGATCCCTCCTTGTGGGAACAAACTGCAAAGGATTGTTCAACCTGGAGGAGAGCCATCTGTGATGGTATCGCAGCATTCAAGGAAGGGAGGAGACAAAATGAAGAATAAAAACGAAGAAGAAAAGAGACTGGAACAACCTCGTCCTCCCCCACCCTCCCATGTGATCAGTGCCCAAGACTCTTCCACCAAAGATTAGGCCTTCTAAGTCATATCACTCACAAACATCAACAGAGAAGATAGGATAACAGATGACAAAACCAATGCTCGGACACAAAATGGGCTGATAAAAAGTGAAAATTTAAGAAATCTATAATAATTCTTCCAGTACTCTAGAAACATCAGTGGTGGTGGCATGCCAGCCTTCATCTAGAAAAAGTAAGGGGAGGGCATACCAGCCCTCAACAAAGTCACTGACCTCGAGTTATAGAGGCGGTGTGGCAAGGCCTAGGGTACCACTTACCCCTCTAAGGTGGTTTATCAGGTCCACTTGCCCCGAGCGGTGGGAACTGAGGTGGCTTTGCTTCTACCTCACCATATTCTTATCATGGCTTTGAGAAAGCACAGGAAGGCAGGGGGGGAAACACCTCCATAAGTAGTAAAGGGGAAACCCCTATCTGGTCAGGTCCTTAAGCCTAGAGAAAATAAAGATACCCTGAAAAAAGTGGGTGCATAGAGAAAAAGGAGGAACACACCAGCTTCCCCAGGCCCAGTCAAGGGGTTGAGTCAGCTCAGTTATAGTGGGGGCATTAACCCCAGCTTCAAAATTCACCCTCTTATGGGTAGAGAAAATAAAGAGGGAATAGTCATAGAAAAAATGGGGGCAATAGAGGGAAAAGAGGGAATGTACCAGCTTCCCCAGCCATTGTCAAAGAGTACATTTCATGCCAAGTGAGTGAGGCATTCCTATACACACTCAAGCCAGAGTGGGGCATTCCCTATACACACTCAAGCCAGGAGGATGGGATGCTCTTCCAAGTGTCAGGTGTAACAAACTATGCAGGGTAGCCTTACCAATGAAGGCATCGCAGGAAAAGGTAGAGACAATATAAAGGGAAAATGTAAATAGATAAACACTATTTTAAAGCTCTAGGACAACTTTGTTAAACAGCCAAAAATAATAACTTGAACTCTTCCAAGATGCCTCAATAAAACATGGGTAATGAAAAAAAAGTGTTTTCATGGAATCAAGAAAACCTGCTTACCAGAGAAAAATAATAATATGATACATTGACTATCATTACAAAGGATAAGAATAAATTACTCGGGTATCAAATACTGGAACAGTGCCCTCAAAATTTTAATATTATTACAATATTTCAAAATACTTTTGAAACTAGTGGTGCATCATATATAGGTAGCTCAATTCATAGTCTGTAAAACAACTCTTTTTGTTATATAATAAACAATCCGCCTACTTCTTAAAAGGGAGAATAACCACCCCCACAGATTTTCAAAACAATTCCACTTAGATTTTCAATGCTGTAAACTTACTCTTTAGCAGATTTGAAGAGCATTGACACTACATCTTTCTTCTTTTTTGGAGGGCCAAGTACTTGTTGACCAGAGTGTTCAGAGCCACCAGCATAAAATGCTTGACCTTCATCATCACTACTATCCGAGTCAAGAATGCTCAACCTTAAATGGAAAATGGCCCAAATATTGTCCTATTCTTTTACACACACTTATATAGAAAAAAAAATTTCAGCAATTTTACAAATATATTCAACCATATAGAACCAGATAACATACTTGGGCATATCTGCTCCTTTCCTATCAGTCTCCTTTTCTGGTTCTAATTGTTCTGGGTCATTATCTTCTTCATATAGACTCCCAAGGGCAGTCTGAAAAGAGTATTTCAATAATAAAGATATGTATGTAGAGGGATACACAATCATAAATGATAGGAAGTGGCAGAAGAATGAAGGTAAGATGACTAAATAGTCAAACCATCCAATCCCAGTACAAACCATCATCTAAATTCCATTCTAAGAGACATTGACCCAGAAGAAACATCCCTCATACACCACACAAAACATAAAACTAAATACAAAAAAATACCATCAGTTTGAAAATACACACGTGTAAATTAATTCAGACATGGTAGATTTCTGTGATTATTTCAGATATCTTAGTTTGAGGTAAAACTATTAAAGAATATATTGTTTTCGTTTCCAAATAATGTGATAGTTACTTTTGGCAACAATCCAACTCATTCCTCAGAAGTGAATGCAGTTAGAGGTAAGTCAGCATTTGTCCTATAAGGCTGTTCATGCATGTTCATATTGATACCACAAAGTCATGATGGATGTTACACTTAGAAAGCGTGCATTGTAGCTATTAGAAAACATGCTGGTTGGAGTATCAGAAAGATTGACAAAAGATTAAAACTGGCAAGGTCAACTGTTGTTGATAATGTGAAAGGAGTGAATGATACTGGAAAATGTGAAGCACTGCATTGAGGAAACGGCTATGATAAGGATTTTTTTTTTAATATCTCATCTGGCGACTGCCTTCTAGGGCAGTCGCCTAAATCTAGGCTATATTAAAAGCCAAATAAAAGAAAGAAAAAAAAAGACAAACCGAAAAAAACAACAAAAAACAAACAAATTGAAAAAATATAAAGCGATCGATAGTCAAACATTAAATAAGGGGGAGAAGGTTGGCCTCCTCCAAAAAGTCTAAAAGTCTACAGGTAGGTGATGCAGTCGTCACAATAGGGCGCAGGCTAGCGCTCCATCAAATGGCGATGGGTCACATATGTGTGCTCGATTCGGAGATGACAGAAAGCAACCTGAAGCCATTGCGGCATTGAGGGATAGGTCCATGGGAACAGTCACAGCGCAATGGCATGCAACTTTAAGTTTCCCTTGACTGCCCGTATTCCTGCCATGTAGTCTGCATGTGGAAGAGCGAAACGCTGGTCTGGTTGCCCGGTCCTCGTGGACTCTTTGGCTCTCATTCCCTAAAATTTCTACATGTCCAGGAACTCAGCAGAACATAATCTCGACATCCGCCCGGCTAACTAAAACCGTGGCATCATAGATATCGCGAACCAGAGGGTGTGGAGATTCCAATGACCAACTCAGCCGTGAAGAAAGACGCAGCGCCCGGTAGAGCACCGCTGACTTCAAACAAAGGGAATATGGCATCGAAACCAACCCCCCTCTTGTGACTTGGAGCCATCCGTAAACACTGGCACCGTTTAAGGGTATGACTTGCGTCTTTCGGTGGCATAGGAACCGTCGAGATCAGTTGCGGATGCTTTGAGAGCCGTTGGTGACAAAGGGAGACGCTGCTGTGCTTGTGCGTACAGACGAGTAATGCACTGTGCATGGCGCATAGATAGTGGCATCTCTCCAGCATCGACAAGCTGGCTCTCAATAGGAAAAGTGGGGAAGGCACCAGTCGCCAAGTGAAGGCCGGTGTGGTGGATTGAGTTCACCTTCTGCAATAGACGTTCGGCTGCGGATGCATAAAACTCACATCCATAGTCGAGCTTCAAACGGACAAAGTATCAATAAAACATTAAGGCAGTAGCCCTATCAGCGCCCTAAGTGCTGAACATCACAGAAGGAAGAATATCCTTGGCACGGGTACAAGAGATCCTAAGGCTGCGAATATGAGCGTCCCAGGTGAGGCATCAGTCAAATACAAGACCAAGGAAATGGTGCGATTCAACCACTTCCAGGCACACCCCATTAAGAAACAAATCTGGGTCAGGGTGGAGTCGTGGATGGCGGCAGGAGTGCACCACCTTAGTCTTGGACAAGGAAAACCGAAACCTGTGCGCTTCGGCAAAGCGAGAGACGCGGTTCAATGCCTGTTGGAGTCGACGCTCCAGTTTGCATCTGGGCCGTGCCAAAAGAGATAGAAAGGTCGTCCATGTAGAGTGTAGCAAGAACATCTTCTGGCAGCACCAAGGTAATGCCATTGATGCTTAAGGCAAAGAGTGTAACGCTGAGGACACTTCCCTGCTCCATTAGGCCGGAGAAGGCTCCTCCACCCACCCGTACGCAGAATCGGAGATCTCGTAAAAATTCAGATATAAAGACCGGGAGGCGTCCCTTCGCCCCCATCGTGTGGAGGGTCTCCATGATACCGTATAGCCATGCGGTATCATAAGCCTTCTCCAGATCGAAAAACACTGTGGTGAAGTGCTGTTTACAAAGGAAGGTCTCACAGACAGCATTTTCCAGTTGAAGCAGAGCATCCGATGTGGAATGGAACTTGTGGAAGCCGCACTGCACAGAACACAAATGCCCTCCGCTGTCCAGAAAAAAAAGGCTAATCTAACAAACCAATTTCTCCATTAACGTGCACATGCAGGAAGTTAGAGAAATTGGGCGGAAACCGGCAGGAGTAGAATGATCTCTCCCCGGTTTGCGAAAAGCTAGCACGGTAGCGATTCGCCAGAAATCTGGGAGGTTACCCTCTACCCAGATCCTGTTGAACGAAGCTAACAGAAAGGCCATGCCTCGTTCACCCAGGTGTGAAGCATGGCGATGGGGAAATCATCTGGACCAAGGGCGGTGTCCGTGCACGAAGCTAGAGATAAACGCAATCGCTCACAGTAAACCTGTCATTGAAGGGTTCTCCGCCGCTCGAGGTAAAATCCAATCGGCAGCCTTCTGCGACATCACAACATGAATTGAATGCTGGCGGGGCAGCATCCCGGCTAGAGAATGTGAAGAAAGCGTTCGCGAATGATTCTGCTACGGACGCGGGGTCCGAGAGTGCGGTCCCATTCTCCTGGAGAACGGGAGGGGGGCATGCAAGGACTTGCCCCGAATCCTTTGGACTCACTTCCACACCTCTGCTAGAGCCAGATGGGTCTTCTTGTTAAGTGAAGACAGGTATGCCGGCCAAGAAGAGCAGTGGGCGTGCTTCGAAATATAACAGAACCTAGCTCTAGCCCATCGGAATTCACGAAATCGTTTGGGTGGCGCTTATAGCGCATGAAGGCATAACGCTTCTGTTTAAGGGCCGTCTCACATTCGGCCAACCACCACGGGAGTGGTCGGCGTGCAAAACGGCCAGACGTTATGGAAATAGTAGTCTGGCCAAGGTGATGAAGTTGCCGGAGAAGAACTCAACAGCCTCATCTACCGACCTAAACTCCTCGCCTGAGATAGAGAACGCAGTCATTTCCTGAAATGCAGGCCACCGCGCCTGCGCCAAGCACCACCGAGGTGGGCTGTCAGGCAGTAGCCACCCTGAAAATGATATTTGAATGGGAAAGTGATCACTACCATGGAGGTCATCGCCCCCCCCCCCCAATCAAAATCAGGATGTGCAACCGGAGAGCACAGAGATAGATCAAGGCAGGAAATGAAGCGGTTCTCGGGCAGTGATGCATAAACTCATCCACATTTAGGGCACCTATCTTAAGCTCTTCGATCAGATTGGCATGAACTTGTCCCCTGGGATTTATTGAGTAGTTTACCCAGAGAGGATGTTTGCTATTCAGATCTCCTAGAGAAAGGGCCTCGGCAACCGTGCCATGATGCGGCGGAAGTCCCTCGCGTCAAAGTCAGGTGATGGTGGAATGTATGCAGAAATAAAAGTATACCTACAATCCAGGTGAAGCTGCACAGCCACTGCTTCAAAGGAGGTATCTAAAGTGAAAAGAAGAACGGAGACATCATGCTGGGTGTAAACTGCGTATTCCCCAGCCTGGCCCCCATCTCATGGTGGTGGAGTCGCAAAACCCTTATACCCCACGAGGCCAGGCAGGAGCATGTGCAGAGCATAGTCTCCTGCAGAAAAATAGCTAATGGGGAATGGAAAGAGATGAGCCTCCACAGCTGCTCCCAGTTGGCCCGGAGTCCACAGCAAATCCATTGAAGGAATATGCCATCCATGCCTAGCTTGGAGGGGAGACAGGGACCCTTATGGGAATGGCTGTATGTTTCTTGGAGGCAGAACCCAGGGCATTGTTGGACAGACAATGCGCCGTCGCCTTGAAACCTTAGGCGGCCATTGCGGCTTAGGAGGCAGGGGGCTCTCTTTTCAAAGATCCACCGTCTCCAAGCCACTCAGCCCACCACTAGGCGTGGCGAAGGAGCCGAAGCTCCTTTGTTGCTGTCCTCCTTTCAGGGGGAGGGGGGAGCTTTAGGAACCCCGGAAGATGGCCTGATAACTGACTTCAGGGGTGTTGCATCCAGTGAGTCTAGTGACTCGGTGGAGGCGCATGGCCATTTCGCCTTATGGGAAATGGTCACGCTGGGGGAAAGGAAAAAGCCCTGGTTTTAGCCGGGGCTGGGTGTGAAACCTTTGTGCTGCCAGCTTTACCAGGGGAGTGCCCAGGTTGAGTAGAACCCACAGAAGGGCTCCGAATAGGTGCGGAAACAACCGTGCTTGTTGGCCTGGATGGGCCAGGAGCAGAGGGTATCTTTCCAACCATTGAGGCGTAAGATGTCCCAGGCAGAGTTAGGTGCGCCAGGACCAAGTCATTAGCCTCGTGGAATGAGTCGACGATCCTGGGCCTGAACAGTCAGGATTTTTTTCTCAAGGAGATGTGCACCGCATTGCTTCGAAGAAGCGGGATGTGTCTCTCTGCAATTGACACACTTGGCCACACACGATTTGGACTTAGTGTGTGCGGCTTTGGAGCAATTTACACAGACTTCGGGTGACCCTAACTCGTCAGTTGAACATGACAAAGAGTGTAGGGGTGGGTCTCGAACCCTCTCCCTATTTTCTCATCACACATTCGATCCTGACTGCCCCATGGTTGGCCAGCTCTAAGGTAATGTCCTCTATGGAGTAGTCAATGAGTTCCCTCGCATAAACTACTCCTTTCCCATTGTTCATGGTAGAGTGTGGCATCACACTCACAAACGTGCCATAAAGTGTCCAAGGGGCACTAATCATGGCTGCCTCGGAGGGATTCGATGCATTCACCAAAAGGCTCCCATTAGAGAAATGGGTCATCTTCATCTCTCTACCAATCACACTGGCTAAACCCTTAGCCAACATGGTGCCATCAGTGGAGCGAATAATGAGGAAGTGTTTGAAGCCAGCAGGGTCGAAAACACTGGGTAATCTTTGAATGAGAGGCCCCCGATGTTATCGAGGCTCTGCCCTGGGCACTTTTGGTCATAATCAGGGGCTCCGCACCCAGGGGGGCAGAGGGGCCAGATGTGGCGATCTTGGTTTGGTTGCTTACCAAAATGGCTAAGGCCGGTCCTTCTCCCAGATTGAGAAGGTCCTGGAAATTGTAGGGGCACCGGTCAGAAGAGATCTCTCCCCTCCTTGTACTGCCTTGGAAACCCTAGCCATTTGAAGAGAGCCTTGCATAGGAGCGGACTAAAGTTCGGTGCTTGGCACCGAGCCTGGATTCGCTTCCATGTAAGGCCCTACCGTCTGAGGCTGGGTTGCCTCAAGGTCCGTGTCTATCTCGGGTGGGGGCTCCATTTGGCTACCCCCCCCAGACATCACAGGTCCTATTGGTAGCAGTGTCATTAGTCTCGTCTTGGGAGGCAAAGGCCTTGACCCTCACTAGGTTTAGTATTCTAGCCAGCAGGTCTTTTGAGGGAAGCGAACAAAGGGACCTGGCTTCCCTCTCCCCCTAAGGGGGTTTGCCTTACCGAGCCGCTTCAATGGGGAGCAGTTGGCTATGGGCTGCCTGCTGGCTTTCTTGGCAGTCCCCTTGGAAAGTAAAGGGGGGACTGTCACTGGAAAGAGGGAGGTGCCTGAAGGCACCTCCAGACAAAGGGGTGAGGGGAAGTCGCCTACACCCTTACGAGAAGGAGAGGAGTAAGCCTCCTCTCTGGTTAGAGAAATTTGGAGCGTCCCCTGTGCAAGCACAGAAAGGGGGGGAAGGGACCTCCATTTTTTCTGTGAAGCTGCCAGAAGGCAGCTCCTTTGATTGTGAGGGGAATAGGAAAAGGTTTTTTTTTTTAATTTCCATCATTGGGCATGGTAGCCCTAATTTTCTCACAGGATGCACACGCTCATCATCCCTTGCAGAGCCAGGTGCCGCCATTTAAGACCACCCCTCCCGCCTGGTGGCCTGGCTTTTCCTCAGCATAAGCCTGCCAGGAAATTGATAGAGTGTGAAGAGAGAAGGAAAAGGGATGTGAAGAAGGTATGGGTGGGGATGAAGCAGGTTGTTAAAAACCCACCATCCCAAACTGGAGCTCAGGGGTTAGGCAACATTGTCCCCTCCCCCCTCAGCCCCGATTAGGGATAGTGGGCTGAGAAGAAGGTCAGCATCTACCCTGTAAAAATAGAGGCTGACCACAGAAAGTTGTGGGAGAGGTTGTAGGGGAGAAATACAGGCTGTCTGAAAGGAGAAGAGGCTAAGCTGGGGCCGGAGGGGGAAACATAAGTGTCTGAAGGAAGGAGAAGAGGCTAAGCTGAGTTCTGTCAGCACGGCGGCCAGGATGGCAAATTGCCACGCCCTTTATGGGGGCTATGATAAGGAATAGTGTGAAGGATCACAAGAAAACAAGCAAAGACTTTCAGAGAGATTTGGCTTCAGCAAGAGTAAATATTGATTCTTCAACTGTTTGATGAAAGATTCTTGAAGTTGGCAGAACTACCAGTAAACACAAAAGAGTCAATCAGGTGGCATTACAGTGAAAGTGTAAGGTTATAGAGAAAATAAAAGTTAAGAGAGAAGGAAAGCATTCCCCCCCATTTTAAAAATCATATAAGTGGGAGAGTTGACAACATCATTGGAGAGAGTATTCAAGGACCTAACAGAAAAGGAACAATCTTCAACCAAATTGAGGATTGAGTAGTTAGTATGTGATGGCATCAAACAGTTCACGAAGTAAGAAAAAAAACATTGATTAGAACATGCAAATATCATAATAGTTATATAGTATTATGGTGAAAATTGCAATAACAATTAAAATAATAGAATATTTAAAAAAAATTAATGTTTAAATTTTTTAACAACTACTATTCAAATATAAATTTATACTACAGTACAGCCCCAAACTAGGAGCATAATACCAAAATTCTACATTTTCTTTAAAATACATTTAATTTCCATGAAAATTGCACAATATTCTTTGAAAATCTGATAAAAAAAAGTTATTATTAGGAAAATAATGTGAATTTGAGGAAAGGATGTGATTTGAGGAAAGGATGTGTCTAAATGTAGAAAAGAACACAATTTTCAGTTCATACATAATAATTTGCGTATTACAACTGTAGATAGCTACCGATGCATTTATTAGACTGGTGCGATGAGTTATGGTTGACAAATCCTTCAGAAAGTAGGTTGTCCACTGGAAGAGTGAAGGAATGACACTGACCTTTTGAGGAATTGTAATGTCAAAAAGTGTAATTTCATACATAATAAAGTTCATGAGGAACTGCGAATCAATGAAGCAGGGAAGATTATGAGATACAATGGATTTCTATGAAGGACCAATTTGAGACAGCTGCTAGTATTTCATGTCAAGTTGCTAAGAATCTAAATATATCTTGCCACGCTGTCACACATCTCTTGAGAGATTGTAATAAAGAAATAAATTCATGACTGAACAATGTAACAAATTGCTCATAGGGCCAAAGATGATACTCAAGTCATTCAGAACAAGGGCCTGCATATTTAGTAATATTTTGTTCAATTGTCTTAGATAATTGTTTTCTGTTTATGGCTCCATTTATACCTATCATTCTTTAGTGTGAATGCATTCTTTCTTCAAAAATACATTACTTACCTCATTTTATTTATCTGCTGTTCTATGAAATGAAACTTGAAAACTAACACTAACAAAAAATATATTTTGCTAACTTTCCAAAGAAATTAAGAAATATTTAAGAAAAGGAAAATTTGGGGTATTTTGTTCTCAAGAGTAGTAAAGTAGTATATTTAATGTTGGTTACTCCCACAAAAGGGTAACTTAAGAAATTTGGTAATTATATAAATCATCTCTTTAAATATCGAAGTAAAATATTTAAATAAAAATTTCTCACCTCAAGATTCCAAGCTGCTGATTCTAAATAAAATTTGGACCGCTCTGCAGTAACACCAGAAATAGCACAAAACTGTTCAATTAATTTTTCTTTATCATCAGCCATCTTTGTATATCAAATCAATTTTGTAAATTATTTAATATAAAAATATTGGATTATATACTTATATCTAATGCTAAGGAACCTATTAAATATAAAATCTTGGATATAGTCTAGTTGAGGGGAAACGCCGCTTCCAGCTTTAACAAAGTTAAACTATATAAGGTATAAATTTGCCTTATATGGTCTAGGCTGACTTTGCTGACCCATCCCTTGTATCAAGGATGAAATCCCCAGAACAGATAAAGAATGGAAATGCACATAATGATGAGAAGGACAATTGCTAGCAAGCTTAAGGCAGCTATGGCCAATCCTCATTGAGCATCCATCTGAGGACTAACACTATGGCATAAGTCTCTAGAATTAATTTTAGCTATTTTTTAGGCTACATTAAGAATAACAGAGCAAAAACAAATGAAAAAAACAAAAGTTGGAGGAGCCCCCCCCCCTCCCCGCTTCCCAGCATGCAATTAACACCAAAGAGAGGAATAAAATGAAGGAGGCTAACCAGCTCCAAGATAGTGCATGAGTGTGTGTGAATGAACCCATCCTGAGCAGAAGGACAAGCAGTAGCAACTCCCCCCCCCCCTCAGTACTAGGATAGGTAATGTGTGTAAAAATCCCCTAGACCTGGACATTCAAGAAGAGAGCTCCATCAAATGGTGGTGCATCCGCAAGTGTACCCAATTCAAAGATGACATAAAGCAACCTGAAGCCACTGCGGCATTAGGGGGTACATCCAAGGGAAGTTATGGTGTGAAGTTCAGGTTCCTATCAGACACACCAATTTTGGGGGCCAGGTAGCCCAGAGGGCTGACCTGATTCCCAGCCATATAGTAAGTGTGAGGAAATGTGAAATACTGGTCTGATCATCCAGTCCTTGTGAACTCTGGCACCCTTATTCCCTACATGTCGAGGAACCTAGCAGATAATCTCAACATCTAGTTCACAGATACTACAAAACAGGGGAAAGGGAAGAGATTCCAATGGCCAAGAGCACTCATGAACCGATATCTTAATTAGGCACAATGCTTTATCTCCCATACCAAGTGGTGTATTGTAACAACCAGCTTGGCCATGAAGACAAATGAAGTGCCTGGTAGAAGTCACCTGACTTCAAACAAAGGGGATACAGCATGGAAGCCAACTCCATCTTCAGATTAGCCTTTTGCAGACTCCTTACTTTCTTATCCATATTGTAGATGTATGTTCTGACAGAATCCTATGGATGCTGTTTTGGGGAGTTCTGATGGATGCAAATGATCTTTGATAGACCCTTGCAGCTTTTGTCATATGTGAAATTATATTATGTAATATGATACAGCAAAATCAAAGTAACAAGAACATCTTCCGGCAGCACTGAGGTGATGCCGTTGATGCTCAGGGCGAAGAGTGTGACACTGAGGGCACCCTCTTCCTGCTCCATTGGGCCAGAGTGGGCTCTCCCCACCCATACACAGAACCGACAATTTAGCAGAAATTCAGATATAAAGATTGGGAGGTGTCCCTTCGCCTCCATGATACTGTATCGCTGTGCAGTATCATAGGCCTTCTTCCAAACGGCATTTTCCAGTTTGAGCAGAGCATCCAATGTGGAGTGGAACTTGCGGAAGCCACACTGAGAAAAAGACAGATGGCCTCCGCTGTCCAGAAAAAAGGCTAATCTAACATTTACCAATTTCTCCATCAACTTGCACACGCAGGAGGTTAGAGAAATTGGGCAGAAACTGGCCAGAGTAGAGTGATGTCTCCCCGGTTTGCGAAAAAGGTGAGCACAGTAGCGATTTGAGAGTAGTCTGGGAGAAGACCCTCCACCCAGATCATGTTGAACAAATCTAACAGAAAGGCCATGCCTCACTCACCCAGGTGTCGAAGCATGGCGTACGGGACATCATCCAGAACATGGGCAGTGTCTGCGCACAAAGCAAGAGAGGAACGCAACTAACTCACAGTAAACCTGTCGTTGAAGGGTTCTCCGCATCTGGAGGTAAAGTCCAGCCAGCAGCCTTCTGTGACATCAGGCCGTGCATTGAATGCTGGTGGAGCAGCACCCCGACTAGAGAATGCGGTCGCGAAGGATTCTGCCACGGAGGCGTGGTCCAAGATTGTGGTCCCATTCTCCTGGAGAATGGGTGGGATCCTGCGAGAACTTGCCCTAAATCCCATTAAGTGAAGACACATATGCCCGCCAAGAAGAGCGGCAAGCATGCTTCAAAATATACTGGAACCTAGCCCTAGCCGGACGAAATTCACTGACAGTGAAATCGTTCAGGCGCCGCTTATAGCTCATGTAGCCATAAAGCTTCTGTTTGGGGACCATCTTACACTCTGCCGACTACCACGGGAGTGGTCAGCGTACAAAATGGCCAGACATTCTGAGAATAGTAGTCAGGCCGCGGTGATGAGGTTGCCGGAGAACTCAACCGCCTCATCTAGCAACCTAAACTCCTTGACTGAGATAGAGAGTTCAGTCATTTCCTGAAATGCAGGCCACTGCGGCCGCACCAAGCACCACCGAGGTGGGCTCTCAGGCAGCAGCTGCTCTGAAAATGATATTTGAATGGTGAAGTGATCACTACCATGGAGGTCATTAACCACCCACCCCCCAATCAAAATCAGGCTGTGCATCCAGAGAGCACAGAGATAGATCAAAGCAAGAAAATGAAGTGGTTTTTGGCCAGTGATGCGTAAACTCATCCACATTTAGGACACCTATCTCAAGCTCTTCGATCAGATTAGCAAGAACTTGTCCCCTGGGATTTATGGAGTAGTCTCCTCCGAGAGGATGTTTGCTGTTCAGATCTCCTAGAGAAAGGGCCTCCGCAACCGTACCACGATGGGGCAGAAGTCCCCCACGTCAAAGTCAGGTGACGGTGGAATGTACGCAGAAATAACAGTATACCCTCTATCCAGGTAAAGTTGCACAGACACTGCCTGAAAGGAGGTATCTAAAGTATAAAGAACAGACATCATGCCGGGTGTAAACCATGCATCCCCCAGCCCAGCTCCCATCTTGTGGTGGTGGGGTCGCAGAACCCTTATATCCCAGAAGGGTGGGCAGGGGCCAAGCGCCTAGCATGGTCTCCTGCAAAAAGATAGCTAACAGGGAATGAGATGAGATGAGCCTCCGTATGCTTCCAGGAGGCAGAACCCCGGGCACTGTTGGCCAGACAATGCGCTGTTGCCTTCGAGGACATATTGGGGGAGATTGGGCTGGCCATGCAAGTTCTTTCCTCCTTCTGCCTCAAAACCTTAGGCGAGCGTTGCGGCTTCGGAGGCAGGGGGCTCTCTTTTCAAAGATCCACCATCTCCGAGCCACTTAGCCCACCACTAGGAGATGGCCTGGTGACCAACTTCAGAGGTGTTGCCTCCTGTGAGTCTAATGACTCAGTGGAGGCACATGGCCATTTCACCTTACAGGAAACGGTCACATTGGGGGAAGGGAAAAAGCCCTGGTTTTAGCCGGGGCTGGGTGTGAACCCTTAGTGCTGCCAGCTTTACCAGGGAAGCGCCCCGGCTGAGTAGAACGTACAGAAAGGCTCCGAATGGGCACAGAAACAACCATGCTCATTGGCCTGGATGGGCCAGGAGCAGAGGGTGTCTTTCTAACCATTGAGGCGTAAGACATCCCAGGCAGAGACGGGCACACCAAGACCAAGTCCTTAGCCTCACAGAATGAGAGTCGATCCTGGGCCTGAACGGCCAGGATTTCTTTCCCGAGGAGATATGCACCACATTGCTTCGAAGAAGCAGGGTGCGGCTCTCTGCACTTGACCACACACGATTTGGACTTATCGTGTGCGGCATTTGAGCAATTTACACATCCTTCGGTTGACTAAGCGATTTGTATGGCCAAGCGGTGACAGTAATAGCCTTCACACGGTAGTGGCACCAACTGGCACATACAGACTCAGGGAGCTTGTCACAGTCGAACGTGATGAAGAGTGTAGAGGTGGGTCTCGAGGACCCTCCCTGTTTTCTCATTACGCGTTCAACCTTGACCACCCAATGGTCAGCCAGCTCTAAGGTGATGTCCTCTATGGAGTAGTAAACGAGTTCTCTCGCATAAACTACTCCTTTCACAAAGTTCATGGTAGAGTGTGGAGTCACACTCACCGGGGTTCAATCAAGTGTCCAAAGAGCACTTATCTTGGCCACCTTAGAGGGATTCGCCGCATTCACCAGAAGGCTCCCATCTGAGAAAAGGATCACCTTTGGCTCTCTACCAATTACACTAGATAAAGCTCTCTTCTGGTGGATCATGTTGCCCTTGGCCAACATGCTGCCATCAGTGGAGCGAATAACTAAGAACTTGTGGTTGGTAGCTGGGCATCCCGATAGCACTTCCAATATGCATGGCATGCTCACCCATCCTTAACCCAAATGGTAGTGGGATGGATGGAACTCTATCATAAATTGCATTTGAATGTATCCCTAGGATGCTGTAGTAGACTGGGGTATTAGGCATTTGCTGGATACAGAGGAAATATTTCAGGTTCTGAATCAGGCAGTGGTATTTTAATGGGAGAAGGCCGCTTTTGGCATATAGGCCCGGTACTGGATAAGATTTGAAGGCCCCTAGTGTCAACCTAACTCCCAGGTTGCGGATTGGTTCCAGGGCCTTGAGGTTTGTATTATTTGCTGAGCTGTATATCTGAGAACCATAATCCATCTTGCTCTGTGCTAGGCCAGAGTAGAGCATCCAGAGTGTTTGGTGGTCTGCACCCCAGCTTGTATGAGAGAGGAGTTTCATTAAGTGCAACAACCTCTTTGTGCATGACTTCTTCAGCTTGGTTATGTGATGTTTCCATGTTAGTTTTCTGTCAAATCTAATACCCAGGAACTTTTTATCTTCTTCAAACTTTATAGGGGTCTTGTTCAGGAAAAGCTCTGGGGTGTCCCAGAGAGCATTCCTGAGGTTTGAGAAGTGCACAGCACAAGTCTTTGTTGTTGAGAGACGAAGTCCTTTGCTTGCTGTATTTGAGGTTATTATATTTATTGCTTGTTAGATCTTACGAGTCATGAATGGCAAGCATGGTGAGGAGCATGCTATGGAAAGATCATCAACATAGAGGGCTGTGAATATGTCAGGTTGTACCCCTTTCAAGATGTTGATTGCTATGGTAAAGCAAGTGACAGTACTCCTCCCTGGGGTATGCCCTCTATTTGTTCATAAGGGTGGGAGAGTGCATTGTCTACCTTGACTTGGAATGTACGTCTTAGAAGGTAATTTTGGATAAATTTGGGGAGGTGACCTCTAAGTCCCCCCCAGTCATGGAGCTGTTGGAGAATGCTCCTCCTCCAAGTCGTGTTGTACGCTTTTTCTATGTTAAAGACACCGATGACATGGTGTCTTCTTGTGAAAGTCTCCATTCAAACTAGTTGGTCAGTAGTAGATTTGCCCTTTCTGAAACCTGACTGCACTGGGGTAATCAATTGATCTTTTTCCAGGAGCCAGACAAGTCTGGCATTTACCATCCGTTCCATCAGCTTGCATAGACATGATGTTAATGAGATGGGGTAGTAATCGGCTGCCTTAGTAGCATGATCTGGCACAATACTATGGATTGTTTAAATTGTATATTCTAGATGCATGATCTGAGACAATCCTATGGATGCATTTTGTGGGTGGGTTTTGACAGATGCAGATGACCTTTGATAGGCCCTTGTGGCTTTTGTCATCTGTGAAATTATGTTATGTTATAAAAAAGAACAAGGGAACACAGTTTAAAACTGTTGAAACCTAGACACTGGACTTTGAAATGAAATAATTTTTTTTATACTAGTGATAACTCAATGGAACAGTCTCCCAGAACATGCGGTCAGTAGTCCCAGTCTGAATGCCTTTAAAGCCTGATATGATAACCACACTAAATTATCACTGAGAAGAGGTCACCTTTATGAGCCTTAGCTCCTTAGCCTCTTACAAATCACTATGGTAGGCATCACTCTGCAGAGCCAAATCCAACTCATTATCAGATCAGGTGGACCTGACATTGGGAACCGAGGTCAGATGCAACAATGGAACACCATGGCTGTGAGGATTACCTCTCAACATTATCAAGTAATATTATCATACGTGGTTTAGAGCAGTTCCAAAGTATTTTTAGTTGGGTCAGGAGATGCTGAACTTCCCGATATATGCCCACAGTCAATAATTTGGCCAATGTTTGCAGGGAAGCTCTGATCTTGTTGCACCTTTATTGCAAAAAAAAACAACAACAATAAAACCCCCCAAAACACAATAAAACTCGATCCGCCATGTGCTTACCCAGGAAAAAACAAATTCCATGCTGTAAATAAGTTGCGGTTAAATGGAAAATAAATAAGAATTATTTATTTATTGATTTAAAGGTACATGTCAAGGGCGAAGATCATTAGCACCATTAAAAATGACTATACTGCTATTTAACATGGGTGAACTGATAGGATCATAGGCACATTCCAAGTGACAACCAAGCCAACAAAGGTTCAGAGTCCATAAGTAGAATTATTGTTGTAGTTTTTTGAGTGGAGATTATAGGATTTTGTTATGATAATAGATACAAACACTTGTATTTTTATCATAAAATTAATTTATAAAATATTAAATATCAGTTTGGGAAGTAGAATTGCAAATGGGATTTGAGGATTGTGAAGGAAGATGGTGTTTGCTACAAAATTATTGGAATGGACTTGCAGAATTGGCGATGAATTCTTAGAAAGTTTGAATGTATTTTAAATTAACTTATGGAATTGTTCGGTCTGGTCTGGTCTGGAGGATGCATGGAATTGATCCATTTTTAGCAGGATTCCACTTTCTCTTAGTTTTCTCTCTCTTTTATTAGCTGGTTTCGGTGTATATACATTCTGTGCAAATCTTCCTTTTTCCTTTCAACTTCATCATTATCGAATGGGTATCTCCCTATGATACTCTCTTCATCCTGTATGTGTGGCTTCTGCAGACTTATCGACTGTTTTCTTTCTTGTGTCAGCACTCCACAGTGCAGCAGGAAGTGATGCAGGTCATCATCACCCACTCCCAACAATGGACATCCTGTCTCCTCTGTCTCCCACTTTCTCTGCATCCTCATTGTTAGACCTCGCTTCCAACCAGGTGACTGACAAGCTTTTATTTCTATACCATTTCACTTCCCTTATTTCCTTCTTATATTGTTTGTAGAGTCTCATACTGCTCTTTCCCTCCAACTCTGTTCTCCATTTGTATCATGCTGTTTGACTTTTGTCTTAATTTTCTTATCCTTGGCACTCTCTTCAGTAAATTTCACTTCCATCTCTCTACATGCTTCTCTTACTTGATTTGTCCATGTTTGTTTCTCCTTTTATGTGTCTTAGATAGTTTAATTTGGCTTTGACTATTCTGTTTTACATCAGTGATGTTCCTATCTCACCTGTTAGAACACAGTTTGGTATAGTTTCTTACTTTAAGTATTTTCTTCCAAACTCCATTTTCAATCATTTGTATTTTATTAATTTCTTTCACTGTTATATTCATTACACAAATCTCATATAACACTGATGGTAGCACCACGTTTTTCCAATTAATAGATGATTTACATTTGCAAGTACTTGCGCTTTTTTTATCATTTCTTTCTTATGCATTTGAAAAATATCTTCTTTGTTTGTTATTTGGAAGCTCAAATATTTCATGTTTTCTATTTTTTTCAATTTCTTCTCTTTTGTTGTACACAATTATGCCACTCTTTTCTTTATTTAGTTTTAGACCATATTGTTTACTTATTTCCATTACTGTTTTGATGTTGCTCTTCATATCCACTTCACTATCTGCCATAATCAATCCGTCATCTGCGAAGAACAGAGATACTGAAGTTATTATTATTTCTGAAACCTTTGCCTTCTCCGCTAATTCTTTCATAATCATGTAGGTGACCAGTTTAAACAACATCGATTAGCCATTACAACCGTCTTATACCACTTGTTACTTCCATTCTTTCCTGCATTTCTTCTCTAATGTGAATTTCTGTTATGTCTCCACTGTATATTCTTGCTATTATTTCAATTATTTCACTATTTACTTTATACTGTTTTAATGTTTTAATCATCATTGCTCTGTTCACTGAATCAAATGTTTTTTGAAAGTCTATTAATCCTATATATAATGTTTTCTTTCTTTTAAGTATATCCTTTACACAGTATTGTAGTATAAAAAGATTATCCTCAATTCTTCACCCTTCTGTAAATCCGCCCTGAGTCTCCTTCATCACCCCATTCCGTCTTAGATGCTCTTCAATACTATCCTTCACAATGGCCATAAAAAATTTTTACAAATTATTCATAAGAGCAATGGGTATGATTTTGCTGGGAGTTGGTCGCTTGGTTTTACCAATCATTTTTGCTTTGCTTTCCTTCCATTCCCTTAGTATTTCTTTGTCTTCAATTATTTTATTAAAAGACACTTATTTTCTCCATCCATTTATTTCTTTTTGTCATCTCTTTGTAGATCTCATTTTTCATGCCATCCACACCTGGGGCCTTGCAGTCTTTCATTTTTAATGTTTTTTTTATTTGTTCTTCAGTCAATTTAATTTTTCATTGGTTTTATTTTATCTTCAATCTTCCATACAGCATCAATATATTCTCTCAGTTCTCTGGAATTTTTACTTTTTCTATACACTTCACCCTGTCATAATGTTCATGCAGTATTTCTGGGAACTTTATTCCTGCTTCCAGCATATCATCCTCATTTTGTATTTTCTCTTACGCATTCCAAACTTTACCAATTTCATTTTTGTGCTGTTGGTAAATAGCCTTCCAGGTTTTCACCAGCTCTGTTCTTTCTTCCTTAAGATTAAGGGTTTGACCGTCATTATTAATGAGTTTCAGTTCTTCCTTTTTAGTCGCTTTTCCTTTCAGTTTGTTTATATTTTTCCACAGTTTTCTATTATTTTGATCATTTTTTATTTCTTCAGGAATTTTATTTTCATATTTTGCGATTTCATACTTTATTATTTTTTGTACCTTAGTTTTTTGCTCATGATATTTTTCTTTCTTAGTTTTTTGACTTGATCACTTTTTTCATCTCCTTATTTAATCTTCTTCTTTTTCCAATTTCTCTTCTTATTTCTTCTATAAACCACATTTTTCTTTTATTTCTGTTTTCAGGCTACTGCTTTTTCCTTGTAGGTTCTCTGAGTGTATTCTCTATTTTTCTACTTCTGCTTTCATTTTGTTGTTTCTCAATTTATCACTTTCATTCTGTATTACTGAAAAGTAAACACTCGGTATCATCATCTCATCCCCACCATCAATATGTCTCTACTCACCGTATTTCTCTTTTCAACTTCAAACATGCTGTCTCTTAAGAACATAAGAAAAGAAGGAGACTGCAAAAGACCATTCATGGCCTACACTTGGCAGCTCCTGTTCCAGTCAACACACAAAAGATTTCTTACCAGAGAAAAGTCATCAACATTGAGTTCGTCAGATCTAATCTACAATATACATAAAATGCATCCAGAGGATTATGTCCATTCATGCAACCGCAAAATAATCTCCCCACTCCTTAGAAAAATATATACATATGTACATAAAAAAGTCAGTCCCATCTAGCAGCTTCATTCATATATTTATCTAATCTATTCTTAAAACTACCCAGAGAGGAGGCTTCTATCACATGTCTAGTGAGCCTATTCCATTCATCTACCACACGATTTGTAAACCAATTCCTCCCAATCTCCTTCCTAAACCTATACTTATCAAGCTTAAACCCATTGCTATGTGTCCTGTCATGTTCACTAAGTATAAGAACCTTACCCAGATCCCCTTTATTATATCCTTTTACCCATTTGAAGACTTCAATCAATTCCCCTCTGACTCTTCTCCTTTCCAATGTATGTAGATTTAGTTTTCTGAGCCTTTCACCATAATGTAAGTTCCTTAGCCCACCAATCATCTTTGTGATCCTTCTCTGCACAGACTCCAGCAAATCAATATTCTTCCTATAATATGGTGACCAAAATTGAACTGCATAGTCTAGATGAGGCCTAACTAGCGCCAGATACAGTTTTAGAATGACTTCAGCACTCTTATTGCTTACACTCCTCCTAATGAATCCCAATATCCTATTAGCTTTATTCTTAGCATTTAGGCATTGCTTTCTAGGACGAAGGTCTGAACTTACCAAAATACCCAAGTCCCTCTCACAATCGGTCCTCCCTAAATTTCTCCCATTTAATTTATAACTATTCAGTGGATTATTTCTACCTATACTAAGTACACTACATTTGTCTATGTTAAACTTCATTTGCCATTTCTCAGCCCAATTGGAAGGATGGTCAATTCCTCCTGCATTACAACAGCATCAGAATCAGCCCTAATGGCCCTACCTAGCTTAGTATCATCAGCAAATTTACTCAGGTCACTACTTATACCTATGTCAAGATCATTAATATAAATTAAGAATAGCAAGGGACCCAAAACAGATCCTTGTGGAACTCCACTGCTAACACACCCCCACTCAGATTTAACTCCATCTATACTAACTCTTTGCTGTCTGTCACCAAGCCATGACTGAATCCACCTAAATATACTGCCATCGATCCTGTGTGCTTTAACTTTGCTCAGAAGCCGTAAGTGTGGCACTCGATCAAAAGCCTTACTAAAGTCCAAGTATAAAATATCATAGTTTTCATCCTTATCTGCTGCTTCATACACCTTACTATAAAAAGACAGCAAATTATTCAGGCAGGATTTATCCTTACTAAAGCCATGCTGTGATTCTTTTATCAACTTATGCTTATCCAAGTGATCCCTAATATTCCTTGCTATAATAGATTCCATCATTTTCCCTACCACTGATGTCAAACTTACTGGTCTGTAATTAGACATATTTGTTTTATCCCCTTTCTTAAATATAGGTATCACATTGGCTTTCTTCCATGCCACTGGCACAATGCCACTCTCCAATGATTTTCTAAAGATGCATGCTAGGGGCTCACTTAACACATCCTTACATTCTTTCAAAATTCTAGGAAAGACCTCATCAGGACCGGGTGCTTTACTACTTTTGATTTTATCAATTTCCTTTGTCACTATCTCCTTTGTGATCAAGATATCCTTTAATTTCTCTTCATCATTACCCCGAAAGATCATTGACACCTCGGGTATATTTAGAGTATCCTCCTGTGTAAATACTAAGAGAAAAAAGTCATTTAGCATTCCAGCCATTGAGTCCCTATCACTCACTAATTCTCCATTGGAATCTATAAGTGGGCCTATTTTATCTCTAACCTTAGTTTTGTATAATTGATAAAAACTTTTAGGATCTTCCTTTGCCCTATTTGCCACTTTAATTTCATAATTTCTCCTTGCTACTCTAACTTTTTAACATCTCTTGCTAGTTCATTATATCTCTGCCTTAAGTGATCCTCTCCATTTTTTATTTTCCTATAAATGCCCTTTTTAATGCCAATATAATGCTTAATTTTATCTGTCATCCATTTTGGGTCATTATTTTTAGTCCTAATCTCCTTATAAGGAATGTTAATCATCTGACCTGTAATTAATTGCTCAATTATTCTTTCATACTCCTCTTCAATTGTAATCTCTTCCTCCTGGTGATTATTGTCTCCACTAACTGATATCATTGAATCTATTCCTGAATTGATTTAATTGCCTGGTTTCTGTACAACTGCCTCCAGGTAAGTCTTTAGCCCATTATAATTTGCTCTTCTAAAGTCAGGAATTTTAACATTGTTCATGCTACTATCAATACCATTCCATTTCATCTTGAATCTAATTTCACAATGGTCACTATTACCCAAATTTCCTCCAATCTCAGTATCCTTAATAACTTCTTCCCTATTTGTCAGAACTAAATCCAGTATATTATTACCTCTAGTGGGTTCGTTAATAATCTGCCTCAGAAAATTATCTTGGACAACATTCAAAAATTCCTCAGCCTCCTGATCACCCACAAGAGCTTCCCAGTCTATATTTCTGTAATTAAAATCGCCCATTATACACACATGCTTACTTCTACATGCCTGTTCAATCTCCTGCCACAGAAGATTTGAAGCTTCCTTACTAAGATTTGGTGGTCTGTATAATAATCCTATGACAAGCTTGTTTTTACCTTCCTTTACATTTAGCCATAATGACTCTGTGTTATCATCTAATTTAATTGTACTGTTTACACAACACTGGAGATTATCTTTAATATAAATAATAACCCCTCCTCCTCTCTTCCTATTCCTATCTGTATGGAACATGTTAAAGCCCTCAATCTCAACCTCAGGTTTAAAGTGATTTCCTGCCAAATCAAGCCATGACTCTGTTATCGCAATTATATCAAAATTCTCTTCACTCGCTAAGGCTCTTAAGAGATCTATCTTATTGCCAAGTGTAGGCCATGAATGGTCTTTTGCAGTCTCCTTCTTTTCTTATGTTCTTATTCCTTATACTCCGACCATTTGTGTAGTATATTTTTAAGTTTTTTTTATTAGTCCCAATTTCCATTGCATCGTGCTTTTCTATTCCTAGTTATCTGCTCATTCACTTGTGCATTAGTCCCCCTATAACGCATCAGTATGCCCTCTCCCTTAGCTATTTCTCTATCTCTGCATCCCTTCCATTTCCTACACCTGCCCTCTATTCCTGTTATTCCCTTACCTCTAACAGCTTCTAGTTTCCCACCCGTAAGGACCTAATCACACTATCCAGCTCCCCCCATAGAACCTCAACACCTGCCCGACTAAGATGGAGCCCATCCATCGTATACAACCTCCTATTCCCATAAAACCCTCCCCAGACATCTACAAACACCAATCCTAACTCCTCACGCAGTCCTTTCACAAATTCATTCAAACCAATTGCATGCGACAACCATTCTACCACCACATCCAATCTCGGAAGCACGCCAGAAACAACACCTTTTACCCTGCTTTTACTCATCCTTTCAACTAACCTTTTATACTGCTCACATAACTCACATGTACCCACCTTCTTTACATCATTCACTCCCACATGCGTAATCACAACTGCATCCCTCTCACAGGAGGAATTGACCATTCTGTCCAATTGGGCCGAGAAATGGCAAATGAAGTTTAACATAGACAAATGTAGTGTACTTAGTATAGGTAGAAATAATCCATTTAATAGTTATAAATTAAATGGGAGAATTTTAGGGAGGACTGATTGTGAGAGGGACTTGGGTATTTTGGTAAGTTCAGACCTTCGTCCTAGAAAGCAATGCCTAAATGCTAAGAATAAAGCTAATAGGATATTGGGATTCATTAGGAGGAGTGTAAGCAATAAGAGTGCTGAAGTCATTCTAAAACTGTATCTGGCGCTAGTTAGGCCTCATCTAGACTATGCAGTACAATTTTGGTCACCATATTATAGGAAGGATATTGATTTGCTTGAGTCTGTGCAGAGAAGGATGACAAAGATGATTGGTGGGCTAAGGAACTTACCTTATGGTGAAAGGCTCAGAAAACTAAATCTACATACATTGGAAAGGAGAAGAGTCAGAGGGCAATTGATTGAAGTCTTCAAATGGGTTAAAGGATATAATAAAGGGGATCTGGGTAAGGTTCTTATACTTAGTGAACATGACAGGACACGTAGCAATGGGTTTAAGCTTGATAAGTATAGGTTTAGGAAGGAGATTGGGAGGAATTGGTTTACAAATCGTGTGGTAGATGAATGGAATAGGCTCACTAGACATGTGATAGAAGCCTCCTCTCTGGGTAGTTTTAAGAATAGATTAGATAAATATATGGATGAAGCTGCTAGATGGGACTGACTTTTTTTTTTTATGTACATATGTATATATTTTTCTAAGGAGTGGGGAGATTATATTTTGCGGTTGCATGAATGGACATAATCCTCTGGATGCATTTTATGTATATTGTAGATTAGATCTGACGAACTCCTGTAAAGGGTGACAATGTTGATGACTTTTCTCTGGTAAGAAATCTTTTGTGTGTTGACTGGAACAGGAGCTGCCAAGTGTAGGCCATGAATGGTCTTTTGCAGTCTCCTTCTTTTCTTATGTTCTTAAACCAGCCTATGATACCTCTCACAAACATCACTTACACCAGCACCCGGCAGACAAACTCTCATTCCCTTCCACTTGCTATCACTCAACTTCCTATCTAAATACCTAATCTGAGAGTCACCCATCACTAGCACCTCAGTCATTCTCCTATTCTGTCTTAGCCTAACATTACCCTCCCTCCTGCTCTCAGTTACACTACCACCCATCCTGCTTTCATCCACAATCATACCAGGCAAATCACTTTCACACTCTTCCTCTCTCAGGACATTGAATCTGTTAGTCAACCTAACAGGTTCTATGTCCCTCTCATTCACACACCTAACCTGTCCTAACTTATCTATCCTATCCATTTTCACCCACCATTCATCATCACTCACAACTTCCACACTGTTCCCAGTCCTAGCCCTATCTTCCACCCTCTTAGCACTAATCTCACCCTTCAATCGCACACTTGCTCTCTTCTTACCTCAAACACCAAATCATTCAACCTCTTACATTCTCCACTCAACCTCCTAACCTCCCCTTCCAGAAAACACACACGGCATTCAGTTACATTCACTCTCCTTCCAACTCCACATGCATCACACACCACATACACACTACTTTCGAACGGCATGCTCTCACCATCTATACAAACAGCCATACTCTCAGAAATTTACTAAGGAAAAAGTTAACACTCACCAAAAAAAAATTCTTGCTCAGGATTGCTGCCAGTTATCTTCCCCAAAAGTATTAATCACTAATGTATTTATTACACAGTGATTGATGTATTAAATAAATACAAGAAAAACTATACACCCAAATCAGTATTATATCCCAATCTTACAATGAGAATCAAGAGCTTCCTGCAAGACAACCTTCCAGAACAAAGCCAGACAGCCAACTGACAAAGCCAGACAGCCAACTGTATAACAGCATTATTCCTCCTCCCTTCTTGTCTCCCTCATCTCATTGATTGTTTTTAGATTTTCACTTACCTCTATTTTATCGTATTTCAAATGTGTTTTGGTTATTATCAATATGGTATTTTCAGCTACCATTGTTTCCACTTCATACATTTTTCTTTTGTAAGTCCTCTAATGTTTATATAATGTATAATCACATTATTCTCATCCTCTGTTTTTTACCTTCAAAAATTTACATCTCTCACCAGTTTACCTTTCCTTATAAACCAGTTTGTTTTGCCTTTCTCTCTTTTCTCCCTCAATTCTTCCTTTAACCTTTTACTCTCCAATCTCTCTTTCACTGTCTGGTCTGGAACTATGAATATATTTCTATATTCTGCCTTATTTGATCTTTTTAGGTTTTTTGCATTTTTTATTATATACCATTTTTCTCTTGCTTCTTTGAATTTTACTAAAACTGGCATATTTTTTATACTCCCCTCCCTTTTGCCCATCTGCAATACTTTTTCTATCTCTCCAACCCCAACCTTCCGAGATCAGTTCTTTACGGTATTCCATATCTTCTCTTTCTCTATCCTTTCCTTCCTCCCTGTTAGATTCTCTTACTCCAAATATTATAAGATTTCTTTCTCTTTTCTTCTTGTCCTCTTCCTGCATTTCTTGTATTACCTACCAGTTTTTTAACTTCTATTACAGTTTCTCTTTCCACTTGTATTTTTAATTCTTTTGAGATATTTCAGTTTTTACTTCCTCTTTCATAGACTTAACTTTTTCTTCTAGTTCAAAAGGTTTCTTGGTAACACTTCAGTTTCAGGGCGCACGGTAGGTGGCGCTGTTTATAGGCTACAATATATGTCTTATGACATCATACGGTAGTGTCAGTTGTGAACAATTACGACACTATATTTTTTTGTATACAAGTATATACTGGGGACCCCCCCGCAATTAATTGAAACTCAGGATCATCGCAGGGTGGTCCCCTACCAGTGATATTTCGCCCACAAGCAGTCCACTTGAATTTACTGGTTTCCCCCCATCCCCCCCAACAGCTTTTTACTGGCAGGAAAACCTAACTTAATGACAAACAATACTTACTTTTATAGGTTTCTTGATAAGTTTATGCGCCTCTAAATAATCTCAAAGTTTTTTGTGGTCATGCAAAATAAACCCAAATTCAAATAATGAAGCACAACTAGAGCCTGAAAAAGCTATAACAAAACAGAAACAAATGCTAAGCGGGTGGGTTCTATTTATAGCTACGATGTTGTTGCCAGTAAGAAGCTGTTATCGTTCACTGCGAAACAAAAAATACAAAAATAAAAAAACAATAAAAGACATCAAGAAACCTTACCTAACTTAGAAAAAACTATAAATGAGATGAATTTGTTCTTATGGTAGATGAATGGTTCTTATGGTAGATGAATGGAATAGGCTCACTAGACATGTGATAGAAGCCTCCTCTCTGGGTAGTTTTAAGAATAGATTAGATAAATATATGAATGAAGCTGCTAGATGGGACTGACTTTTTTATGTACATATGTATATATTTTTCTAAGGAGTGGGGAGATTATTTTGCGGTTGCATGAATGGACATAATCCTCTGGATGCATTTTATGTATATTGTAGATTAGATCTGACGAACTCCTGTAAAGGGTGACAATGTTGATGACTTTTCTCTGGTAAGAAATCTTTTGTGTGTTGACTGGAACAGGAGCTGCCAAGTGTAGGCCATGAATGGTCTTTTGCAGTCTCCTTCTTTTCTTATGTTCTTATATTTAGTAAATAATACAGACTAAAACTTACAAATCCCCAAAACAAAAAAATATAACGCCATGATTGGTCACATCTGAAGCTACCATCTAACGTCATAAGAAATATATTGTAGCCCAAAATTGTAGCCTATTAACAGCGCCACCTACCATGCACCCCAAATCTGAAGTATTACCGGTTTCTTTTTTAAGCTTTCATTTTCTTGTTGAAGCTTATAATTTATTTCATGTAATTTCTCATTATCCTTTTTTAAATTTACTGTTATCTTTTTACATTTCTTGCAATACCAACTAATTTCATTTTCAAAAATTATAATGGCTTCATATTTTTGGGATATTAGGTCCATACATGCTGCATGAAACTATTCACTTCAATTGTCACACTGGATTCCTCTCTGCATTTCTGGCACCCTCTTTCCAAATAGGTCACGGTTAGGTCACAACCATCCTTGTATTTGCCAATTCTTTTTCAACATTTACTACAACACTTCTTCATTTTGTCTTTCACAGATCTTCCTTCCTTTGGCCTTGCTCCTCCCATTCCTTCACTCTCCCCACCTTCAGTTGATTTTCTCTCTGGGGTTCTATTTAGCCCCATTAGACATGTGGTAACTGAGCAGAACTTTGTTTTAAATATAATGATATATCAAAACTACAATAACAGAGCTTTATTATGCAGTCAGTTCTTCCAACTAGTAAGCCAACCAGGCAGTTCACAAAACCAAGGTGGTAATATGAAGCTGGAGCTACAGACAAAATAACCTCTTCCAGAAAATATAAATGTACATGCTTGCTGTGTGATGTTTTACACAAGGGAGAACGTCTTAACTCAAATCATATTATTTTAGGCTAACAAATTGGGACGGGGGGGGGGGGGTGCATAGCTATCCCGTGGCTATGGACCTGGTGATAGGCAGGGAAGGGGTGAATTTAAATTTCCTATGATTAAGATATCGGAGTCAGCTGAGACTGCTGAATCATTGTAGAAATTTGCACCAGTAGTTTTTAAGAGTTGATCATTCCTTCTCACAGCGCTGGCGATGAACGTTTTCTAAGCGAGCTCTCTATTCAGTGAAGTTTTTTGTTTTGATTTTTCGGTGTAATATATTTAAGTTACGGCAAAATACTCAAGGAATTTTTAATTTAAATTAAATCGTGAAATAGCTCACGTTTGTTTACAGTTCGGGAACATAGTTAACATTGAGTCTTACGGCAAAATACTTAAGGAATTTTTAATTATATTTTAAATTAAATCTTGAAATAGCTCCCATTTGTTTACGTTTCACAGCAGCCTAATTTTTCCCCCCTCTTGTTTACACCTTTCTTGATTGCTTAATTAAAGGGTTTTGAAAAGTTTTTTTAGTATGGATGTCTCTCTGGATGAATTGAGTATGCCTGTTGATGTAACTAGTCCCTAGTTTGTATGCAGTTTGTGATTCCTATGGTGTTGAAAGAAGAGCAAATGTATCTGAATGCCTCTTGTGTAATGTGACTAGTGAAAAGGTGGCTTTGGTAGAGAAGGTGCTTCGGTTGAGTGATGAATGCAGGAGGTTAAATGATTTGGTGCATGAAGTGAGAAGGATTGCGAGTGTACGCATGAAGAGTGTGGCTGGGAGTAGGAGGGAGGAAGATGGGCCTAGCCGAGGGGCTGGAGAAGAAGTAGTGACTGATTTAAGTGAAGATGAATGGTGGGTGAACCTGTTAAGTTGACTAACAGATTTGGTGCCCTGAGAGAGGAGGAGGTTGAAAGGGATTTGTCAAGTGGTGCAGGTAGGATGTTAGAAAATGTTTTTTCACCAACAGAGTGGTAGATTTGTAGTGCTTAATTACAAGGTAGAGTGGAGCCAATAAGGAGCCTCGCAAATTGAGCACCCTGTTGGCCCTATGAAATCTTGAAAGGGACACAGAAACCAAACACTAAAATAATATACCATTTGTTAATAATTAATTAATGCAAAGCAAACTGTATATTTTATAGGGCAAGAAATAATCACATATTTATAGGGGGTGTCGCCAGGTTTATAGGTGGCCTGTGGATCAGCTTATGGATGATGAAAAGGGATAGTAAAACGTGGTTTATCTAGTAGGGGAGTGGAGGTAAGAGGTTACCCGGTTAGTGGGAGCTTGGTCGTCAGTCGCAATGTCGAGTATATGGAAGAGTCATCGGTGCTATTGCGCACGACGGGTGGTGTGGGCCTTTAGCAACTGGGCTTACTGTATACCTCCGTCCTATTGTTTCTGACTCCTTAATAATTCTTCATGAGGGTTATTACTTAGGCTGGGCTTACCAAAAGTTTCCCGGTAATCGGGGTATTGAAGGACTTCGAAAATGACGTAGCAAAAATATATAATTTTATTCTTACACTGGCCAATTAAAGGGGCAAGAGGCACGTCACGAGTACTTGGCGGTCAATAAGTAGGCTTTCTATTCTACGCGAAGTATTGGGTTCAAATGCAACAGGACTTACGCGAATCAAACGCGTTCCGTAACGCTACTAAGAGAGTAAACGGTGTTAAAGAATAATGATTCTCTTTCTTTGGTTGTTCTTCTCACTTTTGTGACTTCGAAATAATAAATGTCTAACTATATATGTGTTCGTTTCTTAAGGGGCGTGACCTAGACTTGTCCGTGGGGGTGGACCCCAGTGGTCTGGTTCGTTAATTTCCACCCCTAGAGCGGAGCTACCGAACAGCTGTGTGTGTAAGATATACCTACATATTTCCAATAGTTTTATCTTTATTATACGAAACGCTTGTTACAGATCTGCGTTAAAATTACTCTTGGTCAAAGTCTGTATTTGCTCAGCTACTTTGTAGCCTCCCGTTTTCTTATAAATCTTTCCAAAGACGCGAATGCTTGTTTATGCGTGACAGCATATTGACTCAGGTGTTTGACCTGATATCTGCTTTCTGTGTTCGTATTTTGTCTGTTTCCGCGCGCGACTATACCGACCGCTTGCCTCATCCCTATTTATATAAATTAACATATGTATTTTCATTTCCTTATTCTCTATACAAATTAATATATACAAATTAACATATATATTTTCATTTCTTTATTCTCACATTAGATATATTATTTCCGTTATTTACATGTAAGGCATTTTGTTAGGATTTGATAAATCCACCGAGCGTCCATTTGTAGAGTTTCTCACTGGGCCTATTAAATCCTGCAATTTGTTGCCAGTAGCCTACCTATTATATAACAACACGAGCACCACAACTTTTAAATAATGCTAAACCGTTAGTCAATAATTAATGTATGAATGCGAAGCAAAATATAACTTGTAAATAATGCAAAACCGCTAGGGAATGAAATCGCTGTGCTCTCACGCTAACACACAATAATTCACGCACACATTAGAAAACATGTGTGAGCCGACGGTTTTAGCCGCGGCAATAAGGAAGACAATTAAAACAGCTGTTTATACAAGTAATGAAAGACTCACGAAAGACGAAATTATATGTTGCTATGAAAATCAGCTTGATAGATATCAGTCAGATTTCCAAATTCGAACATTCTCTTGATGTACACGTGCCCACACTAAATACACGCATATACCCTCGGGTCAAATAGGCTCTGCTCAGCTCTCGGATTGTAAAAACGGAGCCACGCACCTAATCTTTCGTTGGGATTAAACGTATTGTAAAGACACACAAACACAGTCAAACAGAGAGAGAATACAAGGACACTGAGGCTGTTAACACCGATAACCAAATACAAGGACGTGAGCATACAACAAACCAGTAACTCATTGATTTCATTTGCCCGACAACAAAAGGTGGCCATAAGACCAAGAATAAACATCCTAAACCGCCATTTTTTCTAATTTACTTACCACCGCTAAGTAAGAAGTCGGTTACCGTTAGCCCAGGGTATAAGTGGATAACATGCGGACATCTTGAACTTTCAATTGGAATCAGATAGAATTCTACGGCATACCCAACTGCAGCCGATAACCCCAAGCCAATCACACAAATCACCAATAGATTACTCGAATAGTTTGCCACCTGAACAGTAAACACTCCAACCTTGAATGTTTTCAAGGGCATGATTAGATGATTATAAGGGGAGTAAAGATTATTTTTTTTGTTGGGGGTGGAGGGATATTCTGGACTCATTCCTATGGATGCCGAGGGATATATACGTTGCAGATCAATTATATTCTGTCAAGGTAGCATAGTAGTGCAACAGCCTGCAAGTCCGACGTCAGCTGGATCCTCACGTGACCAACAGTGGGCTTCACAAGTGTGCAAACGCCACCGTGGTCCAATCCATTCCCGCCGAGAGGGCCAGCTTCGTGGTACATAAGGAACCATCGTGGTGGGTTGGATAGGGCTGCTAGCATTCTGGTTTCCTACAGACACATGACTGCCGCCTGTGAATCTGCAAGTAGCGTTCTTAAATGAAAATAATTATTTCGATATCCACGTATATTCCAGTGTGATATTACGGTTTCCATGGTAATGTTTTGCGCTCGGACTGTTTCGATTTGTTCTTATCAGGTGGGCGGCTATATTTGGTTAAAGGAGTGCTAGTGATGTTTACAGAACGATCGGATGGTTTCTGACGTTTGGGTTTTTCAGGAGTAGCACCCAATGTGGGTGATGTTGGAGATTGGCGTTTATTGCTAGATGTTCACTTTGGAGAGGCACAAGTAGAACGTTCGGTTCTGCGCCGAACAGTGGTGTCAATTTAAGGTTTTGGAGGTAGTGAGCGTGCAGAATTCCGCGGCGGAGCAGGGTCCTTCAACGAAGCGGAAGGGGTCTCACGAGACTGCTGCTTGCACAACAGACGCAAAAGTTCTGGTATTTGCGCTTATTTAAATTTCAGGTGTTCTTTGACCTTAACAGCCAATATTTTTTTTCAATGAGGTATTTTTCATGTCTTTGCTGATGTGCTATGAGGTTGGTTGCAATGAATACAGTTAGGAGGCAGTTGACATGTTGCAGTTTCATGATCATCACTGCAGTGTTGAACGCAGCAGCCACAGATGGCTTGATCACGTCTTGAGTTCTTGGTCACGTGTCCATATTGTTGCCATTTGTAACAACGGTGAGGAAGGGGCACGTAAGGACGGACACGCTCATAGAGACGTGCGCGGATCAGAATACGATCAGGTTGGGTTGGAGGGTCAAATGTTATCGGTTCCCGGACCAGTTCGGTCAGGCCTGCAATTTACGGCCTTGGACTTCAGATTACAATTCAACAGTGAGCGTTCGGTCGTCATCCTCAGAGATGCGACCGGGTCCGAGTCCCACTATCACATCGCAGAGCACTCTATCGACTTTAAATAAGTTGAGTTTGCTTAGGTCAGTGTTGTTTGTAGACTTCAAAATATAAAATCGTGTGAAGTGCTCAGTTTCTCCAAACAGGTTGCCTGGGTAATTACGTCGTCGATCTAATCTACTGCTTATTTCGTTTTTGCGGTCGGTACCAGACGCATGATCAGCGCGATTCCGGGAAGAATCACGAGCAGGACGAGCCTGGTCTGCACCACTCGATCCTGAACCAGGCGCTGGATACGACCTGTCTCCTCCTGACCAGAGGAAAGCGTGCTGAGCGCGATTCTTCCGACATCCTTTGTGTCGGGAGCGCCTTTGACACTGTTGTGGTTTATACCATTGCACCAGATACCTATTGATCTGCAGTACTCCCAATTTAAACAGTAATATCTATTACTATCAAATGAACTCGAGCCGAGTAATGAGAAAACAACATATATATATATATATATATATATAATACTTGCAATAGAATTGTCCCTTGGGAATCTGATATGTAGCAGGAATATGAAGACCCAGGTGATTACATTAATCATTTATTGGCCGGACGTTGCGGCCCTTTACTAGGACCATCTTCAGCGACTGTGTCGACTAATGAGAAGGGCAAGGAACATTAATCGATAACAGTTAAAAGAATGCGTTAAATAATGGATAAAAAAGCAGATGAAGACAAATTAAAATAATAAAATTGACAATTATTAAAATTAAAGTAAATGCACTAATAAAAATATATAGAATCAATATATAGTATTAATTATTTATATTTATTGTTATTAGTGTTGTTAATTTAATATATATATATATATATATATATATATATATATATATATATATATATATATATATATATATATATATATATATATATATATATATAAGAGGAATAAGAATTGGACGCGGATGAGCAAATTAGACAAGAAACCGGAGTTTTTTTAAAGGCAAGAGAGAGGGACATTAGAAGAATCCAGAATCAAGGGAGCAGAGGGCGGCACGGTGAAGGGGATCCTTTACAGAGGAGACAGAAATAACGCGAGGGGAAAAAAGTTTTGAAAATTCCTGGCCGGGACTCGAACCCGGGTCTGCTGATTGCCGGTCAGATGCTTTACCACTAAGCTACCAGGCACAGTAACTATATTTCGCTCAAAGCGTTACCCAATCAAACCCAGTATCTCCCTAAGCTAGGAGCCTCAAAGAAATTTTTATACCACATCCTCCAATTTTTCTTCCTCATGTACTATATGTATTTATAGTCAGATATACAAGGCTTCTGCCTTTTTCTCTCTGTCTTCAAATTTATTTGAAAGACAGAAAATAAAAATGGCCTAGCCCTGTGGTGGTTATATAATCACCCGCAGATCCTGTAGTTGCTCTTTCTTTGTAGGACTCCATTTTCCTTCATAACAATTTTCTATCGGAGCAATATCTTGGTTGAATCTTTCACCATGCTCATCGCTGATGTCTGCTGGATTCTCTGGAAAGAAAGACAGATGAGAATGCAAAAAGATGAATCTTTAGTGACATACTACATCCCAACTCATTAGAAGACCTAATCAAGTTCTGAACGAGAATGGGGTAATTTTCTGATTTGTGTCTTCTAAGGAGACCATTAAAAAAACACCATTAAAACTATGCCAGGCCTCAAATTTTGGCTTGCTCAATTTTGCCTCAAACTCACTATCTACCATAAGTTGTCGAATCTGAGGCCCAACAAAGATTCCTTCTTTAATTTTAGCATCACTAATCTTAAAAAAATTTGTTTTTAAATATAAGAAGGATGGCTAGTCATGCTTTAAGCATTTCACAAATTGTTTTATTAAACCTAATTTCATGTGAAGTGGTGGCAAAATTATGTTTTCCTTAGGAACCAATGGTTCGTGTATGACATTATGACAACCTACTTTTGTCTCTTCTCTTAAAAGCCATTCTGAGCGTATGTAATGTTCTCCCCGAGCTCTACTGTCCCACTGGCACAAAAAAAACATGAATTTTGTGTAGCCTGACTGCAAGCCATTTAAAATGGCTACTATCTTAAGGTCAGCACAAATCAACCATTTATGTTCACTGTATTTGATGCTTTTTAAAATGAAATCTAAATTCTCATAAGTTTCTTTCAAAATAACATAGTGAGCTACTGGTATCGATGGTAGTTTATTTCCATTATGAAGAAGCACGACTTTACTACTATATAAAAAAGCGTCAATGAAAAGTCTCCATTGGCTGGGTTTATAATGTATATCTAATTCTTCAAACATATGTGGAATATTATTACAGTAGCATAAATTGTTGTCAGAAGAAAATTTGTCTTGTAAATTGTTTGATCGAATGCGAAACTTAGTAATTCCAACATCTTCTGCTACTAAATTTCTTTCTTTCAGTCTAGAGGCCAGTAATTTACTCTGTTGCTTTGTTAGGTTTAGATCTCTCACAAGATCATCTAGATCAAGTTGTGAAGAAGGTTTTGTAGTAGTATCAACAGTTTCAAGAACATAAATTTCAGTTTCTGATTCACATGATTCCATATCTGATTCACCAGAGTTAGAAAAAAAAACAATTTCTGCAAGTGGTTCAGGTACTGGAATGTCTTTTGTGAGAGGTATAGGCCGAATAGCATATCTAAGGTTGGGATATACCACAGCCGAAGCGCACTTCATTATTTTACTTGAAAGTTTGGAAATCATATGCATAAAATTTAAAGTTATGTGCATATCAGTGATTACAATAAAGTGGTTCTAAACCTAATTAATTTTATATTTAAAAAAAATATAATATTACAGTATACTACTTCAAAATATAGGTACAGTGGACAATAAAAAAATACTTACTTTGCATGTCTACCAAACAGAAATAGCAGTCAGTGGCATGATCTTAGGGCTCTCGCCATACCATTGGATCTCCAAATTGAAAGCTTTTTATTTTTCCTTTAAACCATTTTGTTGTAGAATTAAAGCATGTCGTGAACCAAATATGTGATGCCCATGGTTTATCTTGGTCGCCAATTTTGCATCCAAAATACGAATTTTGTATTTTTTTCACTAGAGAAGAAATTTTTCTTTGATTTTTTTAAATGTTACTGAACCACATATGTAGCAGAATTTATCTATGCTATTTTTACACTGTCCTCTGGCATTTTAATTAAAATTGTTGCTTTTATTTAAAGTTTATTTAGTTAAATGACCTGAAAATAAGAAATAAACGAATGAAATTTGTTAAAATCTTCAAAATTTGACAATAATAGCAATTGGCAACTTACAAAAAACTGGACTCATTTCGATAAAAATGACTTACATTTTTGAAATCATCATAACATAATTTCACAAGTGACAAAAGCCACAAGGGCCTATCAAAGGTCATCCGCCTCCGTCAAAACCCACCCACAAAAAGCACCATCACCAGGGGAAGACAAAATCAAAGTCCCCCACAATATAATATAACAGATGACAAAAGCCACAAGGGCTCATCATAGGTCATCCGAGTCAAACGGCCTCTTTTTTTAAGGCACCCAAACTCACAGGAAAACTACATCCAGAGAATTGCGTCCAGAAACAAGGGTATCACTAATCAAGGCCTGTCAAGAGCTAAATCATGCAGCTATAGATATATACAAACAATATTAATATATTCAAAACTTAGGAACCATCACAACCTTCCCTCCCCATAAACTCATCCAACCTACTCTTAAATACATTTAGATTTGGACTACCTACTACCCTCCGCGGCAATTTGTTCCAGAAGTCTACCACTCTATTGGTGAAAAAATATTTTCTTAAATCCAACTTACACCTTTGCTTTCTAATTTTCAAGTGGTGACCTCCAGTCCGATTTCCATCATCTAACTCAAAAAACTTGCTAACATCCAATTTATTTATCCCGGAAAAAATTTAAAGAGCTCAATCATATTCCCTCTCACACACCTCCTTTCGAACGAGAACATATTTAATACCCTCAGTCTATCTATATATTCAAGGTGCCTCAGGGAAGGAATAATCTTTGTTGCCCTCCGTTGCACTGACTCGAGAAGGTTAATATCGTGTCTAAAATGTGGGGACCATGCCTGTATACAGTACTCTAGATGTGGCCTAACATAAGAGTTATAGAGTTTGAGAATAACCTCCTTACTTTTGTAACTGACATTTCTCTTAATGAAACCCAGCACTCTATTTGCCTTATTTCTTGCTTCAATACACTGCTTAGAAAACCTTAATGACTTATCTATTACTACTCCAAGATCTTTCTCATCCTCTAATGAGCTCAGCCAATGCCCATCCATTTCATAGTTAAATTCTCTATTATCTTTTCCCATGTTAATAACTTTGCACTTATCAAGGTTGAAAGGCATTTGCCACTTATGTGCCCAGGATAAAAATTAATTTAAATCCCCCTGCACTTTAAAATTATCATCAATATCTTTAACTACAACTGCTAATTTGGTATCATCCGCAAAAATTCACACTATATTATTAACTGCCTCCCCAAGATCGTTTATATAGATGACAAATAATAATGGACCGAGAACTGATCCCTAAGGAATCCCACTGATAACATCCCTCCACTCTGACTTTACACCATTTAGCACTACCCTTTGCTTCCTGTCTTTCAGCCACTCAGCTATCCAATTTGAAACACCCCCACATATCCCAATCATTTTTAATTTATGAACTAGTCTCCTATGTGGTACCTTATCAAATCCTTTACTAAAATCTAAGTAAATTATATCTACATTCTCTCCCTTATCTACTTGATCTGTTACAAACTCCAGAAAGTCTAGTAAATTAGTCAAAGATGATCTACCTGATCTAAACCCATCCTGAGCATCGCTGATTAACCCCTCCCTCTCTAGATGTTGGCAAATCCCTTTTTTAACTATTTTCTCAAGAATTTTACAGACTACAGGAGTTAGGCTAACCGGTCTAAAGTTATTTGGATCCTCTTTACTCCCCTGCTTGAAAATGGGGACTACATTCGCTCTCTTCCAATCATCGGGTATTTCTCCATATTCCAGTGACCTAGTATATAACTTCTCTAGAGCTATTGAGATACTTTCTACCCCTTCTTTAAGTATCCTAGAATGAATATTATCTGGGCCAGAGGCCTTAGTAGTATCTAACTCACCTATTAGTCCTTCTATCGTCCTCCAATCCACACTAATGGTAATAAACACCTCTTTCCCTGACCCATGAGTACTATACATAAGACTATTTAGTTTGGTAAATATGTAGACGAGCGGCCCGGCCGATAAGATGTACTATTTCGTCCGTGTTCCAAAATGTTTCACATTTTTTGAGTTCATTTATAGGGGACGGCACGTGGGGGGGTAAACACGATGCGTGGACCACACTACGATTATCCTGAGTTTTATAATCCTAATTTTTATAATGTTCTGACGTTTACAGAGGTGAATGCTTTAACTACATGCCAGTGCCTTAAATCGTTTTGCGAATTATAATAGGGGTTGGGGGTGGGGTATGACGTCAGAAAATGACACGGGTGAACGATAATATTTACACATAATATTTTTTTCCGGCCGGGCCGCTCGTCTACATGTTTACCTTTAGTTTCTCCTTTGTAAATACTGATGCAAAATGACCATTTAGTACCTCAACTATTTCCTCATCAGTTTCTCTCACAACCCCTTCATATTTGATAGGTCCTATTTTAACTCTGCCAGACTTGTTATTAATTTTATAGTAACTAAAGAACTTTCTAGGATCTTTGTTGCGATCCTGAGCTAATTTAATTTCTGACACCCTTTTGTTCTTCTTTATAATCTTATTTAACTCATTCCTAGCCATTCTATAATCCCTTAAATCATCATCATCAATAACTATATATTTTAAGAAGGGGATTTTTTTTGAGTATTTGAATAATAATTTCATCTTAGTTTCGTTGACTTATGTTTTTTTTATCAAAGTTCAGAAATAAATATAA
This sequence comes from Ceratothoa steindachneri, assembly GCA_963969495.1. Classification (NCBI taxonomy): domain Eukaryota; kingdom Metazoa; phylum Arthropoda; class Malacostraca; order Isopoda; family Cymothoidae; genus Ceratothoa; species Ceratothoa steindachneri. The sequence continues at coordinate 16,654,058 of OZ018324.1, read as the reverse complement.
GTATCGAAATTTTGTGATTTTTTTAAAACCCAAAGAATTACACATGGTGAAGTTCAGAAAAAAATTTTTATATACATCTTCTATAACTATATTTTAGCAACGTGATATTTTGAAAGGGGGGAAAATTTAGTTTTAAAGTTCCTTTTTAAAATTATTATAATTGGCGAAGTTCAGAACATTTATAAAATTTTAACCATGGTTGCTTTATTTTAGATTTTAAATTTTAATCTTAGTAGCGATGCGCAAGGTCCCCCCGTAGGGAAGGAGTGGCAAAGCCATTGCCTGTTAGACAGTGTAATTAAACCTACCCGTAGGCTCTCCTAATAATTTCATTTCTGGTACGAGTTTGGTTTGTTCGTCGATAAGTAGCCGCGCGCACTATCCGCTATGAGATTAAAATGCCTTAGAAAGTCAATTTATAATAACAGTGAATTGGTATCCGCGACCACAAATGACCACCTAAATGATCGGCAATGACATCATAACTATTTGGCCGAATATAACGAAATTCAAAACCGTTATGGTGTTTTTCATTCTCTTTCGAATCCTATAATTGACGAAGTCCTCCCAAGGTTAGCCCGGGAATTATTTTGCTTTGGCGATGACATCATAACTATTCGGCCGATTCTAACAAAATTTAAAACCATTATGTTGTTTTACATTCTATTCTTTCAAATGACATAATTGCCAAAGTGTCTTATCAAGGTTATCCTGGGAATTGTTTTGTTTTGGCAATAACATTATAACTTTTAGGCCGATACTCAGCTAGACTAAACTAGGCTATAATATGCTATACTTTGCTAGGCAAGCCTAGAATAGGCTATGCTAGTTATGTTTGACTAAGCTATACTTGTCTAGGACAGTTAATGCTAGGCTAGGTTATGCTAGGCTAAGCTATACTAGGCTAGGCAGGGCATGGAAGGCTATACTAGGCTAGGCTACGCTATGGTATGCTTTAGGTTGAGGAATAAGTTTTTGCGTTTTTTTTAAATGTTGTGTTGAGTTAAGTTTTGTTGACGTGATGTGTGCACATATTAAGAAACAATAATAAATAATGATAGCAAAATTTGCAAATGTTAGGCTACGTCACTTAACAGCGTAGACTATTAGGCTTTTGTTTAGGCTACGTCGTGAAGTTAAGTAATAAGTCATTGCGGTTTATTTAAAAGTTGTGTTAATTTATTTTTTGTTCTGTACTCTCAAAATGGAATGTGAAGTTGAAAGAAAGGCGCATTTTCGACACTTGTTGTTATTCATTCTCAATTGAGACGGGAACAATGCAAACACAGACAAAGCTCGTCGCAATATTTGTGCTGTGTACGGAGAAAATGCTTTATCAGAAAGGACAGCTCAATGGTGGTTTTCACGTTTCAAAAACGGTCATTTCAATTATAATGACGAAGAACGTTCTGGTTGCCCCATTACGTTGGATGAAGATCAATTGAACGACCATCTTCATTAAAATCCTCGTCAATCGACTAGAGAATTGGCTGTACAATTGGTGTGTGATCAGTAAACTGTAGTGAATCACCTTCATTATATGGGGAAAGTTCAAAAACTCGGTGCATGGGTTCCGCACGCTTTGAGCGAAAGCAACAAACTTCAACGCTCCACGATTGCCGCAGGTTTGCTTGCTCATCACAAGGCTACTCGTGGATATAGGGTCAGATTTCTTCACCGCATCATCACTGGCGACGAAAAGTGGTGTGTTTATGTCAACATGAACCATCGAAAACAATGGCTTAGCCCCAATAAAAAAAAAATTTCCGCGATTAAAGCAAGGACTTCATCCACGAAAGACGATGCTGTGTGTGTGGTGGGATTGTGAAGGCATCATTCTTTATGCGAACAACGAGATTTTCAATGCTGAACTCTACGTTCAACAAATGCATCGACTCGCCGAATCTATTCGTGAAAAGCGACCTCATCGACGTTCTGGAGTCCTTCTGCAACACAACAATGCTCGTCCTCACATTGCCAATGTGGCAAAAGACGCCATCCAAACGCTTAATTGGGAAATCCTGCCGCATCTTCCATATTCGCCAGACTTGGCTCCATCGGATTTCCATCTGTTCCGATCGCTCTCCTACAATGTGCGCGGCGTTTCGTTCAATATTGATGTGGAATTAAGAACCTGGTTAGACGAATTCTTCGAGTCAAAATCCAGAGATTTTTATTGCAGAGGCATCGAAAAACTAGTTGAACGTTGAGAAGAAGTAAATAACAACAGAGAATACATTATTGATTAAATTGCATATGGTTTTCAATTAAAAATGAAGTTTTTTCTAAAATTGTTAATGAAAAAATTTGATAAAACCGCAAGAACTTATTCCTCAACCCATTAGGTTGCCAATGATATACTAACTGGTAAACATGTAGATTGGCGGCTCGGCCGAAAAAGTGGATTTTCGTTTGTTTATATTTCGTTTACCCCTGCCTGAATGTTCATGTGCGTTGTAGTCCTATTTGAAATATACCAGGCGCATTTATTTTTTTTAGAAAAATGCCCGAAACTAACCAAACAAAAAACGCTATACGGGGAGGAAGGGGTGGGGTGGGGGGGGGGGGGGGCAGACCCCCAAATTGATTGAAACTCAGGATCATTTTAGGGTGGTCCCCCTATTGTGTTTACTCCCACACGAGCCGTCCCCTTAAATTTACTCCCAAAACATGAAACATTGGAACACGGACGAAATAGTTTACGTCCCATCCTTCGAGTCGTCAATCTACATATTTACCCTAACTTATGCTACACTAGGCTAGTCTTTGCTATACCAGGCTAGGATAAGCGAGGCTTTGCTAGGGTAGGCTAGGCTATGTTATGCATGCTAAGCAAGTCTAGGCTAAGACGTAATAGTCTAGTCTAAGGTAGGGTAAGGTAGCCTATCATATACTATACTATCATATACTATGCTAGTCTAGGCTAGAATATGCGAACTAGGCTATGATGGGATAGAATATATTAGGCTGGGCTCCAGTGAACTATGCTATGCTATACTAGACTAGGGTAAGCGAAACTAGGCTAGACTAAATTTTAATATACAATTGTAGGTTGCGCTAAGCTAGGCTAGGTTATACTCTGCTAGGCAGGCTAGTCTAGGTTAGGATACACTGTGATAGGCTCAGGTATACTATATTAATCTAGGTTATTCTAATATATAGTATGCTAGGCTATATATGCAAGTTTATACTAGGCCACTCTAGGGTATACTATGTTATTCTAGACCATTCTATGCTATGATATACTAGGTTGGGCTATCCAAGGGTATGATGGACTATACTTCGCTAGAATAGGCTAGATTATTGTGTACCATGCTAAGCTAGCATAGGCTAGGCTAGACTATGGTTGGGTGTCCCATGACAAGATATACCATGCTAGGATATGATAGGATATACTATGCCAGACTAGTTTATATTATGCTAGGCTAGGTTATACTATGCTTATACTATGCTAAGCTAGATTAGGATAAGGTAGGCTATACTATGCTAGGTTCTGCAAGGCTAGCCTAGGCTATACGAGGCAAGGTTAGGTAATGCTATGTTAAACTATTCTAAACTATACTAGGTTAGGCTATACTATACTATTCTAGGCTATACTATGGTAAGCTTTACTATCCTATATATGGTAGGCTGTACTAAACTATGTTAGGCTGGGCTTAACTATGGTTTCTAGGCTAAGATATGCCATACTATACATTCTCTGCTAGGCTAGATTAGTCTAAGCTAAGTCATACTATGCCAGGCTAGGCTATAGTATGGTATGGTAACTTCTACTATTATAGGGAATCATAGGCTAGACTTGGTCATACTCTAGGATAGACTTGATTTTACTAAACTAGGTTAGACTTGGTTATACTAAACTAGGCTAGACTTGGTTATACTAAACTAGGCTGGACTTGGTTATACTAAACTAGGCTGGATTAGCCTATCTGATGCTAAGCTAGGCTATGCTATGACATAATCTACTCTGTTATACTATACTATGCTAGGCTAGGCAGGAGTTACTATGGTAGGCAATCTAGGCTAGTCTATAGTATGCTAAGCTTTATTATGCGTGGTGAGGTAATAGTATGGTAGGCTAGCCTATGGTAAGCTAGGTTTTGCTAGGATACTTTTCAAGACTATTAGGCTATGCTATAAAATTTTATACTATTCTAGACAATACTAGCATATGCTAGGCTAGGCTATACTATGCTAGGATATATTCTACTACATATACTATACTATATTATACTTTACTATACTATGTTTTGCTATGCTATGCTATGTTATGATATAATATACTATGCTATTATATGATAAGCACCACTATGCAACAACACTAGGCAACAAATTTTAAGTTTTTGTTTGTTACAGACATGTGAATAAAGTGTTTCTAATTAGTTTGAGGGCGCTGAATCCGAATTTGAAAACGAAAATTCTCGTATCACGTCCAGATTTTGTGTAATGACCCCCTCCCCTTTTCACTATTTGTTCCGATTAATAAATAAAAAAATCTTTTTATTTGCTTAGGACAGACAGTGTACATCATTGGCGAAGTTATCCACCCCCCCCCCTCCCTCCTAAATTATGAAGATTTTATTGTATTGATTAAGTTTGTGAGACATCAAAGTTTGTTTTTGTAAAGACCAGCAATAATCCCCCATCATATTTGGATTAAATTTTCCTTAGTACCTCGTCTCCATAAACAAAATTTGTTGATGAAAACGTTCACCATGTTTATCACTAACTGCTTCCAGATTTCCAGGAAAAAAATCGAGATGAGAATGCAGAAAATGCATTTTAAGTGACATTTTACATCCCATCTTTTCATAGGCTTCCATTATATTGTTTACTATTTTTCGGTAATTTTGAGATTTAAAATTGCTGAGAAAGTTTTCAATGAATTCCACAAAGGATGTCCAAGCTTTGCGTTCCTTTTCATTGAGACACAAAGTGAAGGAATCATCAGAAACAACTCTGCGAATTTGTGGTGAAAACTCCAGCTTCTATATTTGCATCAGTTAATGATCCTTTGAATTTGTTTTTCAAATATTGAAAGCATTCTCTTCTTTGATCCATACCCTTTACAAAATTTTTCATTAACCCTAATTTGATGTGAAGAGGTGGAAGATGAACCTCTTGGGGATCTACTAGAGCATCATGCTTAACATTATGTTTTGCTTTTTATAGTGATTTTTATCATCTCTGCTATCCCAGAAACATAAAAAGCACATGTACTTTGTGTATCCCAAGTGTAACCCCAAAAGAAGTTATACAACTCTCAAATCACAACAGATACTCCAGTTATGCTCTTTGTACTCAATAAGTTTCAGCAATAGTTGCATTGAGGAATATGTTTCTTAAAGACCTGTAGCGTGGGCTACAAGAATTGCAGCTTTTTCATTCCCATTGTAGAGTAGTACAGTTTTAAGCCTTACCTTACTCGAGGCAATAAAAATTCTCCACTCATTAGGATCATAGTCACAGCCGATTTCCTGCATCAAGCAATTAATATTGTTGCAGTAACATACAGTATTTTCTTGTTCATAAAATTTTGATAACTTCTGGTGACGATCTCAAAAGAAAGATACCCTGACATCTGGAAGGAGAAGATTTCTTTCTTGTAATCTGGAGGCAAGTACCTCAGCCTTTTCTTTACTTAGAACTAAATCTCGTACCAAGTTGTTTAAACTTTGTTGGCAAAATAAATTTGGTTCTGTATCTTGATCAATTGGAACATATGTTTGATCTCGAAAGAAAGATACCCTGACATCTGGAAGGAGAAGATTTTAGATTTGTTTTTCTTGTAATCTGGAGGCAAGTAACTCAGCCTTTTCTTTACTCAGATCTAAATCTCGTACCAACTCGTTTAAACTTTGTTGGCAAAATAAATTTGGTTTTGTATCTTGATCAATTGGATCTTCTTCAATTTCTTCAGAAATCAATGGAGAATCATCATCTGAACTAAAATATTCACTTATTTTAGTAGGTGGCTTCAGTGCTGGAGTAGATTCATCATGTGGTGCCGGTTTCAAAGCTGATGGGCAATTTAGATAAACAATTTTAGATTTGTTTTTCTTTGAAAATCCAGCCACATTTGTTAGGCAGAAATAACAATCATCAAAGTGATTTGAGGGCTCACACCATATCATGGGAACAGCAAATGGCATTACCTTCCTCTTCCCATTTATCCAAGCTGTCAACATTGTGTTGCAGTGTAGCAAATATGAGGGGCCCAATCTTTATCCTGGTCCCTTACTTTGCATCCAAAAGAGTATCTGTAGGCTTGCTTCATCGTTACTGCTGTTCCTATTTTTCTCCATTGTGCCACTGGTGTGAATTGCGCACAAACATAACAAAATATGTTGGGGCTATTTAAACATCCATGTCTAGAACTTGAAGCCATGACAAGATCTCTAATACTAACTTGAGCAAGCAAACGATACACAATGTGAGATCCTTATCATAAGGTTACCATCAGAGCAAAATTTTGATAAACGTTATCTTCTTTATCAGTTATCAGTAGCAGAAATGTTATCACAAAATAAGTATGTATTAATCTGAAAATATCTGTTTCCCCCCCTCCAGTAATTAGAATTCAATTATATTTGAGCTTCAATATAGTCTACTCTATATAGATTAAAAATGTTAATATATATTAAATATATATTTATAATATTTATTAATATATATATATATATATATATATATATATATATATATATATATATATATATATATATATATATATATATATATATATTAGGGTGAGGATTTTTTACAACCTCATATCCCTGTGTCATAATTTGATGAGCTTTAATTAAAGATTATATAAAATTTTACTTTCAAGGTGATATGATAAAAAACCTCACGCATAAACTGGTTTTAAAAATTTTAATTGTCAGCTTTTTTGTCCAGTTTTTTGAAGTCACTGGCAGCATATACAAGATTGAAGATAAGCTTATGAGTACATATACGAAGGGCGGTCAATAAGTTTTGCAATTCGGATATAAGGAAAGGAGATATGAGGAAAAGTGTTTTATTATTTTTTAATATAACTACCCTCGACTTCAATGCACTTGCGCCACTTGTCCTTGAGGCTTCGAATGCCCGACAACCATGAATCTCCCGACTGCTGTTCAATCTACTCCTGGACAGCTGGCTGGATATCTTCATCATCCTGAAACTGGCGTCCACGCAGTGCAGCGTTGGGCTGGCGGAATAAAAAGCAGTCGCTAGGGGACAGATCTGGACTGTAGGGGAAAAGGTTGAGCTCCTCGAATCCGCAATCGCGCAAGGCAGCTTGTGCAACTCTGGCCTCCGAACTTTGACGACGTTGAATTCGATCACGGGGCGTGAGGTTTCTAGGGACCCAACGGGCAGATACCTTGGTCATGGCCAAATTGTCGTGGATGATGTTGATAACACTTCCATGTGATATTCCAAGTTCTCGCTCGATTTCTTCGAACTTCACCAGTTGATTTTCGAGGATCATCCTCTCCACACGGGTCACGTCTGACGGGCATCCTGGACGGGGGGCATCTTCAAGGGACTCACGACCATGGCGGAACTCCTGATTCCAGCGGGCAATGGTTGCATATGAAGGGACGGTGTCGGTGTACACTGCAACCATGCATTCATGGATCTCTTTTTTTTTGCATTCTTGCCTTCCTTGGTCAAAAATTTGATCACTGCGCGGTGCTCAACCTTCTCCGTTGTTGAAATATTTATGACTGACGATATGCGATCAGCTACTGCTTCTTAAATAGACGAGGCAGGATCATGCGGCTACAGTTCCTGACTTGTCATAACTTGTCCTAACACCCCCACAAACAGCCACCCCCCTTCCTCTGTTTTGCCCTACCGATTCGCAAAACTTATTTATCGCCCTTCGTATATAACATTATATAGGGTCATCAAACACACAAGGAAGACAATTAGTTACAATAATGTCATTTGACAGGATGAATCTCAATGATAGGTTGTCCTTGTTGCGGTAGACCCGTGCAAGTCTTGCATAACTTTGACCGCACGCTCACAGCACTGGTTGCTTTGGGCAATATTGATTGGAGATTCATCTGTTTTCCAGTGGGGTTTCAAGCATTTGAGCCCTGTTGGGTGTTCCTTCAGAGTTGCATAGTTTCAATGGTGTTTTTTAATGGTCTCCTTAAAAGGCACAAATCAGAAAATTCCCACATTCTCGTTCAGAATTTGATTAGGTCTTCTAATGAGTTGGGATGTAGTATGTCACTAAAGATTCATCTTTTTGCATGCTCATCTGTCTTTCTTTCCAGAGAATCCAGCACACGTCAGCGATGAGCATGGTGAAAGATTCCACCAAGATATTGCTCCGATAGAAAATTGTTATAAAGGAAAATGGAGTCCTACAATGCTTGCTGACTTCTGCTGGACCCTGCACAAATATATATATATATATATATATATATATATATATATATATATATATATATATATATATACATATATATATATATATATATATTATATACATATATATATATATATATATATATATATATATATATATATATATATATATATATATATATATATATTAATTATATATATTGTTATTAGTGTTTTTACTTTAATTTTAATAATTGTCAATTTTATTATTTTAACTTGTCTTCATCCACTTTTTTAGCCATTATTTAATGAATTCTTTTAACTGTTATCGATTAATGTTCCTTCCCCTTCTCATTAGTCGATACAGTCGCTGAAGATGGTCCTAGTAAAGGTCCGAAACATCCGGCCAATAAATGATTAGTGGGTGCTGAACCAATGGTCAGCCCATGAGTAAGAAATGAATGAACAGATTTTTGCAGCCTGCGCTGAGTGTCAGGCATCAGAATGAACGCAGGAATGCCTAAAATGGCACGAGAATTCCAACATGCATTGCTGATGTTTGAGATCTTTTGAACTGAAACTTTACAAAGGGGACAAATCATCTCAGTGAAGTGACAGAAATCACGCGTGAGGTGATAGAGAAACTTCATGTCGTCCCTCCAGCCGTCTGTTTCCTTAATCTTAGTTTTACTGTTGGTGAAGGCTGCTTTCAATTTATCATAATTGCTCATCAAATCCTGCGCAAAGAAGTACTCTATGTTTCGTGATTTAGTCGACCCATGGATCTCATCGTATATGACAACACGAAGAATCCAAACCAGGACATGGTGCTGGCCACTGATGAACTTGGGTTTGGGGTGACCTTTATCTTCAAACATTTGCTGCAGTTGAACAGCAACGCCTGTCTTTTTGCCGGTATTCACGCTTGTTGTGTTGGCGACAAGCATAACAATTGATCCCCACAGGTTGAACTCCTCTAACACACCCTGGAGCCCTTTTGCAATTGTTACAGCTTTCCCATCCTTCAATTTAAGAGCAGCCAACTTTATTTCTTTCGCTTCATTCTTGAGGACCACAACCTGATATTCAAAGTCCTCAATGGGTTTGCTGTCAAAGTGTAAGCTCCACTTTTTCAGATGAAGAGTGCTCACCAAGTTCTTCTTCACCTGAGCAACTCTCGTGTAGATAGCCTTGTGGATTGCTGACTGACTTGGGGTTGGGATTTCAATGCCCTCACCAGAAAGCTGGCGACATACCTTTGCTGCTCTGGGGGACGAGAGCTTTGAGCTTGTAGCAAGGAGTTTTGCTAAGCCTGTTGGGTTATGCTTCCTTTTCCTCGATGCTGCATTCTCATCCTCCCAAGAACTGTAACTGTCTTCGCTGTTATTGGATGAGTCCGTGCTAGTTTTAGAACAATCAGGTGGTGCTGAGCTGGAAAGTGGGGACACAGTCGCTTCCATTGCCTTCTTTCGCTTGGATGGGTGGATGGTCTTGGCATTAGTAGGTTTACCAGTGGAATAACCAACCTGGCTTTTGGTCAAAATTTGCTGTTTATAGAGGTTCTCATCTTCTTTGCACAACCAGTTGCCTTACACCTTGGTCACGTCAAACAGTTCATTCAAAGAATTATAGTTTTATTTCTTTCTGCAGTACTCATAGTCTTTCAGAAGGTTTTCTAGTTTTGCACAAATGGCTTGATCAGATACATGCGGGAAGTTCAATGTTTTGCTCCATAGGGCTTTTAGCTCCACAACAGCCGATCCTCTCCCTCCGTTCTTTGGCGGTGGATTCAAGAAATTTGAAGCGTCCAACGACGTGGATTTTCTGGGGCATGCGACTCCGTTCACTTAAGGCTGCTTCATAAACTGCCACGTTGCCTCTTCTTGATGGTGCTTGAAACTGTTCTTTTCCGTGTTAAAAAAGCTCTTCTTCAACGACATCTTTTGTACTCAGCAACTGAAATAGAAAATAAACCTAAATATTAAATAGGTAACAAATTAAAGAAACTGTTATTGAGCTTTTATATATTTGATTAAAAAACAAGTAAATTACAATTATAAAAAAAAGGGAGAAGGCAGACACTAATAAAATATTATATGCTATTATATTATATAATTAGTGAGAGAGTTAAATGTAGCTTACCAAATAATACCAAGATATCTTTACAATAAACGCTGGAGAATACACAACAATTATAATAAGGCAATAATAATATCAACGCCGTTAAAACTGAACTAGTAACTACCCATTGGACATTGGACATAACAAGTGAGAAATATAGTAGAAGAGGGTTTTAGTAGGAGAAATAGTGGGGAAATAGGGAAAAAAAATGATAGGAAAGCGAAAATGAAAGGTAGAATGAAAGACAGATCCCTGGTGAAAGGGTATCACTGGCTTTCTTTGCGTTTTGGTTTTGTTTTTTTTGATAGTATATGAATACACTATCTGGTAAATGCGCTGGGCATTCAAGCCTTTGTATTAATATAAAATATTTCTACGTGGCTTTTGGAAGATTTTCATCTTCGATTCTGGGTGTTTCACACCTAGATTTGGATTTTTGTGTTGTTTTTTGTTTTAGTTGTTTTTTGGCGATATTTCGCACAAAAATTTGGGGAAGTGTTTTTTAAACCAAATTAAGCAAGTGCTAATTCGGTGGCTAAACTCGTTTGGCTGTGTTCATGTTTTTCTGTGTTATGATTGGGGGTTATTTAGTTTTTAAGTGAACTTTGGGTCGACGTTAAAGTCATTCGGTAGTCTACTGCTTTTGAAACTAATTGGTCGTCTTAAGTTAGGTAAATTGTCAAAGTCGATGTGCTCCAGTACAAACTCGGGAGGGAGGTGCCGGTGCACCTTGTCCCAGATTTTGGTTGCTCTGAGGTGAAGCTCCACGTTTATGGGGGTCATCCCCAGTTCACCATGGAGATCACTCTGCCTTCTCCCTTCTCTCCTTCGGGCTCCCGTAATGATATATACTGCCCTATTCTGGACCCTTCGCAGTTTAAGGACTTGGGTCTTGGAAACTACGTTTATAGGGATCGGGGGGTACAGGAGTTTTGAGCGAATGCACGCATTGTAGATTTTCAGTTTGTTGGAGGTACTCAGGTTTATGAATTTGGAAAATTCACCCAAGTCCCTCCGTGCATTCTGTGTAGTTTTTGCTACATGGCTCCTATACCCACCGGTCGTAATTTGTAGTCCCAGAACCGTGCCCTCCGTGCGGTATGGGATGCGTGCACCCCCCACACGGATGTCTGCCAGAGTCCTTCGGAATAATGGAATTACACGGAACTTTTGGGCATTGGTGGATATCTTCCATCTTCTCTCGAAAGAGTTGATGTTTTCGACTTCCACTGCCGTACTTCGTGCCATGAAATTCGCATTCCGATAAGGCCCCGTACATATCATTGTTATATCATCCGTAACTCGGACGTATAAGGAACCCTCAGTCAAGGGTTGGGGAAGGTCTATGGTGTAAATGTTATAGAGCAGGGGAGAGATGCACCCGCCTTGGGGCACCCCCGCCTCGAGTTCGAACTCAGGGCCGCTATAATCTTTTATACTCAGAAACGCTCTCCTCTCCATCACGTAGTCACAAAGAATCCTCTCAAGTATGGGATTGAGGCCTAGTTGTAGGATCTTATATTGTAGGCCTCTCCTCCATACCTTGTCAAAGGCCTTTTTGACATCGCGTAGCACCAGATTTGCATGGCGTTTTTCGGATTTTACTTTTGCCAACTTCTCGGTAATTACGGCTAGCGCCGTGTCTGTTCCTCGCTTCGCACGGAAGCCATGTTGTTGATTGTTATGAGAGTTGTTTCTCTCGAGGAACGTGTTTACCCTGTTGGCCAATATCTTCTCCAAGACTTTCCCTGAAAATTCTAGGAGAGATATGGGCCTGAAGTTAGCTGGACTGTCCGGTGGTTTACCGGCTTTTGGAATGAATATCATTTTCGCTACCTTCCAGTAGTCAGGGAAGTATCCCACGTTTAGGCATGCGTTCATGATATTCATGAGCCTCAATAGGATATTGGGCGGGGCTCGAATAAAATTCTCCTTCGTCAGTCCTGTACGCCCCGGTGCTCGCTGTCGGAAGGATTTTAAGGTCATAGAGAGTTTCTCGGCAGTAATTCTACCGCCGAGTCCCTCCATTTCCCTGTTCTGTGATACGCAATGGTGAGGGTGCGTTCTGTGTATTTGGTCGTTCAGGTCGTTAATAATTTCGTCTTCGAAGTCCAAATCGAAGTCATCATTCTCTTCCGGGGAAATCTTAAATATAGATGCCCCAAAGAGTCTGAATTCCTCTTCGATTCTTTCCACGTCAGAAATTTCAGTGTCGTCACGTATAAGTTTAATAGTCCTTGCTGGCTGTCCGCCTTTCAGTCGTTTTACCGTCTGCCAGAATGTACGTGAGTCAGTTTCTACATTCAGTCCGTCAATCAAATTATTCCAGAGTACACTCTGTTGGTCCCTTATAAGAGTCATTAGTTCGTCGCGTATGAGTCGTGTTTGTCGGTGTGTGTTGATGTTGGGGCCAGTTAGGTTCACTTCATTGATCCGTTCCTTATATTCTCTCGCGAGGGTTTTCATTCTAGGGGTCCATGAGGGGGCAGGGAGAGTTTTATATTTAACTCGGGGGACGGCTTCCTTGTCGGCTTTTAATAGATATTCATTTAATTTATCCAACTCCTCGTCAATTTCTTCAAGGGAGGCATCATTTAAGGGTTCTGGGTTATAACTTTCGAGGAGTTGATTATACTTATCCCAGTTGGCTCGAGAATAGCTCTTTCGCTCTGGGATAGTGATTTGAATGGGGGAGGTTGAGACTTTAATAAGGATAGCCTGGTGGTCGCTGGGAATAGGGGGGCCTGGCTCAATGAAGTAATTATAGGGGAACATATTGCTGGTTAGCACAATATCTGGTTTGGTGGCTGACCTGTGAGTGATATATGTGGGGAAGTCTGGTCCAATTCTAGTCATAATGTGTCTATCAATAAGTGTCTCGAGATTCCTACCTGCTGGGTTGGTCGACGTATAACCGGAGGCAGCGCTTCTTGCATTGAGGTCACTGGCAAAGAGAACGGTTCTGCCGTGACCACATAACTGCAAGAAGTTTGGGTGGGGCAAATACCCTCTCCTTGGGGGTTGGTACCCCGTTGCCAGGACCAGGGGTCCCACTGCCGTACGGACCTCCACAGCAAGGTAAGATTCGTCGAGTCCACTTATTGATCTGAAGTCAAGACCTCTTTTCACAGCTATGGCGCATCCGTCAAAACGTTTAGTAACTACCCGCTTTAAACATCTCGCTTATATACCGCACGCGAAATGGCTGAAGAAAATTCTGGAATTCTACAGAAATCACCCAAGCGATGACGTGATGATTTTGTGGAAAATTCTATACAATTCTATGGTACATAAATTATTGCACAAGTCTGTTTGATGACTTATATATTTAATATAAATATTTTTAACACATAAAAAATGATAAAATGGCCTATATTGCATTTCAAAGTGGTTTGTGCGCGACCTTTTTCAATATTTCATTGGAATAAAAGTAATTTTTGTCATTAATAGGCAAAAGTTCATTCATTCGTGCTACAGGAAATAATTTTTGATAAAAAAAGTCAAAAAGTCATCACCCTAGTATTGACTCATGCATACAAACTCCTGAAATGGTTAGCCTTCCTTCTTGCTGACGCTGTTGGATTGACCTCTCTTTCACACATAATCGATTCCTCTGATTTCATTGAAAAATTTAGGAAAAAGTTGCTCTTGCTAGTATAAATTATGGTGTCGGATTGAGACCAACTGCAGCTATAGCAACAGCAGCTTGAATAAAACTGGTTATGAGGGGTATTCAAATGATGAATATTGGTGAAAAGAATATACTTTTTGCAGAAAAGTTATATTCTGATTGATCTAACCTACATCAATTTGAAGTTGAAATTTTGTTAGTTCTGGGTCATTTACTATATTTCACTATCATTTTAGTTACCTATAAAAGATCAAATTTACCGTTTTCTATCATCGATACATTTATGTAGTCTGAAAGATATTTGTCTAAAAAAAATGTAAAAATGTATTAGAGAGACATGAGAAGTAGGAAACTGTTAACAATGACCCTTAATTTAGTTTGGTCTAACTCCAAAATTGCAAGTAACCAATACTCATTACTCAGTGGAAGGCAATATTCCAGTAGTGTTGCCAGTTCTGGTAAACGTTTATAGAGCATTAACATTTTATTTAAATGCTAGTAAAGGCTGTGGATCATTTTAAAATAACATATAATTATTTGGTAGAGATTATTTCTTAATCTAAGTGCCATCTTTTCATCTGCAGATATACCTGCGATTAGTGTGACAATGTCTAAAATCAAGACAATTTCCATATCAAGTGCTCATCTGACTAATTTTGTTGGGACTGGGCAAGAGCTGATGGTATCTGAGTTACCAACAAGAAGAGATATTTTAAGGTACGGCATCTACCTGAGGGAGCAAAGTGAAGATGACCGGAGACATTATGAAGTGGACCAGCTGGTAAAAGACATGTATCAGGGCTTGATTAATCAGTGGACCAAAGCTAATGCTGTCTTCAAACCACCTGTTGTAAATTAAAAGGCCACAATAATATCAAAGCTTAAGGAGGTGTGGAAGGAGGCAGTAAAGTTTCCCTTGGTAAAGGAAAAATTGAAGTAAAAGAGAGGTTCATTGCAAAACTAGATAAGTTATTTGATATATTGACATGCAAATGTCAAATTTCCAGTTGTGGGGAAGTAGGTTGTAATGGCTGTGAGACTGAAGCCCACATTAACTGCTGTTGTAGTAAAGAGAAAAAAAATACCTACTAGGGAACTGGTCTTATTAAATGACAAAAGGAGAAGGTTGGAAGTAAAGGTACCTTTCAAATTGGAGGTCCTGATATTCCAGAGCATAATAGTCAACTAAGAGCTTCAGAAAGGAAAGAAAAAGAAAGGATAGCAGAAAGAAGGAGAAAAAGTAAGGTTGAAAGCGCTGTTTTAGCAGGAAAAGGAGCAAAAAAAGAAATCGAGCATTTTTTGGCTGAAAGTGAAGATCTGGAGGCAGAAAATTCTGATGTTGACAACAGTTTGAGTGATTAAGTAACTTTTGAAGCTGTCCATGAGCCGGAATAATCTTTCACCAGGAATAGAAAGAATTATGATAAAATTCCAAATATTGTTCTTGCTAGTATAAGGTATGGTGTCGGATTGGGACCAACTACAGCTATAGCAACAGCAGCTTCAATAGATGCTGGATTCATTACCGAGGAAGATACAATTACAGTAATTGATAAGAATAAAGTTAAGAGAGCATAGGAAAAGCTAATGACAGTTATTCAACATGAGTTTGAGGAAAACTTAAGAAAGGATGGAGGAATTTCTTGTGTTCTCTTTGGTGGACGAATTGATATGACAAATTTTATGATGGAGGCAGAGGGGAGTGAAAAATTGTTTCCAGCACAAACAAAAGAGGAGCATTACACTGTCATCAGTGAACCATGGAGCAATTACCTCTTCCACTTTGTCCCAGAAAAGGCTACAATGGAAGAATCACATGCAGAGAAGATTGCTAAGGCTATGTTAGGATGGCTGAGGGTGAGGGGTTTGGATAAAAGCTTAATGGCCATTGGAGCTTGTTTGGTTGTTATATAACCTGCACACTGGGGAACTCCCTCTCCGTCATCTAATTATCAACCTGGGTGGCCCAACACTATCTGACAACAGATATTCCGGACCAATAGGAACGCTCCTTGACTCTGTTACAAACTTGGATATCAACCCTAATTTCACTCAAATATCTTTAGGTCCTCCTCTTACCAAGATACCTCAGGAAGTGGTGCAAGATCTTTCCAGTGATCAACACTACAGCTACAGAATTGTATCGGCAATCAAAGATGGAGTGCTTCCTACAGGGCTTTCTCTATTGGAAATAGGACCAGTAAACCACAGTCGCTGGCTGACCACGGCTAACAGACTTATTCGGCTGTGGGCATCAAAGTCTGAGCTCAAAGGAAAAGCCTTTAAGAATCTACAACTGATTGTTGGGTTCATCATTTGTGTATATTACCCATGCTGGTTTAACGTTAAGATTAAACACTCTTGGACGAAGGGACCTAGGCACATTCTTTATCAACTTCACTGCCTTAAGTCTCAGAGGAGGGAGGTGTTGGATATTGTTTTGCCAACTGTTAAGAGATCAGCTTGGTATGCATACAATGAAGCCATCCTCCAAACCCTCCTATGCTCTGAAGATCAGGCGGAGAGAACTGAAGGGGTGAAAAGAATCCAGACCATCAGGGGAGAAGGGGACCCAGATCCTCAACTGGGAGACTCCTTGTAAGGCTTAGAAGGATACCAGACATCAATTGTGATGCTACCAGGATTGGAGATCTGATCAATTGGTCAGAGGATGTCTCTAACCACCCCTCACTTGCTCTTTAAGTGCTTCTGAATGGAAAAACTTCATTGACTCCTATGAAAGTACCTGACTGGCCTTGTCACGCACGGAGCATTGAGAGTGTTATAAGAATGGTGACTGAGGCTTTTTCCAAGTATTTCTCACATGGAAAGTAAGATGGAGGAATCAGGGCACAAGTAGACGTCTGATGTCCAGGAATGAGTCAAAGCAAGATTTGTGTGCTCTGGTGAAGTTTAACTTTTGAATATGACCTGAAGTGACCATTGAGCTCACGGCGAACAGTTTGGATTGAAACTGGGCTATTGAGATGTTGATTCAACTCTGCAGTCGGTCTCTTTCAGCGAGCTTCGAATTCCTGTCCTAATTTACTCCTCCAGCTGGAGATTTTGCCCTGCTTCTTGAATTCTGTCATGGTCCTTGATATGGTAGCTCTCGAAAAAAAACCCCAAGGAGTTTAGTTGTTCTGGTGACCGAAGCACCTTCAATTTGAGCTCTAACAATTTGCCCCTTTTCGAACTCATTGAGGTCACACATCTATACCACGACCTGAATAAGAAATATAATTAATCATTAAAGTTTATAAATAAAACTATGTATATACAATAAAACACAAAACACTCATAATGAAATTTGGATGGATATTTGTAATATAATGGCTCATTGAAATATAGGTGTCACATTTCCACTGTTCGTGCGAAAATCGCTGATTCCAACGATCTTCACCTAAGAAATCGATGCCATGACATATTCATTAATGCAGATAACCCTAGCCTGGTCCTTACCCTTATTCAAACTTTCAAGGAAAATTCATCCCTCAACTTCACTCATGAAAAAGAAAACATCCACACGTTACCATTACTCGACGCCCAATTTAAGTCTCAACAAACACATTTTACGACTGAAGTTTACGTGAAATCAGCATGAGCAGATCGTCAGAATGTCCAGACCGATACAAAAACTCTGAAATGAAGGCCCTCATAAATAGAGCCTTCTCTCATTCTTTTGAAACTGGTCAGCGGTTGATAAAGAAATAAAGAGTGTAACAAAGCTGCTCATCAACAACGGCTACCCACAAACATTAATTTACTGTCATAAGGCAGAAGATGGATTCATATCAGAACCCAAGGCAGAAAAATAATAAAAAAACAAGTATGATAGACCTTTATTACCAAGTATTCATGCATACAGGCTATAAGCAGGACGAAAAAGTCATCAAGCCATGATACATCGGAATGTTATCCCCACTAAAAAAAATAACTGCCTTCCCGCGACCGCCACTTGCAGGAGTGTAACCTCTTGTGCGAATATAAATTCAACGTCGGCGACTATGAGCATCGCACTTTCTCGTACATTGGGATGAATTCTATAACCCTGTCTCGGCGACCAACAGCGCATCTCCAAGACAGAGCCATCGAACACCACGCTGCAAAGCATCGGACGACTCGCAACAGGGAAATGTTAAATACAAATACTACCATCATTATGCGGGAGAGTGATCGACAACGACTGCGAATGGCTGAGGCCGTCACCATATGGAAACGGAAACCACAAATTAACATCCAACTCCATCAGAAGCTAGTCTGTCTACCAAGCTAGTTCTCAATGCCGGCCGCATTACATCATAACCCAGGCCCCGTTTACCTGGCCTCCTTTGCTGATCATTTAAATTTTGTATACGCTTTTATTTCGCCGATCCAAACATTATTTAATCCTTATAATTTCTCAAATTTTATTGGCTAAAACAAATATTCTCATGTCAAGATAATTTTTAAATTTTTTTTATATAAGCATTATTCTAGCTTTATAATTTTTGTCCCTTCTGATTGGTCCTAAAACATATTATGTTAGTTATGCATATATAGAACTAATTTTTGTGATTTTTTTTCATTGTTTGCCCAGAAGATTACCTTTGAAAAGGTTGAAAGACGTATCAGCTAATAAAGATATGTCCTTCTCCAGCATTTTTTCCCACCTTTCGCTTTCTGAAAAGAAAGTCTTTGAAAAAGTTAAAAAGCTGCAGTGCCGCGAGCTTAACCAAGCTGGCGAGTGTAACAAATCTTGCATACAACATGGACTCCTACTACGATATATATATATATATATATATATATATATATATATATATATATATATATATATATATATATATATATATACGAGGGGCGGTCAATAAGTTTTGCGAATCGGTAGGGCAAAACAGAGGAAGGGGGGTGGCTGTTTGTGGGGGTGTTAAAACAAGTTATGATAGGTAGGACCTGCAACCACACGCTCCTGCCTCGTCTATTTAAGAAGCAGTAGCTGATCGCAGATCGCCAGTCATAAATTTTTCAACAATGGAGAAGGTTGAGCACCGCGCAGTGATAAAATTTTGACCAAGGAAGGCAAGAATGCCAAACAGAGAGCCATGAACGCATGGTTGCAGTGTATACCGACACCGCCCCTTCCTATGCAACTATTGCTCGCTGGAATAGTGAGTTCCGCCATGGTCGTGAGTCCCTTGAAGATGCCCCCCGTCCAGGACGTTCGTCAGACGTGACCAACGAGGACAATGTGGCCCGTGTGGAGAGGATGATCCTCAAAAATCAACGGGTGAAGGTCGAAGAAATCGAGCGAGAACTTGGAATATCACATGGAAGTGTTATCAACATCATCCACGACAATTTGGTCATGACCAAGGTCTCTGCCCGTTGGGTCCCTAGAAACCTCACGCCGCATGATAGACTTCAACGTCGTCAAAGTTCGGAAGAGTTGCTGATCCTGTCCAACCAAGACCCTGCGGGATTCGAGTCACGCATAGTGACAGGTGATGAAACGTGGGTCCATCATTACGATCCCCTAATGACTACTTTTTATTCCGCCACCTCAAGGCTGCACCTCGTGGATTCCGGTTTGGGGACGATGAAGATGTCCATGAGCGGATTGAAGAGCAGTTAGAAGATTTCTGGTTGTCGGGAATTCAAAACCTCAGGGACAAGGGCGCAAGTGCATTGGAGTAGAGGGTAGTTATAGTGAAAAATAATAAGACACTTTTCCTCATATCTCGTTTCCTTATATCCGAATTGCAAAACTTATTGACCGCCCCTCGTATAGTTAAAAGCCATGTTGTATTTTGATTTTACTAATTTTATTTTATAACGTTTTAACTGCAGAATGCAGTTTTTTTATATCCGGCTGGAGATTAAAAATCAACTGAGGAATATCTCTTTTATTTGGTCCTATTTAAAACTAACTCAAATTTTGCCTAACTGGCAAACGCAGTTTTGATATCTGGTTGGAAATTAAAAATCAGTTGAGGAAAATTCTTCTCTTTTTTTGGGTCGTATTTAAAAAATTATTTTGGGGGGTCGTGAGCTTTCGTTTTTCTTTAGGCATTTTCATACGCAAGTCTTCATTAATGTTGAAGTGGATTTGATGCAGAGTTTTCCATTGGGGTTGCATCCTTTAGTGGTGCGGTAGTTGTTTGGTGGTCGTGAGCAGCACACAATGAAGCTTGTTTTCGTTCTTTGATTCTCTTATAGGTCGAAGTCAAAGTACGGTTCACTTTTAGCGGCCACAAGATTTCGGACAGTTTTTTTCCATAACAAAACTTACAGTAGGTTCAAACCAAATAATGGTAAGTAATGCATGCTAGATTACATACCTAATATAAGCATAGCTATTAGTTGTATATGTACATATTAGGATGGATGGTGCTTGGATTTCTCTTCATACCTCTCTCTCCTACAATTTCTCAATCGAAATAAGGTCGTGGATATGGGGAGGCAAGTCCATGGCACTTTCTCCTGAGCCAGGAAATCCTTCACCAACTTTGTGGCGTGGCAAAGTGCATTATTCTAAATACAAATGGCAGGTTGGGTGGCAGCGGCCTCAAATGAGCACAGCATGTGCTTGCAGAAATTCTTCATACACTCAAGCATTCACTATCCCCTGCAAGCGGACAAGTAGACCAGTAACTTTCACCGAAATTATAAGCCATACCATAACGCTTCATCCACCAAACTTTGACTTTGCTCTTCACGCAGTTCACGGATAATCTTAAAGTCGCTAGGTTTTTGACGAACGAACCTCGTGCCATCTACACCAAACAAATTGTACTGCGATTCATCGTTGAGGTGTATTTTTGACCATTGGTCTTCTGTACATATAACGTGCTTAGTGACAAAGGAAAATCTAGGTTTCTTGTTTTTAGGGCTACTTAATGGCTTGACTGTTTGTGTGCCAGATTTAAATGATCTTTCCATCAGGCAGCGTGATACAGTCTTCGTGGAGACATGCCCATACTTCCATTTACTTCTCAGGAAATCTTGGCTGCTGTCTTGTATTGATCCTTTTTTGAGATAGTTTAAGTTTAAGGGCAAACAAGGTAGTAACTGCTCAATCCTAATGGACTTTCACTGGCAGCACTGATAAAACGGGGTCGCCCGAAAAAGGTCATAAGGGGAGTGGGAAACAGAGTCGCTGAGAGCTAAAGGACCAGGATAGACAGAGCGTTTAATAAGGGACAACTTAAAAGGGTGGAACGAACGAATCCCACTCTCTCTGTCACAGGGAAAACAGAACCGGGTGAACCTCAGCCCTCAAAATGACATTGGTGGTGCCAACGGGGGAGGCCAGCGAAGACCGGGAAGAAGGCATCAAAACGGAGGGCGCCCCAACAACTGACTCGGGGACCAAATCAGCCTCATCAGAGGCAGTGCGCTTGGACTCCGAACGAGGTGAGGAGGAACCTTTCCCTTTGCGCTGAGGCAAAGGAACGGAAGAAACAACGGGGACAGAAACTTGGAGGAACTGCCTGATATCCTCCAGCGTCTCAGCTCGGTCGGTGTCACAGTCCGCGACAGAGGGAAGAACATGAGGAGAGACCGAAGGCAAAGGAGAGCGCACATTGGAGGAACCTCGGGGAGGGAGCAACAGAGGGACCACGAGGAGAAGACAAAGAAGGAGTGGGACGGCCGAGAGGAGGACGGCGGGACCTGCCCCCAGATAACGTCAGAGAAGAGGGGGTCGGGGGGGGCGAGCTGCACCCGCACCCTACGACGTGCTTCACGGAACTCCTTCTCAAAAAGGAATACGGAACAAGAACGCGAAGCCGCGCTATGGGAACCTTCACAATTGGCTCAACATTCATGATTCCCACAAGAGCCACGGTACACCAACGCACAGGCCACACGGCGACGAGACTGCCTACAATTGCTGCTCATATGGCCAAACTGGTGGCAATTAAAACAACGTCTGGGGAGCTCGACATAACGGGACACGAAGATAACCAGCACGAACAAAAGGGGGCAGATCCTGACGCTTAAAGGTGACAATGAGCGTACTCGTAGGAGCCTTAGCGAGACCAACAGACTTAGGCACCCTATAAACGTCCGTGACAGTCTGGGACGAAAGTTTATCCTTTCGTCTCGAGACATCATATTGCACTAATTCGTTGGAGCGAATCACTCCCTTAATTTTGTTAAGGTGAGAGTGAGGCACAACCTAAACCGAAGCTCCGAAAGGAAAGACAAATCCCGCACGGCACCGGACTGCTCTTGCGAAGATACCTCAACAACTAAATCACCACTACCACGGGCCCACATACGGCGGGGTGCACCACAGCAAGACTCAAACTCCTCATTCAAATCAAACACATCCAATTTAGAAAGCGAAGCCCCGGAACTGGAATTCAGCACTAGAAAACGAGGATAATCCAAATCAGGATCTATCTCTTCTGCGAAGGGATCTAACAAGCGCAGAAAAGAGGACTTATTGACAAGCGTAGTACGAGAACCAGAAGTTGCAGTAGCAGATAAATATTTTTAATATTACTGATATAAAGTATGGTATAAAAAGAGGTGCGAGCTCGCGCAGAGCAGTCACTGTTTACCGTCGCGACACCTACTCGGAGCGCCGGCCCAACTAAGAGGGTAAGCCCGTCGACCCCTGACCCAACCATCATTTTAAAAATGGCTGGCCAGCCTCGGAAATTTACCGGTTGGGAAAGCAAAGACCTCCCAAGAGTGCTACTCCAGCTCAGACACCTACCAACCAACACAGGCAAGACCCTAACGGACAGCTTTGATACGCCGAGATCGCCAAAAAAACGTAGAAGGAAGGACGATGCAGGGTGAAAGAAAATTGGCACAGAAGACGAAGTAGTGGTTAGCGGAAGAAAAATGCCAAGCTGGAGTCGGAGGGGGTGCTGAGTCCTATCAGCACAGCGGGCAGGAGAGCAAATCGCCGTGCCGCTTACGTTTTTTTTGAGATATGGTCGATGACTTGGTGATCTCTCTTTGAGTTTTTTTTCTAGGCCAAACAGCAGAAATTCCATTGATACAATCAGCCTGTAGTATCGTTAGGTGATATATGTACGACATTTTTGAGGGCGGTTAACTCTTTCAGCTATTGCCTCCGTGAAGAGATGATCATCTTGACCTAGTTTAACAATTAGCTCCTACATAATGTCAGGTGTAGTGGGTCTCTGGGGGGAAGGGCGAATTCCTTATTTTCAGTTTAAGTATTTATCTAGAATTTTATCTTTATCGAATCTATTTACTTTCTGAATTTCCTTTATCTTTAAGTTGGCCCTTCAAACATTGTCTTCCATTTATCTTGACTTAATATTCTTGTTGGTTGGGTTAGTTCTTGATCTTAGGTTTCCTTCTTTCTTGATGCATCTTCATATTTCTTCCATTTTATCTTGAGTTGATGATTCCTTCGTGCTTCTTGATGAGTTAGTCCTTGAAGTCGTTTTCTTCCGTTTTTCTTTCTTGAGTTCCGTTTCCTTCTTGATATGATTTCTTGGTCCTTCTTGATTCTCGTCTTTCGAGCGGTTTTCCTTGTCTTCCGTTTTCTTCTTGAGATTTCTTCGTAAAAGGTTTTGGACTATTGAGTTTTGAACTCGGTACTGGTAGATTTAAACGCCGATGCTCTTAGCCATTACGCCACGGCTTAGCCCGTTGTGAGTTGGTAATTTAATGGGCTATTTATATTGTCGATTTGGAAGCAATTTTTCTCTGATACCTCTTCGCACCCCTACACAGGTCCCTTTCTAGAACGTGGGGCGAATTTGAGGATTGGGGAGAGACTAGTCTTGGATTTCTTAATCGAGGAGTAATAGCTCTCCCTCCCCAGCTTCCGAGTCTGCGGGACGAGTGGAGCTAATTCAGTGGGATTGAGGAGAGCGAACGAAATCTTGTCTCTTAATCAATGAATAATAGCATCTCCTTCCTGAATCTCCGAAGTTCCCAGCAGCATCTTTTCTTAATCTCTAGTAGGAGAGCAGGTGCAGTTGTAACGAAGATCAGAAGATTGTTCGGCCTTTTGAGGGTCACCAGTTATGGGGGGAGGGGGAGGAGCATTCCTTATTTATTTCCACTTATTTATTTATGCTTATTATTCTTCATTTGATTTTCTTGATGCAAGTGCCTTCCTCGAAATTTTCTTTTTCTCTAGTTGGCCCATCAAACATTTGTCTTCCATTTATCTTGACTTAGGTATTCTTCTTGGCTGGGTTGGCCTGGGTTGGTCCTTAATCTTCGTTTGGCTTTCTGGTGTATCTTCATTTTCTTCCAAATATCTTGAGTCGATTTATTCCTTCTTGATTCTTGATGAGTTAGTCCTTGAAGTCGTTTTCTTCCGTTTTTCTTTCTTGGGGCGATCCATTTATCTTGAGTCTTCTTGAGTTGGTCCTTCAGCGGTTTCCTTTTCTTAGCCATTACGCCACGGCTTAGCCCGTCCTGAGTTGGTAATTTAATGGGCTATTTATATTATCAATTTGGAGGAATTTTTCTCTGATACATCTTCGCACCCCTACAGGTCCCTAGGCATGTTCGCTGTTCGGAAGTTGACAAGATAATGACTGACAGTACTAAGAATTCATGGAAGTAAGTTACTGCCTCAAATTAGTTGGTTGTCTTACAAAGATAAAAGTAATAAAATTACACTGTCCAAATCATTTTGACCACCATATTTTTACATGTGCTAATTATTATATTGTTGACCTAAATAGTATATATTCATATATAATAGCAGGGACAGAAAAATATTTCATTTGGATGAATATTTAATTCGGAGATTAGGCCTAACGGGACGTCCTGAGGTGAACATGAGGGATCAAATACAGAGAGATACAAAAGTTAAAGTGTAATTAAGAATTAACAGAGAATATCACGATTAAAGATAATTAGTTTATCAAGATAATTGAGTGGATACAATGCAAGATACAAAATTGGTAGAAAACGCAAGAGTGATGTAAGGGGATTAAAGAGAAATAATAATAATAATATATATATATATATATATATATATATATATATATATATATATATATATATATATATATATATATATATATATATGCCACACGCTCCTGCCTCGTCTATTTAAGAAGCAGTAGCTGATCGCAGATCGTCAGTCACAAATTTTTCAACAATGGGAAGGTTGAGCAATGCGCAGTGATCAAATTTTTGACCAAGGAAGGCAAGAGTGCAAAAGATATCCATGAACGCATGGTTGCAGTGTACACCGACACTGCCCCTTCCTATGCCACCATTGCTCGCTGGAATAGGGAGTTCCGCCATGGTCGTGAGTCCCTTGAAGATGCCCTCGATTCAGGAAGCCCGTCAGACGTGACCAACGAGGACAATGTCGCGCGTGTGGAGAGGATGATCCTCGAAAATCGACGGGTGAAAGTCGAAGAAATCGAGTGAGAACTTGGAATATCACATGGGAGTGTTATCAACATCATCCACGACAATTTGGCCATGAGCAAGGTCTCTGGCCGTTGGGTCCCTAGAAACCGCATGCCCTATGATCGACTTCAACGTCGTCAAAGTCCACAAGGCCAGAGTTGCTCAAGCTGCTCTGCGCGATTGCAGATTCG
Organism: Ceratothoa steindachneri; assembly: GCA_963969495.1. NCBI lineage: Eukaryota > Metazoa > Arthropoda > Malacostraca > Isopoda > Cymothoidae > Ceratothoa > Ceratothoa steindachneri. Next base: position 16,628,411 of record OZ018324.1, on the reverse strand, counting down.
AAGAGCTCAACCATCCACCCTACAGTCCAGATCTGGCCCCTAGCGACTACTTTTTATTCCGCCATCTCAAAGCTGCACTGCGTGTACGTCGGTTTGGGGACGATGGAGATGTCCAGCTCGCCGTCCAGGAGTGGATTGAATAGCATTCGGGAGATTTCTGGTTGTCGGGAATTCGAAGCCTCAGGGACAAGTGGCGCAAGTGCATTGAAGTCGAGGGTAGTTATATTGAACAATAATAAAACACTTTTCCTCATATCTCGTTTCCTTATATCCGAATTGCTACACTTATTGACTGCTCCTCGTATATATATATATATATATATATATATATATATATATATATATATATATGAGGAATTAAACCACATTCTCCGAAGACAATTTAATTCAGAACAGTTTCGATGTATCTCACACCCTTTTCAACTGACACTGGATAGAAAATATTAGAAAAGTGCTTACAAACATAACACGGGGTCAGGTCGTGAAAGATCCTCTCTTTTTTCCCCAATCCCCTACTTGTGGCTAATCAGGGGGGAGGGGGCTAAACATATTAAAGGGCTGACATTTTACTATTTTGTTTATTTGCTTTCGTATTACAGGATTAAAAGAAAATTGACCCCCAGATAGATTTAAATAAGGAACTCACGATATCAAGCTCAATTCTACGATTCTTCTCTTAACATAGTTAGCCAATTTAAATACCATTTTACTTCCATTGAAATCGATCGAATGATTCAATTCTCTAACATGGCAAAATATTCCACTGCTTTGGCTGCACACTCTAATATCTCTTTTGTGTTTGTACCATCTCTTGTCTAGATTTCCCCCCGTTTCCCCTATATAAACTTTATGGCAATCATTGCATGGTACTGCATATACTCCTATGTTATGATGTTCTTTGGGTTTCCTGGCAATCATCAATTGGTTTAAGGAATTATTATATTTAAAGGCTAGATTAATACCCGCTTTTCCAAATATGTCCTTTAAACTATTTAATTTATTATTAAATGGCAATGTTATACATTTGTTGAAGTCATTACTGCGGGAAGGCTTATTACCATAGAAGGTTTTCCTAGCTGCAAAATGGGCAGAGGATATGAACCAATCTGGGTAATACAAATTAGAAAAAATGGTCCTGATAATGACAATTTCCTCATGTAAATAGGAAGGATGACATATTTTATATGCTCTAAGGAAAAGGTTAGAAATTACCGATTTTTTAACAGTATTGTCGTGAAACGAAAAATAATGTATATAGGCATTCGAGTGGGTTGGCTTCTTATAAACGTCAAGTTTTAATTCATGGTGATCTTTATTAATGAGGACATCTAAAAAGGGTAACCTATTATCATATTCCCATTCATATATATATATATATATATATATATATATATATATATATATATATATATATATATATATATATATATGAATCATATTGGAAGAATCACAAATAAAAAGTATATATCATTACTTACAACTGATATGAACTTACAGATCTAAATTGTGGAACACTTTGAATGAACGAACCTTTGTGGATGGAAGCGAGGGTACAAGTGAAAGAATGCCGCTTAGCAAAGTTTTGACATAGGCAGTTCCAATATTGGAAAGCATTTTAAAATAGTTTATTATATATATATATATATATATATATATATATATATATATATATATATATATATATATATATATATATATAGCAGGAATATAAAGACCCAGGTGATTACACCAATCATTTATTGGCCAGACGTTTCGGACATTTACTAGGACCATCTTCAGCGACTTTATCGACTAATTAGAAGGGGAAGGAACATTAATCGATAACAGTTAAAAGAATGCATTAAATATTGGCTAAAAAAGCGGATGAAGACAAGTTAAAATAACAAAATTGACAATTATTAAAATGAAAGTAAAAACACTAATAACAATATATATAATTAATTAATACTATATATTAATTCTCTATATTGTTATTAGTTTTTACTTTAATTTTAATAATAGTCAATTTTATTATTTTAACTTGTCTTCATCCGCATTTTGAGCCATTATTTAATGCATTCTTTTAAATGTTATCGATTAATGTTCCTTACCCTTCTCATTAGTCGCTGAAGATGGTCCTAGTAAAGGTCCAAAACGTCCGGCCAACAATAAATGATTAGTGTAATCACTTGGGTCTTCATATTCCTGCTACATATCAGATTCCCAAGGAACAAATCAATTGCAAGTATTATATATATATATATATATATATATATATATATATATATATATATATATATATATATATATATATATATATATATATATATATATGAAAATTAATGCAATATCGCAAGAAAAGATGAGGAATTTAACCACATTCTCCGAAGACAATTTAAGTCAGAACAGTTTCCGTGTATCTAACACCCTTTTTCAACTGACACTGCGTAGAAAATATAAGAGAAGTGCATATAAGCATAACACAAGATCCCCTCTTTTTTCCCCCAATCCCCTACTTGTGGCTAATCTGGAGGGGGGGATTAGGCCTAAGCATATTGAAGGGCTGACATTTAACTATTTTGTTGATATGCTTTCTTATTACAGGATTAAAAGAAAATTGACCCTCAGATAGAATTAAATTAGGAACTGACGATATCAAGCTCGATTCTACGATTCTTCTCTTAACATAGTTAGCCGATTTAAATACCATTTTACTTTTATTGAAATCGATCGTCAGTTCCTAATTTAAATCTATCTGAGGGTCAATTTTCTTTTAATCCTGTAATAAGACAGCATATCAACAAAATAGTTAAATGTCAGCCCTTCAATATGTTAAGGCCTAACCCCTCCCCCCCCCCAGATTAGCCATAACTAGGGGATTGGGGGAAAAAAAAGGGGATCTTGTGTTATGCTTATATGCACTTCTCTTATATTTTCTACCCAGTGTCAGTGGAAAAAGGGTGTGAGATACACCGAAACTGTTCTGAATTAAATTGTCTTCGGAGAATGTGGTTTAATTCCTCTATGTATATATATATATATATATATATATATATATATATATATATATATATATATATATATATATATATATATATATTGTTTTCTCATCACTCCGCTCGAGTTTATTTGATAGTAATAGATATTATTGTTTAAATCTGCAGATCAATAGGAATCTGGTGGTGCTACAATATTTTTGGAATATAAATGATCTTTTGAAAGTAAATTGCAGTTTCATCCATTTTAATATTACATTGTACACGTGGAACTTTTAGTCATGCTCAGTTAATTCTTTAATTTATCATGCATTACTTACCATTATTTAGTTTGAAGCTACTGTATATTGATTAGTGTTTAGCAACACCCCTTCCTAGACCGTGGGGACTTTCAGCGCTCTACGCGGGAGAGCTCTGACTTTTTCTGGAGAGGGAGATTAGTCTTCACTTTTGTGTTGACTACTAACTGAAGTTTTATTCGTCCCACTTCTCCTTACCTTCATGTATTGTTTATAATTTATTAATTACATTATTTATATATCATTTAAGAATTTAAGGAAGAAAAAAATTGGAAAGCTGCTTAATCCAAGTTGATTCTAAACAGCAGCACAAACAAATGGGGCAAATTATTTATTAAAGAGGGAGACCAGTATGAATTTTTTAAAAATGAGGGTTTAAAAGATTCCTCTACCACAATAAAACAAAGGCGGGAAAGGCGACGTATGCTTGAAATGGTCGGGAAACAGGATGACCGTAGAATGGCAAAATGAGGACATCCCAATACAAGATGGGCGGTCGATTGGTTACAGCCACGAAAATGGCAGCAAAGGGTGATTCTGGGGCGCCCAAAGAGGAACCTAACAAATGAACGCCCTGTTGGCTTTATGAAATCTTAAATTTAGGCACTCATATTGAACACTGAAAACTATGCCATGTAGTAGCAATGGACTAATGTAGAATAAAGCAAAATGCTTGTAAATAATGGTAAACTGCAAATTAATAAAAAAACACAGAGAATATTGTAAGGATGCAAGCGAAATCCTTGGGGTTACCACGCGAATATACAAACATACCTACATGAGGTAACAGATGTGAGCTGAAAAGTCTGGATACAGATAACACAGGCACCTGGGCAAATTTAGGACATGATCTGCTCTGACCAGCCAAATTTTACGTGAACCTGTGAAACGGCAGAATCAATCTTGCTATGAATGCAGGTTTGATGAAGCTACGATCAGGCGGCCAAATTCAAATACTCTTAATACACACTGAACATGCCCACACCCTTTGGCTCTGCCCAGCAGTCTTAAAGAACGCGCAAACACACTTTGACCCGATAGGAACCACCTTGCGTTCAGATTAAGAGAAGTCACGCCCCCCCTTAACTGACGTTAGTATAAATAAGACAGACATAAACACACTGTATGATTTTTGATTCTCATTTCTGACTTGTTCATTAATAGCATTAGTATTCACGTCACGAGTCCGTTCCTCGTCCTCGATCCGTCCATCAATAGCACCAACAACCTGACGAAACACTGAGAGCAAAGACTCGACTATTTCGCTTGCCAGAACTGAGGTAGTCTTAAGCCTACAAAAACCGCCATTTTCTTCCAAGTCCTCCCTTATACCCAGTGATAACCAAGTTACCTTTCGAAACAGCCTGCGAACATTATCCGTTAAGAACATTTGGAGTCAGACTAAACTCGACTGTAATACTTTAACGGCCTTCGCCCGACACCCAAACTCTGGTAACACATGGTCACCCCAAGGGTGGTGACTACCTTCCGTAAACAAGTAACCAATCGGTATAGCACCATAAACTCACCCTTCTCAACGGGTGACGACCAACTATAATTCAAGCACCAGCCACAAAAATATGGCCGATACGAAGGCAGAGTTACCATAAACTTTTGTATCATGGAACAAAATAAAAAGTAGCATAATTCTTCCCCCTCCCTTCACATACAATACAAGAAAAAAAATATTACTTACTTCTAGTATTATTTTAAAATTTCTTAAATTTTTTTATTAAGTGGTGAACTTAATCTCTCTTCAGCTTCTTCTTGAACACCTTGCTAGATTTTTGTACGTTTTCCGATATCTGATTTATAATTAAGTATATGTGGGGAATGATTGAATTCAGTGCAACAAATTCCTCTTTCATGCAAAATTATTTTAATTCTAAGAACAGAATCTAAAAGTTCAAGGCACATTCTAATGTTAAGTTTAGATTGTGTTGATTTTTTTAAAAATTTTTAGAAGCCTTGCTGGGGACTGCCAACTTGGGCATCAGTCACCGGAATGAGGACAGCCTAGCACTAGGCTATTTTAAAATAAGAATATGAAAACACAGCAACGATAAAAAGGGAAGATAGAAACAACCAAAAAGCAAGCTTCGGCATCGGGGGGAGGTCCCCCTCGCACCGGCGCAGGAGCATGCGACCTACAAAGAAAAAAACAATAACAAAACCTAGTTAAATAAAGGGGAGAAGGACGGCCTCCCCCTAAAAGTCTATAATTTCACCAGGAAATGTGCACGAATTCGTCCCCGAGTACAAGGGGAGGGTAACGTGCGCGGAGATCGCCCAGACTGGGACATTCAACAAGAATGTGCCGAACAGTCTGGGAGACAACGCAGTCTTCACAGAAGGGCGCTGGCGAGCGCTCCATCAAATGGCAGTGTGTCCCACGAGTGTGCCCAATTCGGAGAAGACGGAAAGCAACATGAAGCCTTTGCGGAATTGGGGAGTAGGTCCATGGGAACAGTCGCGGCGCAATGGCACGCAACTTTAAGTTCCCTTCGGCCATTTCCGTCTTATTTGCCAATCAGCCCGAAGAGCTGCCCGTATTCCTGCCATGTCGTCGGTGTGAGGAAGAATGAAACGCTGGTCCGGTCACTGAGTCTTCGCGGACTCTTTGGCGCCCTCATCAGCGCGCCCATTCCCCGCAATTCCTACATGTCCAGGAACCCAGCAGAAGATAATCTCGACATCTGCCCGGCTCTCAAAAAAAAAACCGTGGCGCCACAGATATCGCGAACAAGGCAGGGGATGCGGAGATACCAATGCCCCTAGAGCACTCAGGGCGCTTTGTGAGTCGCTATAGATCACAATCCGGTCTCCGAAATGGGCACGTCGTGTAATGTCCCGTACCGAGTGGTGTATTGCCACCAGCTCGGCCGTGAAGACAGACGCAGCGCCTGGCATAGGCCCGCTGACTTCAAACAGAGGGAACACGGCGTGGAAACCGACTCAATCTTGAGACTTGGAGCTATCCGTATACACTGGCACGGTTCCAGCGTGACACGAGGCGTGATCCAAAAAGGTCGAACGCAATACACCCGGCGCTGTACAAGCTTTGGGAGCAGAGGCGTGGCTACAAATAGCCAAATGTGGTACCCTCCAGGGTGGCGTCCTGGGCAGAACCAGAGGCACCACCGGCCCGAGAGCTATACCTAGCTCTCGAAGGCGTTTCCTGGCCCTAAACCCAAAGGGCTTAGGGTATGACTGGAGTCTCTCGGCGGCATAAACACTGTCGAAATCAGCTACGAATGCAGTGAGAGCTGTTGGCAACTGAGGGAGGCGCCGTGCCGGCGCGTACAGGCGAATAATGCTCTGTACGCGGCGTAGAGAGAGTGGCATCTCCCCAGCATCGACTAGTAGGCTCTCAATTGGAAAAGTGAGGAAGGAACCAAGCGCCAGGTGAAGTCCGGTGTGGTGGATCGAGTACACCTTGCGCTATACACGCTCGGCGGCGGATGCATAAAACTCCTATACCGGAACCTAGCCCCACGAAATTCAGGGACAGTGAAATCGTTCGGGCGGCGGTTATAGCGCATGGAGGCATAACGCTTCTGTTTGAGGGCCGTCTCACACTCGGCTGACCACCACGGGAGTGGCCGGCGTGCAAAACGACCAGACGTTCTGGGAATAGTAGTCAGACCCCCAGGCCCTCCCAGTTGGCCCGCAGTCCACTGCAATTCCATAGAAGGAATGAATATGCCCTTAAGGCCTAGCTCTGAGGAGAAGCAGGGGCCCTCTTGGAACAGAAGACCCTCACGGGAATGGACGTACGCTTTCCGGAAGCAGAACCCCGGGCGCTGTCTCCTTCGAGGACTTATTTGGGGAGGTTGGGCTCACCATGCGAGTCTTTTCCTCCCTCCGCCTCGAAACCTTAGGCGGGCGTTACGGCTTTGGATGTGGGGAGTCCCCTCTTCGAGGATCCACCGTAATCCCAAACGGTCACGCTGGGGGAATGGGGGCCCCCCTGGTTTTAGTCGGCAAGCCCCTCGTGTGATGTCGTCTATGGAGTTTTCCTCGAGTTCCCTTACATAAACTACTCGTTTCACAAAGTTCATGATAGAGTGCTGCGTCACACTCACCTGGGTGCTATCAAGTGTCCGAAGAGCACTTATAGCGTACGAGAAGTGCAGGCTAGCGGCTTAAAAGCTCCGTTTGACTGAGTCTTTTTAATCTCAGGATGGCCCAGTGGTTTGCCGCTGGCTAACAGTGGTCCAACGACGTGGGAAGCTGTTCGCAACTCGCATGCGCTATTATTTTTTCTTTGCCCCCTTTCCTACTCTCCTCTATCACAATGGTGCCCAGACCCGGGAGGAGGAGCGTTATCCCTTGGATAACATTTCCAAACGGGCTCTTTTCCTTTTCTTCAAAATACGCTCCACGTCTAGGAGGGGGGTTGTATAGCGTACGAGAAGTGCAGGCGAGCGGCTTAAAAGCTCCGTTTGAATGAGTCTTTTTAGACTCAGGATGGCCGAGTGGTTTCGTCGCTGGCTAACAGTGGTCCAGCGACGCGGGAAGTTGTTCGCAACTCGCATGCGATATTGTTTTTTCTTTGCCCCTTTTCCTACTCTCCTCTATCTACACACTTATCTTGGCCGCCTCGGAGCGATCCGCCGCATTCGCCAGAAGGCTCTCGTCCGAGAAACGGGTCACCTTCGGCTCTCTACCAATTATACCAGCTAAAGCTCTGCTCTGATGGATCATGCGTCCATCAGTGGAGCGAATGTTAGAAGCGTTTGAAGCCAGCGGGCTCGAAAACGCCAGGTAACCTCTGAATGAGGGGCCCCGACGTAATCGAGGCTCCGCTCTGCGCACTTTTGGTCTTATTTTTGGATTCCCCGCCCAGGGAAGCACCAGTGCCGGTCCTGCCGATCTTGGCTTGGTCGTGTTCCGGGATGTTAGCGGCCTTGTCCTTCCCCGCGGCCCCCGGGAAGGGAGAAGAGCCCCCCCCCCGTCTTTTTTTTAGGAGAGGATGGCGGGGAGTGAACCCTCTTTTCCCCTCCGCCGGCAGGCGCCCTCAGGCCAGATGACCGGCTTCAGCAAGGTCCTTCTCCGAGATAAAGAAGCTCCTGGCAGTCATAGGGGCACCGGTCAGAGGAGGAGATCCCTTCCCTCCTCGTACTGCCTTTGAAACCCTAGCCGTTTAAGGAAGACCTTGCATAGGAGTGGATTCGAGTTCGGTGCTTTGCGCCGAGCCCGGATCCACTCCCATGGAAGGCACTACCATCTAAGGCCGGGTTGCCTCAAGGACCATGTCTATCTCGGTTGGAGCCTCCATTTGGCCCCCCCCCCTCCTCCCAAGGACATCACAGGTCCTATTGGCAGCAGTGTCTTTAGTCTTGTCTTGGGAGGCACAGGCCTTGACCCCAGCTAGGTTTAGTTTTCTAGCCAGCAGGTCTTTTGAGGAAAGCGACCGAAGGGGCCTGGCTTCCCTCTCCCTCCTAAGGGGGTTTGCCCTACCGAGCTGCTCTAATGGGAAGCGGTCGGCTATGGGCTGCCTGCTGGTTTTCTTGGCAGTCCCCTTGGAAAGTAAAGGATGGACTGCCGCTGGAAAGGGGGAGGTGCCCGAAGGCATCTCCAGACAAAGGGGGTGAGGGGGTGTCCCCTACACCCGTAGGCGGAGCATAGGAGTAAAACCTCCTCTTCGGTTAGAGAAATTTGGAGGGTATTCTGCGCAAACACAGGGTGGGGGGGCTCTATTTTCCTGTTGAGCTGCCGGAAGGCGGCTCCGTTCATTTTGAGGGAGAAAGGGGAAGGTTTTTTTTTTATATTTGCATCATTGGGCATGGTGACCCTAATTTTCTCACGGGATGCACACGCTAATCACCTCTCGCAGTAGCACGCCCTGCAAGGGGTGCGTACAGGCCTGGCAGTCCCTCAGCATGGCGGCTCCACCTTGGACACAGTGTAAAATTGAGAGTGTGTGAAGAGAGAAGGAAAAGGGATGTGAGGAAGGTATGGGTGGGGATGAAGCAGGTTGTTAAAAACTTACCATCCCGAACCGGAGCTCAGGGGATAGGGAACATTGCCCTCTCCCCCCCCCTGCCCCGATCCGGGATATTTAGCTGAGAGGAAGGTCAGCATCTACCCTGAGAAAATAGAGGCTGATCTGAGAATGTTGTGGGAGATTTTGTAGGGGAAGTGAGGAAGTAGGGAAGAAATACAGGCTGTCTGAAAGAAGAAGAGGCTAAGCTGGTGCCGGACGGGGCACTGAGTCCCATCAGCACGGCGGCCAGGATAGCAAATCGCCGCGCCCCTTACGAGATAGTCTTTGTTGATGGCACTCTTGAAAATATTTGCATTGCTTATTGGTAAACTCCATGGCTTTAAAACAAATGTTTCTAAATCTCTTAATACAAGGTTTCCAATTGCATATTTAGGGTTAAAAATGTGGCAATAAAATAATACTCCATCCCTTTGAAGCTCACTTTCAGAGGTGAAAACATCTTTCCATTGAATGTTAATCATTTGTCTTCAATGATTTTCAAGAATATTCAATTTAGACTGGCCTGCTAGTTCTAAAGTCAGGTCAGAAAGAAAAAAAACGACGAGCTGGATTAAGGCAAATGCTGGATGAAAAGTTATTAATATTTTTCAAAATTGCATAATTTGAGGGGGATTCGGTTCAGAAGTCCTTTACAGAAAGTCTAGAGAAGTTATGACACCTTTGATAGATATCTTTTAGGACTTATGCTGAGATTTACTTGTCAGTTTATTTAAAAAGACGATCAAAGTCAACATTTTCAATAGGCAACTAAGTATTTATAGAATCCATATCAGCTTCGAGATTCGCATTTTGTGGCTAAATTATTCTTATTAGCATAGTAAGGGTACAATCTGGAAGTTCTTTCGGTAATTTACCATGATCAGCTTGTTCACTTTGAAAAAGCAAAATGATTCGTTAAAATTCTGCTAAAATTAGCAATAAAAATGGGAGATACAATTCATTTACTAGATTCGAGTACATTCTGTCGGGTTTTCTTGCAAGATATTTATTACAGATTGAGGAAGCAAGCTGAAAATTAAGTTTTAAAGAATCACAATTATCAAGAATTTTTATGAAGTAGTTGCTTATTGCCAGCCATCTAGTTGAAGAGATTGGAATCAATTATAATGGGTCCTTTCCATTATTTATTGTCCTATATAGATCCATTAAAGATTTTCTTCTTAAGGCAGGCTGTTGAAGCCAATTATATGACTCTAATAAAGGTCCTTTCCCGAGTTTGGTTTCTTGCAAGCATATAAAAGGTGATATTTTAGATACTATAGAGAAGAGTTCCATTGAAGAATTGCTGCCATCAGTCAAACTGGCGAGAGGCCACGGTCGAGATAGTGCGGGGGGATGGAGGAGCCCTCACGAACAGGTGCCGTGCGAGAACCCGTAACGGGCGTTATAAAAGGAGTCTTTGAACCGCTGGGGCAATAAAAAAATGACATGCGCCAGCTGAAGGGGTATACTAAGGGATAAGACATCGGTCTGGGTAGAAGAGGGTAATAGGGGCGCATCAAGGGATAATAACGGAAGAGATGTGGTAGCGTATGGGCTACGTAGGCGAGAGGAACAAGAGTCGGCTGCTATGCGTAGGACATCGGAGAACCTGACGCCAGGGCATGATGTATTTCTTCCGGACTAGTCGACGGGCCTCCCGCATATCCACCTTAGTAGAATCACGGACAGTTAAGACCTCTTTTTGAGAGAAAAATGCGATACTTTGAGGAAGATGCACTATGGAACTCTCCCCAGTTAGATCGGCGACCGAAATGGTCGCAGAAAAGACCATGGTAAGCCTGCGCGCAATCCACGCATACCTGGGTGTAGCGGCAGGCAATGCTCACATGACCAAACATATGGCAATTAAAGCAGAGTCTCGGATTAGATATATAGGGTTTGACTGTTATTCGTAGGTAGCCCTGTAGTGCCACATTGCAAGGCTTCATAGGATAAGGGTTTAAGGTAAGGAACCAGTGGGTTGCTGCCCAATCCAAGTGGATTCTATATGGCACCGAGGATGAAACGAGGTAAATCATCTATAAAAGGTGGAGGAGACCACTTTGTGACAAAAATTTAAAAAACGACGGGTTAAAAGATTCCTCCGCCAATATGAATCGAAGAGGGGTGTGTTGAGGAATAGTTAAAAGGGTTGGGAAACAGGACAACCGGAGACGGGGAAAATGGCTACAATCCAATAAAAGGTGGGCAACCAATTGGTCCCCACCGCAAAAACGACAGCAAGGGCTGATATGAACATCACCCGAAACAAGATGGCCGTGAGTAAGTCTCGTGTGGCCAATGCGAGCTCGGCAAAGGGCCATCTCCAACGACCACATTCTACGACGGCTCGAGGGCCAAGAGTGAATAGAATTTTTAATTTTGTATAGTTTGGATGATGAACACTCATCCCATTCATTCTGCCACAGTTGAAAAATATATTTTCTTATTGAAGGAAAGTAGTCCCTAAAAGGCAGAGCCGAGTTCTCAGGGGACCCAGAATGTGCTGAGCGGGCCAGCCGATCAGCCCTCTCGTTGTCCAGGACCCCCACATTCCCAGGGACCCAGCAAAAAATAATTCTATATCGGGACGCATTTTGGATCAGCCTGTTGAAAATTTCTGTGACTAAGGGGTGGGGCGCATTAAAAGATCTAATTGACTGTAAAACACTCATTGAGTCAGAAAAAAATTACAAAATCACTAAAAGGTAAAATTTGGATGAGTCTAAAGGCTAAGAGGATTGCTGAAAGTTCAGCGGTAAAAATGGATGCTGCTGGCGGCAAAAATAAAGTTAGGAATTCTCCTTCTGGGTAGATGGCTGCGGCGCCCATGCCACAGTCCGACTTAGAGCCATCCTTGTCTAGTGGGCAGCATTGTTTGTGTGAGCTTGAATGCTCTAAGAACAGGCTCTTAATGATGCGAGGGTCCATGGAGGACTTCTCCAGGCTCCACATGTTGGTACATACTGTGGGGAGAGGAGCACGCCAACTAGGGGTCAGTAAGGATGGAAGGGTAAGGACCCTTGGAGCACCCAGGTTAGAGAGGTGATCTCCTATGCGAAGGTTCAAGGGGCGGGGGTAAAGATGGCAACTTATCATATGCCGCCGTTGATTCGGCAGCATACAGGCATCTGTAGACCTCTGATACAGGGGCTTGCTGTACTCGGCAGAGGTATCGCATGCAGATTTGAAGTCATGGTAGGGCAAATGGAGTACCCCACTCTCGCAGTAAAGGCTGTTGACAGAAGTACGGAAGGGTCCACTAGAAAGGCAAACTCCGAGGTTTCGAATGGGGTTCAGCATTTTAAGGGCTGAAGGGAAAGCCAATGAGTATATTTGACAGCCATAATCCAATTTGGATTGGACGAGGGCTGTGTATAATGTCCACAGTGTTTGTCGGTCGCTGCCCCACGAAGTGTGTGAGAGGACTTTCAAAATGTCTAGAGCCCGCAGAAAGCCTGTTCGAAGTCGGCGTAAGTGTGGTAACCAGGATAACTTCGGATCGAGAGTTACTCCAAGGAACCGAAACTCGGAGACAAACTCTATATCTTCGCCTTGTATGAACAAGAACCCCTCTGCCTCGGTGGAAATCCATTGTTTTGGTTTTGTTCGTGGAAAAGCGGAATCCCTTAAGTTGTGCTCTTTTGAATACAGTATAGACTGCCAGTTGTAGCCGACTCACTGCTGATGGAAGGCGAGGTGAGGAACAGTATAGTGCTAAATCATCGACAAACAGAGTTGCCGATACACCCTCTGGGAGAGACGAAATAATATCATTGATGGCAACTATAAAACATAAGACACTTAAAACACTGCCCTGAGGAACTCCCTCCTCTTGGGGTTGCAGGTCAGAGTATACGTCTCCAACACGTACCTTGAAGGATCGAAATGCTAAAAAACTTTGAAATAAGTGACGGTAAAAGGCCTCTCATTCCCCAGACGCATAGCTGCTTCAAGATGCCGTATCTCCATGTTGTGTCGTAGGCTTTCTTAATATCGAAAAATATGGCCAGAACTCGGTTTTTTAATGAGAAAGCTTTCCGGACCGATCCCTCGAAACGTACTAGTAGGTCAAGGGTACTATGACTTTTGCGGTAGCCACATTGAAATTGAGAGAGGTGATTGGTTTCTAGGAACCAGTTTTGGCGCTCCAATACCATTTTGTTCCAGCAACTTACTCAAACAGCTGGTGAGAGCTATAGGGTGGTAGTGATCTGCGTCCAACCCGTCCCTGCCCGGTTTGACAAAGGGAAGGATGATTCCAATGCGCCATGATGAAGGGTAAAAACCCTTCACCCATATAAGGTTGTACAAATCAAGTAAGAAAAGAGTAGAGTGTGGATGTAGGTGCCGAATCATATCGAAATGGATCTCGTCAAGACCAGGGGAAGTAGATCTGCCAAGGGACAAAGCGCTATGCAGCTCATAGATGCTGAATAGAGCGTTATATGGAAGGTTAGATTTTGTTGTGAAGTTGAGAGAATGAGATTCTTCCTTTGATTTGTAGGATTGAAAAGCCTTATCGTAACAGCTGACACTGCTGATGGCGCGGAAATCGTCAGCAAAAGCATTGCTGACCGCCAGGCCATCATTCTCCAAGGAACCCTCTAAGTTGAGTGTGGGGGTATGATGCTCAGCATAACGGCCCCTGATCTTATTAATCCTCTTCTAGATCTTAGCAGTACGAGTAGGTGTCATAGAGGAAATTGATGAAACGTAACGGCGCCATGAATTTCGGCGAGCCTGACGAAGGGTTCTTTGGCGAAGCGCACGAGCGCGGTTTCGGTCAACCTTGTTGCACAAAGTTGGGTCTTTCGGAATCGGGCATGGGGTAACTTGTAATTTTTGATAGCTGTTGCACACGTCAAAGTCAACCAGGGCTCGGTTGAGCGGCCCGTGGCGGTCGCCTCCGTGGGATGGTCTGTGTTGCTGCATTGTAGATAGTCGATGTAAAGTATTCTACTGCCGCGTCCACTCCATTGAAGGTCCCCAAGGATGCACTTGTGAAGGACGCCTCTCGAAAACCTTCCCAATCTGCATGACCTAAGTCCCACTTAAGGGGCATGGTTGTATGAGGGCTAACTTGAAGGGCCGACAAGACAATAGGGAAGTGGTCACTCCCATGGAGATCGTCAAGAATTGATCAATCGAAATTCCGTGAAGCAATCCGGGGAACAAACAGACAGGTCAACACAGCTAAAAGAGTCCGTCTGGACATGATAAGAGGTAAAATCGCCAGTATTTAAAACACAAAGAAAGTCAGATAATAAAAGAGACTCTAAAACACTGACTTTGGCATTTCGAGTGATGTCACCCCAGTATGGGTGACGGGCGTTAAAATCTCCTAGTAATAAGAATGGGGAGGGCAACTGGTCTATAAGTTCTAAAAGGTCGGGTCTTGACAATGATAAACAAGGGGGTAGCTAAATAGAGCAAACGGTAAAGAGCTTAGTAAGAAAACCCCCCACAGCAACAGCTTGGAGGGTAGTATGTAGGGGGATGGGAGAAACATGATGGGATGAAGATATCATGATTGACACCCCCATGAGAGGAGCTTCCAGCAGGAGCAATAAAGTTGATTTTTTTTTTAAGAGCTCATCTGGCGACTGCCTAGTTGGGCATTAGTCGCCGTATTAAAACTGGTCTCGACATCTGCCCGGCTCGCCATAATCGTGGCGTCACGGATATCGCGAACCAGGATATGCGGAGACTCCAATGCCCCGAGAGCACTCAGGGCGCTTTCTGAGTCGCTATAGATCAAATCCGATCTCCGAACCGGGCACGTCGCGTAATCTCCCGTACCGAGTGGTGTATTGCCACCAGCTCGGCCGTGAAGACAGACGCAGCGCCTGGCAGAGCACCGCTGACTTCAAACAGAGGGGATACAGCGTGGAAGCCGACCCCCTCTTGGGACTTGGAGCGATGCGTATACACTGGCACGGTTCTAGCGCAATAGAGTTGAAAATGAGAAAGCCGGGTACCGGCGGAAAGGGCCGTATACCCAGTTTATTTTCCCGAAGACAAATAACAGCGGGGGGCGGATAGTCGTCAAAATAATTTTGGGTTCCTTCCACTTTGGAAGAACGCCTTGGCAATTCCATTATAAAATGGAAGATATTATGTGGGACGATTAGATACCACTGTAGATATCTTTTTCTCTTTTGTGGCCGATATTGTATTTGAGGTTCGCCACAAAGAGCTTGGGAGACGGAGAGCTAATTTTGAGGAGCTTGCTTTTGCAAGGGGAGAGATCCTAGATGGAGCAGTAACTGGTTTTTTTTCGTGTGTTTTGGAGAACTGACCGAGGCCCTTGATTGTAATCCGGGCTCACAACCTGGCGGAAAAGGAAGATCGAGAAGGGATTTTCAGCCGGTAGATCCGGATTCATGGGTCAAGGGTATTTTCGGTGTCTGAGGAGTTGGTCCAACCGCCGCAATTGGTGATGTTGGAGTATCAACTGCTTCCATCGGATCTTGGGTTGAAGGGTGAGCGGAACGAACAGATGATTGAGCGAGGTCTGTGGAGCTGGGTGTATATCTGTCATCGTTTGGATCAGGATGGGGCCTAAGTCCTGTGAAGGGCGGGACGGACTTAAGGGCATATAATGTTCAGCCATAGGGAAGGATTCCATGGAAGATTCCCTGGGCTCGGTCGAGTCAGCTCCAGAGGCTGCCCGCTTATTGGTGGTCAATGACCCAGGTGAGGAATCCTTCCTCTTACCACTGGACTTTGGGTCTCGGGGCCGGGTGGATGAACCTTCACTGGTCGATGTTGAGGATTCTTTCAAGTAACGTCTGATGTCTTCAAGTGTCTCACCCTGAGCGTCTCTCCTAGCTAGAGCGGCTGGAGAGATGGGGGCTACATTGGTTATCTCGGTGTGAGAGCGATGCTTCGACTGCATATTCTGAATGTTTCCGACGCTGCGAGTAGATCTAGGGTGAAGTGCTTCCGGCTGGTCGGAACTCACGCGTGATGGTCGGTTTCGTCTAGCGTCACGTAAAACGTTAAAGAAGAGCCAGCCGAGTGATAAGGTTTGTGCTCGAGCACGCTGGCGGGCCTCTCTTATATCTAGACGTAGGGAGTCACGCAAAACGAGCACCTCCTTTTTTATATAAAATATGGAGCAGAGTTTTGACGCAGCACTGTGGGTACCTCCGCAGTTGGCACAGTCAGGTATTTTGGTACATTCGGAGCCATGGTAGTCAGAGCTACAATTCACGCAGGAGCGAGGGTGCCGACTGGCACAGCCAACATGTCCAAATTGATTGCAATTGAAGCAGCGTCTGGGCAGTTCGATGTAGGGACTTACCGGAACATGAAGGTACCCAGCTTTAATATACTGCGGCAGTTCTTGTCGTTCAAATGTTAAAATCAGTGTGGTGGTTGGGAGTCTAGTGGAGCCTAATGTTTTAGTTACCCTGTGCACGTGTGTGACACGTTGGTTACTAAGCTTACTCTGAAGGCGGGTGGGGTCGTGAAACTTTAGTTCGTTTGGACGGACGACACCTTTGACAAAATTAGGATGCGGATGGGGCGAGACAGTTATTGGAATTTCAGCTATCGAAGATAGATTTCACACAAGGCTGTGTTGAGAGTCGGATGACAACTCGACTACATCACCACCACTACCTCTTGACCACATCAGGGGGGGTTCACCACAGCGGGACTCAAAAGATTCATTGACGTCAAACACATCGACTTTTGCAAGTGGGGTGTCGGATGATGAATTCATGACGAGAAAAGGAGGATAATCTAGGTCTGGGTCTACTTCGTTGGAATAGGGGTCCAATGAGCGAGGGAAGGCTGAAAGGGGAGCTAAGGAACGTTTGGCACGAGAACCCTTACGAGAAGGGGAGGTTTTTGGTTTATAGCTAGCCATTGCAAAAAGAAAAAAAACTTCGCATTCTTCCTCGGGACTCCCCACGATGGAGACCTACAAGGGCCCGGCACTACTGCAACTATACAATCAGTTACGTCCGGTATGTCCTCTTGGAGAATGGATACGGATCCACCACACCATCTTTAGAAACCTAAGAGGCTGCCCGAGTTCTCCTACGCACGGAGAAAAGGGCCAACGATGGGTTTCTCCTTGGGCATTCGGTAGACGAAGGCGGTGTAGATACCTAGCCTCTTCCACCTTCATGAAAGAACAATACGGAATCAATCCATTAAACGAGCAGAGGTCGGGTATCTATAAGGTCCACGAGATAGGTGAAGGAAGAGGGGGAAATAAATGGCTGCGGAAGAACGTAATAGGAAGGGGGGGGGGAGAAAAGAGGGGTATGTTAAAAGTCTTGTTATCAGCACCATGGGACCCCTAAGGGGACCAGAGCTGATCCCCATCGCCACGAGAAGGCCAGAGCCTTTCTGGGAACAATCCCTAAAGAAAAGATCCCAGAGAGGAAAGGGGGCTTCATAGGATATATTTACAAGGTGAAAAAGGATTGACAATGAAGCCTCACAGATGTCGTATAAATCCTATGAAGGCTTGGAATGTGGCACTACAACCCGCCTTGATATGCGTTAGGAGATCCAGACAATCAAATGTTAGGAACATCATTGGTGTGTTCACCCGGATCCCACCAAAAGTTTGCTTTGGCTTATGAATGTCAATAATCCGCTGGCTAGTCAGCTGGGACTGAAGCATCTTAAGGTCATAGTCCATTAAAACGGATAACGACGGCCTTCGCTTTGTTAAAGGTTGGGTGGGATGAGACAGCAATCTTAGAGCGAGCAAGGGTCTTATTAGCTTTGTTGAAGGTTGGATGGGATGAGACAGCAATCTCAGAGGGAGCAAGTGTCTTGAGCAGTAGCGTGCGGTTACTTTTGAAGATGAGGAAGCAATTCAAGTTTTACAAAAATAAATGTTAATTGAATAAAATATGTTGTTCATTAAAAATAACTATAAAATTGTAAGCTACTCACATTATTTAAATGTTAATTTTTTTAAAAACTTTATTTAGATTTTAAAATATCTTCTGTAAGTATGCACAACAAGCTAACCAAAATGTTCTATCATATGGCCTATATTGTATTTGAGAGTGCAACACTGTTTTGGATGACAGATCTAGTGTTAGCGTAGGCCTACCTGCTTTAATAAGTTTTCTTTCATTATAAGTCATAGCACTGAACTTCCTTTTTAATAATTTTTCAATAATGCAATGACATTTTCTCCCAACTTCATTTGCATCCATTTTGTTTAAAAGGGAACTATCACCAAAAAATGAATAAACAAAATGCCACACTTATCCAAACACTGCCTCAGGGGTACTGATCTAAAAAATACGAAGAGTAGGCCGGCCAGAATCCGTGAAATATTAACAAAATGCTTAAGATAAGAGCTTAACCATATTTAGCTGCTTTCTTTCTCAGAACCAGTATTTAAATATAACCTAAAAATTTGTTTAAGTTTCAGAGCATAATAATAGTTACGTCAATGTGTCTTAGACATTTTATTGCTTTTTCCTAGATTCTGGCAACTCAGCAGGATTGCCAGATGCAAGCAGATGACTGCAAAGCTAAATTTACTTCCTTAAAATTCCTTCTTAAAATAGGTTATTTTTTTCTTAATTCTAATCCGACATTGAAATATCTAGATAAAAATCATAAACCTCTAATGACTGTATATTATTGCTAAGAAAGGCAAAAAAAATTTTAAACTATTCATTCTAAAGCACCAAAAAACAGAACTATTATTGAAATTAAGAGAAAAAAAAGTGAGTTGAAATCTCGACGAAAAAGAATGCATTTCTTCAATTGCAGTCGGGCTCATCAGGGTCTAACGCCCATTCGATTGAAAGTGAACGGTACCGTATGGAGGATACAAGTATAGGAAAGCATAAATGTGAGAACAAAATTAATTTTGCTGTCATATTAATTGTTGGGGTGTAATTTCTTTTTCTGTTCTTCTTAAATAGGGGAAGCATTGCTTCCCATGATTGCACGGCACTGGGCTTGAGGGGTTGTACGGAGTCATGTTAGGAGCGGGAAGCGACCTCCACTACCAGGTCGCCATAATTATTGGATCACATGCAGCGCGGTTTGCCGCACCGTTCATCGAAGTCTTCACTGACATCAATTAAATATTAAGTTTTGATAGGGGAATGTCAGATTTCGTTCTAAGGACCGAAAAGCGATGGCAGTCGAAGTCAGGGTCTACCCCTGAGGAAAAAGATCTGCCGCGAGAACTGGAACGAGATCTATAAGCACGAGGAGCAGAAGTTGAAAACCTCTGTGAAGTAGTTTTTGGTTTATTTTTCGCCATATACTACTATGATATTTAGGAGGAGGGGGGGAGTCTCGCGCAGAGCGCAACCCTCCTACGCAGCTGCGTCACCAATGGGCACTCTCGAAGGGAGGGAAAGACCCGCGCACTCCTCAATCAGCAACGTCGTTTTAAAAACGGGTGGCTGCCTTACGGGTTTCCGCTTCAAGGGCGCAGAGACCATCGCGCGAGACAGCCGCCGTACGGGCACCCACATCCAACTCAGCGCGGTTCAGCCACGGAACGACGCACACGGATGAGGCAGGACCTGTACACCGAGATTGCAAAAAAATCCCAACTTAAACCTACAACACGCACTAGCACCCACACATTCATTCAGTCATACACTACAACCAACCACACATATACACTCAGGCGCAATAAATCACATTATAGAAAGAAACACAAAAAATAGAAATAAATAGAGGGACATAAGAGAGAGGTATAGTAAAACTTCACTTCCCAGTCCGCTCTAAAGAAGGGGCGGGCTCAGGCCCCTCTGCAATGACAAGGCAGGAGTGATATTGCGGCGAACCTCAAGAAACACCGCGAGCGGGAGGGGAGGGGGCAAAGAGGACACCCTCTCCGTTACGCGGAATCGAGGATCTCGTAAAAAAATTCAGAAATAATGATTGGGAGGAGTCCCTTCACCGCCATCGAATTGAGTCTCCATGATACCGTATCACCATGCGGTATCATAGGCCTTCTCCAGATCGACCCCGATCCCCATCCCCTGGCGTAATGCTGTCTAGGAAGGAAGGCCTGGTAGACGGCATTTTTCAGTCGGAGCAGAGCATACGACGTGCAGTGGAACTTTAAGTGAAGACCCTTATACCTGGCAGGAAGGGCAAAGGACGTGGTCCGATATATACCAAACCCTAACTCGACGCATTTCACTGAGGGTGAAATCGTTCGAGAAGCGCTTATATTGTGTGGATCGAAGCAAGTAAACATTCGAATGAAAATTTTAAACGGTTCACACATTAAACCTTATAAATGGGAAGACAAACTTCCCGCTTTGTAGTATTTCTCTTTCGTAAATAGGAAGATAAACTTCCCGCTTTTTAGTATTTCTCTTTCGTAAATAGGAAGATAAACTTGCCGCTTTGTAGTATTTCTCTTTCGTAAATAGGAAGTAAAACTCCCCAGTATGCAGTACTATATCATGGGTTGGCTATACGTGGCTCCGTACAAAATAGATCTTGTCCTTAAAGTCCCCGTGGGGAAAAGGTAAAACCCATGGCGTTTTCTTGAAGTGAACTTCCTCGCCTTTTCCTCCTTTGCCTGCTGTGAACTTTTCGGTGAGCTTAATTTTCTTGTAGATTCAAGCTCCCTCATCGGAAGATACCGAAGAAGACGAAGAAGAGGAAAAGGCTGACAGCGAAGAAGGCCCCTGCACTCGTACACGAGCTACGAAGAGCAGGTCACCCCCCCCCTCCGAAAAAGGAAAACCCTGGGCCGAGTAAAACCTCCCAGCCAGCCCCCAAGCAGAAAAGAACTAAGAAGAAACATAGGTAAAAACAACTCACCATGTTACGGAACGCACTGAAGATAATGGAAATCAACACAAACGGCTGGACGACGAAAAGAATTCTTTACGGAAATGTATTCAGAGAAATTGATACAGACATCATACTGATTTCATAACACGGGATCGACACGCGTAGAACAGAAATGAAGATCTGGAACTACGATGTGTTGATCACCAATTATTCGCAAGAGCGGTACGATGGCGCCGCTATTGCAATAAAGAAAGGGATTAAATACAAGCAGATACGCAAGCTAGCTGAATCCTACCTCGCGATTGAGGTCGAACTCGACTTAGGACAGTTGGTCATTGCCACCTGATATCAACCGCCAAGGAGAGATGTGTTACCTATTCACACTCTCACTGGCCTATTTGGCAGAAGAGCCCCCATTATATTAATGGTGGATCTGAACGCCAGATGCCGAGAATCCGGTTACAGGACCTACAACGGTATAGGGAGAAGCCTGGACCTGTTGCTGGACAGAAATATTGCCCAACGAATAGGCCCCGACTTCCCCACCTATGTCAGAGAACGAAGTGACACAAAGCCAGACATCTGTCTGGCGAATCGTCAGCTAGTTTAATTACTATATGGAACCAGTCCAGATACCATGTAGTGACCATATAGGGATCCTACTCACTATCAACAGGAACCCTATACAAGTCCCAGCAGTAGTCAGGAAGAACTACAAAAGAGTAGACTGGACACGGTACGCGCACCTTCTCGAGGCCTACGATCCGCCCAACCTGGACGAGGCAATTCTCGAGGAGATTGACGAGGCACTCGATGACCTCAATAACCAACTCATCGACACAGATAGGGCTTGTATCCCTAATCCGAATATAGGACCATCTCGACCTACGAGTAGACCGAATATATGAAGGAACTATGCCGTGAACTGAAGTTAATGTATGAACTCAACATCGTGAATGCATCGGTTCACTCGAGGCAGAGAAGTAAGGAAATCAAAGAGGAATTGAACCAGCTGATCCTCGAACATCAGAATAGGTGGGAGGACGCGATCGATAGCCTCGATCACGAGACAACTCCCAAAGAATTCTGGAAAAAGATCTGAATTCTCAAAGGATCGACTGGGAAGAAGCATAACATCGAGTTACAGAAAGATGACGGAAACATCGAAACAGAAGAGGAAAAAGTTGAAGAAATATTCCAAAGTTATTGGGAAAAGATCTTCAGTATAACTGAAGAGGAGAACGAAGACTATGACCTAGAGTTCGAGAGCAACATCATCGACGAGCTAAACAAAGAAATACACAAGATGCACCCTCACCACCAGGTGTATAGACAGCGCGACGGAGACGCCGAGATTACAGAACTTCTCGGCGCGCTTCGCTCATTCCAACAAAAAGCCCCAGGACAATCGGGGCTTACAAAGCTTAACTTTGAAAAGGCACCAGCCAGTGTCCTCGAAGGAATGATACAAATATATAACGCCTGTCTCAATACGGGGTACTTTCCGGATGCTTATAAAATGGCCAAGATGATCTTCTTGCTTAAGCACGGAAAGAATCCAACGTTGAAGGAGAGCTACCGGCCAATTTCACTTCTGGAATTTGGCGGGAAGCTCTTCGAGAAGATCCTCAACAGAAGACTGGTGTATCACCTGGAGGAAAACTCACTCTATAACCCACACCAATTCGGGTTTAGGAGAAAGCGAAGTACGGAGATGGCGATTAACGTCATCACGGAAAAGCTAGCCCAAGCAAAACGGGAAAAAGAGTTACGTGGACATTGTTTGGCGGGATGTATCAAAGGCGTTTGATAAGGTGTGGCAACGGGGAATGTAGTACAAGATCTTATGTCTGTGCCTAAGTGAAAACTTAGAAAGAACTCTCTGTGACTATGGCATAGAGAGGGCGGCGTACATCAGTTTAGGGTGCACGGACGGACCAAAGTTTCCGTTCACTGCGGGCCTCCCGCAGGGGAGGTGCCTGTCACCCACTCTCTACTTGATTTACACCGCGGATGTCCCAACCCCTGTAAGCCTCACTTGCCTCAACATTCAATTCGCCGATGATTTCACCCAGATAATCACTTGTCCATGGAGAAATGTGCCTTGGCAAACTCGTATGACAGCAGCAGAAATTGAAAACCTAAATAACTACGAGGCCCGGTGGAAAATCTGTACCAACCAGAAGTTCAAAGTAGTCCCCATAGGCAGGAGACTACTTGATGACGTCAGGGTGGGGAAGAGACGATATCCCTACACCACTGAATGCAATCTACTCGGAATGAAGATTACCTCATCCGGGTACAAGAAGCACGTCCAAGAACGAATCACCAAGGCCACTGCTGCAGTCAATACTCTATATAGGTTCAGAAATCTTCGTCAAAGCAACAAGAAAAAGATCTACACTGCACTAGTAAGTTCGACGTTGCTATACCCCGCTTCCGCCCTCTCGTGTGTCTCAAAGACACAGAAGAGGAGACTACAGGTGGTGCAGAACAAATGCGCGTACCTAATTACAGATACACGCAGAATGGAAAGAAGACAAGAAGAGCTGCACCAGGAGGCGGGGTTGACTCCCATTAACGTTGTCATAGAAGAACGGACAAGGAATATGCTGGAAAAGGTCAACCGTGAATTGGACGATGAAATCGTCCAAATGATTGACCAAAATAGAAGAGCTATAAGTCGCGCCAGATTTCCAAGCTCCGCCGGGGTTTTAGCTAGCGGAGCAGAAGTGCCGTTCTACGCACGATGAGACGTTTTTTACCCAAACCAAGACGAAGCTAACCAATTTGTGAAACCTCACCGATTTTGACAAAACTCTCCGATATTGACAAAACTCACCGATGGAGACAAACTTACCGAAGAAAAAATCTACCGATGAAGACTGAAACTCACCGTACAAGACATCAACGAAGAAACAAAATACACAAACTACACACATTACAAAATATACAAAAAAACAGAAACTAAACAAACATAGAAAGTAATAATTAACGCAATTACCAAAACAACAGCAAACGCGCACAGCATAACCAAATACATTAACTAATTTGAAGACAAATGGCTTGAACGCCATATTATATATATATATATATATATATATATATATATATATATATATATATATATATAAACAAAATGATAAACAACAATGGAACTACAAAACAAAAAAAATTTAAAGCGATAGGCCTGATCACCAGGCTCTAGCATCAATTTGCACCCTACCACACTTCTTTCTCTTTTCACCATTAAGGTGATACCATTCTTCCGTAGGAAACGGGCCCATATCGAAACTGATGACACCCAAATTCCATACAGCACTGATGGGACAGTACTAGTACTAAAAATAGGTAAAAATAGATTCGGTAGCCACGTTGCTTAGACAGCAGCGCGAGCGAAGGTCAAGCTCACCAAGCTATTCAACTTCCAAAACAACGCGACCATAAGATCAAAGCTGCTGTATCCACCTATACCTATCAACACTAGTTCCGATAAGAAATTGCGACTCCTCCAAAGGGTACAAAACAAAGGAGTGCTCTTAATAACGAACGCTAGGAAGAGAAAAAGAAGGCAGAGGGATCTACATCACATGATCCAGATGACTCCAATTAACTTGGAGCTGCAAAGAAGAGCCCGAAAAAATCTGGGAGAAAGTCCCAAGACACATGACGGACGAAATCAAACAGAGACACAATGACATCACGTTTGAGGACATACACAGAAAGCTAGACTTAATATTTTTTTTTTTTAAAGAGCTTATCTGGCGACTGTCTACTTGAGCATTAGTCGCCGTATTCAACATTGCCTAAAAGTAGGCATCTTTAAAAGAGGATGCTAAAAAAAAACATCAATAAAAATAAAACAAAGAAAAAAGGTAATAAGCAGGAAGCAAGCTCCCGCGTCGGGGGAAGGTCCGCCTCCCCCCGACGCAGAAACATGCGACCTACTAAAATAAGAAAAAACAACAAAAAACCCCCCCAACTATTTAAATAAAGGGGAGAAGGCCGGCCTCCTCCAAAAGGTCTAAAGGTACAGAGGTCGGTGTGCATGAATCCGTCCCGAGTACAAGGGACAAGCGGTAGCGACCCCACCCATCCCGGTACCGGGACAGGTAACGTGCGCGGAGATCGCCCAGACTGGGACATTCAACAAGAATGTGCCAAACAGTCTGGGGGACAACGCAGTCTTCACAGTAGGGCGCAGGCGAGCGCTCTATCAAATGACGGTGCGTCCCGCGAGTGTGTCGCGGCATTGGGGGGTAGGTCCATGGGAACAGTCGCGGCGCAATGGCACGCAACTTTAAGTTCCCATTGACCGTCTTCCACCTTCTTTGCCAAGCAGCCCGATGAGCTGCCCGTATTCCTGCCATGGAGTCGGTGTGAGGAAGAACGAAACGCTGGTCCGGTTGCAGAGACCTCGCGGACTCATTGGCGCGCTCATTCCCCGCAATTCCTACATGTTCAGGAACCCAGAAGATAATCTCGCCAAAACCGTGGCGTCACGGATATCGCGAACCTAGACTTCCTCAGTAGTAAAGCACAGACCGAAAAACAAAAAGAACCAATCTACACATAAGACTACGCATATGTAACAATGACAAACAATAAACTACACAAAGAATATACAATAAGAACACTAAAAATACATAAATGAACAACGAGAGAAACATAAAAGATAGAGAAAACCACATTGAACGCCGCAAGAAACCCCCATAATCTACGAAACAAAATGAAAACACAAGCAATAACAATCACAAACCAGGTAAAACACAAACAAATATGCAAACCAACACGAATCAAGAACAACCCAAACAAAAAAGCAGAAAAAGAGTACGCAAAAGAACATGAATATAAAGCCAAAAACAATGAGAAGAACACCAATCTCAGATAAACGCCTGCGATTTCCTATCACCAGGGATTTTCTACACTTCTATGCTTTTCATCAGGGAAATCTATCCCTATCTATCCATCTCCTACTATTTATATATATATATATATATATATATATATATATATATATATATATATATATATATATATATATATATATATATATATATATATATATATATATATATACATACATGAGTGCAATTGCAATCTTATATGTGTGTATAATTTTCCTTTCACAACTTGATATATCCATTGTCCAATGTGTAAAAGATAATCAGAAGCGTCAGAAAAATTATTATTATTCAAGAAGAAAAGTTATATTTCCTGTTTGCCATTTCGAAGCTTATTCCAGACATATACCCAGGAATAAAGAATCCATATATAATTATATATATATTTTTCCTTTATCCCATAAGGAAGCGGTTGATCACTTAACCCAGCCTACAAAACTACAAGATTTTTAAATTTTTTTTTAGAGAGCCCATCTGGCCAAAACTACAAGCGAGAGAATACCTTATACAGACCCTATAATATCACATTTTGGCATGTAGCTTCTGTCTGAGGACCGTCTCACACACTTCCAACCACAAAGAAAAGAACGACGTACAAAACGAAGTTCTCGGAATAGTAGTTACGCCCACGGCAATGATATCGGAGAAGTTGTCAACGGCCTCCTCCACCGACGTAAAGTCCTCGACTGGGAGAGAGAAATCAGGCATTTCCTGAAATGGGACCACCGCGCCAGGCTCTCAGAAAATGATAACTACCATGGAGGTCATGGACTACCCCTACCCCAAATCAGGTTGTGCATCCGGAGAGCACAAAGATGGATAGAGACAGGAAAAGGAAACGGTTCTCGGGCAGTGATGCGTAAACTCATCCGCATTTAGGACACCTATCTCTAGCTCGTCGATCATGTCGGCAAGGACCTGACCCCTGGGATTGATCAAGTAGTCTCCCCAGAGGGGGTGTCTAACATTCAGATCCCAGAGCAAGAGAGGGCCTCGGCAACCGTGCCACGACGGAAGTTCTCAACGTCGAAGTCGGCTAACGGTGGAATGTACGCAAGAAAAACAGCATACTTCCTATCAAGGTGCAGCTGCAGAGCAACTGCCTGGAATGAAACAGAACGGAAACATCATGCCGGGTGTAAATGGCGCACCCACCCATCCCGTGGTGGTGGGGCGCAAAACCCTTATACCCCCAGGAAGGTGGGCAGGAGATGCGGGGGCCCTCCTCCAAGAGACCCTCATGGGAATGGCGATACGCTTCCCGGAGGCAAAACTACGGGCGCTGTCGCCTTCGACGACTTATCGGGCGAGGTTGACCACGCCATTCAAGTCTTTTCCTCCCTCCGCCTCAAAACCTTAGGCAGGCGGGGTTCCCCCTTTCACTTTCAGGAGGCAGCTTTACGAACGCCGGAAGATGGCCTCACGACCAACTTCAAGGATGTTGTCTCCTGAGAGTATAACAACTCGGTGGAGGCGCGCGACTGTTTCGCCTTACGAGAAACCGTCACGCTGGGTGTGAACGCTTTATCCCACAGCTTTACTAGGGAAGCGTCCAGGATGAGCAGAACCCGTAGAAGGATTCCGAATGGGCGCAGAAACGACCGTGCTCGTAGGCCTGGAGGGGACAGGAGCAGAGGGTGTCTTTCTTAACATTGAAGGCATAGGACGTCCCGGGAAGCGTCGGGCGCGCCAGGACCAAGTCCTTAGCCTCGCGAATTGAGAGAAGATTCTGGTCCTGAATGGCCAGGATTTCGTTAAGGAGATACGCCCCATATTGCTTCGAACAAGCGAGATGCAGCTCTCCGCAATTGACCACACACGATTTGGATTTATCGTGCAGCCTTGGAGCAAATTAAAACAGACTTCGGGTAACTCCGACTCTCAACGTCTTGGGGAGTGATTCGTATGGCCGAAGCGGTGGCAGTAGTAGTACCTCCTCAGCAGTGGCACGAATGCCTTACGCAGTAGCGATACCAACCAGCACACACCGACTCAGGGAGCTGGTCACAATTGAACGTGACGAAGAGTGTAGGGGTGGGTCTCGAGGACCCTCCCTGTTTTCTCATCACATGTTCGACCTTGACCGCTCCATGGTCGGCCAGCTCTAAGGTGATGTCATCTATGGAGTAGTCCACGAGTTCACTCGCATAAACGACTCCTTTCACGAAGTTCATGGTAGAGTGCGACGTCACACTTACCGGCGTGCCATCAAGTTTACGAAGGGTACTAATCATGGCAGCCTCGGAGGGATCCGACAGATTTGCCAAAAGGCTCCCATCCGAGAAACGGGCACCTTCAATTCTCTACCAATCACGCTAGCTAGAGCTCTCCGCAGAGGGATCATGTTCTCCTGGCCTACATGCTGTCATTAGTGGAGCGAATAACGAGGAAGCGTTTGAAGCCAGCGGGATCGAAAACGCCAGGTTACCTCTGAATGAGAGGCCACGACGAAAGTTGGACTCCGCTTTGCGCACTTGCAATTTTGGTCGTAGTCAGGGACTCCCCACCCGGGGGCGGACGTGCCGATCTTGGCCCCGTCTCTTACCAAAGCGGTAGCGGACCCTACTCTCCATGTGGCTCCCGCGATGGAGAGGAGCCCTTAGTCGTTTTGGTATTACGATTTTTTTTTCTTTTTAGGAGAGGGTGGGGAATGAACCCGCTTTTCTCCTCCACCGCAAGGAGCCCCTAGGCCTGATGGACCAGCCTCAGCAAAATCCTTCTTTGAAATGGACAAGTCTTAGCTGTCACAGGGGCACTAGCCGGGAAGGAGATCTCTCCTCTCCTTGCGAAGCCTCGGGGACCATAGACGTTTGAAGAGGAGCTTACACAGGGCGGACTCGGATCCCATGCTTGGCACCGAACCTGGGTTCGACCGCATGGGGCTAGGCGACCTCAGGGGAAACTCCATGTTGCCCCCCCCCCCATCGAGGTAGCTTTGGTCCTGTCTTGAACAGTGAACCAGCATCCTTCGGGGAAGAGAGGGCGACACGTACAGTGATCCTATGTAAACTCGATATGTATGCCAGCAGGACTTTAAGAGGGCACGGGCCGACGGGCTCTGTCATCCCTTGCCACCCTAAGGGGGTTAGCCCTATCGTGCTTTCTTGCCAGACCCCTGTGAAAGTAAGTGGGGAACTACCGCTGGTAGGAGGGAGTCCCCTGCACCCATAGGCTTAGGAGAGCTGTAAGTCTACCCTCCAATCAGAGGTTTGGAGGTTCCCCTGAGAAAGCACAGGGGGGGGGGGAGAGCCACCTTCAAAAGGTTATAAACTCCACAAGTCAGTGTGAACGAACCCATCCCGAGTACAAGGGACAAGTGGTAGCAACCCCGCTTATCCCGATCCCGCTGAGAGGTAACGTGCGCGAAGATCACCCAGACTGGGACATTCAACAAGAATGTGCCGAACAGTCTGGGGAACAACACAGTCGTCACAGTAAGGGGCAAGCGAGCGCTCCATCAAATGGCGGTGCGTCCCGCGAGTGTGTCCAATTCGGAGACGACAGAAAGCAACCTGAAGCCGTCGCGGCATTGGGGAGTAGGTCCATGGTTAAGTTCCCCTCGACCGTCTCCCATCTCCTTTGCCAAGCTACCCGTATTCCTGCCATGTAATCGGTGTCTACCTGTGAAATTGGAGGCCGACCAGAGAAAGTTGTAGGGGTGGTTGTATGGAAAGTGAGGAAACAGGGTAAGAAGACAGTGTTAGAAAGAAGAGGCTAAGCTGTGGTTGGACTGGGGGCTGAGTCCCGTCAGCACAGCGGCTAGGGAGGCAAATCGTCTTATCCCTTACGGGGGTGAGAGTGGACACCTCTCCCCCCAGAAGGCTGGAACTTCTCCAGAGTCCCGAAGTGACAATTTGTAAAAGGAAAAATGCAACAACATTCGGAAGTAGAAATTTTTATTTTGAATTTTTTTTTTTTAACTGTGAACATCGATAAATTGATCAAAGACTTTTGTTTTAACAAGTCTTGTGTTGCATAAAAGTAATTGGCTTGAATTCCTGTTCATAAGTCGGTTAATGAAACTAACTTTGTGAATATATTTTTTCCATGTAAGCAGACAGCACTTAAATCTATTTCCTCACCACTTGCTTTAGACCATAGCCTCAACTTTTCTAACAGAACAGAAATTTCTCGGACGTGAGGAGAACCACGGATCATGCGTGATGTTTGATCCTAAAAAAAAGTAATATTGGTAAGAAAAACAGTAGAGGCACATCCTATATTTTGGTTCTTTTAAATTGCATTATTCTATCTTACCTTAAGCCATTTGCGAAGTGATAATGGCCTTGCTTCTTCCAATAATGAATTCGGATTAAGACGAATTTGGGCTAAAATTTCTTTCAATTCACCGATGCCAATATTCGGTGGAGAATCGGGAATGTGCGTAATTTCTGCAGACTGAACTTCGGCGTAGCGAGTATCTGCGAAGGTTTAATGAAGTGTGGGAGAGTAAGAATACCGTCACTTTCACGTCGTAGAAGGGGATAAAATGCGAGACCTCAAGTAATAAATAATTTGAATCAGACCACACATCCAATGGGTCAGGGGGGCGATTCGCTGGTTCAATAAACCTAGAAAAGTTAAATGAACTAGGATCTGGTCGTGGAACTCACACTACCTGATTTGAGTTAAATTTAACCACTTTCCCACAGTGTGGGTTGGTGCACATCAACACTAAACCTACCCGCCCTATCAAGAAGAAAGACTACCATAGTTTTGGTCACGCCAAATTGTCCTTTCATAGCAATGAAGTGCTGGCTATTATATGCTGTAGCATTTCGTCCAGTCATGGATCATCTATGGGTAGAAAGCCCCAAGCAAATCCTCTTCATGCACACCTATCATCCACTTACTCCTCAGCCAGTCCCTTCTCTCTCAAACACTCATTCGCATAATCCACCCATCTGTTACGTGATCTTCCAACCTTTCTTCTTCAAGTGGCCATACCACCTCATTCACGCCATAAACATCTCATACCCAGTCGTTCCTCTTGCATGGTGTGGGAAAGTTGCTAACACGTTTCGAAAGATAAAATCGACTTGCTTACACTGGGCAAGAAGAAAAAATAGTTTGTGTGGAGTGATTTGCTGTTAGGAGAGGGTGATAGTGGGTGAAAAAAAAAGAAGAATCTGGTCCTGCCTTTGAAATTGATTTTAAGTAAGAGTTATGCGATTATGGATTGAGTGAATGCTAAAGGCTTTCAGGGAGTGGAAAACGGAGATACGAGGCTATTCAGTTTCCCCCATTTACTCCGGAGTTGACAGCAATTCCATTGAAGGAAATGACCCTGATCTATTTAAAATTTCGCTTTTGAGGCGTTCTCGAGAAGACCCTCACAGGAATGGTCGTAGACCGCCTAGACACGGAACTCCTCTGAGGGCATCTCCGCCAGAAATTTTGTAAGGAGAGGATCTATAAAGAAAGTGAGAATGTGTAGATGGGATGGAGTGAAACTAAATGGAAGATACATAGTATTTTGACTCCCTACCACTCTTCTGTTACACGGACGGACCCTAGAAACGTTGCGCACACCTTGGGTGGGTCTATAGGTCCATTAAAGAGGCAATGGTTGTGATTGGTGCTAATGCGAGGTTAGTGTAGGTTAGGTATTTAGTGTCATCGTAGTCTAAGTTGAATCTAGAATTGGGGGAAGGTTTATTTTGTGATTGCACTTTTGGAAGATAGTGGAGTGGTCTCATCTTGTTTCTTTGGAGCGGGGGTTCACTTATGATGTTCTTTAAGTGTCTCCAGGTGATAGTAGTTTGGATGAGTTTTATATAAAGCTGTGGTTTATGGTGGTGGGGAGGTTATTGTGCTGGAGTTGGTGTTGTCTCGTAAGAAAGTGTTGGGTTCCTATCATATTTAGATTAGCTCCAAATAGTAAGTTTTAGTTTTGGCGTGTACAATAATGGCCAAAGGTTTTGAGACTAATATAGTTTTTATACAAGAAAATTACTAGAACTAATCAAACATTGCATTTTGTTGTAGATGTTTATAGCATAACTTGCAGGTGAAATATTAAAGAAAATGAGCCCAAACCCATTTTATTAATAGATACAGTCAATATTTACAACAATGTCCATTGTTTTTCAGGACTATCACATCATTTTGGCCTGCTGGAGACCAAACCTTTTTTGCAATATTTTGATGATATTGCTCTATTTTTGTTCACTAGGCACCAGCAAATGCTAACAATTGGATGGCTTGTGTTTATAAACCAACCGTGAGTTTGATTATCGCCCATTAATTATCTATTGGGTTAAAATCTGCCAAATTCCCAGGCTAAGGTAAGGTCCCAAAGAACTCTTATTGCCTTTTCTTTAGTGACAAGGTGAGACATCAGGCTGAAAAATACAGTTATCATCGCCAAATTGGTCCTGAACTATTGGAAAAAGGTGCTGATGAAGTACATTTTGGTACTATTTTGAGTATGTGGCAGTGTTTTGGGGCAATATTATTTGTGGTCCAGCTCTCTTAGATGAGAAGCAGCACCATACATGGAGTGTGTCTGGATGCTTCACTGTGGGCAGGAAACAAGACTCGTAAAAGCGTTCTCCTTTTCTCCTAACGAGGGATCTTTCAGAAACTCCAAACAAATGCAATGAAGTTCCATCAGAGAATATCACTTTGCCCAAGTTTTCAGGAGGCCATTCTTCATATTTCTTACAAAAGGGAGCCTATCCGTAAGGCGTTGTTGAGATGAGGCTTCTTAGCAGCCATTCTCGATTTGAGACCTTTGTTGAAGAGGTTTTTTTTTTGTTTTTTTTAGGAGCCCATCTGGCGATTGGCTACTCGGGCATAGGTCGCCGTAATCATGCCACAGTCTAATACTAGGCTAGATTAACAAACAAAAAAGAAAAGAAAAATTCACAGACCAAATAACAAACATACCAAAAAGCAAAAAAATCAAACAAATCAAAGTAAGCCTGAAGGAAACACGCTCCAGCATCAGGAAAGGAGGCCGCTTCCCCCAGGCGCAGGAACATGCGACCTACAACAGAGTCAAATAAAATGGTGGAGACCTCGCAGTATACACTCCCACTTGACTGAGGACCCACAATAAGACGAAAGTGTGCCAGCAGCCAGAACCTCTGTGGATAGAAGAACAAGTTCAGAAGAGGGTAAGCAGGCATATAATAAAGAGAAGTAGAGATAGGCGGGTCCATTGACGAGTGGCCTGAGTGAGCACCTATTATTGTCATACCCAGGCGGTAGGTTATCCTGGGATGGCCTACGAGCCACCCAGGCACCATGTTTTGCGAACCCAACACCGCACCTGGACGGACTGAACATCCTGCCGAGTTGAGGGAAGAGCTGTAGAGAAAAAAATTGCTGACAGGGAGGGCACTAACCACTTACTCCGGCCCTGTCAGGGTTTTATTCAATCAAGTGTCAAGGCGTCCCTAATTTGGACTCTGATTGGGTGAGAACAATTCATCCTGGTACCGAGTGCAGGTAAACAAAAGGTTGAGGGGAGAGTCGTAGAAGAAAAAAGAAAAAGAAAAAGTAGCGCTGAGAGTTAGCGAGTGGTAAGTGCACCGACATCTTTCTCATGCCTCTTCAGAATTCATGTCAACCGAGTGACAGGACTTCCTTAATTTGTAGTCAGTCCGGGAGGGTGTGCAGCCTCTCCAAGTACTAAGTGTAACAGGATACCCACCTGCGGTCCCACTTCATGATTGCATCCGGGTAGGGTGGTTATGTTTCTCCACTCTGGAATGACCGACCACTCTACAACTCTTTCTCTTGCGCTACAGGGTAGTTTAGTTTTAAAAATGGAGCCTTGCCTGCCACAAGTAGCACATCTCTATGCACCCGAGAATGGCGGAAAGGAGGTGGTCAACTCATTACATGCATGGAAGTGGTTATTGGGGCAAAACCGTTCTTCTCATTAATCGCGCTCCAATGCCAAAGACCCCTCTAGTCTTGGTCTCTTGCGACCTGCAGGCGTTAAAGGGCATTGTTTATAGTAGTTCCAAAGCCTCTCTTCTAACACACTATGAGGTAGCTGGAAAAGTCTTCAAGACTAGACTAAGTGTTTAGGGGATAGGGCACCCCCCTGCAGTGAATGAAATGAGGAGAGCTGGGACAGAAATGTGGAAAGATTTTAGCAGAAGGAGGGAAGGCTAAGCTGGGTCTGGAGGAGGCGCTGAGTCCCGTTAGCACGGCGGTCAGGAAAACATATCGTCGTGAAAAGACCTTAACCAACGGGTTCTGAGAATTATATTTCAATACTAGAAAACGGGTTAGATGGAATGAATGAGCTTAGAGCGCGTGTTACGAAAACCCTTCTTAGAAGGGGACTATCCCAGGGTAATAGTTTGAGAAAAGGATTGGGAAATAGGGGGTTTAAATTCCATTACACCAGAATTATATTCATAATCTCTCTTGTGACTGCCTAACAAAGAGGGTCCAGCACAAATTAAACCCCTAAATCAGTTGCGACCGGTGTGCCATCTTGGAGAACATAAACGAATCCAACACGCCCCCTTTTTAATGAGCCAGGAGGAAAATGCCTCGAACTGTCCAAATTTACGGACGCGAGGTAAATTGGGACTAGTAACGGACTTCTCCTTGGTCATGGCAGACGAAGGATCAGTGGGGAACCCACGACTCAGCTTCATCTAAGATAAAACGGGTCGTCAACATAGGTCTGTCCGATAGAAGGCAGAAAGAGAATGGCCATGGGGGCAGAGAAAAAAGTGGGTAGGCCAAAGCTTCCAATGGGCCATAAAGCACATAGAAGGTAGGTAGGAAGAGTAAGATATAAATGTAGGAGCGCAAATAAATAAAAAAATGCAGGGAAATATGGAATTGGACATCTAAATGTAAACTTCGTCACTCCCAAATGGGTGAGGGTGGATAGTCTTCGCCACTAGAAGGCAAAAGTCACTCCGGTCAGAACCGAAACAACATGGCTGGGGGGGAGGGGGGCACCTGCATTTAATACTGATAAAGCACACTTATCCTTTTGCATCACTTTGAAAATTATATCAGTTTGCCATACTGCTCTTGACTGTCTACATTCGATGTTGTCTCGAAACCTTTTCCTATTCATCATTGAGGTGTTCCATAAGGATCTGGCTTTAGCCCAAGCCTCTTTGAATTCTACCAGTGTGGGCAATCTTACGCCGTCTTGACCTTTTACTTTACTTTTATGTGGAAGAGAGAAATTCACCTTCTTTTCTCCTTTGACTATACGATTGCCAACCTCCTATCCGTGTACAAAGTCATTACAAACTGGCTTTCGGCAAAATATCTAAAGCTCAAGCACCTGAAGACAGAGGTTTTAGTTAGTGGCACTCTTACCATGACTGAGTAGTGCTGTGGCAAGACTCCTACCTAACCCTTTGTGATTTGTTCATATTCCTAGCCTCTTTTAAAACTTGGGTGTCCCTTTTGACGGCGTCGTCTTTCGTGTCTCAAATCGAGGTCTCAAAATCATCTATGAACTTTCTCTTTGGAATCATCGTCGGATTCGTTCACACTTCAATCGTGCCTCGACTACTGTAACACTTTATGACCCTCCTTTTAGTTGGATAGGTGAGAGTACATTTCCTGTTTATGCCCTACGACTAGTCTGACCATATTCGGGTCAACCACAGTGGGTGCCATACATTGTAGATACCCAGGATTCGGATCACACAAACTGTAGGTCCCCAGTGAGAAATAAAATGAACTAAAAAAAAAAGAGCGCAGATCGATGGTTTAATCCATAGCGAATTATTTATTTGGGATAGTTGCCTACTGATCTCCAGTTTTTGTGTGCCCAAGTAGGCTCTGAAGATTTATCTCTTACATAATGGTTTATTTGTGGAAGAGATCTCACGACTGGATAATGATATTCACATAAAGATTAGAAATCTCAAGGGAAAAGGACTTCATTGAGATGAAAGGTGCAGGAAGAGAAGTAGTACTGTGTTTTGCCACCAAACAGTGAGCAAATCGAGTTGCAATCACTTTAATAAAGATGATTTTATTTTCATCAAAATTTAATATCATTTAAAGCAAAGTGTTTTTTCCCTAGATTATCCAGCAGGGGAGTTTACCTTCAAGTAATATATTGAAGCCATTAGAAGTGATGCGAGAATCAGTTATTAGGAGCCCACTTCTTTGCTTTGATGGTTCACGATCCAAGGTCAATATTGTTTGCCAGTCTTGCTCTCCTAAGTTTCTGAAAAATGAAATTGTTTGTTGTGTAAGAATCAACCCTAAATAGTCCTATCCATTTAGTGTGAACAGGTTGTAACATAAATCTTCAAGAACAAATTTCTGGGAGAAGCACTCAAAATTATTAATTTAAACCCCTTGCAAGAACTAATGGAAAAAACAAAGTAAAAGGACCCACCTGCCCAATTACTTGGGAGGGTGATGACCTATATCAATAAAATTTTCTTTTATTGGTCACTTGGAGGGGCCTTAATTTCCTTCATCAACTTTGAAATTTAATATAACTATTACACTGTCATCCATAAGAGGAGGGAGGATGGCAGAAATTATATTGTCTGTAGTTTCACTTCTGTGTCGTGTAAGAGGGTATCCAAGTAAGTTTGGTAAGCTGGGTACCATAGATACTCAGAAATTGGATTATAAAAAAAATATTATAAGGAAAAAGTTCCTTTAGGGAAGGATAAAGAAGAACAGAAAGAAACAAAAATATCTTGTAGCTCATCAATGTCACCTCAACTGAGCTGAATGAGCTGTAGGATCCTTGCTCAGGTGGTTCTTAAGGTGTTATAGCTGTGAGGGCTTAGTTGAGAATGATTTGTGATTGGGACTTGGCGCTCTTCACTTATAAAGAGTGAAAAGGCAACTATCACATAAAATTCTCAGCTAATAGATCAGAAAGCTTAGAATATACCTCCTTCAGCTCGGGTACACTCACTTTTTGCCCCAAAGAAACAAAATATGAGGAACTCTCATAAACAATAGATGGATAGATAAGTATGAGATTTAATTATGAGGGGCAGTCCAGCATACTCCTGTTAATAAAAATTAACTATTGAAATAGGGTATATACTAATGGAACCCCAAATTCAACTAGTAAGAGAACTAAAGTCATTAAACTTACCCTATATTAATATGAATTCTCTCTTTGAGGTGAATGCTGGGAACAATAAATGATTCAGCAAGACTTTTAAACACAATGACTTCATTCAATCCAGCAATATTAATGGCGCAAAGCGAGTTTCCCAGACGATAAATCCATCCATTCATTCCTTTTAAATTGCCAATAACAGCATTGGTTTCAAGTTGAAATCTGTCAAAGGTAAAGCAATGTATGATTGTTCATCAAATAAAAAATACAAATAAGGATATATTTGAAGTCAGGTTTATTAATAGAGCATGGATTATAGATACAAATACCTTTTCCCTCTTAGATCACGCTTTATTCTTTTGAGATCAACTTCAATGCAGAGACACCGTTTCTGGTGATGCCTCAAGGTTGCATGATCAGGCCGAAGCTGCACTTTCCTTTTATCAAGGGTGCTGTTAGGCGGCAAGGTCTTGAGGGAGAGACTACAAAGAGGGTAGGATGATGAACCAATCTCAAATAGTGAAAGATAATTAAGCACCCCTATTTTTGGCAAACATTGTTGTACTGAGGCAGGGGGCCAACCATGTGTGATTTTTTTATTTTATTATTTTTTTAAAAGTTCTAACTTTTCATTTAGGTATGTTTCATTAAACATCATCCAAAGTTACAGATTAATATCTTCAGTATTTACAAATTTAGGACCCCATTAAATCATTTACTGTGCATACTAATACACTGTCAATTTCCTTTTAAATTATTGCTAATACCTTAGGAAATTAATTAAAGCATTATGAGAATGAAACTATTCATTCAAAAATATGATCTAGAGCCGGGAAAACAAAATGTGCCAGTCAGATAAGGATCCGCTTTGTAGTGGATCGTTTGCTCCACAAATTAAATTTAGATTCAAAAACATTATATATTCAGTATTAAATGATCAAGATAAACATAGCAAAAAAGATAACTCTAATAACTCTTACTATGCTTCAGCAATCAGGGGAACCACACAACTCTAATATATAAATATATATAATGAATATTGAAAAATAATCGGGACAAAATGTTAAAACTTTATCATAATAGTAATTCAAATGATTTGAGAAAAACAGTTTTTTCCTGTCCTCAAAACCATTTTTTTTTTTCAAATTAGCATATCTTTGCTATTTTTGGCTGATTTAAAGCAAAGAAAAACTAAACTGCAGAGAATTAAATGTATAATAGCTGTATAGTGCCCTTTATAGAAGAAAATATGTCAGTATTTAATATTACGGTTGGATGATTTTCCAAAAATTCCAATTTTTATAAAAAATAAAATATTTCTTTTAAATTTCTATAGCAATATAAAACTTAAGTTCATCTACTAGTATACAGAAAATCAGAAGATTCTCTTGGGTATGTTAAAAGCCCAACTCTTAAAAAACCTTAAATCTGTAATGTAGGGGGGCTGGCAACCTCATCCTTGTGACCTCGATCACCACTATTTACGGGAGGAGCAAACAACTTTTTTTTTTTAAATATAGAATTAAGTAATAGAAAAAAAATACCATACTAAAATAAGACAAATCTCATAAATCTTTTGACACTTGCTAAGCAAATCAGATGGACCCATTAAGGGTTGGCTGTTTTTTTGCTTCCTCTAGGCCAGGGGTGAAAATGTGCCTATTCATCTTATTCTTTAAAACATATTTCTCTATCTTTTCTATTCATCCTGTTCTTTTAAAACATATCTGTCTTTTTTTAAACTTTTGTTAGCTTTCCCATAATCCTATCTCTTCCATTCACCGTAGAACCCTTTTGTTAACCCTCCTTCAACCCAAGGCAAATGATGGAGATGTTCTAATAACCCATAGTGCTTGAGAAGCAGATAAAGAGACTTTAAGGTCCAAATTTTTCATGCAGGCAAGCAAAGCAGATGCTCCACCTTCCTGCACACCTTACACTTGGGGGGTTATGAAAAATCTTTAAAAAAAAAAAGAACAAAACATTTATCCTTCTCAATTAATGCCACACCTTTACCCCCTTTTGATGTCCTGGCTCCTCCCTGAATTCAATTCGGACCTCCGGCCTAGAAAGATATGGTATTTATTGGGAGTGTAAGTAATAGGAGTGCAAGTGTGGTTATCATATTATAAGATGGATATTGGTTTGCTTGAGTCTGTGCAAAGAAGGATGACTAAGATGATTCATGGGTTGAGGAGCTTACCTTAGTGTGAAAGGCTTGAGAGACTAAATCTTCAAACATTAGAAAGGAGAAGAGTGTGAGGGGACATGAATGAAGTCTTGAAGTGGATAAAAGGTTTTAATAAGTGACACACAACTAAGGTTCATATTTTTAGTGAACAGGATAGGACACAATGGGCTTAAGCTGGAATAGTTTAAGGTTTAGGAGAGAGATGGGTAGAAATTGGTTTACAAATTGAGTGGTAGATGAATGGAATAGGCTCAGTAGTCATGTGATAGAAGCGTCCTCCCGCAGAGTTGTAAGAATAGACTGGATAGATTTATGGATGAGGATGCTAGGTGGGACTGAACTGGGTGATGTGAAGAGGAGCTGGCTTATATAAGCTATTGATTAGCCTTTCGCATTCTTTCTTTTCTTATGTTACCCTGACACTTCTTGGGCATGGATTGATTACCTTACCTTTCTCCTTGAAAGTTTTATGGTCTTAACACTATCCTATCCATTGTCATCAAATCTCAGTGGCCAATTGTGAAAGCACGACTGTCAAGTTTGATCTTAGAACCCAGTCAGATTGGGTTTTCACTATTACACCACTGTTCCCTCCCACTACCTACCTCCACATTATCCAGTCTTACAGTGCCTTCCACGCAATCTATGATCTCATCTAATTTCTTGCCTATCTCCAACTCTTTCGAATTAGACTGCACACCCTGTCGCCATCAGAAGCTCAGTGCTTCATTCAGAAAGATGCCATCTTGCTTACTCCCCCAGATTACTCATGTGGCAACCCACTTCTTGCCACCCTCATTCACTGATATTTACTCACAGCTGAGGTTCTTGTTATTTTTTTTAAGTGCCCATCTAGTGACTGCCATAAAAGGCAAGTCACTGTATTCAAATTTTAGCATAATACTAGGCTACATTAAACACAGAAAACAAAACAAATACACTAAACAAAAGCAAGAAGGAAACATGCCCCCCTCCCCAGAGCAGGAGCATGCAACCAACATATAGCTACTTCTTCAAAAGGATGAGTTGGAAAATCACCAATGGTAAATACTTCTGACCTGTTTATGATGGCACAGCAACAAGATTGACACCTGGACATTCTATCTTGAACATGTGAGATTAAATTTGGCCAGCAAACAGAAGATGTATGTAGGTAGCATGATCAAGACTTTTAATGATGTTTTGATGATGTCCCTCATAAATTCAGTCCAAAATCTCACCACTCATAGATTCAGGAATAACTTTCCTAATCTCCTAACAAATCACCTTGAATTATAAAGTTTTACAGGAAACAATTTTTTAAAAAACTTTTAGGGGCATTCACACTCGACATTAGACTTAATCTTTGATAAGAATTTATTCTCATTTCACACTTCAAAAATCAAACCTACCTTCTGTCAAAATTGATAGCATGACTGCACACAGCTTAAGGAATCTATCGTAAATTGCTTGGAAATTTTAATGTGTTTTATATGAGTACCTACCCTGGAAAGGCGCTGATGTAGTCACAATCAAACAGGGACACAGCTTAACAAATTCACACCTGCTCAAAACTTGCCATGGAGAAGGGGTCTGAGCCAATGTCGACATAAATAAGCGAAATAACTTAAAAATTGATGATAGTGGTCAGAGAGGAAAATGTTGCATTATCAAAGTTTCTCAGCCCTACAGAACTGGCAGAATTATTATGGTTTTTTTCCAAAATTCAACTTTTTTCTACAAAAAGCCAGTGAAACCCATTTCATTGATTGCAAATAGATTTACTTAAGGCACCAACCAACACTGAGCAACTATTTAACTTTTATTTTCAAAAGCCTTAGGTTACTTTGTAAGTATAATTGGTAACACTGAAGGAACAACTTCATTGGAACATTTCAATAAAATCACACCCAGTTGTGTGTCAGTTGGTATCTTGGCTTTAGAGTGCAAATAGGATGTTTTCTGTTATTATATTAACCTGTAATTGTTAATGATAGTGTTTAGTGTGTTTTAAGTAGTTTTTCAGCTATAAATGAATCAAACCAAAATGGGTAAACAGAGTGATTTGCATCCTTGAAAAATTGGACAAATAAATGTTTTACTGAAAGAAACTAAATTAAAAGACAAATAAATAATAAAAAAACCCTAGGTGTTTAAACTCAAACAGTCAGTGTTATTAAGAAAGAAATGATAACAGTCAAGATTTAAACTCCAAAATGGTTGGAAAATATGGTCAAAAATGAAAAAAAACCCTCAACTCCA
This sequence comes from Ceratothoa steindachneri, assembly GCA_963969495.1. Classification (NCBI taxonomy): domain Eukaryota; kingdom Metazoa; phylum Arthropoda; class Malacostraca; order Isopoda; family Cymothoidae; genus Ceratothoa; species Ceratothoa steindachneri. Next base: position 16,587,005 of record OZ018324.1, on the reverse strand, counting down.
AGAATAGGTAGAAAATTAATACCAACAGGCTGTTAAGAACATCTTGCAGAAAGATTTCTATTGATCTGGCAGTAGAGGGTGTTAGCCTTGCCCCAAGAACAGTGAATGACAGGCTTTTGGAAGCTGGATTGAAATCATATTGCCCGAGAAAGAAGCCTTGACTCATGGAAACAATGATAAAGGCATGCTATTCCTGGAGTGGAATTCAGAACAATGGGGAAAGATAAGAATGACACATCTAGCTAACAAGTCACCTGTAATTTATAAAAAAGCAACTATCCCTACTAGTACTAATTTTAACAGTGCTGCATTTTTGTAATGGCTCCAATTTTTTCAAACCATAAAGTTTATTTGATGATTCGTTACTTCAATGGCTTTTCCAATACTTCCATGGCTGTTCAACTACTATGCTGTATTTTCTACTATTGCAGGTAGTTTTCTCTGATGAATCAACCATTGCAGGGCAAGATGACCGCATGCAGAGTGTAAGAAGGCGGCCTGAAGAAGAATTTATAGCTGAATGTTGGTAGAAAGCAGTAAAATTTCCAATGAAAATCATGGTGTGAGGAGCCATTTTGGTGCATGGAAAGTCAATTGCACATTGTTGAGAAAACTATCAACCAAGAAAAGTATGGTGGCAGACCTTGGATATTCCAACAAGACTCAGCCCCATGTTATACAGCAAAATCAGTGAAGGCATGGTGTGGACAAAATGGAGTTCAGCTGCTTCCATGGTGTGGACAAAATGGAGTTCAGCTGCTTCCATGGCTCAGAAATTCCCTGGACATGAACCCGATTGAGAGTTTATGGTATGTGTTGAAAGATGAAATACATATAGAGCCCATTATGACCAAACAGCAACTTATATGCCGTCTCATTTAAATGAATCCAGGAAATGTGCAAAATATTGATCAATGCCATGTTAAAGCACTCATGGATGCTATGGGTGGCCAAACTGCTTACTAATTAATGTAGAAGATTTAAAACTGTGCCAATGTGTCAAAATAAATCTATTTGTAATCAATAAAATTAGTTCCACCAGTACTGTAGATGCTTAGGTTTGGAGCATATATTTTAAACCAAGAAAAAAGTACATACAAGGACCATAGGGAATGAAAAAAGCTAAAACTGAACTCTCTTTTAGTGCAAGTATAGTTAGAAAAATATATATATATATATAAAAAAACACTTACTTTTTAAATTTTAATCCTTTGGATTCATTCGCTTTTTCTTCAAAAAATTGTTTGGTTGCAGCATCAGCATTTTTCCATCTGGTTGCCAGTTCTTGAGCAATCACAGTGAAATCTACTCCAGGATTCTCTTCTATCACTAGAAATAAGTAGAATAACTTATATTACCTTTACAATTTTCTATAACAGGGAATTTTAAACAGAGCTGAGCTCATGATCATTTATAGTGGTAGGAATAAAAGATCAATAAAGAATCTAGGACAAAGTGAGAGATAAACTTTGTGGATTACAAAGCACTTTTCAGTGGGACAGGTGGATCCCAGGAATGTCACCACATGCGCCAGGGGGTTACTCATTGAGGTGATGTCATGCGAGTTTTATGCTTGTGCAAGATTAGGGGAGTCATGTCACGTTGGTCAAGGCTAAATCTTATGCAAGTTGGTGTTGGGGAAATATTCATTCTATAATTGCATTTTGGGCTAATAGAAAAATACCCTCATCTTTTTTTTTTTAAAAATGTTGAGGGCCCAGCTAGCGAATGCCTACTAGGGCAAAAGTTGCGATACTCGCATCATAGACTACTACTAGGCTAGATTAAAAAACAAATAATATGTAAATAACAAGGTAAATGTGGAGCCATGCTGTAGGGGTGAAAAGAAAAAAGTGAAAGCGGTTGTGTGTGGGAATAGTTAATATGTATGTATGTGTGTGTGTGTGTGTGTGTGTGTGCATAGTCTTGGTGGGTGGGTAGTCAGAGGTGAAGCCCAGTTCGTGGGTGGCACTAGTAATGCACAGTTGTTTACTACACATTTGTGTTATTAGAGTGTGTTGTTTTCGTTGCTGTATCCGACTGTGTTGTTTGTTTTTTGTTCAATTTACAGGTTCTTTCTTGAAATGTGATTGTGTAGTGCATCAGACAAATGCGCTGGATCAACACAGAACTACCGGTGAGTTTGAGCCGCCACAATCTCTTGTTTATATTCCACAGTAAAAAAAACTAAAGGCAACAAGGTGAAAGCACGCTCCAGGCTCGCCTAGGAACATGCGAACTATAACAAACAGTTAAATAAAGTAGAGGAGGGCAGCCTCCTTCGAAACGTAGTATAGTCCGCAAGTCTGTGTGCACGAACCAGTACTGAGTACAAGGGATAGGTAACGTGGGCAAAGATCGCCCAGACTGGGACATTCAACAGGAATGTGCCAAACAGTCTGGGGGACAACGCAGTCGTCGCAAGAAGGCGCGTCCAATTCGGAGATGACAGAAAAAAAAGTGAAGCCATCGCGACTTTGGGAAGTAGGTCCATGAGAACAGTCGCGGCGCAATGGCACGCAACTTCAAGTTCCCCTCGACCGTCTAACATCTTCTTTGCTAAGCGGCCCATATTCCTGCCATGTAATCGGTGTGAGTAAGAGCGTAACGCTGGTCTGGTTGCCCAGTCATCTCGACTCTTTGGCGCCCTCATTCCCCGAAATTCCTACACGGCTAGGCACCCAGCAGAAGATAATATAGACATCTGCCCGGCTCGCCAAAACCGTGGCATCAGGGATATCGCCAGGAAGGCAAATCCACGTGCCCCTTATGGGGTATTTGTGCCACAATGTAGGCATTGTTTATAGAGGTTCTAAAAGTTTATCTTCTGAGGCAGCATAATCTCCTGCACAAAGCAGTGTATTACAACCAGCTTGGCTGTGAAGACAGACACTGTCTTATACACTCAGAACACTAATAAACAACTTCAAAGACAACACAAAGAAACATCAAAAATTCTATATAGACTTAATTCACTACCCTAAATGATGCATCCCCAATCCAGGGACAAACCATATGTAAAACAAAATACACAATACAAAAAGTGACCTCTATATTGTAATTCATGTACAAAAACCACCCTCATGCTGAAACCAAAGTTCTCTATATCAAAGACTAGCTAAACATCATAGGCACACAATTCTTCAGCAAGCTGAGTTACTTGGCACCATGAAAAATTATCCACTTAATGACTAATTAGCCAACCTTTCCTTAACCTCACTGATCCACAATACAATGGAACAGATGCACACCTCCTTCTGCAGCATTGTACTTCAAAACCAACCACAAAACACCTTACTCCAAATCCAACATAACCAACCCTTCCCATGAATATAAGAATAAAAATACCCCCCCTCCCTCACCATACAACCTGAAAACACTGCGAACATCTATTAATATAACCTAACATAATTCAATGGATAGCAAAAGCCACATGGACCAATCAGAGGTCATCTAATGCATTCAGCTAATGCCTACACATTTCATAGCTAAATTCGGTATTATCCCTTCCCATGTTAACATTTTTTCTGGTTAAAATTTATCTACCACTTTTGTGCCTAACCTAATAACTTATTTAAATCACTCTGTACTGTAAAGTTATTTTCACCTTTATTTACTACAGTTGCCAATTTTGTGTCATCAGCAAAAATTGTCCCTTTGCTATTTACACCCACTCCAAGGAGATTTATATAAACTAGCAATAATAATGGACCTGTCTAAAACATCTCTTGGAAGGACCATGTGGGGCAACAAAGAAGAAAGCCTTCTTACCTTGTTTCCGCTTTGATTTTGCAAAGAGAGAGAAAGGCGTTTCAGCTTTTCGTAAGGAAGATGGCAATGGTGAGCTGTTTGGTGGACCGAGTTTCAATCGTTTGCCTGGATTCTCAAAATGATGCTTTGCATGGGGACTGGAAATGGAATTCCATTTTCTTTTGACATCCATTTCTAAAGGAGACAATTCAGCCTTGGGAGCAGGAAGTGGATTCAAAATTTGCACTGTCTGTTTGGTGGAGGAAATCTTTGTTATGGTAATGAATACTTACTATGGAATGCATATTTATGTGCATTTGCAAATTGAAAAGCTACTGCAGAATGCACATATATGTATTTCTCTTTTTGAGCTACATTCTGCAGAGAGCACATATTTAATTTATAAGTTCTGATTGGGTGATAATTTGTAACCAGATCATCATCAACATGCTGAGTGCTTAAAAGAAATACTAATTATGAAATAAATGCCTTATTACCCCAATTGGTGTCTGACATTGCCATGTGCAATAATATATATATTTTTCATATTGATATTGGGATAGACCAAGCTATCATTGCAAAGTGATTCAGTTAATGACACGAATATAGATGAAGTATTGGATTGTTCAAAAACCAAAGTTGAAATCTTATCTCTCCAGAAGCACAATAACAAACACACCAATATTTTATGACATGATAAAGAGGGATAGATTTTTGTGGATCCTTAGGTTTTTGCATTTTTCCCACAGTACTGATGCAAATAACAAATTGTATAAAATAGGAAATTGCTAAGCCTATATAAACAAAGTTTTAACTTGCTCTACATTCCTTTATGTGATATTTTTATCAATGAAACCTTATTACTGTGGAAAGGAAGATTGAATGGGAAGATGTATATTTGAATCAAAGGAGCAAGATTTGGGGTAGAATCTTTCATGCTCTGTGAAGTCAAAACAGGTAGTGTGTATGATTTTATAGAGTAAACAGGTGAGGGAACTAATATTTCTATAAATCTAGTTGATAATGACCAGACAAAACAGAGCCACTTAACAAACATTGTTCTATCTTTAATGGAACATTTTTTGGATAATCTCTTAATTTTTCACAATTTCAATAATATTTATCAATTTGTTAGGTGAATTAGGTGGTAATAAATCTGCACAATAGACATATGTATATAGAAAGTACAATAAGCAATTAAAATAAGCAAAATGCAAAACAATGAAAAATAGATGAAATTTGCAAAAATAACTGCAGTGATGCTGTTTTGAATGTGAAATCCTGCAGTTAAAGAGTTAACTATGAGAAATCACTTGGATTGATGAAACCAAATTTGCAGCATTTTCGGATGTGGGCATTGGCATTTGTCAATACTAGAGATTATATAAATACAGAAAATAAATATAATGTAGGGAAAATAATGAGAGAATAGACTAAATACATCGATAAATCTAGAAAAAATTGATAGGTGCACCCAACAACAAGTTTAGTTTCCCCATGAAATGGTCACAATAATATGGTCAAGAGAGAAACGACTTTTCCCAAAATATTTTGCATTCTCTCTGCTGGTTTGTCATGTCCCCTTATCTCTGGCACTTATGTCCATCCGTCTTGTTCTGTACAGGAAAGATAACTTACACACACAAAATTAAGAGCTAAATTATTTGTCTATTTTTAGAACAAAAAAGAAATAAACTTGACAAACTATCCCCCTCACCCCACTTCCCAATAACTTAAACAAATCCATGACCTAAACAGGTGAATCAATACTCTTATTTACATCAAACAAGAAAGTTGGGAACAATACCTTCAAAACAAAGCTCCCAACTCTTGCAAACAATAAAAAAAAATTACATCAGACACCTAACCATCATCACCAGAGACAAAATTCATAGGCCGAACAAAAAATATAATTTGCTCACGACTCCAGGTCCAAAATCAGCTACTACAGTAGGAAAACATAAAACCTAAGCAAATTGTACACCTGTCCCCCCCCCATCTCCACCCAAGACATTGCTCTCCTCATTAAATCACTCCAAAACTCGCAAGCTGAAGGTCCAGACCACATCTTAAACATCTTGGCCCCAGGGTCATATCTGCACTCACATCTTCAATCACTTTTGATTATACAACATAATCACACGCATCTGGAAATATGTATGTTCATCATTCCTATCTTCAAACCAAACATAGGTCCCTACCTCCTACCGAACTATCGCAAACACTAGAAAAACTAATCTTTAACACAATTAACTCCATTACCTATCAAACATTACTTAGGAGAAAAACTCCACAACCACACTGACAATCCTAGCAACATACATCTTAGAAGGATTCAACCAAAACCATCCACCACAGTGCAGTCATTATAATAGACATTAGTAAAGCCTTCAACACTATCCTATGCCACATCCTCATACAAAGACATCGGCCATCAACTATAACGATGACAAAAAGTGGATAAACTATTGAACAGACATGGCCAACTCTTCCAACATAGAGCACAGTCCAAAAGGAAAAAGCTCCCTAAAGGTGCCATCCTTACCTTACACTCCATTTAACCTTCTTGTGTGTGGTAAACCCCTCTCTGTTACCCAAACATCTAGGCAGATGGCTTTCACTTGCATCCCAATCAACCTCAGCTACCTACAATGCTTACAAAATTGGTTGACAAATAAACAATGTCAACCTCCCTCACCAAAAAAACAAAAACAAGTCACCCTCATTACATCTGACCTAAAACAAACTATAATCTACACATCTTTCTCCATAGCAAACGTTTGCACCTTAAACATGACAACAGACTACTGGGTGTTACCCTAGAGCCACATATGCCAGCTTAACAACATACAAAACACCACCTCAAAAGCTATGTCCAAAATTGGAAGAAATGTGAGTAAAAGTTGATTTTGAATTTGGAAACAACAAGTTTACGGAAGATTGTTCAGGTGTGATGAAACAATTGAGTGAATCGACTTGAAAAAAGAAGAGTGCTTTGATTAAATCAAATAAGTCGGAATGTGGCTTTTGAGAAATTGAAAACATTTATAGCGAATGACAGAGCTTGCATATTATGATCATAAGAGAATGGTCGTATGCTTAAGGTTTATATAGATGTAAGTGGTTATTCTATGGGCATTATAAAAATAAAAATTTAGGAGCCCATCTGGCGACTGCCTACTTGGGCATAAGTCGCAGTATTCAACACAGACTACTACTAGGCTATATTAAAAAACAAATAATATGTAAATAACAATGATAAATGGGGGGGGGGGGGAGCAAGAAGGAAGCACACTCCACATCGTGGGTAGGGCCGCCTCCCTGCAGTGCAGGAACATGCGACCTACGTAAAGGTAAAATAAAGTGGAGGGGGCCAGCCTCCTATAAAAAGTTGTATAGTGCGCAAGTACGTGTGCATGAACCAGTCCAGAGTACAAGGGGCAAGGGGTAGCAACCCCACTCAGGTACCATGCGTGAAGATCACCCAGAGTGGGACATTCAACAAGAATGTGCCGAATAGTCTGGGGAAAAACGCAATAAGGCAAGAGGTCCATCAAATGGCCGTGCTTCCAATTTGGAGATGAGAGAAAACAACCTGAAGCTGCAGTGGCATTGATGGGTAGGTCCATGGGAACAGTCGCAGCGCAATTGATCAAAAGGAAGCAAGTGATATCGTATGTATCAAAAGTGTTTGGTGCAGCAGAGCATGCATATTTGACTATTGAGAGGAATTGGTGCATTATTTTTCTGTTTGGAATCATTGAGACCTTTTTTTATATTGAGTGAAATTTGTAATGTGAACAGATCATTAGCATTTACTGTATTCACAGCATATGAGGATGGTTGATAACAGGCATGCTAGGACAATGGAAGATTTGTGTGATTTTAGAGTGTGGAGTATTTGAGAATGTGGATTTGATGGCAAGATTACCAGGTAGTGCAAATGAAAGTGCAACTGGAGGAATAAATCCTGAGGATTCCGCTGAAAGAACTAACTGTTGGGAAGCTATGTGAGGATGCTGGTAATTCTATGTTTGAGTGTACTTTTGGTTTGCAAGACTTGACTAATGAAGTATCGTTATGGAAGAAGCATGTAGAAGACCCGATCAGTTCGGTATGAGTAATATGAACAAGTTGAAGAAACAAAGGTGATGTGTATGTCAGGAGGTGTTAGTGGTTGTAAGTTGTTTGATGTGACAGTGTGTATGCATTATGAAGGAGAGAAGCCTGTGGTGTATCATGGTAAGTGTGTGAACAGTAGGAGTGGATGTGAGCTGCATTTGTAATGTCTAAATAGGGTACATTATAATTGGTTAATGGAAAAAATAATTATGTACCAAAGTTAGTGAATGAAGTTTCCAAGGAGAGTGTTTGTGCTTATGATGATGATGGTGTAGGTGCTGTTGTGTTTATATTGAGAGTATGAAAGTTGTGAGCCTGGTGTGTTAAAATGAGATTGAAGAGAGGGTCCATATTATGTTAATAAATAAGAAAAGGTATTGAGGAATGATTGATATCAATTCACAAATTTCTTTGATGAATGTTAGAAGTGGTGTGTGATGCAGAAAAGCTGAGTTGGAATATACCTAGGTGAAGCATTATGTTTGCAATTTCTGGTCTGGATTGGGAAATGGAAATGTGATAGAATGAGAAGAGGTGAGCTTGGAGTAAGTATCAGAAAGTTGGAGAATGTGATGCATGAAATTGTCATGTTTGGCAAGAATGAACTAGATTATTGATTTTTTTGCTAGGGACTGACATTTTGCAAAGGAATGTGATTTCAGTGGATTTGGGAAATGAGTGCTTCATTGAAAGCTGCAATAGTTGTGGTAAACTTGCGGACTGAACATATATGCTTAACTGGATTTGCAGGGTTAGTGAATATTGATACAAATGAAGAGCTATTGATGGCTCATGATATTGAAAGTATGCAAGAGTAATGTCCAATTGTGCATGGGGCTGGAAGATGGTGGGGTAAGGAGTGTGCTATATGAAGAATGTACAGTGGCGGCAACAAAAAAAGTGACATTGAATATTGGCAATAGAAATCGATACATAAAATCGCTTTCACGATTTTACTTGCCAACAAGCCAATGAAAAGGGGCGGGGCTTATGCCACGAGTGGATGACTCTCCTGAGCTAAGACAACAGAACTGCGCTTTATTGGAACTCACTGTCTCGTTTGAGCTCGTACAGTGAGGTTTTGGTGTACAACGCTCCAGCGTGCTGATTTCCTGCATTCGTGCCTACATTTGACGTGCTATAACTTCTGTGCAAGTGAATACAATGGGGCGGAAAAAGCTTTCTATGACAGAGAAAAGCCGTGCCTTGACCCTATTAGAGCAGGGAAAGTCTTTTATTGATGTAGCAGCAGATTTAGGAACCTCAAGAAATACGATTTATCGCCTAAAACGGGCAGCTGAGTTATTGCCACCAGGTACCATACCAAAGAGGAAGGAGGGCACTGGTGCAGCTAGGAAGACATCTCCAAGGACTGATAATATCCTAAGGCGTGAAGTGATGTCAGACCCTTCTGTAACCTCCGCTTCAATCAAGAAAAAACACCCAGACCTTCTCCAGAACGTCGCCCTCAGGACCATCCGTCATCGCTTACAGAAGGACTTAGGCCTACCGGCTCGCCGCGCTGCCAAGAAGCCACTTCTTACCAAGGCTATGAAGATGAAAAGGCTCAATTTTTGCAAGACCTATAAACATTGGACAGCTGCCCATTGGAAGAAGGTGATGTTCAGTGATGAGAGCACCTTTAGGCTGGTCAGAGGAGAGTCAAAGATCGTGCGTCGTCCCAGCAATGTGTCTCGGTATGACCCAAAATATACCGTGAAAACTGTGAAGCACCCTGATAGTGTGATGGTGTGGGGTGCCTTTAGTGGAAACAAGGGCAGAGGAGGTCTGTACTTCCTTCCCAAGAATGTAACCATGAGGGGGACTAACTATCTCGAAGTTTTGAAGCAGCACATGCTGCCATTTTGGGAAATTCATCGGTGTGAATTTTTCATGCATGATGGTGCCCCTGCTCACAGGTCCCAGTTAGTAAAAAGGTTCTTTAATGATAATAATATTAGTGTTTTGGAGTGGCCTGGTAATTCCCCGGACCTAAATCCTATTGAGAATGCTTGGAATCTGATGAAATCCAAAGTTCAAGAGACAGCATCCGGCAGCATCAAGGACCTGATAGAATCACTGAAGAAGATCTGGGTTACGATCGACCCCACCTACTTCGCAAACCTCGCTGAATCAATGCCCAATCGACTCAGAATGGTCATCAAGTGCAAGGGCAACATGACCAAGTATTAACTTTCATGAAATATTCATAATAAAATATGTAAGTTACATTTTTCTGTTTCATTTTCCCCGAATTGTCACATGTCACTTTTTTTGTTGCCGCCACTGTAGTATGAAAGAATTTAAAAGGTTGTTCAAAAGTTTGTCTTATGTAAATATGTGGTTTATTTTGTGTGAAGAATAGGTAATAATGCTGTGTATCTTCCAGTATTTTTAGTTTCTGGTATACTTAAATTTTTTCAGAGCTAACCTGGTGATTGCTTACTAGGGTATAAGTTGGCGTAGCCTAATGCTTGGCTAGATATTTTATTTTTAAATGCAAAAGATACCAAAAAACAAGGGGGAAGAAAGCAAAGAATAAAAAGAAGGAAGCACACTCCAGCATCTGGGAGAGGCCTGCCTTCTCCTGGCCTAGGGTCATGTGACCAACACCGAAGAGTCAAATAAAATGGAAGATCACCCAGATGGAACAGTAGACAATGCAGCCATTGTAGTTAAGTGCAGGGGAACACTCCATCAAATGGCAATGCATCCTATGAGTGTGTCCAATTTGAACTCGGCAGAAAGCAGCCTGAAGCTGTCTCAGCTTTGGGGGTAGGTGGTACGATTGGAGTAGCAAAATTGGGCACGAGAGGTTTTGATATATGTGTAAGAACAAGCTATGGGAATGCATCAAAGTATGTGTTTAATCCATTTTTAGGAAAATTTGTGAAGGGTGTTAGGAGGGAAAGTATCAGTTATCTAGATCTGGCAGACTTCTATTTTCTTGTCTATATAAATTACCTCATACTTCCAAACATTTAAATCTTACCATAAAAACAATATTTTGGCATAAGAATATTTAATTAATTTATAGCTACTATTAATATTTGAGTTTACCTTAATTATCCTAGATATAGTAAAATATTCTACAGAACTGCAGTGGAACCTTGCATTACAAGTTTAATTCATTCTATGACCAAGTTCATTTTACAAATGAATTTTTCCCTCTTCACACCCTTCACAAATTTTCCTAAAAAATAATTTTTTTAGGGGTTTTAAAACAGAAAATGTGTAGTTACAAGACTAATGACAAATATAACGACATAATAGAGTTAATGGAAGGTGCACAGTGAGATGAACAATGACCTTTGAGATAGCCTGCCTGGCTGGCTTTCTCGAACCAGGGATGATGGGTTCATTACGGTTTGAGGAGGATCCCCCCCCCCCCCCCCGGATAACTAACAAATTTTCCATTTTGGGTACCGAGCAAGATGATGAATCTGAAGTTTGACTTGTAGGGGGATTCTATTATTAGGGGCAAACTTGAGGAATCTTGTTGATTCAATGGAAGATTTTACAAGTGGAGATACCCAAGAAATAGCTTATATAATACCTATCAGTACTAATAGTGTTTTATGTACAAGGTCTGAGGAACTTTTAGCAAGGTACCATCTACTGATGAAGAAGCTGAAAGGTGTGGGAATGTGGCATTTACAGGTATCCTTCCCAGAATAGGTGCGGCAAATGTTTTCTATGGAAGAGCATTCTATATTAACAACTCTCTTAAAGTTTTTGGCCAGGAAGAGGGAGTGTACTTCATCGATTTGTGGGATGATTTCTATGACAAGTGGAGCTATTCTAGCGAGATAGCCTTCATCTAAACAGGGTGGGCGGGGCAAGGCTGGGAAGAATAATTAACAATTCGCTCATAAATTTTCAGACAGAACAACATAGGAAAGTAGAGAGCACAAAGGGAAGAGTGGCTCACCAAGCCGCAATAATGTACTCTTCTGAAAAATAAATTGACATATCTACTACTGTAACATGTGTAGTATTCAAAATAAACTTGACATTTAAATGTTTAGTGCACTTGGGCAACTTCGATTTTATAGCAATAAAGGAATCATGGGCGGAGACATCTAGGCAAGACTATATCAATGAATTGCAAATACCAGGGTATAAGCTAAAGGCTGTACGCATAAATAAGGTAGAGGAGTACTGCTGTACACCAAAAATCATATACCTAGGTTTAGCTGAAATTAAAATTGACTCTCCCAAAGAAGAAGTTGAGGTAATATGCGCCAAAATCAAATCAAATGGTTTTCCAATAAATATCTTTGTAGTGTATAGACCCTCACCAGAACAGATGATTGACACAGAATTATATAACATTAAAAATAATTGCACTCTATTAATTGAGAATTTAAATTGTAGAAATATTAACTATGAAATGTTTAATGTGGATGGGAAAGAGCAGAGGCTATTGGAGTTTATGGAAGAAAACTATTTAATACAATTAGGCAATGAACCAATCCGAGAGGAAAATATCCTTGACGTAATTCTAAGTAAGAAGGTTAATCTGACCTTGGGTATTATTAGTATTGGGAAGGTATGGGTTCCAGTGATCACAAATCAATAGAGTTTAAAATTAATATAAATCATAACAAGGAAAATAATGAGCGAATGTGGGTGTGTGTTTGAAGGGCCATTCTCCCACCCTTTTCCCAATACCCTCTCCCTCCCTCTGTGCGAACAGGTGTGTGTGAATAACTGACATTTAAATTTTGTTGTTTTTTTTTCTATTTTTTTTTATTGATGTTTGTTTTCTCTTATCAGGGATTGTACTTGTCTAAATAAACTTTTATCAAAAGATTAGAGTTAGATAAAAAATAAGTTAAAAGCATAATATATATATACATTTCAAAAGAACGATCAATGAATTGCAAATACCAGGGTATAAGCTAATCAATAAAGGCCGTACGCATAAATAAGGTAGAGGAGTACTGCTGTAAACCAAAAATCATATACCTAGGTTTAGCTGAAATTAAAATTGACTCTCCCAAAGAAGAAGTTGAGGTAATATGCGCCAAAATCAAATCAAATGGTTTTCCAATAAATATCTTTGTAGTGTATAGACCCTCACCAGAACAGATGATTGACACAGAATTATATAACATTAAAAATAATTGCACTCTATTAATTGAGAATTTAAATTGTAGAAATATTAACTATGAAATGTTTAATGTGGATGGGAAAGAGCAGAGGCTATTGGAGTTTATGGAAGAAAACTATTTAATACAATTAGGCAATGAACCAATCCGAGAGGAAAATATCCTTGACGTAATTCTAAGTAAGAATGTTAATCTGACCTTGGGTATTATTAGTATTGGGAAGGTATGGGTTCCAGTGATCACAAATCAATAGAGTTTAAAATTAATATAAATCATAACAAGGAAAATAATGAGCGAATGTGGGTGTGTGTGTGAAGGGCCATTCTCCCACTCTTTTCCCAATACCCTCTCCCTCCCTCTGTGCGAACAGGTGTGTGTGAATAACTGACATCTAAATTTTGTTGTTTTTTTCTATTTTTTTTATTGCTGTTTGTTTTCTCTTATCAGGGATTGTACTTGTCTAAATAAACTTTTATCAAAAGATTAGAGTTAGATAAAAAATAAGTTGAAAGCATAATATATATATACATTTCAAAAGAACGCTGGTGAGGAGTGTAGTCAGATTAGAGACTATTTGCCGAGTTCGAGCATGGAGTGCAGACTGTGTGGACAGCAAACTTCTAGCGGAGGTTGGAAAGACTACAGCTTCTACCCCCGCCCTGACAGGAAGGTTTGCATCACCTCTCATTGAAAGCCTCGACCATACCTGGTTTCCCCACCCCTTGTCCTGAACCAAGAACTATACAGCCTTAACTAGCCTCGCCCTAACTCGCGAGTGATACCCCTGTACCCCCCTTTTGCCATAAAAGCAATATATGGTGTTGATTAAAATATCTTGTAGCGTTCAGTTTTTTTTGCGCACACAATGTGTTTGACTCAGTACCGATTGGTGTTATTATATAAATTTTTTCTTTGTCCGTTGTAAGTTTTTTGTATCTTGTTTTGGGGGGGATTGGGTAATTTTGGCCTTGTTGTGTGCATACATTTTTTTTCTCATTGAATTCTTATAAGAAAATTCAATTCTCTATCTTGTAAATATTATGGTATTTTTTTGTAAGTAAAGGGACTGTATATACAATCCGTTTCATTCTCCTTCGATTTCTCACATCTGAATTAGTGCAGGAAGTGGGTTGGATAGATTGGGGTTAGAGTGTAGGTTCAGTGCCCGCTACATTTGGCGCCCGAATAGGGACATGAGATCTCGAAACTGGGAGTACTGTTAGGATTAGATTGCAGTTCACACCCAATTAGAGTGACAGGTAGTTGGTTGTTTTTCACCTTTTTCTATCTTTTTACTAACCTGGGAGGATGACTTCTGTGGAACAGGGCCTCCATGATGAGATCGAGAAACTGAGGTTGGAGTTGAGGCAGAAAGAGGAGGAATGTATGATGTTGAGGAGCGTGATTGAGGGATTGAAGAGTGATAGGATGAGTATGGATGAGAAGACAGAAAGGATGTTTTGGGTGTGGTAAGAAGGGGCATATGATAATGGATTGCTAGGAAAGTGTGAGAGTGCTTTGAATGTAAAGAAAGAGGCCATTTGAATGTTGGAGCGACTGCTGGAGGAAGTATGAAGTATACTTGTGGTAATTGTGGAAAGGCTGGTCATTATGCGAGGATGTGTCGTGACCAGAGAAATGTATGTAGTTATTGTGCGGTGGAAGGACATTCAAGTGAAAAGTGTTGGATTAGACTGAGAGTGCAAGGTGTGAATGGAAAGTCGAAGCAGGAAACTGAATTGTAAGAGAGTACCTGCTGAAGTATCCTCTGGGTGCATGAGTGAGAGTAATGTGTTGGTAAGTCTGTTTAGTGCAAAAATGCTGTCTGGTAGGAAGCATGAGTGTCTGTGTGTGAAGGTGGAATTGAATGGGATTGAGTGTTTGGCTTTAATAGATTCTGGATGCAAGATGAGCTTGGTGTATAAGGATGTATATGACAAGGTGAGTGATAAAGCCCTCCTGTCTGAGTGTAAGGGTAGTTTGGTAGGGATTGGTAGTATGAGAGTACCTGTGATTGGAATGATGAGGTCAGCTGTTCGAATGCATGGTATGTTGATGAATGAGTGTGAATTCTCTGTGATTGATAAGGTAAGTAGTGAGTATAGTGTGATTTCGAGGTATGATTTCATGAAAGTGAACCGTATGGTTGTGCATCCTGCGAGTGATCAGATTGAGAGAAAAATTGGTAAAAATAAGGTGTATAAGTTGTAAGGGAAAGATGGTAGTGTTTTGAGGAGTGTGTTTACCAGTATTGAGGTGACTGCTATGGAGAGTGTAAGGCTTGTGAAGGGTGAAAGGGTGTCTATTAGAGTGAGTTGGAGTAAGGATGTTAGTTTGGATATGGGTGAGAATACTGTGATATTGGATGGAAAGGATGCCTGTTATAAGGTAAGGCGTGTTGCTTGTGTGTTTGATGGCTTGATGAGAATGAATGATCCTTTTGTATGTGTGCAGGCAGACCCCAGTGTGAAAGGGCAGGTGAGGGGGATCCAAGTCGGAGATATAGTGGGTCACCTCTCCACTCTCAGTGAAGCAGGTATGGATGATTGTACAGATGTCAGGGTGAATGTTGCAAATGAAAAGACGTGTGAATGGACGTATAATGAAGTGAAGAGCATGGTGAAATTGGATGGATCTTTGACTGAGTATGAAACGGAGGATGTGTATCGAATGATATTTGAATGAAAGGGAGCCCTCAGTAAGGGTGATATAGATTTTGGGGTTGCAAAACTCCCGGAATTCAAGATTGTCCTGTAGGAGGACGCCCTAATCTATCAGCGAATGGGGCATTTCCCACGTCTGGTTGCTGATGATTAAGGAGCAGTGTGTGGAATTAGAGCGATTGGGGGTGATTGAAGAAAGTGAGAGTGCATGGAATAGTCAGATTGTGCCTGTATGTAAGCCAGATGGAAGATTGCAGTCTGTGTGTGGATTATCAGAAAGTGAATGAAAGAACTGTGAAAGAGAGGTTTCTGATGTGTGTGGTATCGAGTGTGTGTATAGTATGCGTGGGATGAAGTGGTTTATGAAGCTGGATTTGGTACAGGGATATTACCAGATGCTCATTGCTGAAGAGAGCCGGCCGGTGAATGCCTTTTCCTCTACAAAAAGGCATTACCAGTTCCGGAACCTCAGCTTTGGGTTGGCTAATGCTCCCGGAGCCTTCCAGCAGGCGATGAATGTTGTGTTGAGTAAGTTTGCAAGTAAGAATGTGATTGCGTTTATACATGATATTTTGATTATGACTGAGACTTTTGAGGAGCATATGAGATTGGTGAATGATGTGTTGAGAACGTCGGAGAGTGTTGGTGTGAAGGTGAAAGTAGCGAAGTGTGAATGGTTTGTGAAAGAAGTGGAATTCCTAGGGCATATGGTGAGTGAGAATGGGTTACGAAAGTCGCCTAAGTATGTTGAGAAGGTGTGAATGTTTCCGAAACCGGTGACTGTGAAGCAACTGAAGTTGTTTTGGGGTTTGATTGAGTTCCAGCGAAAGTTTATATGTGATTGTTCTGGTGTTCGTAAGCCTCTGACTGAGTGGATGGGCAAGAAAGGTAGTATGATTGTCAGGTGGAATGATAAGATGAATGAGGCATATGAGAAACTGAAAGAGGCAGCGGCTGAAGATGTTGAATTGGCGTACCTGGATTATAGTGTGAACGCTAAAATGCTTGAATTGTATACAGATGCGAGTGGGTATTGTATGGGAGGTTTTCTGATGCAGGAAGCCTGAAAGTATTGGTATGGCGAGGGTGCGTAACTTCATGAAAGAATTAAGAGGGATGCGTTTACAAGGGGTCCCGCCATTTCAGGAAGTGTTGATTGTAGTGAGTCGTTTGTATGGAGTGATTGTTTATGTGCACTATGGTGGTGAGAGGCTGATTGTGTACAAAGATGAGAAGATGAAGGGTTTGAATCCTAATGTGGTCCATCTGCAGTGTTTGAGTGGTGTGCCTTACATTTGGGTGATTGAAAAGTGTTCATCATATATGAGGGAGAAGAATGATTGTCTGGATGAAGATGAGTGTGTGGTGAATGATGATGTGGGAGTTGATGACGGTGTGGATGTCAGTGCAGATGTCGGTGTGGTTGTTCCTTTTGTGTATTGTGAGCATGGTGGACCTGATATGATGGAAGCCTGAGTGAAAGTTGGTGAAAGATTCTTCTCTGGTTTGATTGATACTGGAGCGCAAATGTCTTTAGTGAATGAGAGGATTCTGAGTAAGTATGATGAGTTTAGAAGTTGTGAGCATAAACCTGTGAAGTTACGGATAAGTGGATTAGGGAATGGCATGATAGTGGCATGGGAACAGGTTAGTCTGAAAGTGAGTTTGGGTAATGGTGTGAATGTGAAGCATGACTTTGTGATTCTGAAAGATGAGCAAATGCTGTGTTGTTTTCTGCTCGGTGTGGACTTTATGAGATTGAATAATTTGTCTTGGGATGCTGATAAGGATTGTGTTATGAAAGGCGAATGTGAGGTGATGAGGTTGAATGAGTGTGCGAAGAATGTTGTCAAGTTTTGCGGCATGATTGAATTGATCATGGATGATGAAAATGAGGTTTTAAGTGATGATGATATTCTAGAGATGCAAGAGATGTGTCCTTTTATAAGTGAGTTTAAGAGGTTTGTGATGATGTAGGTTGATTTGAACGAATGGCCTGAGTGTTTAAGTGATTTTAAAAGGTATGCTAAGGATTTTGTTGTTTGTATGGATGTTGTATATTTTGTGAGGCATATGAAGTGTGGTGATGATATGTATGTACTTGTGATGTCCTTGGTTGGTATGATTGGTCTGGTGAAGGTTGTGCATAATAATTATGGGCATATGGGTAAGTTTAAGCTGTGGGAGTGTATGAAGGAGCGTGTGTTCCATCCATTTCTGAGATCTGTTGTGAATGATGTTGCGACTACATGTGAAAGGTGTGCAAGTGAAATCACCGATGTTGAAAGTTGATGCGGAAGAACTGTTTGAATTGGTAGTGATTGATTGTGTGTCTTTGCCGCATACAAGTGCTGGAAATCTTGGTATGGTGGATCATAAAAGTAAGTTTGCATATGCAGTGGCTGTAAGGGATAAAGGGAGTGTGACTGTTGAGTGTTTGGTTGAGCAAATGTTTTTTCCTATGTGTGTATGGAAACCTAGGAGATGTCTGAGTGATAATGGGCCTGAATTTGTGGGAGAAGTGTTTGAATGGATGTTGAGAGAGAATGGTGTGGAGCATGTGAGAAAGACTCCGTATGTACCAATATCAAATGGGTTGGTTGAACGTAAGATAAGAACCTTGTGTGAGATGTTGAGAATGATGAGTACAACATTGAATGACTGGGATGTATGGTTGGGAAGAGTGTTGTAGGCGTATAATTTGACTGTACATAGTGCAACTGGAATGTTCCTGTGTCAGTTTATGATGAATTTTGAAAGGCGTGTGAAAGATAGGTTTTGTTTGAGTGAAAGTGAGCAGAGTATATGGCGTGAGGCGCATGAAAAGTTCCATTCCTTTGAATTAGGTATGAAAGTATTGAAGGTGAAAGAAGTGAAGGGTAAGTAGAATGTGTCAAAGATGAGTGAAAAGTTTGATAGACTGTATAGAGTTGTGAGAGTCTGGGAGAATGGTGTGACGTATGCTTTGGAGAGTTTGAATGAAGGTGTGACTGAGAGACTGCAAGCTCATCAGAGTCAGTTGAGGAGGTGGGAAGAACCTCCTGACTACCTGGTGAGGCATCCGGTGTATGAACTGTGCAGAGAGAGAGATAAGGTACATGATGATGAAAAGGAATGCAGTAGTATGGATCTGCCTGGGAAAGAGCTTGTCTTGGTCTCAAGGAGTAGAAAGCATACAAAGAAGAGTGAAAGGAAGAATGTAAGTATGAATGAAAGTAAGTCTGAGCAGTCTTTCTGGTATGAGGGAGCTTGAGTGTTTGTATGAACAGGTGAGTGACTTGGCTGGTGTAAGTAGACGAGTGAGTGAGCTGCCTGTGCCTGATTTTTCTGGTTTTGGGAAAAGTATGAATGATAGTATGTTTGTCCAGAGTGAACCTAGTGTGGCTGATTTTTTTGGTCTTACGAATGGTGAGTTTGATGTAGTGAATGATGAAGTGATTGATTTTTCAGGTTTCTGGTGGGAACCAGTCAAAGGGGTTTCTGGTATGTCTGTTAAGAATAGAGGGAATGTGAGTGACCTGTCTGTTTCGCAAGAGTGTGCTTTGAGTTTGATGAGGGCTGTGAGTGAAGGTTCTGAACAAAAAATTATGAAAAGGTTCTGTCGAGAGATGAGTGAGTTAGTAATGAAAGCAAAGAGTATAGTGGATGACATGATTGATAGTGACGAGGAGACGGAGACTGACAAGACAACTGACGAACGACCCCGACTGATTGCTATGCATAGCCAGGGACCAGTAGACGTGTGTGAATGGGTGCAGAAGGGTGCGATTGAGTATAAAAAGTATCATGAGTAAGGATTGAGAGTGTATTGTGAGTGACTGTGGTCAAATGGCCTAAGGAAGGAGGGGCATGGTGTAGCGAATGTGAGTGTGTGAAGGACCATTCTCCCACCCTTTTCCCAATACCCTCTCCCTCCCTGTGTGCAAACAGGTGTGTGTGAATAACTGGCATTTAAATTTTGTTGTTTTTTTCAAGTTTTTTTATTGATGTTTGTTTAAATAATCTTTTATCAAAAGATTAGAGTTAGTTAAAAAATAGGTTGAAAGCATAATATATATATACATTTCAAAAGAACGCTGGTGAGGAGTGTTGTCCGTGAGGATGCAGCCGTGGGACAGCAAACTTCTAGTGGAAGTTGGAAAGACGCCAGCTTCTACCCCCGCCCTGATAGGAAGGTTTGCACGACCTCTCATTGGAAGCCTTGACCGTACCTGGTTTCCCCACCCCTTGTCCTGAACCAAGAACTATACGGCCTTGGCTAGCCTTGCCCTAACTCGCGAGTGATATCCCTGTATCCCCCCTTTTACCATAAAAGCAATGTATGGTATTGATTAAAATATCTTGTAACGTTGTTTTTTTTTCGCACACATTGTGTTTGACTCAGTACCGATTGGTGTTATTATATCAATTTTTTCTTTGTCCGTCGTAAGTTTTTTGTATCTTATTTTGGGGGGGATTGGGGAATTTTGGCCTTGTTGTGTGCACACATTTTTTTTCTCATTGAATTCTTATAAGAAAATTCAATTCTTTATCTTGTAAATATTATTGTATTTTTTTTTGTAAGCAAAGGGACTGTATATACAATCTGTTTCATTCTCCTTCGATTTTTCACATCCGAATTAGTGTAGGAAGCGGGTTGGATTGATTGGGATTAGTCTAGATTTTTGGCCCGCTACATCAAATCAATAGAGTTTAAAATTAATATAAATTGTAGCAAGGAAAATAATGATATTAAAGTGCAAAATTTTAAATGTGCAGACTTTAATGGCTTAAACCACAAGTTTAGAGAGATCAAGTGGGATCCAACATTAGGAAATGTAATCAGTGCTGGTCTTTTTTCACCAAGCATTTTAGAGAATTAGATGAGCAATTCATTCTACGAAAAAACAAACAATAGCCTCAAGTAAACCAAAATGGTAGAATCATGATATCAATGTCAAATTGAAAGATAGGAATTGTGCAAGCAAGCATCATAAGCATAACCCATCCAAAGAAAATAATCCAATTTACTTAGCCCACCGAAGGGAATGCCCGAAAGAAATACGAAGCGCTAAAAGAAAATATGAAATTCAACTTGCCAAAGAAAGTAAACATAACCCTAAGAAGTTTTTCGATAATGTATCCAATAAAAACCTGATAAAGGAAACAATGGCCTATCAAAAATGATAATGAATTAGTTTCGCATACAGAAAAGGTGGCCAATATATTAAATAACTTTTTTTGCATCGGCATTTATAAAGGAAGTTGAGAATAATATACCCCAAATGAGTGATGTGATAAACTTTAATTAGCATAACCTTTTAACCGATATTGAATTCTTCGAAGAAATAGATTTTTATATCAGTAAGCTAAAATCCAGTAAATCTCTGCAGGTCCTGAGTTAATCTATCCAGTGCATTTAAAAGAAATTAGAAATGTGTTAGTGGGTCATTAAAAAATTTTTTTTAACAAATGTTTAGGTGTCATGCCATTAGATTTTAAGCTAGCAAATATAACTCCTATTTTTAAGAAATGAAAAAGAGAACTTCCAACCAATTATTGACCCATAAGTTTAACCTCCATCTTAGGTAAATTAATGGAATCTGTCATTCACGATAGGGTGATCAATCATTTGGAGGCGCATAATCTTATAAATGATAGATAGTCAACATGGCTTTAGACAGAAACGTTCATGTTTAACTAATCTTTTAGAATTTTACGATAGCACGATAAAAAGCTATGACAAAAGTAGATCTTTGAACATGATTTTGCAAGGCATTCAACACCATTCCCCATAGGGGATTACTATCTAAACTTTTTGTCAATAAAATTAAAGGAAACCTCCTACAATGGATAGAGTCGTGGCTAAGTAATCGTAAGCAGAGGTAGTTTTAAACAGAAAATTTGGGGGATGGAAAAATGTAACTAGTGGCGTGCCCCAGGGGTCTGTGTTGGGACCATTACTGTTCCTTATTTATATAAATGATATGGACACTGGCCTACTTGGTAAATTATTCAAATTTGCGGATGACACAAAAATTGGGGGTAAAATTTTAAATGACAACAATAGCAAATTAATTCAGTGAGATCTAGATAAAATCTTCGAATGGTCTAATAAATGGAACATGAAATTCAACTTAGACGAGTTAGTTGAAATAAACCAATTTTTAACTATGAAATGGGTGGTAAAAATCTAATCTCCATAGCCAAAGAAAAATATTTAGGGGGTGCAGGTTTCAAAGGATCTTAAGTTTAACAAACAGTGTGATGAAGCATGTAAGAAGGCTAACCAAATGCTTGGATTTATTGCTAGAAGTTTTCACTACAATCACCAAGATATAATCATACCTCTATATAAAAGTTTAGTAAAAATCAATAAAATGGAAAGAATTCAACGATGGGCAACTAAACTAATTCCCTCAATTAGAAATAAGTTGTATATCGAAAGATTAAACATACTAAAACTACCAACTCTCGAAACTAGGCGATTGCAAGTTGAGCTTATTGAAGTAATCAAAATTTTAAATAAATTTGAAAATGTAAATGATGAAATTTTTTAAGTACAACCATGGTATCACACGTAACAATGGTTTTAAACTCAAAGGACGGAGGTTTCAAGCGAACATAGCTGTAAAAAAAAAAATTCCCCTTTAAAATCATTGATAAATATAACACACTCTCCGCGGAGGTAGTAAATGATAGTAGGGTGAATAGTTTTAAAATTAAAATTGACAGTTATTTTACAAATAATGATATTGTTTAAATATAGAATCCTGTTGTGGATTGAATGTCGCATGAGTGAGCATTGTGGCGACAATGTCCAAAGGGGGACTACTAGGATGTTAGTGTGGAATAGGACTGGCCTTTGAGTGGACCAAGTAGTCCTTGCTAGCTCCCTGTAACTATATAACTATAAGAAATAATGTAAACTACACTCATTCCTTTCTCATGTTTATCAATGATTTCCATCTTCAATTCTATCATAATTAGCTTTTTCTTCCTCTAAGAACTGTTCTTTGCACTAACCTTAGGACCAATGGGTACAATTATTATAAAATAGCAAAAAATGCATGAAATGAAAATAAAAACACTGTTAAAACACAATAGCGATGCTTCCACAATGAGATATCTGCATGAACTGATCAAGTAGTGGCCCGCTTGTGGGGAGAGCATGTGCAACAAGCCCTAGTTCATAATGTGCATTTCCACTGGTAAAACAAGACAAAAATTTGCATGAGACTTGGTTTGTAAAACAAATTATTAGTTAACTGGTATACTCGTAATGCAAGGTTCTACTGTAGTAACCATACCTGAATATTAGCACCAGCTTTATCGAAGATTTGGCCTCTACTCCATTTATCATGAAATTCTTCATCATTATCTTTACTTTGACCAATGCAAATTTCTGTAGAATTTTTTTTATTGATGTGTGCGGAAGAGCTAATGGATGTGGCTAAGATATTTTCCGGTGCAACAACTGGGGGGATACTCTGAAGCTCCCTCACTTTTGGCAAGTTGCAGACAAACAATTGGTTTTCACCATCTTCAGGGGTGTGGGTATTATTGATGTTGCTGGGTTCATTATACCTTCGAACCTTTTCAGGTTTGTTCAAATTAGTTGTATCACTGGCAATGCTTACAGGAATAAATTTAGTGTCCAAATGAGCACTTTGCTCAATTGATAAAATATCATCATTGGCCAAATTTAGTTTACCCTCTTTGAATGAATTTTTAAGTATCTTTTCTTCAATCACAGAAAAGTTTTCAATTTTCTTTTCTTCATTCACAGGAAAGTTTTCAATTTTCTTTTCTTCATTCACAGGAAAGTTTTCAATTTTCTTTTCTTCATTCACAGGAAAGTTTTCAATTTTCTTTTCTTCATTCACAGGAAAGTTTTCAATTTTCTTTTCTTCATTCACAGGAAAGTTTTCAACAGGGTGATGTTTTCCATTCAAAGAATCAGATGTCACTAGAAATAAAAATGAATTAATTAAATAAAGAGATCACCAATTAAAAATCATGACATAGGCTCAAAAAAGCAAAGAAAATGGGATGGGTTATAGAGGAAAAGAAACAGGATTAAAGGGCTTTCTAATCTTCTGAATATAGGACAACTTCACAAGAAATAAGTATGAGAATGTTTATGTAGATACTATCATGTTATCCTATAAGTTATTGCTAAAATGATTATAGAAAAAAAATGTTATGGTATGACCTATTAAATTCCACATGATAAGAACTGCATAGAATTTCATGGGGCTCTAGCTGGTATACGGTATACTGAATAAGGTGTCAGATTTCGATGCCAAGGAACTAGGTTGCATTCTAGTGTGAGTTGAAAGAAGAAAATCTAGCACTCAAAGAATGTTGTGTATTGCAAAGAGTTTGACTGTGAAGATATACGCAGCGCCTGGCAGATCCCAGCTGGCTTCAAACAGAGGTGATACAGCATGGAAACCGACCCCCTCATGGCACTTAGCATAGAGAGCTGCCTGTATTCCTGCCAAGTAATTGGTGTGGGGAAGAGCGAAACGCTGGTTTGGTCGCGAAGTCCTTGCAGAATCTTTGGTGCCCTCATCCCCAACAAGTCTTGCATGTCCAGGAACACAGCGGAAGATAATCTTGACATCCACTTGGCTCAACAAAACCGTGGTGTCACGGAGATTCCAATGCCCCGAGAGCACTCAGGGCGCTTTGAGTCCCTTTAAATCATGATCCGGTTCCGAACCCTGCACGTCGCGTTATCTCCCGTACCAAGCGGTGTATTGTAACAAGCTCAGCTGTGAAGACAGACGCAGCGCCTAGCAGAGCTCCACTGACTTCAAACAGAAGGGACACAGTGGTGGAAGTCAACCCCCTCTTGGGACTTGGAGCCACTGTATAGTTATACACTGGCACAGTTCTAGCGTGAAACAAGTCGCACTCCAAAAAATCCGAACACAATATTCAAGGCGCTGTAGAAGCTTTGGGAAAAGAGGCATGGCATAGTCAAAGTTGGTAACCTCCAGGATGGTGTCCTGGGCAAAACAAGGGGCGCCACTGGCCCGATAACTACACCAAGCTCTCCAATGAGTTTCCTAACCCTAAAGGGCTTAGGGTATGACTGGCGTCTCTCGACGGCGTAGGCACTGTCGAGTATAGCGGCTGGCTCGCGCGTACAGGCAAATAATGCACTGTGCATGGCGCAAAGCGAGTAGCATCGCCCCAGCATCAACAAGTAGGCTCTGAATGGGGGATGTGCGGAAGGCACCGGTCGCAAAGCGAAGGCCGGTGTAGTGAATCGAGTCCACCTTCCACAATACAGGCTCAGCTGCGGATGCATAAAACTCGTATCCGTAGTTTAAAACGAACAAAGCATCGATAAAAAGTAAAGCGGTAGCCCTATCAGTGACCCAGGCTCTAAACGTCACAAACAAAGAATATCAATGGCGCAAGTCCAAGAGACCTTAAGGGTGCAAATATGAGCCTCCGAGGTGAGGCGTCAGTCAAATACAGAACCAAGAAAAAGGTGCGAGTCAACCACTTCCAGGCTAACCCCATTTAGAAACAAGTCTGGGTCATTTTAATTTTATTTTAGGTGCCAATCTGGCGACTGCATACTTGGGCATAAGTCGCCGTACTCACGACAGCCTAGTACTAAGCTAAATTAAAATAACAATATGCAGAAAACAACAATAAAAAAGGAAAAACGAAAAGGGCAGCAAGCGGGAAGCAAGCTTGGGCATTGAAGGGAGGGAAGGCCCCGGCGCAGGAACGTGTGACTAACAAAAAAACAACAAATGTTAGATAAGGTGGCGTAGGCCAGCCTCATCCAAAATGTTGAAAAGTCTACAAGTCAGTGTGCATGAACTCACGTTGAATACAAGGGGCAAGCGGTAGCGACCCCGGTCATCCCGGTACTGGAACAGGTAACGTGCGCGAAGATCATCCAGACTGAGACATTCAACGAGAATGTTCCGAACAGTCTGGGGGACAACGCAGTCGTCATCAAATAGTAATGCGTCACCGAGTGTGTCCGATTCGGAGACGACAGAAAGCGACCTGAAGCCGTCGCGGAATTGGGGGATAGGTCCATGAGACAGTTGCAGGGCAATGGCACGCAACTTTAAGTTCCTCTCGACCGTCTCCCATCTTCTTTGCCAAGCAGTCCGAAGAACTGCCCGTATTCCTGCCATGTAGTCGGTGTGAGGAAGAGTGAAACGCTGGTCCGGTCACAGAGTCCTCGCGGACTCTTAGGCGCCCTCATTCCCCGCAAATCCTACATGTCCAGGAACCCAACATAACATAATCTCGACATCTGCCCGGCTCGCCAAAACCGTGGCGTCACGGATATCGCGAACCAGGGGATGCGGAGATTCCAATGCCCCGAAAGCACTCAGAGCGCTTTCTGAGTCGCTATAGATCACAATCCGGTCTCCGAAACGGGCACGTCGCGTAATCTCCCGTAACGAGTGGTGTATTGCCACTAGCTCGGCCGTGAAGACACGCAGCGCCTGGCAGAGCCTCGCTGACTTCAAACAGAGGGGATACGGCGTGGAAGCCGACCCCCTCTTGGGACATGGAGCCATCCGTATACACTGACACGGTTCCAGCGTGACACGAGGTGTCTCCAAAAAAGTCGAACGCAATACTCCGGGTGCCGTACAAGCTTTGGGAGCAGAGGCGACAAATAGTCAAATGTGCTACCCTCCAGGGTGGCGTCCTGGCGGAACCAGGGGCGCCACCGGCCCGAGAGCTATATCTAGCTCTCGAAGGAGTTTCATAGCCCTAGCTTTGGGGCTTAGGGGACGACTGGAGTCTCTTTGCGGAATAGTCACCGCCAAAATCAGCTGCGGATGCAGTGAGAGCTGTTGGAGACTGAGGAAGGCGCCGGGCTCGCGTGTACAGGCGAATAATGCACTATACACGGCGCAGAGCGAGTGGCATATCCCCAGCATCGACTAGTAGGCTCTCAATGGGGGAAGTGCGGAAGGCACCGGTCGCAAGGCGAAGGCCGGTGTGGTGGATCGAATCCACCTTCCGCAATAAACGTTCGGCTGCGGATGCATAAACTCGCATCCGTAGTCGATCTTCGAACGCACAAAGGATCGATAAAAAAAGTAGGGCAGTAGCCCTATCAGCGCCCCAAGCGCTGAACGTCACGGAACGGAGAATATCCATGGCGCAGGTACAAGAGACCCTAAGGCTGCGAATATGAGCCTCCCAGGTGAGAGGTCGGTCGAATACAAGACCAAGGAAACGGTGCGACTCAACCACATCCAGGTGCACCCCATTAAGAAACAAATCTGGGTCGGGGTGGAGCCGTGGATGGCGGCAAAAGTGCACCACCTTAGTCTTGGCCAAAGAAAACCGAAACCTGTGCGCTTCGGCATAGCGAGAGACGCGGTTCAATGCCTGTTGGAGTCGACGCTCCAGAGTTGGAATCTGGGCCGCGCCAAAAGAGATCGAAAGGTCGTCCACGGAGAGTGTAGTGAGAACATCTTCTGGCAGCACCGAGGTGATGCCGTTGATGCTCAGGGCAAAGAGTGCGACACTGAGGACACTTCCTTGCGGGACACCCTCTTCCTGCTCCTTTGGGCCGGAGAGAGCTCCCCCACCCATACGCGGACTCGACGATCTCGCAAAAATTCAGATATAAAGACTGGGAGGCATCCCCTCGACCCATCGTGTGGAGAGTCTCCATGATACCGTATCGCCATGCGGCATCATAGGCCTTCTCCAGATCGAAAAACACCGTGGCGTAGTGCTGTCTACTAAGGAAAGCCTCGCAGACGGCATTTTCCACTCGGAGCAGAGCATCCGACGTGGAGTGGAACTTGCGGAAGCCGCACTGTGCAGAAGACAGATGGGCTCCGCTGGCCAGGAAAAAGGCTAGTCTAACATTTACCAATTTCTCCATCAACTTGCACACAAGAGGTTAGAGAGATTGGGCGGAAACCAGTCGGAGTAGAGTGATCTCTCCCCGGTTTGCGAAAGGCGAGCACAGTAGCGATTCGCCAGGAATCTGGGAGAAGACCCTCCACCCAGATCCTGTTCAACGAATCTAACAGAAAGGCCATGCCTCACTCACCCGGGTGTCGAAGCATGGCGTACGGGACATCGTCCGGACCATGGCGGTGTCCACGCACGAAGCGAGAGCGGAGCGCAACTCAATCACAGTAAACCTGCAGTTGAAGGGTTCTCCGCCTCTGGAGGTAAAGTCCAGCCGGCGGCCTTTCGCGACATCACGATGTGCATTGAATGCTGGTGGGGGAGCATCCCGGCTAGAGAATGCGGAAAAAGCGGTCGCGAAGGATTCCACCACGGACGCAGGGTCCGAGATTGTGGTCCCATTCTCCTGGAGAACGCGAGGGGGGTCCTGCGAGAACTTGTCCCGAATCCTTTTGACTTGCTTCCCGTTAAGTGAAGACAAGAATGCCCGCCAAGAAGAGCGAAGGGCGTGCTTCGAAATATACCGGAACCTAGCCCTAGCCCGACAAAAGACATGCGCTTATAGCGCATGAAGGCATAACGCTTCTGTTTGAGGGCCGTCTCACACTCGGCCGACCACCATGGGAGTGGTCGGCGTGCAAAACGGCCAGACGTCCTAGGAATAGTAGTCAGGCCCACGGCGATGAGGTTGCCGGAGAAAAACTCAACGGCCTCATCTACCAACCTAAACTCCTTGACTGAGATAGAGAATTCAGTCATTTCCTGAAATGCAGGCCACCGCGCCCGCGCCAAGCACCACCGAGGTGGTCTCTCAGGCGGCACTTGCCCTGAAAATGATATTTGAATGGGAAAGTGATCACTACCATGGAGGTCATCGACCACCCCCCAATCAAAATCAGGCTGTGCATCCGAAGAGCACAAAGATAGGTCAAGGCAAGAAAATGAAGTGGTTCTCGGACAGTGATGCGTAAACTCATCCAGGTTTAGGACACCCTTATCAAGCTCTTCGATCAGATCGGCAAGGACTTGTCCCCTGGGACTTATGGAGTAATCTCCCCAGAGAGTATGCCTGCCGTTCAGATCTCCAAGCAAGAAAAAGGGCCTCGGCAACCGTGCCACGACGCGGCGGAAGTCCCCCGCGTCGAAGTCAGCTGACGGTGGAATGTACGCAGAAATGATAGTATACCTCCTATCCAGGTGCAGCTGCATAGCCACTGCCTGAAAGGAGGTATAAACCGCGCATCCCCCAGCCCGGCCATCTCGTGGTGGTGGGGGCGTAAGACCCTTATACCCCGGGAGGGTGGGCAGAGGGCCCGCGCTTAGCATGGTCTCCTGCAGAAAGATAGCTAACGGGGAACGAGACGAGACGAGACGAGCCTCCGCAGCTCCTCCCAGTTGGCCCGGAGTCCATGGCAATTCCATTAAAGGAATATGCCACTGGAAATAGGAAGGTGCCCGAAAGCACCTCCAGAGAATGGGGGTGAGGGGGAGCCCCATACACCCATAGCCGTAGGAGAGGAGTAAGCCTCCTCTCCGTTTAGAGAAATATGGAGGGTCCCCTGCGCAAGCACAGGGGGGGGGCTGGACCTACATTTTTTTCGGTGGAGCTGCCCGAGGGTGGCTCCGTCGATGGTACAGAGGGAATTAAAGGGTTTTTTTTGACACATCATTGGGCATGGTGACCCTCTTTTTATTATGGGATGCAATAGCACATCACCCCTCGCAGTAGCCCGCTCTGCAAGGGGTGCTTACGGGCGTGGCAGAGCCAGGTGGCGCCATTTAAGGCCACCCCTCCTGCCTGGTGACCTGGCAGCCCTTCAGCATGGCGGCTCCACCTTGGGCACGGCGTAAAATCAAGGATAGATGGTGAAGTAAGGAAAAGGGATGTGAGGAAAGTATGGGTGGGGATGAAGCATGAAGCAAGTTGTTAAAAAACCCATCCTGAACCGGAGCTCAGGGGTTAGGGAACGTTGTCCCCTCCCCCCTCAGCCCCGATCCAGGACGGTTGGCTGAGAAGGAGGTCAGCATCTACCCTGTGAAATTAGAGGCTGACCAGAGAAAGATGTGGGAGAGGTTGTATGAAAAGTGAGGAAACAAGTGTTTTGAAGGAAGGAGAAGAGGCTAAGCTGGGGTCGGACAGGGTGCTGAGTCCCGTCAACACGTCAGTCAGGATTGCAAATCGTCGCGCCCCTTACGGGAGTCTGAAAGGAGAATGGGCCAAGCTGGGGCCGAAGTCTGGTTCATGGTGGCGGCCTGGAGGGCGGCAGAAGTGTACCACATTAGTCTTGGCTAGGGAAAACCAAAGACTGTGCGCTTTGGTATAGTGAGAGACATGTTTCAATGCCTGTTGGAGTCGACATCTAGGCTGTGCCAAAAGAGATTGAAAGGTCATCCATGTAGAGCGTAGTGAGAACAACTTCCGGCAGCTCCGAGGTGATTCCGTTGATGCTCAGGGCAGAGTGCGACACTGAGGACCCTTCCCTGCTCCATTGGGATGGAGAGGGGTTCTCCAGATCGAAAAAACAACAACGTGGCATAATGCTGTCTAAGACGAAGGAAAGCCTTGCAGATGGTATTTTTCAGTCGGAACAGAGCATCCGACGTGGAGTGGAATTTGCGGAAGCCGCACTGTGCAAAATACAGATGGCCTCTGATGTCCATAAAAAAAGGCCAATCTACCATTTACCAATTTTTCCAACAACTTGCACACGCAAGAGGTTAGAGAGATTGGGCGGAAACTGGCCAGAGTAGAAAGCGAGCACAGAAGCGATTCGCCACGAGTGTGTGAGGATAGCCTCTACCCAGATCCTGTTGAACAAACCTAAGAGAAAGGACATGCTTCGCTCACCCAGGTGTCGAAGCATAGTGTACAGGACATCGTCCGGACCATGGGCGGTGTCTGCGCACGAAGCAAGAGCAGAACGCAACTCACTCATAGTAAACCTGTCACGATGGCCGTGTTTCACGACGTGCATTGAATGCTGGCGGAGCAGCATCTCGGCTAGAGAATGTGGAGAAAGCGGTCGCGAAGGATTGCGCCACAGACAGGAGGTCCGAGATTGCGGTCCCATTCTCCTGGAGAATGGGAGGGTAGGTTCTGCGAAAAGATTCTCTGAATCCTTTTGACTCACTTCCACACCTCCTTTGGAGGATCCATCGCCTTTGAGTCACCCAGCCTAACACTCGGCGTGGGCAGAGGAGATGAAGATCCTTTAGTGGGCCAGCTTTAGGAACCCTGGAAGATGGCCTCATGACCAACTTCAGGGGTGTTGCCTCCTTTAAGTGTAACGACTCGGTGGAGGCGCGCGGTCGTTTCGTCTTATGGGAAAGAATCAAGCTGGAGGAAGGGAAAAAAACCCTTGTTTTAGCCGGGGCTGGCTGTGAAACTTTGTGCCGCCAGTTGTACCAGGGAAGCACCCAGGGTGGGTAGAATGAGCAGAAGGTTTCCGAATGGGTGCAGAAACGAGTGTTCATAGGTCTGGATGGGCCAGGAGAAGAGGTTGTCTTTTTTTTTTTAAATTGTGGCATAAGACATCCCAGGCAACACCAGCATGCCATTGAATGTCCGAAGGGCATTAATAGGGCCGCCTCGGAGGGATTCGATGCATTCATCAGAAAGTTCCGAACGGGGTTACCTTTGGCTCTCTACCAATCACGCTAGCTAGTACTCTCTTTTAATGGCTCATGTTGCTGCCATCAGTGGAGTGAATAACAAGGAAGCATTTGAAGCCAGCAGGCTCGAAAATGCCAGGTAGTCTCTGAATGAGGGGCTCCGATGTAATCGAGACTCCGCTCCGCACACAGGCAATTTTGGTCTTTGTCGATCTAGGCTTGGTTGCTTAACGAAACGGCAGCGAACCTGTCCACCCCAGGGCTCACACGGAGGGAGAGGAGCCTTTAGTCTTTCTAGTCTTACAGTTTCTTTACTTTTAAGGAGAGGAGTGTCGGGTATGAACCCGCTTCTCTCCTTCACAAGGAACCCTTAGGCCGGATGGAGCAGCCTCAGCAAGATTCTTCTCTGAAATGGAGAAGTTCTTGGCTGTCAAAGGGGCACCAGTCATGAATCCTCAGGGGCCCGAGCCCAGGTCAACCCCATGGAAGATCCTACTGTCTGGGGCTGGGTGGGTCTCAATTTGCCCCTTCCCCTGCCATTCAAGGTACCTTTTGTCTAATCTTGGGCCGGCGAACTAGCATCCGCCGGGGGAAGAGAGAGAAGGCATGTACAGTGACCCCCTGTAAACTCAATATGGCACACCAAAAGGACTAAGAGGCCCTGTAATCGTTTGCCCTATCGAGCTGCTCCCAGCATGAGCGGTCAATTATGGGCCACTTGTATGCTTTCTTGGCATCCCCGGTGAAAGTCAAAGGGGGGACTGCTGCTGATAAGAGGGAGTCACCCAAAGGCGCCTCCAGAGAGGCGGGGTGAGGGGGAGTCACATGCACCTGTAAGCCTAGGAGAGGAGTAAAGCTCCTCTCTCCTCTGAGGGCCCCCTGACAAAACAGGGAGGGGGGGGCTCCTTTTCAGTAGTGTATCTACCCGAGTAGCTCTGGCAATGTTAAAGGGGGAGTTGAGGAGTTTACAAGTTCTCCATCATTGGGCATGATGACCTTTTATTTGCATGGGACGCAAATACTAATCACCCCACTCAGTGATGGGTGAATGTAGGGCTGGCAAAGCCAGCTGTCGCCATTCAAGACCACTCCTTCCGCCCAGTGGGCAGGGAGCCCTTCGGCATGGCGGCTCCACCTTGGGCTAGGCATAAAATTGATAGACTGTGAAAGGAGAAACAGAGTATGTGAGGAAGGCGTGGGTTGGGCTGAGGCAGGTTGTTACCCCCCCCCCCCCAAACCAGAGCTCAGGGGTGAGGGAGCATTGTCCCCCCACCCATATCAGGGATGGTTGAGTGAGAGGTAGCTGGTCGGTGTCTACCCTGTGAAATTAGAGGCCAACCAGAGAAAGTTGTGGGAGAGGTTGTATGAAAAGTGAGGAAGCAGGGTAAGAAGACAAGTCTCAGAAAGGAGAGGAGGCTAAGCCGGGGCCAGATGGGGCACTGTGTCCTGTCAGCAAGGCGGCGAGGAAAGCAGATTACCATGCCCCTATATTAACTACTTCAAGTTACTGGCAAAATAGTGACCATATGGATATTTAAGCTATTCACTCTGCAATTAAAACCTGAAGCTCAAAGCTTGCTGTGATGCACAGCTAACATCACAATATTGCTATCTTTAGCCCTCACAACCAACACAGAGAATATTTCTTTCCAACACTAAGGCATAGCTTAGTGGAAACAATGCTTTTGTTGGATTAAGTGCTGATTCAGATTGACTTCACACAGTGGCTGCCAAATGTGGTAGATACCTGTAGTTTGGATCTCTTAGAAGTTATTTACAAATATTGCAAAATGTAAACCACTTCTTTCTTAGTTTATCACATGTGTGATTCAATGAAAATGCCACTTAAACTGAGAATCTTTTCATCCATTCCAAAACATATTACACTCTAGAAACTATAATACTGACCCAATACACAAAATACAGATATACAGCTCAAGTTCTGCATGCCCAAATTCGAACTCTACTCTAGGTGCAACAAAACCTGATATCTCTCTCCAAATCTTCTGTCACTACTTTTACTTCTTTCACCAAGATGCATATCCCTCATTCCTGCATCACATCAAACACTAAATTCACTTAAATTTTCAGAGGACAAGATTAAGTTATTCAGCACACAAAAGAGTACATACCAAGAACTCACATGCACCTCAAATTGGGTAGTAACAAAGACTGAAAGATTTGTTCATTCGCAGGATCAGGTAACAAAGAAGAATTTGAAGTGGTTTAATGACCTATTTGACCCTTTGTAGGATAAAAGTAGGCAAGCAAATTTAAAAAAAGAAAATTGACTCTAAGAGAGATTGAAAATGAAGTGGATTGCTTGTGCAAAACTCATGAATCCTAAATACTATGGCCAGGGAGGGTAAATCAGTAACCTTCTGGGAAAATATTTGTACATGACTTATGTGCACAGATAATTTTGAATGTATCAAAACGAATGCCTATACAAGGGATCAATTCCAACAACCAATAAAAAGTTGAGCCCAAATACAAGAGGAAGACCAAACATAGCGCAGTACTTTTTCTCAGTAAGAGCCAGACACTATTTGGGCCTACCTAAATCACTCAATCACTCCTTGCTGTAAAATCTTCACACAAGAATTGAAACATTTTACAAATTGATTATTTTCTTGTAATTAGATTTGGCTTGTGCATTGGGAGAGCCACAATACCTCCACTACACTTGTAACTAAATGCTACAGCATCAATAAATAAAATAGGTGTAGAGTGGGCTGGAAACCCCACTCTCTTGTAAAACTATCATTTGCACTATATGATCTTGAATTGGATCTGGGACTCTCAGGGTACCCCAACCTGAATTAAGGAAAAAGGGAGGGGGATGTCTATTTCTTACTCGTTTATATTATCCTAAGACAGGGATCCATATAGGATTGTTTACCAAAAAATGATGCAGTAGCAAATTAATAAATGTTTAGAGGACCATTTCAAAAAGCTAAATATTATTCCATACCCAAATAATGCTGGCCTAGAGTGGACCTGCTTATCTTAGTACTTACATTCAGAGTCATCTTGGGACATAGCATTCAGTGCTAATGTGCAAGGAATAGATTCCTGGAGCCCTTTGCTCTTTTTGGTCAATTTGCCTGAAGTGATTTCACCATAAATATCAACAAGGAGTTTCTCAAGATTTTCCAGTATCATATCCTGTTGAAATGAGTGAACTTGAAATAAAAGCCAATAAATTATCAAAATGCCTAAACTTAAAGCCAGTTTCCCCCTTTCATTTCAATGGACCTCTGGATGGGGGATATAATTGCCTAAAGGATAGCACAATCACAAACTAGAAAAATATAAAAAGAACTGTAAGGGTCATTCCATATGAAATCAACCAATTTTGGGGGAAATTTTAAGTCACCATCACCGATTTTGATGAAAATTGGTATACAGGTTGAATTCGATGAGAGAAAAACAATGAGACACTTCCCAGCCCTCAATTTTGAATAGCTCAAAAGTTATAACCTGTCAAAGTTGAGAAAAATTGTCAAATTTCTTGATACCAGCATTTGAAAAAAAATTATTTCTCCCTTATTATAGCACATAAAACAATGAATTATGTATTTTTTTAAAGCTTAAGGGTTGCTCTAAACAGTTTTAACAGCAAAATTAATTTTTGCTAAAAAAGTTTTTTGACCTTAAAGGTCAACTTTTGACCTTTAAAAAAATATATTGGTATCAATAAATTTTTGTGTAATTTTTTTTATAAATATATATGCCTTTAGACTACAATATAAGATAAATTTCATTCTGGGTTTTTCATTATATCAGGAGTTATGATCAATTTTGTAACCATTGGTATGCCAATTTTTACCTATTTTTATGTTATAAATTTTACCTATTAGGTGTTACTTTATAAACTATGAGAGCTAATTTAAAATTTTTTCTTTTTTTCAGAAAGTTTAATATTTAGATAAAAAAGTAATTAATAATTTGCATTACCAATTATTTGTATTTTAACAAATTATTATGGATGAGAAGAGAAAGCATCTTTTAAATATTAAGTATTGCTGCGATCCTTACAAAGGTCACAAAAAATTAGTAAAGAAAAATCTGAGACTAATTTCAGAAGACTTAATAAGTGAATATCCAAAATTAAAAAATTTTAAGGACCAAAAAATCTGTGATAACTGCAGAAAAAAGATAGCTGATGATGATAGTTCTTCATCTCAAAATACGAATCCAAGCCTTTCAGAAGAAAGAATGGAAATTGAGCCAATTACTGAACAGGAAGAATCACAAGAAGCATTAACTGAATTAAATAAATCATTAATAGCTATTGGAGAGTCACCAGTCAAGAAATTTAAAATGGATGTAGTAAAAAAATATAGTTCAGATAAAATGAATAAAATTCAAAAATCCATTTCAAGTAAACTCAGAACTGTAGGCTCTGCAACAAAATATCCATTACCCTTGGATCAAGACCCAGAGTCTTCTAGAACAGAATCAAGTAAAGATGGTGAAGAAATGATAAATCAACTGAAGGAGAAATTTCAAACTACTAGTAAAAGGTCTGAGCAGCTGCAAATCTTAACTGTTTTGCCAAAAAGCTGGAGCTTATCCAAAATTAAATCTGAATTTAATGTTACTAATTACATGGCCAGACAAGCTAAAAAACTAGCAATGGAAGAAGGAATAATGTCATTGCCAAGCAAAAGAAAAGGTACATTTCCATCAGAAACAATTAAAGTAGTAGAAGACTTTTATAAAAATGAAGAAGTAAGCAGAATTATGCCAGGGAAAAAAGATTTCAAGAGTGTTAGAAAAGATGGACAGAAAACTCATGAAAAAAAATACTTAATTTGGGGAAATTTAAAAGAAATTTATCATTTATTTAAAACAAAATACCCAGACACTAAGATTGGCTTTTCAAAATTTGCTGAGCTGAGACCCAACGAGTGTGTATTAGCTGGTGGTGCAGGAACTCACAGTGTGTGTGTTTGCACACATCATCAAAATGTTAAACTGATGATTATTGGTACAAGGCTACCACAGTTGACAAAAGACAGTGACCTGCATTTAGATGATTACAAAACATGTCTATCATTCATTACATGTGACCCTCCAACTTATGAGTGCTATTTTGATGAATGCTCAGAATGTTTTTCTAAAATAAATGAACTAAAACTATATGTTACTAAAATTTTGGATGACAATATGATTGATGAAGTAAATTACAAGCAGTGGCTCTCAACTGATCGCTCAACTTTAGAGCTTGTTTCAAGAACAACTGAAGAATTTATAGACACTTTTACCTTAAGTCTTCTCAATTTAAAAAAACATGATTTCATAGCAAAAAAGCAGGCACAATTTTGTTCAACTAAAAAAGAACTAAAAGATGGTGAAATCTTAGTAGTATGCGATTTTGCTGAAAATTACTCATTCCTTCTTCCGGATGCAGCACAAGGGTACCACTGGAATAACTCCCAAGCTACATTACATCCCTTTCTTTCCTACTACAAAGAAGCTGGGGAAACACAACACATAAGTTTTGTTGTGATTTCAAACTGCTTGAAGCATGACACTGTTGCAGTCAATTTATTTAAAAAAACTTATTGAATTTTTTAAAAAAGAACTCAAATTCCCAATAACAAAAATTATATATTTTTCTGATGGAGCTGCATCAAAATATAAAATTTTTAAAAACTTTATTAATTTATGTCACCATAAATCAGATTTTGGATTGGAAGCAGAATGGCATTTCTTTGCTACATCTCATGGAAAAGCACCATGCGATGGTGTAGGGGGCACAGTAAAAAGACTAGCAGCAAAAGCTAGCCTGCAAAGAGCATATAATGATCAGATAATGACTCCTCAACAGCTCTTTGATTTTGCTGAAAGACACATTAAGGGAATCAAATTTTCATATGTCCCAAATATTGAATACATTGAAGAAAAAAATTATTTGCAAGAAAGATTTGACCAGGCCTCTGCAATAATTGGTACCCCAAAATTACACAGTTTTGAGCCAGTTAATGAAAATGAACTAAGAGTGAAAACAATATCATCTGCATCAGAATTCAAGAAAGTGAAAATATCCTATACAGAGGCAATATTATTGGAGGATGTAAAAGGATTTGTCACTGCTAAGTATGATGGCAAATGGTACTTAGGGTGTGTATTGGATACCAATGTTGAGAAAATGACTGTTAAAATAACATTCCTAGAACCAGAAGGACCATCAAATTCATTTAAATATCCAAGAAAACCAGATGTATTAGTATTGCCATTAGATGAAATATTGAGCATTGTTGAGCCTGTAACAGCAACAGGAAGAACTTACAAAACTATCTAAAAATGAACAATTAAAATCAACAGAAATAATGCAGAAAAAAATTGATTCCTAAATTGTTATAAAAAGAATAAATTCATTTTGGGAGGTTGGGTGGGACCTGTGGCTTTTTTGCTGAGCTATCAGGAGTGGCCCCTTAGGTGATGGGGATACCAGCAGTTATGCAGGTATCTTAACTGTTGGTAGTGGCTCTGCCACCATTGACCATAGCAAATTATAAATTAAATACATAGGTAGGTAGCTTTAAAAATATTTATAATTTTAAATAAAAAATTACTGAAAGTTTATTTTTTCTTGTAGGTAGGATTTAACACATCTATAGAATTAATGATTCTAATACACGAGTATATATTAAAAGCATTCAAATATAATACTTAGGCATCTAATAATTGATAACTAACTCTGTGAATATGATGTAACTCTGTTAATATGACAAAGATGCATATAAAAAAATTATTTGTGAAGATAGCAAAAAATGGCCATACCAGTGGTTACAAAATTGATCATAACTCCTGATATAATGAAAAACCCAGAATGAAATTTATCTTATATTTTAGTCTAAAGGCATATATATTTTAAAAAAAAATTACACAAAAATTTATTGATACCAATATATTTTTTAAAGGTCAAACAATTTTTTTTTACCAAAAATTAATTTTGTTGTTAAAAATGTTTAGAGCAACCCTTAAGCTTAAAAAAAATACATAATTCATTGTTTTATGTGCTATAATAAAGAAAAAATAATTTTTTATCAATGCTGGTATCAAGAAATTTGACAATTTTTCTCAACTTTGACAGGTTATAACTTTTGAGCTATTCAAAATTGAGGGCTGGGAAGTGTCTCATTGTTTTTCTCTCATCAAAATCAACCTGTATACCAATTTTCATCAAAATCGGTGATGGTGACTAAATGTCCCTTGTTGAATTCGGATGGAATGACTTGTAAATAAAAAGGTCCACATTCAAAACAGATATTGTTAGTTTACATTGTGGTGAAGTGGTGACTGTATATGTGGGAGCCATTCTCCCAGTTTTTGTCCACTATGGATTTTCATCACTTTCTCTCTTTTAACCCTACTTTTATTT
This sequence comes from Ceratothoa steindachneri, assembly GCA_963969495.1. Classification (NCBI taxonomy): domain Eukaryota; kingdom Metazoa; phylum Arthropoda; class Malacostraca; order Isopoda; family Cymothoidae; genus Ceratothoa; species Ceratothoa steindachneri. The sequence goes on along the minus strand of OZ018324.1, from coordinate 16,548,438 downwards.
GTTTAAAATAGAGGAGTGTGAACATTTAGCTAGGAAAGAGGTTGGGCTAGACTAGATTGTATGGTAGAAATTATAACATAGCTTGATATATCAGTATATTTCAAACAAAATTTTGCTTTTTTTAAGCCTTATATTTGATCAATTTAAAATTTAAAACTACAGACAAGTCTGGAAAATTATAACATGGTGTGGTGGGTAGATAGCACACAATGATACCGTGCGCTTGTTATAACCACCTTGGGGAACGCCCTAGTCACCACTAGGGAAGACCAAGTATTAGCCAGTTTCTAGTGAACCCAAAAAAGTTCATTTGAAACACCAACTTTTATACTTAAGATCTCTTGCTGTTTTAAGAGAAAATGGGAAATTAAACATAATTTCTTTGGCTATCTATGCTAAACACTTTTTAACAAATTATATTTAATTCCCCATTTGACTCCAAGTTGTTGAGAAGTTGATGACAACACTCCAGACATTATTCTTGCATACATTGGATTAGCAGAGGCCTTTCCACACACCTAAAGCTCTTGCCACCTGAACACCATGGCCACCGAGATGTTCTTTGTGAGCGCAGTCAATTTGTACGTCGGAGCACTTTTGAAAGCCTTTCTCACAGAGAAACAGCTGGCAACTTGAGGTTTATTGAATGAGGTCAATTTTTTAGTTTTCCCCACTTCTTGAACCTCTCTGTGACTCTGGGTACAATCATCTGGCTGACAAAGTCACTTAGTGATGTTTGACTTGTTGTGGCTGGTGTAGAGGAGAGCAAAGGTCTCTGATTCTTTTCACTTCCATCTTGATACACCTACACACAATAGAAGAAACATTTTAATGGCACACGCAGGAAAAGTAGAACTTTAAGTATGTTTGACAGGTCTTTTTCTATCCCACATGTAAACTTCTCAACACAAAAAAATGAGGGCAACATAACTTTTACAAAAACCAGTATGCATACTCTGCAAGACATATCCTAGTGGAACACCATCCCTTCTTGGTTCAAGCCTGGTCCTGCAGAGTTCCACCCCTTCATGGCAGCACCCCAAAAAGGTGGGGGACAGGAAATGAGTTGGTAGCTGCCTATATATATATATATATCAGCTGCAATTACCAGAGGGGTGGCAAACCAGTGCCAGTCTTAAAGAAATAAGCCTCCCTGCAATTAGTTCCGAGCCCAGAGGGAGCAGCTCTATCTAGTCCAACGAAATGCCTTGAGGGAGAGGAGGAGAGGTGTTTCAGAAAGGGAGAAAGGTGTTAGCGGAAATTGGAGAGGAGGCTAAGCTGAGAGAGAATGCGACACTAAGTCCCTTAAGCAGAGCAGCCAGGTAAACATCACTGTGCCAATTGAGAGATGAGAGACTGACATTTCCTTGTTCCTGGCTATGGACTTCATTAACTTGCCTAGATCTCTGCAACAAATTTGGAGATTATTTTGTACCAAAACACTTAGAGTGAAGCTTCTAAGTTGCCTTACCCTCATAATCACAGCCAGACTTATTATCCAACTCTTTTCTGATCCTCTGCACCATCATCAGATTGACACCCAAGCACTCAGAGATTTTTGCATTGGAACTCTTAGTGTGAATACCAAGTAGCACAGCTTGGCTTTTCCAAAATTTTTGAGAATTGAATTCAGCCATGGTATTGTTTCTTTCACATATGATGCACCACCCTGGAGGGTCCCATACTGGGTCTACTATGATAAGGATAAGAGATAACCAATGCCAAACAACGCATGGCAGAATTCAAATTTGCCAACAGCGATAAATTACACACTGCTTCTTGTATAATGGAAGCCTGCCTCCTCTAATAACTCAGCCAGTCCGTAAGTAGTCATGAATGAACCCATCCTAAGTACAAGGGACAAGCAGTAGTGACACACCCATCCTGTAATGGACAAGTAACTTATGTGAAGATCCTCCAGTGAGACATTTGACAAGATTGTGCTGGGCAGACTGGGAAACAAAGCAATCATTGCAGCAAAGGACAGAGGGGAATCAATTAGATGATGATGCAGCCTTAGAGTGCCCACAATTAATAAGTGAGAGGAGAAAAGGATCTGAAGCTGGTGAGGTAGTGAAGGGGGGGGGGGGTAGGTGCACAGAAGTTGCAGTGCAATGGCATGCATCATTACATTCCTGTCAGCCATCTCCAATCTTCTTTGCCAGGCAGCACAAAGGGCTGACCTGATTCTTCATCCAGTCTCACAGATTCTTTGGCACCCTCAATTTGTGTGATAACTCATGTCCAGGAACCCGGCATAAGAAAAGGTCAACCATCTTCTCAGCAGTTATGGCAAAGCAGATACTGCAAACCAGTGGGGTACGGAGATTCCAGTCTTTAGGCCACTCAGTTATATGAGTTGCTACATATGAAAATCGGGTCTCCAAACTGGGCACTAAGCATAATCTTTCATACTGAGTGGTGTATTGCAACCAGCTCAGGAATGAAGACAGATGCAGCACTCCAAAAGGTTTGAATATAATACTCCAGGCGTTCTAGAAGCCTTGGAATCAGAGATGGAACAACAATTGCTTAGATATACTACCCTCCAGGATGGTGGCATCCTGGTCAGAAAAACCAGAGGAAACAGTATCCTGAGAAAAAACATCAAGCTGTTGATTGAGTTGCCTTACTCTAAACCTGAAGGTCTTAGTGTATGATTGGTGTCTCACAGCAGCATACACACCATCTAGATCGTGTGGATGAAATGAATGCCATTGACGACTGAGAGAGACACTGGGCTTGCACATACGATGGGCGGTCAATAAGTTTTGCGAATTGGTAGGAAAAAACAGAGGAAGGGGGATGACTGTTTGTGGGGGTGTTAGGACAAGTTATGACAAGTCAGGACCTGCAGCCGCACACTCCTGCCTCGTCTATTTAAGAAGCAGCAGCTGATCGCAGATCGTCAGTCACAAATTTTTCAACAATGGAGAAGGTTGAGCACCGCGCAGTGATCAAATTTTTGACCAAGGAAGGCAAGAATGCAAAAGAGATCCATAAATGCATGGTTGCAGTGTACACCAAAACCGCCCCTTCCTATGCAACCATTGCTCGCTGGAATAGGGAGTTCCACCATGGTCGTGAGTCCCTTGAAGATGCCCCCCGTCCAGGACGCCCGTCAGACGTGACCAACGAGGACAATGTGGCCCGTGTGGAGAGGATGATCCTCGAAAATCGACGGGTGAAGGTCGAATAAATCGAGCGAGAACTTGGAATATCACATTGAAGTGTTATCAACATCATCCACGACAATTTGGCCATGACCAAAGTCTCTGCCCATTGGGTCCCTAGAAACCTCACGCCCCATGATCGACTTCAACGTCGTCAAAGTCCACAAGGCCAGAGTTGCACAAGCTGCCCTGGGCGAGTGCGGATTCGAGGAGCTCAACAATCCCCCATAGAGTCCAGATCTGGCTCCCAGCGAATACTCTTTATTCCGCCAGCTCAAGGCTGCAATGCGTGGACGCCGGTGTGTTGACGATGAAGATGTCCAGCTCGCCGTCCAGGAGTGGATTGAATAGTAGGCGGGAGATTTCTGGTTGTCGGGAATTCGAAGCCTCAGGAACAAGTGGCGTAAGTGCATTGAAGTCGAGGGTAGTTATATTGAAAAATAATAAAACACTTTTCCTCATATCTCGTTTCCTTATATCCGAATTGCAAAACTTATTGACCGCCCCTCGTACTATGCCATAAGGTACTGTGCATCGCACAAAATGAGCAGCATCGCCAAGAAGGCTCTATACAGGATGTGCAGAAGGTATTAGATGACAAGGAGAGACTAATGTGGGGAATCAAATCCCTCTCCTCCAGTTCATGCTCAGCTGTAGTTTAGCCTCAAATGAACAATGTAGAAGTAGTATATTAGAGTAGACCTATAAGCACTCAGTGCTGAACATCATGGAACAAAGACTGTCTATGGCAGGGGTGCAAGAGATTTTTTTTTATATGTCATCTGGCAACTGCCTTCTAGGGCATAAGTAGCCGCGCACAAGCCAGCCTAAATCTAGGCTACATTAAAAGCCAGATTAAAAAAAAAGCAGGAAAAACACAAACAAATTGAAGAAATATAGAGCGAGCTCCATCAACGGGGGAATTTTAAATAGGAAGAAGGCCGGCCTCTTCCAAAATTCTAAAAGTACACTGTTCCCATGGACCTATCCCCCAATGCCGCGACGGCTTCAGGTCGCTTTCTGTCGTCTCCGAATCGGGGACACTCGTGTGACGCATCGCTATTTGATGGCGCGCTCGCCAGCGCCTTATTGTGACGACTGCGTCGTCCCCCAGACTGTTCGGCACATTCTTGTCGAATGTCCCAGTCTGGGTGATCGCGCACGATACCTGTCCCGGTATCGTCATGGGCGGGGTCGCTACCGCCTGTCCCTTGTACTCGGGACGGATTCGGTAGCGACCCCGCCCATCACGGTACCGGGACAGGTATCGTGCGCGATCACCCAGACTGGGACATTCGACAAGAATGTGCCGAACAGTCTAGGGGACGACGCAGTCGTCACAATAAGGCGCTGGTGAGCGCGCCATCAAATAGCGATGCGTCACACGAGTGTGCCCGATTCGGAGACGACAGAAAGCGACCTGAAGCCGTCGCGGCATTGGGGGATAGGTCCATGGGAACAGTCACGGCGCAATGGCACGCAACTTTAAGTTCCCTTCGACCGTCTCCCATCTTCTTGGCCAAGCAGTCCGAAGAGCTGCTCGTATTCCTGCCATGTAGTGGGTGTGAGGAAGAGAGAAACGCTGGTCCGGTCGCAGTCCTGGCGGACTCTTTGGCGCCCTCATTCCCTGCAATTCATACATGTCTAGGAACCCAGCAGAAGATAATCTCGACATCCGCCCGGCTCGCCAAAACCGTGGCGTCACGGATATCACGAACCAGGGGATGCGGAGATTCCAATGCCCCGAGAGCACTCAGGGCGCTTTCTGAGTCGCTATAGATCACAATCCGGTCTCCGAAACAGGCACGTCGCGTAATCTCTCGTAACGAGTGGTGTATTGTCACTAGCTCGGCCGTGAAGACACGCAGCGCCTGGCAGAGCCCCGCTGACTTCAAACAGAGCGGATACGGCGTGGAAGCCGAACCCCTCTTGGGACTTGGAGCCATCCGTATACACTGACACGGTTCCAGCGTGACACGAGGTGTGCTCCAAAAAAGTTGAACGCAATACTCCCGGCGCTGTACAAGCTTTGGGAGCAGAGGCGTGACGACAAATAGCCAAATGTGCTACCCTCCAGGGTGGTGTCCTGGGCAGAACCAGGGGGGCCACTGGCCCGAGAGCTATATCTAGCTCTCGAAGGAGTTTCCTGGCCCTAAACCCAAAGGGCTTAGGATATGACTGGCGTTTCTCGGCGGCATAGGCACCATCGAGATCAGCTGCGGATGCAGTAAGAGCTGTTGGCGACTGAGGGAGGCACCGGGCTCGCGCGTACAGGCGAGTGAAGCACTGCACGCAGCGAAGAGCGAGTGGCATCTCCCCAGCATCGACCAACAGGCTCTCAATGGGAAGTGCGGAAGGCACCGGTCGCAAGGCGAAGGCCGGTGTGGTGGATCGAATCCACCTTCCGCAATAAACGCTCGGCTGCGGATGCATAAAACTCGCATCCGTAGTCGAGCTTCGAACGAACAAAAAGGATCGAGAAAAAAGTAGGGCAGTAGCCCTATCAGCGCTCCAAGCGCTGAACGTCACGGAACGGAGAATCTCCATGGAGCGGGAATAAAAGACCCTAAGGCTGCGAATATGAGCTTCCCAGGTGAGGCGACGGTCGAATACAAGACCGAGGAAACGGTGCGATTTAACCACTTCCAGGCGCACCCCATTAAGAAACAAATCTGGGTCGGGGTGGAGCCGTGGATGGCGGCAGAAGTGCACCACCTTAGTCTTGGCCAAAGAAAACCAAAACCTGTGCGCTTCAGCATAGCGAGAGACGCGGTTCAATGCCTGTTGGAGTCGACGCTCCAGTTAGCATCTGGGCCGCGCCGGAAGAGATCGAAAGGTCGTCCATGTAGAGCGTAGCGAGAACATCTTCCGGCAGCACCGAGGTGGTGCCGTTGATGCTCAGGGCAAAGTGTTTCACTGAGGACACTTCCCTGCGCGACACCCTCTTCCTGCTCCATTGGGCTGGAGAGGGCTCCCCCCACCCGTACGCGGAATCAACGATCTCGCAAAAATTCAGATATAAACATTGGGAGGTGTCCCCTCGCCCCCATCGTGTGGAGTCTCCATGATACTGTATCGCCATGCGGTATCATAGGCCATCTCCAGATCAAAAAACACCGTGGCGTAGTGCTGTCTACGATGGAAGGTCTCGCAGACGGCATTTTCCAGTCTGAGCAGAGCATCCGACGTGTAGTGTAACTTGCGGAAGCCGCACTGTGCAGAAGACAGATGGCCTCCGCTGTCCAGAAAAAAGGCTAATCTAACATTTACCAATTTCTCCATCAACTTGCACACGCAAGAGGTTAGAGAGATTGGGCGATTCGCCAGGAATCCTGGAGGAGACCCTCCACCCAGATCCTGTTGAACAAATCTAAGAGAAAGCCCATGCCTCGCTCACCCAGGTGTCGAAGCATGGCGTACAGGACATCGTCCGGACCATGGGCGGTGTCCGTGCACGAAGCAAGAGCGGAACGCAACCCACTCACAGTAAACCTGTTGTTGAAGGGTTCTCCGCCTCTGGAAGTAAAGTCGAGTCGGCGGCCTTCCGCGACATCACGACGTGCATTGAATGCTGGCGGAGGAGCATCCCGGCTAGAGAATGCGGAAAAAGCGGTCGCGAAGGATTCCGCCACGGACGCGGGGTCCGAGATTGCGGTCCCATTCTCCTGGAGAACGGCCGGGGGGTCCTGCGAGAACTTGCCCCGAATCCTTTTGACTCGCTTCCACACCTCCGCTAGGGGGGTCTTTCCCGTTAAGTGAAGACACGTATGCTCGCCAAGAAGAGCGGCGGGCGTGCTTTGAAATATACCAGGAGTGGTCGGTGTGCAAGAGAGCCAAGGCTGTCAACATAAGCCTATCAGGTAAGAAGTCAGTAAAAAAACAAGATCAAGGAGACAATGCGAATCTATCACATCCGGGTAAACCCATTAGAAACAAAGGGCACCAGAGTGAAGCTTGGGTGGAAATAGAAATGCACCTTTAGTCTTGGCCATAGAAAACAAACCTGTGCGCTTTGAGCTAGTGAAAGATGAGTTTCAGAGACTGTTGGATTTTATTCTTTTGTAGGTATCTAATTCAGACCAAACAAGATTGAAAGTAGAGCATAGTGAGAATATCTTCTGGCAGCACAGAACATGATACTATAGATGCTTAAGGCAAAAAGTGTAACACTGAGGACCCCTCCCTGCTCCATTGGGTCAGAGAGGGCTCCGCCCACCTGGACATGGAATCGATAATCTTACAGAAATTCAGATAAATATTGAGGAGTCCCCTCACTTCATCGTGTGTAGAGTATCTAGAATACCGCATCACCATGCAGAATTATAGACCTTCTCCAAATTGAAAAAGTGTGGCATAGTGCTGTCTATAAAGGAAGGTCTTGCAAATAGTATTCTCCAGTCAGACCAGAGCATCTCACATGGAGTGGAATTGCGGATATTGCACTGTGCAGAGGACAGGTGGAATCCACATTTCACGAAAGCTAATCTTACATTACCAATTTCCTCAACTTCCACATGCAGGTTAGAGAAATTGGGCAGAGCCATTGGCCAGGAGTTTTGGAGTATATGTTTAGGCAAGATCCTATTAAACAAGTCTAACACAAAGGCCATGCCTCACTCACTTGTGTTGAAGCATAGCATATGGGACATTGTCCGGACTGGGAGAAGTATCTGTGCATTATGTAAGAGTGGAATGAAACTCACTCACCAGGAACATGTCAATCAAGAGTTGTCTGTGTCTCTAGAGGGAAAGTCCAGTTGGTGGCCTTCAGTGATCTCGGCTACAGATTTTATCTTTTTATTAGGAGCCTATTTGGGAAATGACTACTAGGGCCAAAGCTAGAGAATGTAGTTATAAAGGACTCTGCCACAGAGGCAGGGTACAAGATTGCAGTTCTGTTCTCCTGCAAGAAGGGAGGGGGAGGTCTTGCAAGAATTTGTTAAGTGAAGAGACATATAACCAGCACAAAGAGCAGCAAATGTGCTATGAAATAAACCATACTGAAGCTCAAGCTAGACATGTAATTGACTGATCCTGAGATAATTTGGGCTGTCTCACAGTCAGGTCGACCACCAAGTAAGCAGATGGCACGCAAAGCAGCCAGATATTCTAGTAATGGTAGTTATGCCCATGATGATGAGATTGCCAAAGAAGAATTCACTGGCCTCAAGTGACAAATTCCTCATCTGAGACATAGAAATCAGTCATTTCCTTAAATGCAGACCATTTCTCCCACTCTAAGACCACCAAGGTGGCTTCTCAGGCAGCAGTGACCCTGGTCATCAACTAACTCCAACCCCAAATCAAGTATATCTGGAAAGGAAAGGGGCAGACCAAGATAAGAAAATGACGTGGTTCTTGGACAGTCATGTGTAAACTCATCCATATTCACGAGACCTATCTACACTTATTAAATCAGATAAGCAAGGACCTGACCCATTTGACTGAATGGGCAGTAGCAAATTATTCTGACCAATCATATGTGAGATCTCTGCTCTAGATAAATTTATGTTCAGTTTGTGTGCATTTAAGGCCTTTTAGTAGGAGTCCAAATATTGTCAGACTGTAACTCTATGCACATCCAAAACTAGTTTCTGAATAAAGTGCTTACAATGTACTACAGTTCTTATTCTATTAAACCCATCTATTAATATGAGTCAAGTAACTAAATAACTGATTTAGGTTAATTAAACTGAATAAGCAAATAATACCTCATCATGCAAAAAAACTCTAGTTTTGTTTGGCTCCAAATTAATGTCGATGAGGTTCAGTGGAACAGTGATGGAAATAACTCCAATGGGGTATCTTCCATGGGGTCCCTCATTCTTGTGGCTAAAGTACAACTTTATCAACTGTAAAATAAAAGTGGTTACAAGGATAGGGTTTCTGTTTGACTAAATGATATTTGAAAATCATATATTACGTTATCAGAGAAAAGAAAAGCTCTTTAAAAGAAAACATTTCTAGCAAAATTACTTTTTTTTATGGAAATTACTTTCAACTGCCAATTGCTTCACATGACTACTACTCTGCAAATATATATACAGTAATACCATACCTTACGTCAAATCCACACTTACACCACCTTTCAAGAGTAAAATTAAGTTCACCTAACATCATTAAATCTGACTTTACATCATGGACCAAATAAATAATTTATTATCCCATAAAACCTTTAAAACCATATAAAAGTATTTTATATTGTAAAATATGGTGTAAAATAATAATTTATGTTGGTAAATTAAATTTATATATATCGCCACATTTGTGATTCAGTAGGAGGCCCCATAGTGTCAGTGGAGTGGCCGTGGTACTGTATTCGGTTTCAGTACAAGCATGTGGTTTAGTGTGTGTACTTCCTTGGCTTTCTGCTTTTATTTTACTGTGGTTTATTAGTTCTGCGCATAAAATAACCATGGGTACAAATAAAGGGAAAGTGAGCGTACCTAAGCATAATTTTCTTACAGTGGCCACCACAAGCAGAATAGACATGAGGGTTAATGTAAGTCAATGAGTTAATTATGTTTTTTTTTAAACTAAATTCATTATTAGAAAGAACTTTTACTTTATATATGTTAAAAAATGCTGTGTATTATTCTTACGCTAATTTGAAAGTGTTTACCATCATTTTTTGTCATTCTAAGGCATTTTTTATCAATTATGTTCAATTTATGTCAAAATTCTGGTTACATCATGGCCTTAAGAACCAATTAATGATGTAGGGGGAGGTATTACTGTATATATATATATATATATATATATATATATATATATATATATATATATATATATATATATATAGTGAGGGGTAGGACCACAGGGAAAGTTGCAGTGCAATAGCATGCATCATTACATTCCTGTCTTTTTCCCTTGGGGTTGTCACCCACTGAACCCTTAAATCATACACTTGACCACTCTACAATGGTGTCTCACAAGGAGCCATTCTTTCAGCCTTACTATTCACCATATTAACATATGATAACACACAACCACAAACCCCATTAATCAACACCTACGGAGATGACATCTCACTCACAACAAAAACACCCCTTATTCATAACCACAAACAGGACACTCCAAAAACATAGCTACACACTAGAACACTGGCTCACACAAAACTACATGACATCTCAGCCAACAAATAAACAGTCACATTTTTCAAACCCAACTACCACAAATTAAATATTCCAAAATCAGACTAAAAGGATAATATCTGCCACTAAACAAAAAATACACCCTTCTACGACTCACACTAGACACCCAGGGACTGGCAAAACCCCCCTAAAATCAGTTTTGTTGTTTTTTAAACTATGTTTTATTCTGAGTTTTTTAAATCTTAAAAAAAAACAACTCTACAAGCATTAGTAGAAATACATAGAAAAAGAATAGCTATCTCTATTTTTATAATAATAATTAGTTTAATAGACTTCAAAAGTATCATCATCAAGAATTGTAGGTACCCAAGATAGCCATAACCTGTAGAAGGAGAGATGAATTATGAGTCAGTATCAGATAAATAACATTAAATAGATTCATATTTGTTGAAATTCTAAACATAAATATGCATTTTGAATAAAATAATGATAAGTAACATTCATTTCTTGAAAAAAAGTGTATAATTTTAAAAATTGTGAAAAAACAAACCCAAACTTTTGGAGGTTTGCTTTTTTTTTTTCAAATTTTATTTGAAAAAACAAACAAACAAAACACAAAAAAATGGAGTTTTTTTGACTGAGTTTTTTGATTTTCCAACCCTGAGACACCACATGACATTCAAAACCAACACACCAAACATTACAAAGAAAGCCAGGCCCTCAAAGCAATTTAAAACATTATGGACAAAGGAAAGAGCCTCTCAATATTCTATACAGACAATTCTTCTGGCACCCAACCACAGCCAAATCCCACAGAACAATCACAGGATGTACACAGCACAACCACCCCACATCTAACACAAACAAAAATACTCCCAATCAAAAGATGCCTAAGACATAATTGGAATACAACACTTCAGCGGAGCATTGAGCCATCCCACCCCAACCACTATCTCGCAGCAAAGCACTCATATTATGAAATTTTAAGTGAAATAGCAACAATGCCATAGCATACAGAAAGTATGACAGGACACATCTGTAAAGAATGAACAAGAATGCAAAAAAATATACCCCTCAAATCCTCCTGCAGGCATTGGTGATGGGTGGAAAAACTGGGCCAGTTAGGTACACATGCCTCCAGATGTCACTGGACTTCCACTTCTCTACTGGGGAGGGGGGGGGGGGGCAGTGAAAGTGAGACAAGGAGAGGTAATAAACTTGGCAGCCAGGTCAGTATGGGGATAACAGTCTAAGAAATGAAAAGAGGCAGGATAGAGGAGAAAATCAACATTGGGAGAAAATTGATCATCTTTTTACAAATTTGAAAAGCAGTTAAATTTGATGAAGTAAATAAGTTCTCAATTTTCTTATGACAAGTTCTACTCAATTCTACCTTTTCAATGGACTTGTGAAACACAGGCCTTCCATTTATGTTCAAAAATAGCTTCTCAGAAGAAGAACTGCAACATGTGGCTGGCAGTTGTGGGAGCCACAATCTTAGCACCAACTGAAAGACAAAGACTACATTAAGTCATAAGCTTTCATTTTATTTTTAGGAAGTTAAAGATAAAACCTTTTAAAAAAACTAAATAGTATCAGGGAAATTCAAATTTTAAATTCATTACCTGGTTATGAGAGTGGCAATGAATCCCCACCCTAATATACTTTGCTAATCCAGTCTTCATATTTAGGGAATTTAACAAAATGTCTTCTCACTTTTTTAATACTTACTTCTTAGTCAGATATCCTTTTACAATGGTTTCAACACAAAAGAATGTTGTGTATGTTTACAAATATGCTCAAGTCAAAGAGGATGCGTAAGCAGTTATATTAAACCTTGCGTTAATTTTTCTGATGTATTGGATACTTTTGTGACATCCTGTATTTTGTGCGATATTTGTAAAATCACAAAGAATATATGGTAAAGGATGAAAGTAGCAAGATTTGTCAGTTGGTGGATTGATTACCGTTAGTCTTACAAAGGTCAATGAATGTATCCTCTGAGGCTTTATAGTTATACACATACTGATAAATGAAAGATTGACTGGCTCTAGTCTAATTGAGGAAGCCCTTTCTCTTTTCTATTCTTGTTTTATATTTTATCTGAAGTATTGACGTATGCAAATGCCTAATTTTTCATTACCAGTTTATTTCATACCATGCATCTACAGAAACAAACCGAGTGTCCATTCAAACTATCATATTCTTTTCCTTGATCCTTAGTTTTGATGAGTTTTTTATTATCAAATGAATAGGTTTATTTGCCTAAAATTTAAAGCAAAAACCAACACAGCATCCCCTACAAAACATTGTAAGTAGAGATGTGAAGAGAATAGGTGATGATAGAGTTGAAAATATGAGGAAGAAATATAGCTACAAATCTACTTACAAGTATTAGGGTGGGGAGGAAATACATCTCCTTGCAGAGGATAGTAATAATAATAATAATAAAAAAATATTGGCAGTGGGAAAAGAGGCTGCGAAGAAAGCAAGCATATTAAATACCACCATCACTAGAGGCAAGATGGATGGGCTAAATCACTCCCAGCACCAACCAGGGATGATTGGCCAAAAGCTGGCCAGCAACTAGCCATTTAAACCACTATCCATGTAAAATGGTGAGAAAGGGCTTGTAAAGGAAGTGGTTAAAGGGGGAAAATAGAGATGCCTAGAAGGAAAAAAGCCTAGGTAGCTTCAATCTAATTTATACTAAAGTGGCAGTGGGGCTCAGAGGGCATCCACTATTCTTCCATTGGTTAGGTATAGCATCTATATGGGACACCCCCTTGTGAGGTATTGAATAAAAACATTGGATCCATGGAACCACCTTTAAATGTTTCTTACACTATTTTAATGGAATTATTACTAGTATTAACAGAATTATTAACTTACATTTTCCAATTTAGCTTCTCGGTAGACTAGTTTCTTGGTTAAATCATTAAAAACAGAATGAATTGCTATTTTAATATCAGGTGTAGCAGCCTTTTGAAAGATAATATTTCTGCCAAGTAGATAAGAGCCATTGTAGCCATTATTAATTTAAAGCTGAAAGAAAATTTCAACATTTATAACCACAATACAAAGGTGTGAACAATGAATGGACTTTCACAACATCCTGCTACATTCACAGCTCCCTGATATCCACACTTCTGAATCTTCTCTCCCTGGCTTGAACAGAGGCCATTTGGCAGGCTATGGTGTGGACATCATTCAGCCTTCTTAAGCTATCAAAAAAGGTTAGATGTGACCATTGCAGATGTCTGTCCAGAATGCAACACTACCCCCACATAATCAAACACATAATGGAAGATTGCAGTGTACACCCCAACAAAATAATATACACTCAATGGCTATGTGGGAAAACCAGGTACAGACAAGATTCTTCCTCAGGGTATCATGATTGCTCAGTTGGAAACTTGAGAATCAGCAACAAAAAAAATAATAATAAAGTCTCCTATCATTTATCAACAGATCCATCTACCATCAAATTTATTAAAACAAACTTAAATCATTCACTTTGGAGACAAAAGCCTGAACTTAAATGGATTAAATAAACAAAACTCAAAACTAATAATTCTAAAAATTATACATTCAAACTACTACTAGAACTATGCTGCACCATCTCTCCCTCACTCGTGGATGAGATGCCTCCTGAGTGGATACTGAAATTCAATTAAAAATCAAAATGACAATTACTGGTAAGTCTGAAGCCACCAGGGTCTGGTCCTTGATGATGGAGGAAGGTAACTGGATAGAGTATTGTTTTGTTAAACCAAACAGCGATCATGGAATCCTTCATGATGCCAGGTTCTCCTTCTAAAATGAGGGTATATCAGGCAAAGTTTGGAAAGAGATCTGTAAAAAATGGTGAATCTAGAAGTCCTGTGTGAAGTGATTTAGCCACAAAACCTCCATCAGGCTGGAAGGGCACAGATTCCTCCAGATCTGAGCAGGGAAAAGGTTGCCATGTAGGTTAGAGAGGTAGGTGGCATACCCATACACGCATTTTGCCAGGGATATATATGGATATGTGTACCCCATCAATAGGGTTTTAAAACAGAGAAAGTGCATATATTGTCCTGTGAAAACAAATTGAAATTATAGTAGTTTTAATTGGCTATGTACATGATGATGTTGTGTAGGAGCTACCTACCACTGCCAGGGTAAGTTACATGCACCTGCCAATTAACAGCAAACTCATGACAATGCTGAAATTTTTATGTGTACACTCACTGAGATTGAACCCATCACCTTGACATTAGAACTCCAACAGTATCTAGTAGCCTAGTGAGAGCTCCATACATATTAGCAAACATACAAATGAAGTGCCTTATAAAAAACTTACTAGCAAATATTAGAAAATTATAGAGAAGAACAGACTTAATAGATACAACTTTTTCATTTCATACTACAGGATTGGGTACAAAGTTTTGTTCAATAAATAACATTTATTCAAGAAAACCAAATAGTCTTTAGGGCTATGAAGATGCTGAAAGTAATTGTTTGTCATCTTCCTGCCATTTTCAGTGTTCTATATTAAATTAACTGAATTTCTATAGCCAAAGAGCTCATGACTACAAGAATATTTGTGCTTATCAAACATAAGCTTTGTATGTATATAATATTACAAAGAATATTTAATCTTAGGACACAAAGATCACCTACTCATAACATTCAAAATAAACATCCGCCTTGCATGCCGAAACTGTGGCATTACAGATATCACAAACCAGAAATGCAAGGATTCCAATGCCCTGAGAGCACTCAGGGCGCTTTGTGAGTCGCTATAAGTCACAATCTGGTCTCCAAACAGGGTACGTCGCATTATCTCCCATACTGAGCAGTATATTAAAAACCAGCTTGGCAGTGAAGACAGATGCAGTGCCTGGCAGAGCCCCGCTGACTTCAAACATAGGGGATACAGCGTGGAAACTGACCTTCTCTTAGGACTTGGAGATATCTGTATACACTGGCATGGTTCCAGGGTGACACAAAGGGGGCTCCCAAAAGGCTGAATGCAATACTCCTGGTGGTGTACAAGCTTTGGAAGCACAGGTGTGGTGAAAAATAGTCAAAGGTAGTGTTCTGGGCAGAACCAAGGGCGCAACTGGCCCAAGAGCTATACCAAGCTCTTGAAAAAGTTTCTTATGCATCAGCTCATCCGAGGTTGAGCTCCAAATGAACAAAGTATCAATAAAAAAATATAGGAGTAGCTCTATTAGCACCCTAGGCGCTGAACATTATGGAGCGAAGAATATCCATGGTGCGGGTACAAGAGACCCTAAGGATGCGAATATGAGCCTCCCAGGTGAGGCACTGGCCAAATCCAAGACCAAGGAAACAGTGCGAGTACACCACTTCCAAGCAAACCCCATTTAGAAACAAGTTGGGTCATACGATCTTTGACTCTCCTCTGACCAGCCTAAAGGTGCTCTCATCACTGAACATGACCCTCTTCCAATGGGCAGCTGTCCAATGTTTATAGGTCTTGCAAAAATTGAGCCTTTTCATCTTCATAGCCTTGGTAAGAAGTGGCTTCTTGGCAGCGCGGTGAGCCGGTAGGCCTAAGTCCTTCTGTAAGCAATGACGGATGGTCCTGAGGGCAACGTTCTGGAGGAGGTCTGGGTGTTTTTTCTTGATTGAAGCGGAGGTTACAGAAGGGTCTGACATCACTTCACGCCTTAGGATATGATCAGTCCTTGGAGATGTCTTCCTAGCTGCACCAGTGCCCTCCTTCCTCTTTAGTATGGTACCTGGTGGCAATAACTCAGCTGCCCATTTTAGGTGATAAATTGCATTTCTTGAGGTTCCTAAATCTGCTGCTACATCAATAAAAGACTTTCCCTGCTCTAATAGGGTTAAATCACGGCATGAATGCAGAAAATCAGCACGCTGGAGCACCATACACTAAAACCTCACTGTACGAGCTCAAATGAGACACTGAGTTCCAATAAAGCGCAGTTCTGTTGTCTTAGCTCAGGAGAGTCATCCACTCGCGGCATAAGCCCCGCCCCTTTTCATTGGCTTGTTGGCAAGTAAAATTGTGCAGCGATTTCTGTTGCCAATATTCAATGTCAGTTTTTTTTGTTGCTGCCACTGTATATAATTTATTAAAAAACAAACAATAAGTATCCACATCTCCTTGTGAAACCTTCTGATCTAGTGGGCGTCTCACAAGCAAGTGAGCGGACATTTGTGATGGGTGGTTACTGGACCTGTCTGCTTAACTTGACGTACATCTGTGATTCATAAAATCACCCATAAAATTAGTGTCCTTAGGACTTTCCCGATGAAAGGAGGTGAATATAGTGCATTTAATGTGCTTGTTGCTCCAGTATAGTTAAAAAGAACAATTCACCAGCAGATTACATCACACTAGGAAAGGTTTTCATTATTTTGGTGCAATACAAACCACCAAGCATCATTTTAAAAATACAATAATGCTTTTACTTTTTTTTATCTTTGGAGTGACATAAAGTATTTCATTTCTTTTCCTTAAAACCACAATTATGGAATCTGCAATCTTTGAAGGATATAATCAGAACTTTAAAGTATATTGTAGCAAAAGTGAGACCTACCAAAACTTGAAATTTTCAGAAAAAGTAGCTAGACTAATAGATCCTCTACTGGAAAAAGGAAACACTTTTTTACAAATAACTCCTATACTTCACTTACTCTAGTTGTTATTAAATAAAACCAACTTTTATGGAACAGTGAGAAGTAGTAAAAAAGGCATACCAAGTGGTGTAACTAAAGCAAAGCTGAAGAGAGAAGAAATAATAGGTAAGAAAAATGACATAGCAATTATAAACTACAAAGATAGAAGAAATGTTTTGACAGTGACATCAGCTCCACAACATCATGCTAATACTGTAACCAACTGGAAAGAGGAAAAGATATGGGGGAAAATGCCCCCCCCCCAAAAAACACTAAGTTTCAAAGACTATAATTTTCCCCCAAAGGGAGTATCTTTCAGACCAGTTTTCAGTCCTAGATAGCCTTTTGATGGAAACAAAATGGTAGTACAGAAAATTAGCCATGGAATTGCTTTGGGGCACAACAGTAGTTAATTCTTAGCCTATATTTAACAAATGTCATTGTGGAAACAAAAATTGGAGTTTGGTAAAGTTCAAGGAATCTCTCTTTTGCTGCTAACTGAAAGCCCCAAATATTTAAAACTAGGCAAGCATTGGTCAGAAATTTTTAAAGAGCCCACCTCTAGTTCATTATTTATCAAAGATTCTAGGTGAAAAGAGAAAGACTAGAAGATGTGTTGCATGTTATTACATATCTGCAAATGAAGATTCCAAGATTGCTGATAAACAGCTAAAAAGTTTCCAAATTTTGTGAAGGATGTCCCAAGAATCCATTTTTATGTTTAGATAGCTTCAAAACCAAACATGATCTTTAATTGCTTGCCAATTTTCATTCTGTCAAAGAGCCAGTTTATTGCAATTAAAAAAAATAGATAGCAGTATAAAGGGAGAAAATCATGGAAACATGCAGAAGACATGATAAAACCCAGCACCACAACCGGAGACAAGATGGTGGAAAGAATGCAAAGACATGATAAAATCCACCACCATAACTGGAGACAAGAGGGATAAATGAATGAAAGCAGGTTGTTGAGCAGTCTGAGAAATCACCCTCTTAATAATAGAAAATAGGTGGAAGAGGCTAGTATAGAAAGTGGTGATGGAGGGGTAAAATAGAAATGTCTAGAAGGAATAAAGCACGGGTAAACAAACTAGTTTGTTGTTGTTTATAGCTCCCTGAGAGCAGGTAAAATCTCTGCTCCCTCTGACCACTTGGGAGATTAAGGGTGGAAGCCTTTGATCCTACATGTACTGTAGGTCCCAGCAATATTACTACAATTAAGTGGAGCCGCACCTTCTGTGAGACCCTTCCCGAGGGGACAGGTTAGGATGGAAGGAGGCTGTTGCATGCTGTGGGAATTTTATAGTGCCCCTTTGAGCTAACATTTACGAAGTGGAAGTTCTATTGCAACTACACCTCATACATGATACATCCAAGTAGGGGTGGTCCCACACCAGAATTGCACCCAGGTGGGGTGGTCCCACACCAGGATTACATCCAAGTGGGGTAGTCATATTATATCCAGTTGGAAATAATTTGAGTGGCAAGGGTACTGGAGCCATAAAGGTGTGCCGATACTCTAGGTATGAGGTGTATGTCTATATGGGGCCCCCATGTAGGAAAGGAAATGAAAATATCAATAAAGAAACTTACCTATCATGGATAAGTGATATATGAAGTGAAGGATGCACTATTGCAAAGGCTTGTATAAGGGTTTCAGCTTTTTTGAGTTCATCTTTACATTTTTTGCTATTTAAATAATATTGTCGACGTACAGGAATATTTTTAAATAAATTCTGAACAGAAATTGCTGTTCCTATTGGGTGAAAAGTAATAAAAATTTATTTGGGAGGTGGAGTCAAATGCAGAAAATTAATTATAAATCACTTGTCAAGTAGTTATTATATTTATACTTTGTCTCTACTAAGTAGAAATAATCTATTCAAAGCTTAATGTCTAACATTATTTTTTTTAAGTGAATATCATTGATGAAAATATTTCTTCATAAGCCTAACAACCTATTTCTAAAATATATAGCTGCAAAAAAACTATTTAAAAAATAATGTAAACCTAAAAATTATGAATATTGTCACATTACCTTACCCACTGTAATTGCTGCAGGCTTTTTATCTTTAATATTCCCCTTGTTATTGAGTGAATATGAGTATCCAAAGGAATCATCTTTTGTTTTGGATATTATAACAATATCTGAGACAGAACATAAAGAGGATAATGCTTCACCTCTGAATCCGTATGAAGACAAACATTCTGAAATGTATTGACATAAAATGCAAGCATTTTATCATGCACTAATGATATTTATTTTGTTGAACTTTGATTCCTTCTATATTTCTTTTACCAATTTGCTCTCCTACTTGGAAGGCTTCAATCTAACAGGGAAAGATCTCTAGTTCAATTCTAACATGATACTCCCTTTCAGTTAGAAACTTAAAGAAAGAAATTGGCAGGTGTTTTACCACCATTTTTGCACTTATTTAAGATGTCTTTTTATTTCTCAATTGGGATACACTGATTAACATGGGATCTGAACTACATTTTTTGCTATTTAAATAATATTGTCGATGTGCAGGAATATTTTAAAATAAATTCTGAACATGGGAAAAGATATGGAGCTGCCTTCAAGTAAACCCAAAATAGGACATCTGGTGACTAATCCCAAGTGATGTAGCTTAACTTAATTTAGTCAGAACACAAGTTGAAAACTGAAGATATAAAAATAATTGCATACTCAAATCTAGTCAATTTTTATATTCTGTTGAAGGAATTGCATTTAAGTTTGAATCCTCTCAAATATAAATTGAGCCATGATAGTTAAGAGTTCTATAGTCTATGAAGAGGATGTGGGTAGGGTGTGTATGTGGAGATATTTAAAAGAATAACTCCACCTTAGCCTTCCAGCCTGACTCAAAATCTGCAGAGAATTAGCAAATCCATTAAGCTAGGACACTAATCTACATGTTTTTTTAATCGCACCCATCTGGCAACTGCCACCAAAGGCATATGTTCTGGCAGGCAAACAATATTAGCCTATTATTAGGCTACATTAAAAACAAAAATGCAACAAAACAAACTCACTAAACCAAAAAACAAAAAAATGAAAGCTAAGCAAAGAAATAAAAAGGGGGCCCCCACCTCCACTGAAGAATGCAATCAACACCAAAGAGGGCCAAAAGGTCAGATAGACCACAAGTCTATCTGTACAAACTCATCTCAAACACAAGGTACAAGAGGTAGTGATCCTGCTCATCCCAGTACTGGGACAATTAATATACACAAGGATTCCTATGATTGGGATATTACAAAAGAATGTGCCAAAGAGAATGACAGACAAAGTAGTCATGGTAGTAAGGCACAGTGAAGCACTCAATCAAATGGTGGTGCATTCCACAAGTGTACCTAATAAGAAGATGACAAAAAATTAACTGAAGAGACAGGCAAGGGTGGTTAATTCAAGGGAACAGTGTCAGCGGGATAACATGAAACTTTAAGTTCCCATCAGCTATCTCCATCTTTATGACCAGGAAGCCTGGAGGGTTGACCTGATTCCTGCCATGTAGTCAGTGTGAGGAAGAGTGAAATTCTGGTCTAGTCACCCAATTCTCACATACTCTTTGGTGCCTCCTTACATGTCCAGGAATAAATCAGAAGATAATCTTGATATTTGCTCAACTGGTGGATACCTCAAACTAGGGGTACAAAGATTCCAAACTCCAAGAGCACTCAGGAGACTTTGTGAATCACTATAGATAATGACCCCATCGCTAAACCAGGCACAACACACGCTCTTCCATCCCAAGCAGTCAGCCTGGCTGACTTCAAACAGAGAGGATACAGGGTGGAAGCTGACCCCCTCCTGAGAATTGAGCCATCCATGCAGCATTTTAACAATATCAACAAGTAGGCTCTTAATGGGGGACATGCAGAAGGCACCGGTCACCAGACAAAGACCGGTGTATTGGATCAAGTTCATCTTCTATAATACTTGCTCAACTGCGCATGTATAAACCTTGCATCAGTAGTTAATGAACAAAGAATCAATAGAAAAGTAAGTCAATATCCCTATTAGCATCCCAAGTGTTGAATGTCATGGAACGAAGATGCACAGGTATAAGAAGCCCCAAGGCTGTGAATATGGGTCTCGCAGGTGAGGAGTTAGTCGAAAACAAAACCAAAGAAACTGTGCAAATCCACCAGTTCTAGGAGAACATTTAAGAACAAATCAGAGTTGGGGTGGAGCCATGGATGGCAGCAGAAGTACATTAACTTAGTCTTTGCCAAGGAAAACCAAAACCTGTGCACTTTGTCATAGTGAGAGATGCAGTTCAATGCCTGTTGGAGTCCATGCTCCAGAGTTAGTATCTGGGCCACACCAAAAGGGATTGAAAGGTCTTCTATGTAAAGCCTAATGAGAAAATCATACGGGCAGCATGAGGTGATATCATTAATAGTCAAAGCAAAGATTGTGACACTGAGGACAATTCCCTGCAGGAAGACCTTTTCCTGTCCCATTAGGCTAGAGAGGGCTCCACTGACTTATAGGCAGAATAAAAAATCTCTTAGATATTCAGAAATAAAAATTGGGAGGCATCCCCTTGCCCACATCATGTAGAGGGGCTCCATGATATTGTATCACCAATAGGTTTCAAAAGCCTCCCCAGATTGAAAAGCACTGTGGAATAGTGCTGACTATGAAGGAAGGCCTCGCAGATAGCAAATTTCAGTTAGTACTTGCTGAAGTTTCACTGTGCAAAGGACAGATGGCTTCTGCTGTCCAGAATTAAAGGAGAATCCATCATTTACCAATTTCTACATCAACTTTCACATGCAGCAGCAAGTTAAGGAAATTGGATGGAAACAAGCTGGATTAGAGTGATCTCTCCCCAGATCTTGCCTAAATGCAATGCTTCACTAATCTAGGTGTTGAAGCATGGCATACTGGACATCATCTGGACCAGGGTCAGTGTCCATGAATGGAGCAAGAGTGGATTTTTTATTTTAGGAGCCTATCTGGCGACTGGCCACTTGGGCATAAGTCGCCGGAATCACAACAGCCTAGCACTAGGCTACTTTAAAATAAGAATATGAAAACGCAACGATAAAAAAGGGAAGATCGCAACAATTAGGAAGCAATCTCTGGCATCGGGGGGAGGTCCCCTTCTCCCCAGTGCAGGAGCATGCGACCTACAAAGAAACAACAATAACAAAAAATAAAACCTAGTTAAATAAAGGGGAGAAGGCTGGCCTCTGCCCAAAAGTCAATGTGCACAAACTCATCACAAGTACATGGGACCGGTAACGTGCGTGAAGATAACCCAGACTGGGTCATTCAACAAGAATGTGCCAAACAGTCTGGGGGACGACAGTCGTCACAATAGGGTGCTGGCGAACACTCCATCAAATGGCGATGCGTCACATGAGTGTGCCTGATTCAGAGACGACAGAAAGCGACCTGAAGCCGTTGTGGCATTGGGGGGATGCGTCACATGAGTGTGCCCAATTCAGAGACGACAGAAAGCGACCTGAAGCCGTTGTGGCATTGGGGGGATAGGTCCATGGGAACAGTCGCAGTGCAATGGCACGCAACTTTAAGTTCCCTTCGACCGTCTCCCAACTTCTTTGCCAAGCAGTCAGGAGAGCTGTCCATATTCCTGCCATGTAGTCAGTGTGAGGAAGAGCGAAACGCTGGTCAAGTTGCAGAGTCCTGGTGTACTCTTTGGCGCCCTCATTCCACGCAATTCCTACATGTCCAGGAACCCAGAAGAACATAATCTCGACATCCGCTAGGCTTGCCAAAACTATGGCGTCACAGATATCGCGAACCAGGGGATACAGAGATTCCAATGCCTGAGAGCACTCAGGGCACTTTGTGAGTTGCTATAGATCACAATCCAGTCTCTGAACCGGGCACATCGCGAAATCTCGCATACCGAGTGGTGTATTGCCACCAGCTCGGCTGTGAAGACAGACGCAGCACCTGGCAGAGCTCTGCTGACTTCAAACAGAGAGGATATTGCGTGGAAGCCAACCCCCTCTTCAGACTTGGAGCCATCCATATACACTGGCACGGTTCAAGTGCGACACGAGGTGTGTTTCAAAAAGGTCATATGCAATACTCCCTGCGCTGTACAAGCTTTGGGAGCAGAGGCATGGCAACAAATAGGCAAATGTGGTACCCTCCAAGGTGGCGTCCTAAGCAGAACAAGGGGCACCACCGTCCCGAGAGCTATACCTAGCTCTCGAAGGAGTTTCCTGGACCTAAACCCAAAGGGCTTAGGATATGACTGGCGTCTCTCAGCAGCATAGGCACTGTCGAAATCAGCTGCGGATGCAGTAAGAATTGTCGGTGACTGAGGGAGGTGCCAGGCTCGTGCGTACAGGCGAATAATGCACTGTACAGGGCATAGAGTGAGTGGCATCTCCCCAGCATCGGCTGCAGATACATTAAACTCACATCCGTAGTTGAGCTTTGAATGAACACAGGATCGATAAAAAAGTAAGACAGTAGCCCTATCAGCGCCCTAAGTGCTGAACTCACGGAATGGGGCATATCCATGGCGTGGGCACAAGAGACCCTGAGGCTGTAAATATGAGCCTCCCAGGTGAGGCGTCGGTCAAATACAAGACCAAGGAAATGGTGTGATTCAACCACTTCCAGGCGCACCCCATTAAGAAACAAATCCGGGTAGGGTTGGAGTCGTGGATGGTGGCAGAAGTGCACCACCTTAGTCTTGGCCAAAACCTGTGCACTTCAGCATAGTGAGAGACTCGGTTCAATGCCTGTTGGAGTTGACATCTGGGCCGTGCCAAAAGAGATCAAAAGGTCGTCCACGTAGAGCGTAGCGAGAACATCTTCTGGCAGCACTGAAGTGATGCCGTTGATGCTCAGGACAAAGAGTGTGATACTGAACACACTTCCCTGCGGGACACCCTCTTCCTGCTCCATTGTTATGGAGACTGTCCATGATACCGTATTGCCATGTGGTATCATGGGCCTTCTCCAGATCATAAAACACTGTGGCGTAGTGCTGTCTACGAAGGAAGGCCTCGCAGATGGCATTTTCTAGTCAGAGCAGAGCATCCGACGTGGAGTGGAACTTGCAGAAGCTGCACTGTGCAGAAGACATGGCCTCTGCTGTCCAGGAAAAAGGCTAATCTAACATTTACCAATTTCTCCATCAACTTACACATGCAAGAGGTTAGAGAGATTGGGAGGAAACCGGCAGGAGTAGAGTGATCTCTCCTCGGTTTGCGAATGGTGAGCACAGTAGCAATTCGCCAGGAATCTGGAAGGAGACCCTCTACCCAGATCCTGTTGAACAAATCTAAGAGAAAGGCCATGCCTCACTTACCCATGTGTCGAAGCATGGCATATGGGACATCGTCCGAACCATGGGTGGTGACCACGCACGAAGCAAGAGTGGAACACAACTCACTCAGAATAAACCTGTCATGAAGGGTTCTCCGCCCCTGGAGGTAAAGTCCAGTCGGTGGCCTTCCGTGACATCATAACGTGCATTGAATGCTGTCGGAGCAGCATCCTGGCTAGAGAATGCGGTCATGAAGAATTCCACCACGGATGCGGGGTCCAAGATTGCGGTCCCCTTCTCCTGAAGAATAGGAGGGGTTGTCCTGCGAGAACTTGCCCCAAATCCTTTGGACTCACTTCCACACCTCTGCTAGAGGGGTCTTCCCGTTAAGTGAGGACACGTATGCCCACAGGGAAGAGCGGCAGGTGTGCTTCAAAATATACCAGAACCTAGCCCTAGCAAAATCGTTCGGGCGACGCTTATAGCACATGTAGGCATAACGCTTCTGTTTGAGGGCCGTTTGTAATGTGACATCACATTATGTTTGAGTTACTTTTCAATTTATTATGGTTCACAATAAAGTTTCATTTACAACTTTTGGTTATGTTTATGTGTTTGGAATGTGCTATCACATTATCTATGAGTTGCTTTTCACTTTCTCATAGTTCACAATAAAGTTTCTTTTATAATTTTCGCTTATTTAGCCTTTTATTTATAATTCTAGTTTGGATTCTTTACCCGATTACAAATGGAACATTTCAGTACCATTTCAAATTACAATGGAACACATATGTTCCATGCAAAAGAATGTTTATTTAAATGGATTAAATATGTTCCACCTAATTTTTCTGTTCTAAGTCTACTAAAATGAGTTTTTTTTAAAGGTTCCAGTCAATATATTAATGCAAAAATAAACAAGAATTCTTATTATTTTTTTTTAATCTGGGGTGAAAGGGTTAATTCCCTCATGTGTCTTAAAAGTAAGTGATCAGAGGGCTCGATACAGGAAGGGGTTACAACTTTCCTGAACTTGCCTCTGCACTGAAAGCATATCACCTTTCAAGGTCAAATATGAATTGAAAAAGATGGTTGTCAAGAGAAACATTAATAATGGTGTCAAGACTAAATATAAATCTTAAGTTTATTAACAACTAAGCAATCACATACCCAAATCCTTAAAAGACCTTATTTTTGAGGTATAGTGAGGTTGAGCTATAAATGGGATATCTTCTTCCTTTATCCCAGCCCCATTATCTTTTACTTCTATTTTGTGAAAACCATAATTATCCTAAAAAAATTAATAAAAAATTAAAAACAAATAATCTTTTAAAATGCTACAGGGTTTTACAACCAATCTGCACAGATTTAAGATACCCTTTATTTGTTAGTGGGAACCTAAGGTTTAATGTGCAATTAATTTAATTTAGAACTATTTAAGAAACAAATACATAACTAAATAAAACAAACATTTACCAATTTAACTGAAATGACCTCTGCTCCAGCATCAAGAGCATTTTCCATCAATTCTTTCAAAACTGATGTCAAGGATGTTATAACTTGAGAACTCTTTATTAGAGAAATTGTTTTTCCTGGAAGTTCTAATATAGGCATTCTAAAAAAAGAAGATATATATAGAAGTCTGAAAGTGAAGTAATTTTAGAGAAAGGGGTACATTCTTAGCCCTTTCTATCTTAAAGCAATACAAGATAGGCCCTTGTGGCTTTTGTCATCCATGAAATTAAAAAATTATTAAGATACTTTGTTAAGGGTGAGCTTCAGGGAGGCAACAACATACGAGGGGCAGTCAATAAGTTTTGCAATTTGGATATAAGGAAACGAGATATGAGGAAAAGTGTTTTATTATTTTTCAATATAACTACCCTCGACTTCAATGCACTTGTGCCACTTGTCCCTGAGGTTTTGAATTCCTAACAACCAGAAATCTTCCGAGTGCTGTTCAATCCACTCCTGGACGGCGAGCTGGAAATCTTCATCGTCCCCAAACTGGCTTCCACGCAGTGCAGCCTTGAGCTGGTGGAATAAAAAGTAGTCGCTAGGGGATCCCAGTGATGCACCCACGTTTCATCACCTGTCACTATGCGTGACTCGAATCCCGCCGGGTCTTGGTTATACAGGAATAGGAAGAGAGGAGGAGGGGTTATTATTTATATTAAAGATAATCTCCAGTGTTGTGTAAACAGTACAATTAAATTAGATGATAACACAGAGTCATTATGGCTAAATGTAAAGGAAGGTAAAAACAAGCTTGTCATAGGATTATTATACAGACCACCAAATCTTAGTAAGGAAGCTTCAAATCTTAACATAACATAACATAACATAACATAATTACACGGATGACAAAAGCCACAAGGGCCTATCAAAGGTCATCCGCCTCCGTCAAAACCCACCCACAAAAAGCACCATCACCAGGGGAAGACAAAAGCAAAGTCCCCCACAATATAATATAACGGATGACAAAAGCCACAAGGGCTCATCATAGGTCATCCGAGTCAAGCGGCCTCTTTTTCAAGGCACCCAAACTCCCAGGAAAACTACATCCAGAGGATTGCATCCAGAAACAAGGGTATCACCAATCAAGGCTTGTCAAGAACTAAATCATGCAGCTATAGATATATACAAACAATATTAATATATACAAAACTTAGGAACCATCACAACCTTCCCTTCCCATAAACTCATCCAACCTACTCTTAAATACATTTAGATTTGGACTACCTACTACCCTCTGCGGCAATTTGTTCCAGAAGTCTACCACTCTATTGGTGAAAAAATACTTTCTTAAATCCAACCTACACCCTTGCTTTTTAATTTTCAAGTGGTGACCTCTAGTCCGATTTCCATCATCTAACTCAAAAAACTTGCTAACATCCAATTTATCTATCCCGGAAAAAATTTTAAAGAGCTCAATCATATCCCCTCTCACACACCTCCTTTCGAACGAGAACATATTTAATACCCTCAGTCTATCTTCATATTCAAGGTGCCTCAGGGAAGGAATAATCTTTGTTGCCCTCCGTTGCACTGACTCAAGAAGGTTAATATCGTGTCTAAAATGTGGGGACCATGCCTGTATACAGTACTCTAGATGTGGCCTAACATAAGAGTTATAGAGTTTAAGAATAACCTCCTTACTTTTGTAACTGACATTTCTCTTAATAAAACCCAGCACTCTATTTGCCCTATTTCTTGCTTCAATACACTGCTTAGAAAACCTTAATGACTTATCTATTACTACTCCTAGATCTTTCTCATCCTCTACTGAGCTCAGCCAATGCCCATCCATTTCATAGTTAAATTCTCTATTATCTTTTCCCATGTTAATAACTTTGCACTTATCAAGGTTGAAAGTCATTTGCCACTTATGTGCCCAGGATAACAATTTATTTAAGTCCCCCTGCACTTTAAAATTATCATCAATATCTTTAACTACAGCTGCTAATTTGGTATCATCCGCAAAAATTGACACTTTATTATTAACTGCCCCCCCAAGATCGTTTATATAGATGACAAATAATAATGGACCGAGAACTGATCCCTGAGGAACCCCACTGATAACATCCCTCCACTCTGACTTTACACCATTTAGCACTACCCTTTGCTTCCTGTCTTTCAGCCACTCAGCTATCCAATTTGAAACACCCCCACATATCCCAATCATTTTTAATTTATGAACTAGTCTCCTGTGTGGTACCTTATCAAATGCTTTACTAAAATCTAAGTAAATTATATCTACATTCTCTCCCTTATCTACTTGATCTGTTACAAACTCCAGAAAGTCTAGTAAGTTAGTCAAACATGATCTACCTGATCTAAACCCATGCTGAGCATCGCTGATTAACCCCTCCCTCTCTAGATGTTGGCAAATCCCTTTTTTAACTATTTTCTCAAGAATTTTACAGACTACAGGAGTTAGGCTAACCGGTCTAAAGTTATTTGGATCCTCTTTACTACCCTTCTTGAAAATGGGGACTACATTCGCTCTCTTCCAATCATCGGGTATTTCTCCATATTCCAATGACCTAGTATATAACTTGTCCAGAGCTATTGAGATACTTTCTACCCCTTCCTTAAGTATCCTAGAATGAATATTATCAGGGCCGGAGGCCTTGGTAGTATCTAAATCACCTATTAGTCCTTTTATCATCCTCCGATCCACACAAATGTTAGTAAACACCTCTTTTCCTGACCTATGAGTACTATACATAGGACTATTTAGTTTCTCTTTTGTAAATACTGATGCAAAATGACCATTTAGTACCTCAACTATTTCCTCATCAGTTTCTCTCACAAACCCTTCATATTTGATAGGTCCTATTTTAACTCTGCCACACTTGTTATTAGTTTTATAGTAACTAAAGAACTTTCTAGGATCTTTGTTGCTATCCTGAGCTAATTTAATTTCTGACACCCTTTTGTTCTTCTTTATAATCTTATTTAACTCATTCCTAGCCATTCTATAATCACTTAAATTTTGAATATTATTTTCTACCTGTAATTTTTTATATGCCCTTTTCTTCTCTGAAATTTTTCTAGCTATCTCCTGATTCCACCATAATGGTTTCCTACTTTTGTTCCTAATGGCCTTCATTGGGATACATTGTTCTTGGACTACATTTATTATATGCTTGAAAGTATCCCACATCCCATAAGCATTTTTACCTCTGAATTCTATATCCCAGTCTACCAAATTTAGCAAGCTTCGAAGTTTTACATAATCTCCCTTATGAAAATTTGGAACTTTTTCAGCATTCTCAGTTATTTTACTCTTCTCAATTCCCAAGTTAAAACGAACTATCTGATGGTCACTATTAACATAACATAACATAACATAACATAATTTAACGGATGACAAAAGCCACAAGGGCCTATCAAAGGTCATCCGTATCCATCAAATCCCACCTATATAATGCATCCATAGGATTTTGTCAGATCATGCAGCTACAATATACAATTTAACAATCCATAGGAATGTCCAACCATGCATCTACAATATATAATTTAAAGCCTCCATAGGAGTCTGTCAAAAACAAAATCAAAATCCCCCAAAATATACAATAAAAAGAAACTGCATCCACAGGAATGAGTCAAGAAACATATCCACATACCAAAAAGTAAGAAATTAACCCTCCATCCCCATATAATCATCCAATCTGCGCTTGAAAACATTCAAGTTTGGGCTGTCTACAGTCTCAGGTGGCAAACTATTCCAATAATCTACCACTCTGTTAGTGAAAAAATATTTTCTAACATCCAGTCTGCACCTCTGTTTTTTAATCTTTAAGTGGTGGCCTCTAGTTCTATTACTACCTTCTAACTCAAATAACTTGCTGAAATCTAATTTATCCATCCCAGAAAAGATTTTAAAAAGCTCAATCATATCTCCCCTCACACACCTTCTTTCAAATGAAAACATATTTAATACCCTCAGTCTATCTTCATATTCAAGGTGCTATATTTCCCAATGCTTCCCCAACAGTCAATTCTTGAACTAAATGATCACTGTTAGAAAGTACTAAATCTAATATATTGTCCCCCCTCGTTGGCTCATTAACAAATTGATTCAAAAAATTATCCTCAAAGCATTCTATGAACCTGCCACTTGTTCTATCCCTACCTATCATATTTTCCCAGTCCACAGAGTTTAAGTTGAAGTCCCCAATAATAACTGCATCTGTTTCACATCCCTTACTTATTTCCCTTATCATTAGTTCATCTATATCATCAGTCTGCCCAGGTGGCCTGTAAAAAGCTCCCAAATGCACCATTCTATTTTTACTGAACCTAATATCTATCCAAAGTGACTCAACTCCATCCTGCTTTATTGAAGTATTTAAACTTGAAACAATCTTGTTTTTTATATAGATAATTATTCCTCCACCAATCCTACCTGTCCTTTGACTAATGTACATATTATAGCCCTGAAAATCAAATTCACTTATAGTGTCACTAAATTCTATTTCATTAACCCATGATTCAGTAACGCATAATATATCTATATCCTCATTGCTAATATAACTAAATAGCTCATCCTTCTTGTTTCTAAGACTACGAGCATTTGTATAGAAACAATTTAACCCCCCTATCCCTGAAGCACCTGTGGCAGGAGATAGAACGGGCATGTAGAAGTAAGCATGTGTGTATAATGGGCGATTTTAATCACATAAATATAGACTGGGAAGCTCTTGTGGGTGATCAGGAGGCTGAGGAATTTTTGAATGTTGTCCAAGATAATTTTCTGAGGCAGATTATTAACGAACCCACTAGAGGTAATAATATACTGGATTTAGTTCTGACAAATAGGAAAGAAGTTATTAAGGATACTGAGATTGGAGGAAATTTGGGTAATAGTGACCATTGTGAAATTAGATTCAAGATGAAATGGAATGGTATTGATAGTAGCATGAACAATGTTAAAATTCCTGACTTTAGAAGAGCAAATTATAATGGGCTAAGGACTTACCTGGAGGCAGTTGTACAGAAACCAGGCAATGAAATCAAATCAGGAATAGATTCAATATCAGTTAGTGGAAACAATAATCACCAGGAGGAAGAGATTACAATTGAAGAGGAGTATCAAAGAATAATTGAGCAATTAATTACAGGTCAGATGATTAACATTCCATATAAGGAGATTAGGACTAAAAATAATGACCCAAAATGGATGACAGATAAAATTAAGCATTATATTGGCATTAAAAAGGGCATTTATAGGAAAATAAAAAATGGAGAGGATCACTTAAGGCAGAGATATAATGAACTAGCAAGAGATGTTAGTTAATTAGAGTAGCAAGGAGAAATTATGAAATTAAAGTGGCAAATAGGGCAAAGGAAGATCCTAAAAGTTTTTATCAATTATACAAAACTAAGGTTAGAGATAAAATAGGCCCACTTATAGATTCCAATGGAGAATTAGTGAGTGATAGGGACTCAATGGCTGGAATGCTAAATGACTTTTTTCTCTCAGTATTTACACAGGAGGATACTCTAAATATACCCCAGGTGTCAATGATCTTTCAGGGTAATGATGAAGAGAAATTAAAGGATATCTTGATCACAAAGGAGATAGTGACAAAGGAAATTGATAAAATCAAAAGTAGTAAAGCACCCCGTCCTGATGAGGTCTTTCCTAGAACATGGAAAGAATGTAAGGATGTGTTAAGTGAGCCCCTAGCATGCAACTTTAGAAAATCATTGGAGAGTGGCATTGTGCCAGTGGCATGGAAGAAAGCCAATGTGATACCTATATTTAAGAAAGGGGATAAAACAAATATTTCTAATTACAGACCAGTAAGTTTGACATCAGTGGTAGGGAAAATGATGGAATCTATTATAGCAAGGAATATTAGAGATCACTTGGATAAGCATAAGTTGATAAAAGAATCACAGCATGGCTTTAGTAAGGGTAAATCCTGTCTGACTAATTTGCTGTCTTTTTATAGTAAGGTGTATGAAGCAGCAGATAATGATGAAAACTATGATATTTTATACATAAGAACATAAGAAAAGAAGGAGACTGCAAAAGACCATTCATGGCCTACACTTGGCAGCTCCTGTTCCATTCAACACACAAAAGATTTCTTACCAGAGAAAAGTCATCAACATTGTCACCCTTAACAGGAGTTCGTCAGATCTAATCTACAATATACATAAAATGCATCCAGAGGATTATGTCCATTCATGCAACCGCAAAATATAATCTTCCCACTCCTTAGAAAAATATATACATATGTACATAAAAAAAAGTCAGTCCCATCTAGCAGCTTCATCCATATATTTATCTAATCTATTCTTAAAACTACCCAGAGAGGAGGCTTCTATCACATGCCTAGTGAGCCTATTCCATTCATCTACCACACGATTTGTAAACCAATTCCTCCCAATCTCCTTCCTAAACCTATACTTATCAAGCTTAAACCCATTGCTACGTGTCCTGTCATGTTCACTAAGTATAAGAACCTTACCCAGATCCCCTTTATTATATCCTTTTACCCATTTGAAGACTTCAATCAATTCCCCTCTGACTCTTCTCCTTTCCAATGTATGTAGATTTAGTTTTCTGAGCCTTTCACCATAGGGTAAGTTCCTTAGCCCACCAATGATCTTTGTCATCCTTCTCTGCACAGACTCAAGCAAATCAATATCCTTCCTATAATATGGTGACCAAAATTGTACTGCATAGTCTAGATGAGGCCTAACTAGCGCCAGATACAGTTTTAGAATGACTTCAGCACTCTTATTGCTTACACTCCTCCTAATGAATCCCAATATCCTATTAGCTTTATTCTTAGCATTTAGACATTGCTTTCTAGGACGAAGGTCTGAACTTACCAAAATACCCAAGTCTCTCTCACAATCAGTCCTCCCTAAAATTCTGCCATTTAATTTATAACTATTCAATGGATTATTTCTACCTATACTAAGTACACTACATTTGTCTATGTTAAACTTCATTTGCCATTTCTCGGCCCAATTGGACAGAATGGTCAATTCCTCCTGCATTACAACAGCATCAGAATCAGCCCTAATGGCCCTACCTAGCTTAGTATCATCAGCAAATTTACTCAGGTCACTACTTATACCTATGTCAAGATCATTAATATAAATTAAGAATAGCAAGGGACCCAAAACAGATCCTTGAGGAACTCCACTGCTAACACACCCCCACTCAGATTTAACTCCATCTATACTAACTCTTTGCTGTCTGTCACCAAGCCATGACTGAATCCACCTAAATATACTGCCATCGATCCCGTGTGCTTTAACTTTGCTCAGAAGTCGTAAGTGTGGCACTCGATCAAAAGCCTTACTAAAGTCCAAGTATAAAATATCATAGTTTTCATCATTATCTGCTGCTTCATACACCTTACTATAAAAAGACAGCAAATTAGTCAGACAGGATTTACCCTTACTAAAGCCATGCTGTGATTCTTTTATCAACTTATGCTTATCCAAGTGATCTCTAATATTCCTTGCTATAATAGATTCCATCATTTTCCCTACCACTGATGTCAAACTTACTGGTCTGTAATTAGACATATTTGGACTTTAGTAAGGCTTTTGATTGAGTGCCACACTTACGGCTTCTGAGCAAAGTTAAAGCACACAGGATCGATGGCAGTATATTTAGGTGGATTCAGTCATGGCTTGGTGACAGACAGCAAAGAGTTAGTATAGATGGAGTTAAATCTGAGTGGGGGTGTGTTAGCAGTGGAGTTCTGCAAGGATCTGTTTTGGGTCCCTTGCTATTCTTAATTTATATTAATGATCTTGACATAGGTATAAGTAGTGACCTGAGTAAATTTGCTGATGATACTAAGCTAGATAGGGCCATTAGGGCTGATTCTGATGCTGTTGTAATGCAGGAGGAATTGACCATTCTGTCCAATTGGGCCGAGAAATGGCAAATGAAGTTTAACATAGACAAATGTAGTGTACTTAGTATAGGTAGAAATAATCCATTGAATAGTTATAAATTAAATGGGAGAATTTTAGGGAGGACCGATTGTGAGAGGGACTTGGGTATTTTGGTAAGTTCAGACCTTCGTCATAGAAAGCAATGCCTAAATGCTAAGAATAAAGCTAATAGGATATTGGGATTCATTAGGAGTGTAAGCAATAAGAGTGCTGAAGTCATTCTATAACTGTATCTGGCACTAGTTAGGCCTCATCTAGACTATGCAGTACAATTTTGGTCACCATATTATAAGAAGGATATTGATTTGCTTGAGTCTGTGCAGAGAAGGATGACAAAGATGATTGGTGGGCTAAGGAACTTACCTTATGGTGAAAGGCTCAGAAAACTAAATCTACATACATTGGAAAGGAGAAGAGTCAGAGGGGAATTGATTGAAGTCTTCAAATGGGTAAAAGGATATAATAAAGGGGATCTGGGTAAGGTTCTTATACTTAGTGAACATGACAGCACACGTAGCAATGGGTTTAAGCTTGATAAGTATAGGTTTAGGAAGGAGAGTGGGGGGAATTGGTTTACAAATCATGTGGTAGATGAATGGAATAGGCTCACTAGTACATGTGATAGAAGCCTCCTCTCTGGGTAGTTTTAAGAATAGACTAGATAAATATATGGATGAAGCTGCTAGATTGGACTGACTTTTTTTATGTACATATGTATATATTTTTCTAAGGAGTGGGGAGATTATATTTTGCGGTTGCATGAATGGACATAATCCTCTGGATGCATTTTATGTATATTGTAGATTAGATCTGACAAACTCCTGTAAAGGGTGACAATATTGATGACTTTTCTCTGGTAAGAAATCTTTTGTGTGTTGACTGGAACAGGAGCTGCCAAGTGTAGGCCATGAATGGTCTTTTGCAGTCTCCTTCTTTTATTCTCAAAGCTCTTGATCGGCATTCTTATCATCCGTCTCCTGATTCATTGTTCTTGTTATTTAGTGCTCTTTAATCAGTGTTGTGGCATTGTGATCTTAGTGCTTTTTAATTAATTTCATTGTGTGAACTATAATTACTGGTGTTTAATGCTTTTCAATTAGTTTGTGCTGTCCTCCACATTCACTGGTAGTCTCACTTGCAAGTACCAATTTTATTTGTAAATCATTGTTCATTTTGGCTTCAATATTAACTTCCTGTTCACTCCATTGATTCATTTGTTGCCACACGCTGCTCTTTGTCTTCCTTCCTGGCTAACCCTCCCCCATTCCCACGCCTCGTGTTGGCAAACCCGCCCCTACACCTTGCCTGGACAAACCCTCCTCCACTTTCTATGAGTCAGGTTAGGGTAAGTTTTCCCCTCTGCTGCATTCTTCATAATTTTTGCCTTTGCTCCCTTCTTTCTCCCCTACTATGTATGATAGGGACTCACTCAACTCTTTAAATTATTGTCTTTCGCCAGCTAAATACATGAAGATAAAGGGGACTGGTATCCCCAAACTCGCCTGACTAGGAGGGGGCCAAGACTTTTGGCGTCCCTTAGGAACCTCTTTCGCCCTACCATTCTTCTTTTACCCAACACCTCGAAATATTCCCCTTTCGGTAAATATGTAGACGAGCGGCCCGGCCGATAAAACGTACTATTTTCATCCGTGTTCCAAAATGTTTCACGTTTTTAGAGTACATTTAAGGGGACGGCTCGTGTGGGGGTAAACACAAGGGGGACCACACTATGAACATCCTGAGTTTCATTAAATTGGGGGGAGGGTCGGGGGGCACAGCCCCCACAGTATATAATCCTAATTGTTATAATGTTCTGACGTTTACAGAGGTGAATGTTTTAACTACATCATGTCAGCGTCTTTAATCGTTTTGCGAATTATAATATGGGTTGGGGGGGGAGGTATGACGTCAGAAATGCTTGATTTCAAATCTTTTTCCCACTTAATAGCTTTTTATTATCCTCATTCGGAGTCATTTTTATTTGTCAATATATTTTTCCCCATTTTACTATTTTTATTACCTTCTTTTATACATTTAAATGTAATTAGCTAGATCATTTCAAGGAACTACTTGTTTTTTAGCAGTTTGAGTGTCAAACATTCCCCTTTTACGCAGTTTGAAAATGATCAATCAGACGTCAAAATATTATCGAATTGTGAACTTAGTCCGTCGTCTATTGCGGAATTATTAACCCTAATTTCTGATAAAGATAAATTAAACACCTTTTTGGATGTTCATAATTTAGTGCGAATTAAAGGCGAATGAGACATTTGTGGCCGAGCATTAGATGTGAGCCCTAACTTTGAATTTAGATGCTCGAAAATAAAACGTGATTCAAGTCAGCTAGATTTCGAATAGGACGCAGACGCGCAAAATAAATAGGCTTTCCTCTTCGCTATTTCGGAAGTATAACCACTGCAATTAGTACGGAAACAGCGTGTTTCGTTTGTTTTTTTCGGGCAATTTTGTAAAAAAAATGGCCTACGTAAACAACGTTTTTGGTTTGTTTAATTTCGGGCATTTTTTTAACACAAACAATGGCTGCAGCTATCATTCGAAGAAAACTAAACCGCGCATGAATATTCAAACACGGGTGAACGATAATATTTACACAAAAATATTTTTTCCGGCTGGGCCGCTCGTCTACATGTTTACCCCCCTTTCTCCTGTGCTCATCAGCAGGCGCTGTTGGCGTCTCTTCTGAACATTAGAAGCCTGACCAATAAGTTGGAGTATGTCCGTGACCTCGTTCGCACTGGGGTTTCCTTCCTTGACCTTACAGAAACCTGACTCGAGTCTGATTCTGGTTCATGCACTGCCCTCGCAACCCCTCCGGGTCAGTCTTTCCTGCATGTTCCTCGGAACCACCGTGGAGGGGGGAGTTGCACTGATTTCCAACTCGTCCTTCTTCCTGAATCTTCTCCTCTCTACCCTCATTTGAGGCTCTCATTGCTGTCTCATGTGCTGTGCCCGCTCTGACTATTGTGGTCCTTTATCGCCCTCCCAGCTTGTCTCCAGCCTTATTTCTTGAGTTCAGTAACCTACTCTCTGACTTATCCTCTTCTGGATCTCTCCTTATTCTCGGTGACTTCAATCTTACTAGCCACAATGAGACTTTTGGTGCATTTATTGACATCATCGACCTATTCTCTCTTACACAATATGTGTCATCCCCAACACACATACATGGTAATACCCTGAACTTAGTTATCTCGAACCTCCATGTCTCTAATTTAACAGTGACTGACCTTTCTAATACAATTTCCGGTAAATATGTAGATTAGCGACTCGGCCGAAAAAGTGGGGTTTTTTTGTAAATATTTTCGTTCACCCCTACCGGAATATTAATTGCGCGTTTGAGTCGTCTGACATAATTTGGTTAAATCATTCACCTCTGCAAACGTTAGGACATTAGTCTATAAACAATTAGGGTTATATACTGGGGGGCTGTGCCCCCAGCCCCCCCCCAATTTAATAAAACTCAAGATCATCGTAGTGTGGTCATCCCCCATTGTGTTTATCCCCCCACGAGCCGCCCCCCTAAATGTACTCCAAAAACGTGAATCATTTTGGAACACGGACGAAATAGTACGTCCCATCGTTTGAGTCGCTAATCTACATATTTACTCAATTTCCAACCACTACTTCTTGGTCAATTTTAAATTATATATTCCCTACTACCTAACTCCTCGCTCATCCTGATATCCTACTCCTTTCCAACGACTATCGTCCATTGATACTACTTCTCTCTTTAATGATGTTGTTTCTGCCCTACCTCCTATTTATACTACTGCTTCACCTGACCAAACCTTAAACCCTCTGCACCAATCAGTTAAAGTTTGGCAATATTTAGAACAGTAGCGGCTCGTGACTGTGTGTATGTGTGGGTTTTGAACGCGGTGCCGATAGATTTAAACGCCAATACTCTAGCCATCACGCCATGGCTTAGTCCGTCTTGAGTTGGTAATTTTGTCGTCTATTTATATTATCGAGTTAGAAGGAATTTTCTCTGATTCATTTTCGCACCCCTACACAGGTCCCTTTGCTTTTCTCTTTATCGTATCTATTTACTTCTTCTTGAATGAAATTCCCTTTTCTTCATATTGCCCCTTCAAACATTTGCCTTCCATTTATCTTGACTTAGGTATTCTTGTTGGGTTCCGTATTCTTCTTTGTTGGCTGGGTCCTTAACTTCTATTTCTTTCTTGATGTATCTTCATATTTCTTCCATTTATCTTGAGTTGATGATTCTTTCGTGCTTCTTGATGAGTTGGTCCTTCAAGCCATTTTCTTTCCGTTTTCCTTGACTTTTGTTTTCTCCTTGAGATTTCTTCATAAAAGGGTTTGGAGTCTTGAGTTTTGAACGTGGTACCGATAGATTTAAACGCCAATACTCTAGCCATCACGCCACGGCTTAGTCCGTCTTGAGTTGGTAATTTTGTCGTCTATTTATATTATCGAGTTGTAAGGACTTTTTTCTGATACATTTTCGCACCCCTACACATGTATCTTTGCTTTTCTCTTTATCGTATCTATTTACTTCTTCTTGAATGAAATTCCCTTTTCTTCATATTGCCCCTTCAAACATTTGCCTTCCATTTATCTTAGGTATTCTTGTTGGGTTCCGTATTCTTCTTTGTTGGCTGGGTCCTTAACTTCTATTTCTTTCTTGATGTATCTTCATATTTCTTCCATTTATCTTGAGTTGATGATTCTTTCGTGCTTCTTGATGAGTTGGTCCTTCAAGCCATTTTCTTTCCGTTTTCCTTGACTTTTGTTTTCTTCTTGAGATTTCTTCATAAAAGGTTTTGGATTCTTGAGTTTTGAACGCGGTACCGATAGATTTAAACGCCAATACTCTAGCCATCACGCCACGGCTTAGTCCGTCTTGAGTTGGTAATTTTGTCGTCTATTTATATTATCGAGTTGTAAGGACTTTTTCTCTTGATGCATTTTTACACCCATACACAGGTCCCTTTCTAGAAAGCGGAGTGAATTTGAGGATTGGGGAGAGACTAGTCTTGGATTTCTTAATTGAGGAGTAAGTAGTTCTCCCTCCTACGACCTCCGGGTCTGCGGGATAAGTAGAGCTAATTCAGTGGGATTGAGGAGAGCGAACAAAGTCTTGTCTCTAATCAATAAGTAATGGCTTCTCCTCCTCGGATTTCCGAAGTTCTCAGGAGCACCTTTTCTTAATCTCTAGTAGGAGAGCAGGTGCAGTTGTAACGAAGATCAGAAGATTTTTCGGCCTTTGAGGGTCACCAGTTATAGGGGAGGGAGGGGGAGGGAAGCATATCCTTCTTATCCCCAATTATTTATTTTATCTATATTATTCTTGCTCTACTTGATTTTCTCGATGTAGGTTGTTTTCCATTTATCTTGGGGGATGATTTCTTCTTGATTCTTGATGAGTTAGTCCTTGAAGTCGTTTTCTTCCGTTTTTCTTTCTTGAGGCGATCCATTTATCTTGAGTCTTCTTGATTCTAGTTAAGTTGGTCCTTCTAGCGTTTTCCTTGACTTTCGTTTTCTTTTTGAGATTTCTTCATAAATGATTTTGGACTTTTGAGTTTCGAACGCGGTACAGGTACATTTAAACGCCAATGCTCTAGTCATTACGCCACGGCTTAGTCCGTATTGAGTTGGTAATTCTATAAGCTATTTATATTATCGAGTTGGAAGGAATTTTCTCTGATTCATTTTCGCACCCCTACACAGGTCCCTTTGCTTTTCTCTTTATCGTATCTATTTACTTCTTCTTGAATGAAATTCCTTTTTCTTCATATTGCCCCTTCAAACATTTGCCTTCCATTTATCTTGACTTAGGTATTCTTGTTGGGTTCCGTATTTTTCTTTGTTGGCTGGGTCCTTAATCTTCGATTTCTTTCTTGATGTATCTTCATATTTCTTCCATTTATCTTGAGTTGATGATTCTTTCGTGCTTCTTGATGAGTTAGTCCTTCAAGCCATTTTCTTTCCGTTTTCCTTGACTTTTGTTTTCTTCTTGAGATTTCTTCATAAAAGGTTTTGGATTCTTGAGTTTCGAACGTGGTACCGATAGATTTAAACGCCAATACTCTAGCCATCACGCCACGGCTTAGTCCGTCTTGAGTTGTTATTTTTTTTGTCTATTTATATTATCGAGTTGGAAGGACTTTGTCTCTGATACATTTGCGCACCCCTACACATGTCCCTTTGCTTTTCTCTTTATCGTATCTATTTACTTCTTCTTGAATGAAATTCCTTTTTCTTCATATTGCCCCTTCAAACATTTGCCTTCCATTTATCTTGACTTAGGTATTCTTGTTGGGTTCCGTATTCTTCTTTGCTGGCTGGGTCCTTAATCTTCGATTTCTTTCTTGATGTATCATCATATTTCTTCCATTTATCTTGAGTTGATGATTCCTTCGTGCTTCTTGATGAGTTAGTCCTTCAAGCCATTTTCTTTCCGTTTTCCTTGACTTTTGTTTTCTTCTTGAGATTTCTTCATAAAAGGTTTTGGACTCTTGAGTTTCGAACGCGGTACCGATAGATTTAAACGCCAATACTTTAGCCATCACGCCACGGCTTGGTCCGTCTTGAGTTGGTAATTTTTTTGTCTATTTATATTATCGAGTTGCAAGGACTTTTTCTCTTGATACATGTTCGCACCCCTACAGCCCTTTCTCAGCAAAATAGTCCCAACGGGGCCATTACACTCCATGGCCACGTAGTACCTTGCCCTAGGGGTACTGGTGAAGTCGAAGCGTCGGGTTTCTAAAAGCCCGTAGGGAGCCTGTGGCCGCAGACTGTCACCTCCTTCTGCAGGACATCATAGTGGAGGAAGTCTGGCTGTCGCTTCACAATAACTCGCTGTCGTTCAACCCGGGAGGCCACAATGGCGCTGCAGTAACCTTTGAAGGTAACAGTTTCACAGCTGATATTATAGGTGCGAGTAGCATTGCGTCGCCTCTCAGCCTCGGGGGCGGCGCCGTTTAACCACATCAATACTGACATTTTTCTGAATAAAAGCATTCTGTAAGGCGAAATCACTTATCTGCCAAAACTGCCTATGGGCATTGTTATGGTGTCAAAACACCCATCACGGCACGGTGCACCGATACTACGGGGCTGAATATGGTGCCCAGTTGCTTTGCTCACATACTCCTCGCCAGTGTTGCGTTTCCGTTTGGACACATTGCAACTCCACTCACTGCTGTTTCGTCCTTGTTTCCTGGCCTGTGGTAATCCCTAGTCATCGGTCGTTCCCTCGGTGTCACTCATAACGAAAAACACATCGTTGTTACGTAACACTGAGCACAGAAAAAAATAAACCCAAGAGGGAACAAGGAGGGAGGTAGACTGAGACAGTAGAGGGGAGGGGGCGCCGGAAGGGATTGTGACGTCAGAGGAAGACGCCCAATCATTGGCCAGGGTATGGGCGCGTAATGACGTGTAATCAGTCACGTGGGCGTGTCCCGCCGTCCCATTTGCTACCCTGATCCGCGTCTTCTGCCACTGTTGCTGACGTCTGTGTCGAGGTGAACTTGGGAGCTCAAGCGTGGCAGCGTATGTGCGGCGAAAGTGCCCCTCAAACAAAGGGACTTTCGACCTTGTTGCGACTTGTATTCTGACGTCCCGAGTAGCACACCAAATAGAGGGGGGTTTGGGTACTACAGTGCTATACGTAACTCAATTTCGCCCAGGGAGGCGCTTTCGTCACTCTGTTACTGAACGCCTCATATATAATATTATATATTTCATTTTTTTTTTAGGATTGTGAAATGGATATCATGAGGTTCTTCAAAAAACGTAAATCTGATTACTCGGACGACAATCAAGATACCCCAGGCACATCGGAGATGCATGCTCAACCAGCAGAGCAACGTAGAGGAGAATATAATGAGCAGTTACTCAAAACAACAAATCAGATGCCACCTTAAACACCACTTGCTACAGTGGCCAATGACTTGCCTCATTCTCTGGATATCGGATTATATGTCAACACCAAAGAACATTTGACCAATGATAGAAGATATGATCCCCTGATGAACACATGTTCCTTCACCAACAGATT
Organism: Ceratothoa steindachneri; assembly: GCA_963969495.1. Classification (NCBI taxonomy): domain Eukaryota; kingdom Metazoa; phylum Arthropoda; class Malacostraca; order Isopoda; family Cymothoidae; genus Ceratothoa; species Ceratothoa steindachneri. Next base: position 16,506,755 of record OZ018324.1, on the reverse strand, counting down.
GCAACTATCAGAAAGATTTACGGGGCTCCCGTTGTTTCCATCACCCGTGGATAAACCAATATTCTCCATGGTTGTCTTACTCAAGTCACTTGAAAGGTGTTCTGTGGAAATACTGTGTTTTGTTCCCTCAACCAGTGCACCGAGGTCTAATGGGTGCTTTCAACGTGACTCCTTTTGTCAAATACAAACACTTCAATAAGCACGCGAGGAAGCACATGCTTTCATCCTGGCACAAAGGCGCACTACAAGATGCCAACAATTTCTTCACCACTGTGAAAAACCCAGAGTTGACCATCGTAAGCCAGATGAACCGAACAGTCAACCAAGCAGTCACTCAAACCCGTGAGAAACTGTTCCCTATCCTATTTAGTATTCTGTTCTGCTGCAGTCATGACATTGCTTTGAAAGGAAAGGAAAGTACATCGGGAAACCTCTGTGACCTACTGCGATTCAGGATAGAAACAGGGGACACGGTCTTGAAGGATCGCATGGAGAGCGCGAGTAAAAATGCGAGGTACACATCAGTTCGTGTACAGAACGAGCTGATACTTCTCTCTGAAGAAGTGATAAGAGAAGATATTGTGAAGGCTGCAAATAAACCAAATGGATTCTCGATCATTGCTGGTGAAACTGCTGACATATTAGGCACCGAACAACTGTCCATTGGCGTACGATTTGTTGAGCCGCAGGAGAAACGGAATGATTCAGCCATCATACGCGAATAATTCTTTGGATTTGTTCCACTGGAGATGATGGACGCTGCAACAATTGCAGATACTATCATCAACCAAGCAGAATGAATTGCTCTTGACTTCAACAAGCTTCATGGTCAAGGCTACGATGGATGCTCAACCATGACAGGAAAAGACAATAGTGTACAGGCCCGTATCAGGAACACTTATCCCAAAGCCGTTTTCGTGCACTGCTCTTCACAAAGACTTAATTTGGTGGTTCATGGTCTGAATTTTGTCGCATATATTCGGAATACAACTGGAACTGTGAAATCTATCATCATTTTTTTTTCCGTGACAGTCCCAAGCGCAGAAGGCTGGTTCCAAATCTGCCTTTGTTGTGTGACACTAGATGCAGCGCAAAGTACAAAAGCATCCGCGTATTTTCATAGAATTTTTGTGATATCTATGCTAAACAGGAGCAACTCGATGAGTCACAGAGTACCCGTCAGACGGCACATCATCTGAGGAGTGCAGCAGGTACCACATTGTTCCTTACCTGTCTCAAGATTATAGCCAAATACTCAGCGATTTTGGAGCTAATGACCCAACAGCTACAAGTAGGCGAGATGGATATGATGGAAGTCCGAGATCACATTGACTTGTTAATGAAGGCTTTCTGAGATCACCAGGGTGAAAATATTTTCAGTAGAACTTGGTATAAAATTGACTATGCCTCGACGATGCGCACGCCAGATCAGCCGGCCGAATGTAGGAGGCTCCATTGTGGAGTACTATCGCCGCACCATATATACGAGTATCCCGTACTTGGATTTCTTGATTCAGTCTCTAGAAAGTCGCTTTGGTGATAGTAACACATCATATTTTCATATTTTTGCATTACATCCAAAAGAAATGAAGAAAATAGAAAGAGGTGAATTTAAGAACAAAATTGATAATCTTGTTGAAGAAACACTAGCGTGGTATGACGTACAGAAACATAAGGGCCCACTGGATGACAACTCTCTCTCTCTCTCTCTCTCTCTCTCTCTGGGTATGATTGAGGTGTTGTTCCCTGATGCGCGGAAGGCTATGTTCATCGCACTGACTCTGCCTGCAACAACATGTACACTGGAGAGGTCTTTTAGCACAATACGCAGGGTGAAGACCTGGTTAAGTTCAACAATGACCGATCAACGTTTGTCCGGCCTCTGTGTGCTCAGTGTCCACCGTGAAAAAGTGAACAGCCAGAACACAGAAATAATGAACAGGGTCATTGACAAGTTTGGTAGAGATCCCCGACGACTCCATTTCCTGTTCACGTAGTAGTAATAATAATACTTGAATAGTGGAAAACTGAATAAACAGTTGAACAATGTCCATGGTATTTTATTCATTTTGTATTTTCCATGTAATTTTTCTTATTTTCCATAAATTCTAGGGGGGGAAATGCCCATCCTTGCCCCCCTGCAGACGGCCATGAACATACCCAATGCTTACGACACGACACATCTCCATATTTTGCTCTCCCCCCCCCCCCTGCATTTTTTTTTCTGCGGACGCCCATGGCAGCACCCTCTATTTCCACTCGATATTATCGATAACATTCAATATAATGAGTCCTTTTTTTACTTTACTTCTTTTTTTATACTTATACATTATATAATCCTTAAGCTTAATGTCAGGAACGATGAATTGGTGAGAGGTTGTAAGAGTTCAATTGTGTCGGAATATGTTACAGGTAAACAAGGAGAAATCGTCCCAGCAGAAATCAAGACCTAAAAGCAAAATGTGAAGAGTGATCTAGTTCATAATTCCTTTAAAAGAGAGTATTAATAAATCTAATTTGGTGGTTGGATCTTATTATAAAATTGAGATTCACCAATAAGTAAAATGACGATGCCTTACGTGCGATAAACATTTCGATCTTGAAACCATGTTGGGATGAAAATGGATAGTGGTATGGACCTCCCTATCCTTAATTTGAGCCATGCGCAGTTATCGCCCGTCCTGGAAACGAAATTTAGTTTATCAAGCTTTCTATCTGTTTCTCTGACTCGGTGTGAACTAGAGAGAACGCCTTTTTAAACCTCAGAAACCGATAGTGGCGAGCTGACATCTCTCGCGATGGAAATCCTTCATAAGATTTGACTGTAAATATGAAAACAAGATAAGTCTATGTGCGAGACATGTCCCCTATTTTCTCTATGAAACAAAGGGAATTGCTATAAATAACCCAACCTTCATGAATAATATCAATAGGCATTGCTTTTATAAGGGAGAGACAAATGTAGGGAGTACATACTTGTCTTTCAGAAATACGCGTGTGCATATTATTATATATTCCACTTATCATCATCATCACTAACTCTATAATTTAAGAAGGGGATTTTTTGAGTATTTGAATAATAATTTCATCTTAGTTTGGTTATGACTTATGTTTTTTATCAAAGTTATTTCTAATAATTCTTTTTTAATATCAAAAACAAAATGGTGAAGTTCAGAAATAAATATAAGTATCGAAATTTTGGGAAATTTTTAAACCCCCCAAAATTACAAATGGTAAAGTTCAGAAAATTTATTTTTATATATCTTCTAAAAGTGTATATTTTATCGAAGCGCAAGCTCCCCCGTAAAGGGGAGTGGCGAAGCCACTGCCTTGTTTATTTATATTTGTTCATATGTATTCATGTTACTAATATTTTGTTTTGTTTCTTTTCTAGATATATCATGAATATAGTTGATTAAACCAAATAAAAAGAGGCAATTTGAATATACATTACTACTCATTTCTATCATTACTATAAAAGCCAGTAAGGCAGCTATGCTCACTACTACTCATAACTATCATTACAATTTAATCAAGTATTATGGATAAAGTCATACAACTTGCGAAGTTTGATGTACCTACTTTGGATCCTCACGCTGCTAGTTATAGAAGCTTTGGTAGTGAAATTTCTCCTACTTCCTTTCTACAATATCTGATCATTCTTGAGACAAGTTAGAAGTACTCTACTTGTACATTGGTCTGTAGGGGGGTCGCCAATTATGGGGTGTTAGGTAAATAGTATAGTAGACGACAAGGTTACCAGTTATATAGGTCCTGATGACGGTGAGGGACCGACTAGTTCCAGTTTATAGGTGAAGGATGTCGTTACGGTGAATTATTTATCTGACTCCAAGGATAAATGATCTTACGGTGTTCTTCTACTTGGCTGGGCTTATCGAAGGTGCAAGGCAAATATGGACATACGAAAATATACTCTTTATTCTAATAACGGAATATTATGATGCAAGCGGTGCGACACGGAACGTACTAGGCAGGAGACTAATAGTCTATATATTATCAACGGGAGTAAGAGTTAAGGGCGAGACAAGACTTAGTGGATTTAGGCGTGAGCGTAAACGAAATTGAATTCGTTACTATTCTCTGTCTTCCTCTTTCTTTTCTTATTTATATGTGCGCTCCTAATGCAGAGAGAGTGGCCTGGAGATGACCGTGAGACGACATACCTCCGTTATGGTTGCATTTCTCCACCATCGGGGTGGGGCTAGGAAGTCTGAGCCCGGTGTGTACCTTTACATGATAAACTCTTGTTTGTATAATTTGATACGATTGTCGTTGCGCCATCTCTTACGGTCAATCCCTAGTCAATCCCTACTTGGGCTCCTCTTTAATTATCCATCTTTGATCATTCTATCTCGAGACACAACTCGGGAAGCTTTATCAAACGCAGGTGTTCAATCAACTATTTTCCTTTGCTACTTTCTGTGTCCCACGCTTTACTTTATATATATATATATATAATAAGGTATGCTTGGATTTAATAGGACCAATTCGCGTCCATTTTGTGGAGGTATCTTTTGGGCCTATTGAATTCAGCAATGTTGGTGCCAGAGGTCTACCTATTGCGTAGTTCGATCACTACAGATCCTCATGAGCAGATGTAATAGATAGAGGGTTGTGCTGATTATTCGAAAGATATCGAATTGTTGTAAGCTGCCTATATTAAGGCTCTTAGTGAAATTCATACCATACATTTCCTTTCTACTCAAATTCAACTTCCAGAAGAATAGATTGACCAGTACCTTCAAGCTCTGAATTGTTTCGCTGTGGATTGCAACTTTCATGATGTTATTGCTGCAGTCTACCGTTATGAGAGTATCAGAGGTTCCTTGATACGAGGGTTAAAATCTTCGAATATTCGTGCACGACTCCCCTAGAATCAAAAACTTACAAGTCGAAAGTGTAGGGGCCAACTCCAGGGTGCCCAAATTGCGATTTTACAGTTAGGTATAAGTTTAGGATTGCTCCAGGTATAAAAAGATAGTCCGAGCGCCGAAGGCACGAGGCGAGTAGCTTATGGGATCTGGGGTCAGCGGTAGCTTCCTTAGCGTGATCTGCTATGTCTAGTCTAGCATAGCGCTATAAAACCTTCAATTTTTAAGTGCTTCTTGAGTCAAAAAATGACTAAAAATATATTCTTAATGGCAGGAGGTTTGCTTATGAGAACCCTGCCCTGGACGGCAGTGGGAGAGCAATCGTTTACCAAACCCTCTAACTACTCACTTCTCTTGAGTGTTGGTTGTGATATTTTTTTACATTAATTACTTCTCTTTTGTTTATAGATAACAATTGTGCAGAGTGATGTCGAGCTACAAGTAGCCTGCAGGAGTGCATAGCAAACACATCTGCAATAATGTATTGAAGCTCAGTGTATTAAATTAATTTCTGGCCATTAAAAGGCTATTTCTAGGGTTATGTTGGTGGCCAGAGCAACAATTATTAATAGTTCACTAATAATATTCAAGCATCCACTCTTATTGAAATACCCGGTTCAGAAGTTCAACTTGAACTACAAAACGTTCCGGCCGCGTCTGGCAAGACTCGGCATCTAAGAAGGGTAATCAACCATCGTAACCCTGTAACTTTTTAATTTGCAAACTGTATTTGATGAACACAAAAACAAAAAAAGAAACTGAAAACAAATAGTAATTCATCGTGACACAATAGTACAACTTGCCAAATAAAACGTGTAAGCTAAGATTAGAGATCTTTAAAGTTAGTAATATTAAATAAGAAACATATTGGTATCAGTTCACTTCTTAACCCTATAAGAGATATTCACGGTACAAAATTAAAACAAAGACAAGATTAGACACTTATACAATTGCATTAATGTTAGTTATGTGATGCATGTCGTTTTACATAGCGCCAAAATATTTAACACGCTCTTCATTCACATCAATAAACAATTTGGCAATTTGAGGAAGGTACAGATTATCTGTTTTATCTCTTAATGCATGGACTTTTATTGAGTCATTGTGCACCTGAGATAGTTATTTATTCTTTTGAGTACAAAATTATTGGCAATGCCCCTGGTTTGCTGTTCTATCAATAGCTGCTCCATATGTTTCCAGTATGCTGACAGTCTGTTTATCAAACCTAGACTCTAGTTCCCTAACAAGAAGATTCAACACTTTGAAGTACTGTTGCCTGTAGTATTCTTTCATAGACTCAAAGCGGTATGGTTCTGCACCCTCATTTAACCGTTTTGATTGTCGTCTGTACTTTGGAGGAACAGGATCTTTGGCTTTGTTTGTGGCTTCTTCAACTGATATGTTGATTTTGTGATGTTTGCAGCTTTCACTGCAGCTTGAAGGGTAATTATCATTGCCTGAATTTTCTTTGACAGTTCTTCTGCTGCACTCAAGCTATCTGAGAAAGTTTCAGTCCATAATATGACCTGAATTTTTCCATCAGTGCCATCTGTCCTCTGGCACGGCGTGCATACTCATCATAGCCATGACTCACTACTTCCGGTGTTTCTTGAAGTGCAGAATAGTTCTTGATCACCGAGCCTAAGGCACATGTTCTCACAGTCCATCTAGTTTGGCGAAGAGGTTTGATTGAGGGTGCATTAGTTGTTCCCATTTGCACCTGTTCAAATAAAAGGTACCTCTTTGGAGAGAATTTGATGAGTTTGGTCATTTCTGTTACCAAGTCCAAAGCATCACGTACTGGCTTAGACTTTCTGGTTGTGTCTTGTAAAAAAAGATTTATGCAGTGGACTAGGTAATAAATTTGATGGAAGCCTTTTCCTTTTCCAGTACGTGTGGTCAATCTTGTCCTGTGACCTTGCAAAATTGCTTGCACCATCGTATGCCTGGCCAAAGCAGTTGTTGATGAGAATAGAGCACCTTATGAGAACATCATTCAAGGCGGTGAACAATGTATCACTAGTTATAGATGGTACTTCAAAAAATCCCAGTGGCTCTTCAAACGCTTCATACTTATCATTCACATATCTTACAGAAATGTTGAACTGCTCTTTATAGTTGATATCCGTAACTTAATCACCAATTAAACCATACCATTTTGTTTGCATTTTGTGTATCAGTAATGACTGATCTTAATACTTGGTTGCCTATCAAGGAAATCATTTCATTTGTAATGTACAATAACTGCACGCACACACACACACAAAGAAAAAAGAGAGAGAGAGAGAGAGAGAGAGAGAGAGAGAGAGAGAGAGAGAGAGAGAGAGAGAGAGAGAGAGAGAGAGAGAGAGAGAGAGAGAGAGAGAGAGAGAGAGAAGGAGAAAGACACATTTTGCCAGGTCGAAGTATCAAAGATGGAATGGTAGGAGCAATAAAATCAAGTCGTTTGGAGACATTTTGTGAATCGGCGGAATCTAATTAGAACGTCTGGTCTGAAACCCGACCACAATGTAAGGCTATCGCGCCCGAGTGTGAGACCAGATAGGCAAACAGAGTAATTAGAGCTGTCTGGAATTGGGACAGAATTGGCGACAAAAGATGTTTCGCCTTAATGTAAAATTTGATAAGGTCATCTTAGCTTTAAGCAAACGGAGTTTATGTTATACCATCGCAGGAGAAAGACCCCAAAGTAACATGCGAAGTGGAGGAATTCAGACAATCACAGGCTAGGCTCCAACCAATCACAGGCTCCGCTGGACTGACAGGTAGCTAAGCACCGCCTTTGCCACCAAAGGAAGGCGGAGCTACGCGTCACCTCCAAAATGATGCCCGGTATCAATAAGAGAACATTTCCATTCAAAGATCATTATCATCATTATTATTATTATAGATTATTATTGACCCATTCATTGATTGATTATTAGACTCTTAATTCACTGCTCTGCGAACCTCTATTATCTTGCTCTTGCCATTACACCGATTTAAAATATTCCGTTGCGCAAATTAAATCTTTACCGTAAATGTAAACATTTCAAAGTGGTATAAAATACAAGTGTTCAATTCCTTCATGAAAGAGCCTTTTACTTACAAACGTTGATCGGTTAATACCTCTCGGACCGTACGTCAAGAAACTTGTAAACAAGCCACTTTACCAAACCCTTATAGCAGTGGTCGGGGAACAGGGGTAAATAACCCCAAATGGGGTAATTTAGAAAAAATGGGGGGGGGAATGGATGTGGATGTGCTAAGTGAGGGAAACGAATATGAAAATTGGAGAAAAACAATGCATCGAGGAGCCTTTCTTCTATTTTTCGGTAAAATCTGGCGACATTTCTCCTCATTGGGTGGCATTTTGCCATGTTTTGAACATGCCTCTTTCAGAGTAGTTGATGAATTAGTAGAGCTGATGAAGTGATATAATAATTATTTACATAAGGTGAGTTATGATATAATCTATAATATTTACGTTTCTGTATAGACTTTTGTGATTAAAATTCAACAAAATTTCAATATATAAATATAAGATTAGTTTAGACTTTAGGATATTTTAGTATTTTAGTTTATTTGTAAGGGGCCTAATTATCCCACCAGCTGTTTAGTTGCCAATTTCTCACTTTTTTAGGGGTAACTATTATATTTTTTTATTTATTTATTTATTTTTATTTTAATGAATTATTTTATATTAAAAGTAAGTTTTTTAACGACTTTGACTCTATTTAAGAATATTTCATGCATCCCCTACAGATGTAATGCTCACTCTTTTTAAGTCTTATTGTTTGAATTTTTATGGTTGTGAGTTGTGGTTTGATTTTATGTTATGTTATTTTATAATTTTAATTTAAACTCTTAAATTCGTCACTAAATAATTTTTTTATTTTTCAAAAATTAAAGTCAAAAGATCTTAAAAAAGTGATAGATTTGTCTTTCATTTTCAGATGGCATCAGCAAGGTAAAGAACATATCAGGCAGAGCTCTTTAATTATGGCTTCACAGAAATAGAAGACAGAGGACAAATGAAACCTCAATCTGTCGTCTGTATGAAAGTACTGACGGCAGAGTCTTTCAAAAAGAATCAACTGAAGAAACACTTGGACAAGGTTCAGCAACATCTGTCTTGCAAACGCCGGGAATACTTTGAGAATCTGGAAAAAACAGTCCAAAGACAGAAATTGGAAAATATCAAGAGTGCAACGTTTGACCAACGTTCAGCAGCAATAGCTAGTTTTGAAGTGGCATAGTTGGTTGCTCGAAACAAGAAATCACATACTGTTGGTGTGAAAAGGGCAGAAATAATGTGTGGGCAGAAAGTAGCAATTCGCAGCTGATGGTATACGTTCGATACAGTGGTTCAGATGAAATTGAAGAAGAAATGTTGCTATGTTCTCCTCTTGAGTTGAGAACTCGTGGTATTTATGTGTTCATTAAGGTTGATGCATACTTCAAAAAACAGTGTTGATTTAAAGTGTGAATATTGTATTGCAGTATCAGTTGATGGAGCTCTTGCCATGTTTGGTCACGTCACTGGTTTTGTGGTTTTGGCCAAACAACAGAATCCAAAAATTCAGGTCATCCTTTGTATGATACATCGCCAGGCATTAGTTGTGAAGGATTTGGAACCAGAAGTGGAAGCTGTGTTGAATGATGTAATTAAGATTGTCAATGTTGCAAAAGGGCATGCACTAAACACGAGGATGGAGAGGCTGAATATTCAACCCTTCTTTTCCATACGGAAGTGAGGTGGCTTTCACGTGGAAATGTCCTGAATAGAGTGTGAACTCTTAAAACCAAACTTGAAATATTTCTGACTGGTCAAAAACATATACTTGCAGAGAAGTTCAGAAAATCAACCTGGCTAGCTCTTCTTGCATACTTAGCTGACATTTTTGGGCATGTAAATGCGCTGAACAAGGAATTGCCAGGAAAGAAAATCAATCTCATCTTAGCAAGAGAAATTTTTTAGCATTTGTATCAAAGCTTCAGTATTGGAACAAAAAGGTAAATGCCAATAAGATTGCTGTCTTTATAAACCTGGCAGAGTTTTTGGAAGAATGTGAAGACTGCAGTTTTAGTGACATGAAGGAATCAGTCACAAGGCACCTGACCAAACTTAGGAATAGGTTCTGCGACTACTTTCCAGAGCTTGATTCACATACTGTCAGCTAGGTTGTAAATTCCTTAAAATAAAAACTGGCTGATTTGCCTGAAGAGCCTGAAGGATTGGCAGAAGAGATCATTAAACTGCGTTCCAACAGTGAAACAAGCATGGAATTTGAGACCAAGGAAGACCTCTCATATTTTTGGATGTCAAAAGCTGCAAAGGCTTATAAAACTGCACATTTAGGAGCAATTAAAATGCTGCTACCTTTTGCAACAACTTACCTTTGCGAACAAGGTTTTTCTACCCTTGTAAATCTAAAAATAAAATACAGAAACCGGTTGGATCCTGAAGACACCATCAAAGTAGTAGTGACATCAAAAATCCCCCATATTGAAATTGTTGTATCAAAGATGAAACAGTATCATTTTCCCAAAGCCTGAGGGAGCTGATATATTCAAGTTTTCAATAATTTTTTCATTATTTTTATTTGTGTACTATTCTCATGCCAGAAGTGGTAAACATTTTTTCCCCATAGTAGTGGATTCAATAACATTTTCCTATTTTGTTTTTGTACGAATACATTATAGTGGCATAGTCAATAATTTTACTTGTGTACCATCTAATGATAAAAAGTGACTGTTTTATTTCTAATTATAAATATATAAGTTCCTACAATTTTTTCTTGTGTGCTATTTCCATGCCAAAAAGACGGACTTTTATATCCTAATGATAGATGAAATAAAAAATTAAACATTATCGCAATATAATTTTTTTTGTGTCTCTATTATCCAGGATTTTTATAAGTAAATTGGTTTGTCCCCTAGAGTACTTAAAGTCAGGGGTAAATTCATTTTACTACAAATTATTTTGGGGTAACACCCAAAAAAGTTACCCGACCCCTGCCTTATAGGATCGCCTTGCAATCAAAACAAGGCCTACTTACGCCAAACCTATAACTGGCGACCCCATATTTGGCGACCTATACATTAATGATTACAGGGTACATGTCTCTTTTTTTGTCATGTAGCCACTGGTCTAGTTCTGGGACTTCTTTGGTGCGGAGCTTTAGCAGCTGCATAAGGTTTCCCTCCAATCCCTCGTGAACTCTGATAGACAAACCCTGTCTCAACAGATACTCCGACGATTCAATTTGTGTCAAGAGAGCTTTGCAATGATCTGCCTGTGGTTTTCTGCTCTGTTAAATTAGAAGCTGATTCACCTGCACATTATTGATGTATGCATTCAATATTAATGCTGCTTCCACATCTGCAAAACATTTTTCATGGATCCTGAATCTTTCTGTTGCTTTCTTCCAATTGTCAAACCCATTACTGAAAGTCATAATTTTCAACTTTGCTGCAGATCGACAAATGTAGCAAAATGCTTTGTTTCTAGAAGTACAAAGAGTTAGCCAATTATTTTCCTTGTAATATTTGGGTTGGAATGTCCGTCTTCTTGTCTCACATTTAAATGAAAATGCTCTTTCCGTCTTATCAATTGTGACATTGTCTGTTGGCTGATAAGGTGTGAAATTTTTTTGACAACACATGGCATTGCACTGTATTTCATGATGATCCTCTTGAGGCACTACTATAATATCACTAGCAAATAATAAGGTATTGGTGTTTTCAATTTGTGTTTTATCACAGGGTGGCGAAGATGCACACGTTTCTCGTCTAAGATCATCTATCAGTCCAGAGGATGTACTTGGTAATGTTTCCATTCTAACTTACTAACTATCCAATTCATTTTGTTTTTCCTTTTGCTTGAAAAACGATGTAATGGCAGCTTTTTGTTTGGAAGGCTTACTGACTTTTTGCACTTTTTCTGAGATTGAGAAGGGACTCATCTCTATTTTCAAGGTGTTCATTAACAGGATGTCTTTTCTTATCCTGTTTCTCTGACATTTCCACGCTGTCGCAAAGAAATATTTATTATTAGAATTTTATTTATTATTATATTTATTATTAGAATATATTATTATTATTAGAATATTATTTTTTTAAATATATTATTATTATTATTATTAGAATTTATCATTAGAATATATTCTAAGTCAGATTTGGTCTTCACACTTTCAAAAGTGTGGGGGTCATGGACTCCACGGCCCCCACGCTTCCTACGCCACTGTATTGCCTACTATTCCTGTTCAATTGAACGGAGATCCTCAGCTACTTCAAGGTCTGATTGATAGTCGAACTTCAGAGAATTTTATAAATGAGGCTGTAGTTTACGCTATTCATCTCCCACTTCATGAACGATCGTCTGTTGTTTCGATGGCGTCTTCTTCTTTCTCAGAAAATATTAAAGGTTACTGTATTGTTAACGTTTCGATGAATGGTCGCACTTATGAAAATTTCTAAGCTACTGTACTTCCAAACGATTTTAAGAGTGCATAAAAGCGTTAGCTTAAATTATGGGGGCACAGAACCATCCTTAACTATGTGTGGACTGACTAAACTAAAGATTGCCCCACTTAAACTGTTTAGAAACTTATACTCGGATTGCAGTCCAATTGCTACCAAGTCTCGCCATTACAGCTCCGAAGATGCTAATTTCTTCGAAAATGAGGTTAAACGTCTACTTCGTGAGGAGATTATTGAACATAGTAATCTACTTAGTAGTGACATCAAACGCAAATACGAAAAATCGAATGGTGTTTGACTTTTCTAGAACAATAAATAATTACACTCCTTTGGACGCTTACCCATTACCCAGGATTAAAGATATATTTGCAAATATCGCTAAGAATCACTATTTCAGCATTATTAATCTATCCAATCCATATTATCAGAAAGAAATATGCTCAGAGGACTGACCTTACAATGCTTTTCAGGCCGGCAACAGTCTTTATCAATTCAGGCGCATACCTTGGGTGTTACAAATGGGGTTTCCGCTTTTCAACGCTTTATGAATAAGTATATAACCCATAACAAACTATGCAATACTTATGCCTATCTCGACGACATAACAGTCTGCGGAAAAACGAAAAAAGAACATGACAACAATCCAAAGCGTTTCATGGAGACACTGCTTCTAAATACAATCTCTCCCTGAATTCTGAGAAATCTAAAAATTGAAATTGATGTAAGAAGTAGGAAAATGTGTAGTAGGTATATAAAGATAAAAAAGAGTTTTAGTTTTGCTCTGGTGTAGAGGGCTTCTGTCAGGTTTTTCTTGTTTGGGTTTTTATTTTTCTTCCCTTTATTTGTTTGTTATTATTATTATTTTTTTTAATACATAAAATAATTAAATAAATATATTTGTTATTTCCTCCATCGGGTCATTCAAGCGTTTCAAGTTTCTTATTTTCCCTCTCTCTCTCTCTCTCTCTCTCTCTCTCTCTCTCTCTCTCTCTCTCTCTCTCTCTATATATATATATATATATATATATATATATATATATATATATATATATATATATATATATATATATATATATATATACTCTTCTTTATTATTATCTTAATAGCTAACTTCTCATTTTGCCGGGGATTAGGTTTTAATTCTTGTTTCGTATATTTAGATCTCACATTTGGCACTTCGCCTCTTTTCTTTTGTTTATAGTTTCTTCTTCTTCTTTCTTCCTTCTTTGCACTTTGGTGTAAGTGCTTCGCCTATTTACGTATATATTTTGCTTACGTAAATATACCAACTTGGTTCTCTCCGGAGTAGTTTCTTCCACTCGGGAATAAGGATTTCCTGGTGACACGTCCCCTAACTGCTCTCGGAATATCTCGGTTCGGATTCGTATTCGGGAGTATTTCCTCTTCTATTTTGTCCCAGGTCTTTCTCCTGAGCCTTTGTAGTTCTATATTCAGAGGGGGTAGTCCTGCTCTTGCGTGCAGTACTGTTTGCTGAATATAGTCCGTTCTTCTTGCTCCAGCTATAAGCGGGGCTGCTTTGTTCTGCACTCTCTGCATTTGTCTGAGAGAGGTGGAACTCGCAGCCTGCATGACCACTGCAGGGTATACTAAGGTTGTGCGCACCAGAGCAGTTTTCAGCTTTTTAAGGTTTTTGGAACTGAGGTTTTTAAACTTATACAGTTTGCCAAGCTGTATTTTGGTTAGGGAGATTCTATCACTAATGTGAACTTTGTACCCTTTAGAGGTAAATTGCAGACCTAGGACTTTTCCTTTGTTACCATATGGGTAAATATCGCCATTCGCTGAGACATCCACACGTCTTCGGCGGTTAATTGGAAGATCTGGAACTTTCGGTGGTTGGTCTTGATTTTCCACTTTTGTTCGTATCAATTGATGTTTTCAATTTCGATGACTGTCTGCCTTGCTTGATATCCAGCACGTTTGTAATAACTGGGGACGATTTGCGCGATGTAGTCTGAAAACTGCAGGTACATCACTTTCACCCCTACTGGATCAGGTAAGTCCAGTGTGTACAAAAGGTACATCAGCGGACTCAGACAGCCACCTTGTGGAACACCCGCCTCAAGTTCAAACTCGGGGTCCTCTGTAACCCTCGATCGAATTTCGGGCTTTTCTGCGCATGATATAGTCGCAGAGGACCCTTTCTAGGATTAAGTTCAGCTGGAGGCCTAAGATCTTGTATTGTAAGCCTCTTAGCCAAACCTTATCGAAGGCCTTTTGCATATCCCGCATCACCACGTCTACGTATTTCCTCTCAGCTTTACATCGGGCGAGCTTTTCGGTGAGAAGGGCAAGGGCTGTGTCAGTCCCCCTTCTCTTGCGGAACCCGTGTTGCTGAGGGCTGTGGGCTTCTAGCTCGGTCAGTTGGTCTTGTAACCTGTTGGCCAAAAGCTTTTCGTAGACTTTGCCTATAATCTCCAGGAGGGATATTGGCCTGTAGTCCACCAGTTGATCAGGCTTCCTCCCTTTAGGTATAAAGATGATTTTATCAATCTTTAAACCGTCTGGGAAGTAACCCGTATTCAGGGAAGCATTGTAGATGTTCGTGATTCCCTGAATGATCTACCGGGAGGAAAGTACCAAGTTATTTCTGGTGATGCCCGTCCAGCCTGGTGCCTTCTGTTTGAAGGATTTTATGACTGCCATGACCTCTTCAGGTGTGGTTGGTCAGTCATGGTCTGCCAAAATCCTCCCTTCGTCGACATAGGCATGTGGTAGCGTGTGATGCACATTCTGATTCAGATCTTCAATCAGTTGGCCTTCGAATTCCTGGTCGAATTCCTCATTTTTTTTCTGGTGTTATCTTGAAGACATTCTTCCAGAACATGCGGAATCTTTCTTCCAATACCGCCGGGTCTTACAATTAGTCATCGCCCTCCTTAATGCGGATCTTTTCTCTACTTGTAAGACCTTTCAACTTGCTCACAAGTCGCCAGAACACATCGGGTCGCACCTCGCTGTCAACCTTTTCAATCAGGCTGTCCCAGATTTCATCCTGTTGCTGGTTGATAGCCTGCTTAAGTTGTTCACTCAGGCATCTTAGCAGCGTTGTTCTTTCTCTATTTGAACCTTCTCTCCTGGTTTCTTCGTATACCTCCCTGTGCATTCTAGTGATCTCTCTCATTTCTTCGGTCCATCTGGGTTGAGGGAGAGTTTTGAACCTCTTCATCGGCACACTCTTACGATCTGCTTCGATGCTGCGGGCAGTTATCGTTTCCAGCTCCTCACCGATCCTCTCTAGTCTTGCCCCGTTCAGGTCCACTGGCTCATATCTAGCAAGGGTGTCCTTGTAGCGTTCCCAGTTGGCCGAAACGTAGCTTTTTCGAAGAGGGATTGGGAGCTGCATTGGCGCGAGAGAAATGGTCGTCAAGATCGCTATGTGGTCGCTGGAGACTGTCGGGCCTGGCTCACTACGGTAATTGAAAGAGAAGCCATCGATTGTCATGATTATGTCGGGCTTCGTTGCGGACCTTACGGTGAAATAGGTCGGAAAATCTGGCCCTATACGCTGGATGTTTTTCCTTCTCATTATCATTTCCAAGTTATGACCTCTTTCGTTTGTGTTACCATAGTCAGCCATTCGGCATCTGGCATTGAGCTCGCCCCCAAGGAATACCATTCTGCCGTGGCTAAACAGGGTGTAAAAGTTTGCGAGAGGAAGATACTTTCGTCGAGGTGGTTGGTATGCCGCCGCTACTATGAGCTTGCCTGCTAAAGTGTGCAGCTCTACCGCCACGAAGGACTCGTCCATATCCGGAAGGCGTTTGAACGAGAGATTCCTTCTGACGTCCGCGGCAGCACCATCGTACCTCTCCTGAGAATATTTTTTGAGATCACTCTGTAGCCTGGTATCTTCAACTGCTTGTTGGTCGTATCGATACTATGCTCCCTGATTAGTATGATGTCGGGATCAAGCACACAAAATATTTTGCCGTATGCCGTGGCTTTTTTCTCCCATCCGTTCACGTTGAGTGTTAAGACCTTTAACCTGTTGTTTTGGTTTTTCATTCTCTGTTCTGGCTTGTGTGGATATCCTAGTGTTTAAGGGTTGTTGATTTCCGTTTCCCGTTTCTTTTCTTCTTGTATTCTGTTGGCGACAGTTTTACAAAGGTTTCTCAGTGGAGGCGATATTTTGGTTATACAAAGCCTCCTCCACCGTTTCTTCGTCGGATTGAGCATCGAAGTCCCATTTGTAGTACTTCTTCTTAATCCCTACACAGATTTTGTTAGTGTCCCAGTCCTTCGAGAAGGGAAACTGTTCCGTGGCGTATATATAGAGATTAACTCTGTCAGCGTCGATTTTCTTATTTTTATTCTTCTTTCTCTTTTTGGGCTTCACTTCACATACGGAGCCCTCTGAGTCCGACGTGTCCGTGGTATCGGATGACTCTGATTCTTTTTCTTTTTACGCACACTGTGGTTTTGGTTGGGCTGTCTTGGCGGCCGCCTCTCTCTCCTGATCTCTACTAACTGTTTCTTTGGGGACCATTTGCAACTGGAGTACGTCTCCAGATGGTGGATTTTCGGGAAACACATCTCGCTCATCCCGTTTTTTGCCAGCATCTGGTTTAACTCCTTTGCAAAGGTTCCTGGGTTAGTTAGGTTTCTGACATGCGCGTATAAGATGCATGTCAGAAATTTGGTGTAATTCTCGTTTTCCAGCCTTAGATAGGTTTTCTTTGCCTCCGTTTCCGTGAGGATTGCCTTCGCTGCCTGAGCGTACGTAGTGTTATGTTTCCTGGTTTGTTCTTCTTTCTTCTGCTGGACTTTCTTCTTAATTAGTTCTTTTTTAAGAGGGCAGGCCATAGCCATGGAGCGATGTTCTTGACCGCAGTTGGCGCACGTTTCCCTCGGACTGCTGCAGTTTTTCCAGTGGTGCCCCACCTCACTGCACCTTGCGCAGATCTCCTGTGGTTCGGGACAGTCTTTAGTGGCGTGACTCTCCATTTTGTAACAGCGGAAGCAGAACTAAATGGGAGTAAATTTTTCTCTTTCTATCTGCTCTCCACTGATTTTTGCGTTAAATAGCAAAATACCATTTTCTTTTGCTTTTTGAGCCATCGCTGTGTCCGTAAAGATCACTTAGAACACATGTGAGTATTTAGCGTTTTCTTTTCTGTTCCAGAACTTAATTATTTCTGAAACTTTGGCCCATGGTTGGTTTCTCGTTACTTCATCTTTTATTTGTTCCTTGGAATGTTGCCCAATCCAAGGATCCACTTTTCTGCATACAACGCTCCTGTGCGTCTGTATTTGGGGCGGGATTACAGGCTGAAGGCCTATCTCACGCAGTGTCTCTACTGCCTCCTCCTTTGTTATTCCCTCCACATCTTTTTCCTTCTCGAAGACAGCAATATATCCTGTGGGGACCTCGAGTAGAGGGAGCATAGCGATCTTCAGTTTCCCGAAGACCACTTCAAACACCTTCTCACGGGTTGGTCTAACGCTTCTACTGATGGTGCGCAGCGGGATTTTGGTGGTTCTATTTGGCTCCATTTTCCCCTCAGGGGAAGCCCCCTTGAGTTGAATTTCCTCCTGTCCTTTAGGTGTATTTTATAATTCCTTGTGCTTGTAATGGTGATCCTTCCTTCTTGGTAAAAATGTTGAACTTTTTATGCAAGAGGGCTTCAGTGAACATGAACTGCGGGATGGGGTGGATGAATGGTGGGTGGACCTGTGGAGGCCCCTCAGACGGATGAGATGTGGCGGACTTAATGATGGGTGGTGATTGATTCAACTACCACCACCAGTGGGTGCCGCCCCGTCTGAGGTTTGGTTATCGATGCTGCTTCCAACTTACACAGGGACGGTTATATGTCCCCCTGTGGTCTTGGCCGGAAACTACCCTTAGAGATTAGAGCGTACTCTTTCCCAAAGCTTTCAGCATCGCCTTTAACCGGGCGTTCTCTTCCGTAGAGTTCCACAGTGGGCTAATCCTCAAACGTGCTTTCCTCTACGTCTCCAATTATGTCTATCAAAGTGGACCGACATAGTTGGGGCGAGATTGATGAATGGCTGCTCAGTTCACTTCAGCCCCCATGCTCCGGGGGGGGGGGATCTGCGAGGGGGCTTAGCCAGAAATGAACCGTCTATACGTAGCTCCAAATAAAGATGTTATTCTATTCCCCGTGGGGAAGAGGCAACGTTGGTTGACGTTTTCTTAGTTTCTTCCCCTTGACTTTACCGCCTTTGCCGGCTGTGACTTCTTGTTGAGCGTAAATAAATCCAAGTTTTCTTCCAAGTCTGTACTCGAGAAATCTAAGTTCTCTCTAACCTGCATTAATATTCTCGGTTACCAACTTTCTGACGGCAATCTGAAACTCGATCTTGAACGACTAAGACCTTTGGTAGAATTACTCGTACCATCTAGTAAAAAAATCCTTGCAGCGTTGTTTGAGGTTATTTTCATACTACTCTAAGTAGGTTCGCAACTATTCAGAGAAAGTACGGCCTCTTGTAGATTGCTGAAGATTTCCTTTATCTCTTCAGGCTATTCAGGCATTTGAAGCTTTAAAGAATGACTTTGCCAAATCTTCAGTGAAAGTTATTAATGAAGACGCTCCCCTTTCCATAGAAACAGATGCATCAGATAATGCAATTGGTGTCCCCTTATCACAGTGCGGACGACCAGTGGTTTTCTTCTAGCGCTCATTAAACCGATCAGAAAAGAGACACCACATCGTTGAAAAAGAAGCGTATACCGTGATAAAGAGCATACGTAAATAGAAAGCTTTTTTGGCTGGTAGACACTTTGACATAACAACTGATCAGAGGGCTGTGTAATTCATGTTTCATACCAATCAATGTAAAAGGTATATTCAAGAATGATAAGATCATGTTCTGGCGTTGAAATTACTTCCATTTTCCTTCGATATTCATCATCGCCTGGGTCACGAAAACGTTGTTTCTGATACACTATCACGGTCGAATTGTAACGCCACTTCGGGTATTACAAGTCTCATTCATCCTGGAGTCCAGCGAATGCTACATTATGTTCGTGTTAAAAACCTTCCTTACTCCATCGATGAAATCCGTCGTATTACTGCTGATTGTCAGGTATGTGCTAAAATTAAACTCCATTTCTTTAAACCAGAAAATACTTCTTTGATACAGGCGATTGCGCCTTTCCATCGTCTTTCAACTGATTTTAGGAGGCCGCTTCCAGTTTCGTCGCAATCGTCACGTTACCTCCTTACAATTGTTGCTGAGTTAAGCCGATTTCCGTTTGAGTTTCCATGCCAGGATATGTCATCCAAAATAGTTATTGACTGTTTTACAAATCTTTTTCGTTATTTGTTCTACCTGCATATATTCATTCAGACTGCTGCCTGTCATTCATTTCTAAGGAAATTAAATAATTTTTACTACATCTTGGTGTAAACAGCAGCCATACCTCTCCATACAAACCCCCGTGGAAATAGCCAATGTGAACGCTATAAGGGAATTCTTTGGAATACTGCAAAATTAGCTATTGAATCTCGAAGTTTGCCATTAAGTGCATGTCAGGATGTGTTACCTGATGCCTTCCATGCCATACGTTCACTACTTTGTACCTCTACAAATACCACGCTACATGAACGACTTTTTGCCTTTGAGAGACGTTCACTTAGTGGTTCGGCCCTACCTTCTTGGCTAATTGAACCTGGAGAAGTCCTCCTTAAACGGGTTAGGAATCACTGTAAACACGAACCAGCTGTGGGCATCGTTGATGTCATTGATGTTAATTCTATACATGCTCGTGTGAAATTCATTGATAGAAGAAAGAGCACTGTTGCTCTGCTTAATTTAGTTCCATGTCCTAGGAATATTCCACCTAATGATTCCGAATCATGAAATTCAGGGTTTTTTTATCCAGGTTCCCATTCCAGTTTTCCATCTACAACTACTAACTTTCCTCAAACCAACGATAAGATATTGGGAAATGAGCAAGAAAAAAGTATCCAGATACGAGTACAAGAAGATCATGTTCATGATGATGATAACAGCGTGAATAGTTACGACAATCTGAAAATACAGTTGCCTGTCCCTAAAAGATTTTACGGGCTCATAGACCTGTACGCCGTTTAGATTTGTAATCTTTTCGATTTCTAATTCACTTTGATTCCTTACTTTAACTTTCTTTCTGTAGTGTATTGTATATTTTTTAATTTCGAAAAGGAATGAATTTTTTTTTTGGGGGGGGGGGGAGTGACTTTTATATGTTCCCCTTATTCATCTATATTTTTCATATGTATTCATGTTACTAATATTCTGTTCTTTTTTTTTTTTCTAGATGTTTTATGAATATAGTTTATTAAACCCTATAAAAAGGGGCAGTTTGAATATACCCTACTACTCATTTCTATCATTACTATAAAAGCTAGTAAGGCAGTTATGCTCACTACTACTCAACTATCATTACACATATTTCCAATTCTTTGTGAGCGAAAACATTTTATTAACTCAAGAGTCTTGATAAGAGGGGAGCAATTGTGTTCATTCCCTTCTGATGTTGCCCAATGGTCTTAGATTTCAAGGGATCAATGTTTTTGGTGAGAAATATATCACATGGAAAACGTAGAAAAAGGCCTTAAACCATTTGTGCATTAGATAAACTTGTTTCCTGATTAGAGGTATTTCTCATTGCAAGCGAAGTTGCAGGTAGGTTAAGTAACCATAGTCTAGGAGGATCTTTTGTAAGAAGAAGCCTTGATTGTGCTATGTGATCTTTAATAACTCTTGAAATTGACGTGGAATGAACTGTAGCCTAATATCAGAAAGGATCTTGGCTGGGAACCCAAAAAGAGACGTAATTGGAAAAGAAAGTTCAACAACAGTCTCGGGGTTAATATCCTTAAGTGAGTATGCCTACATATATCCAATTGGTGTAGAGGCAAATGTCAGTCAGAAAGTATTTGTATCTTTCTTGTCTGGTAGGGAAACTACTAAACAGTGTAAAAATCACTTTGAGAACAGCGAATCGTGTGAAGGCAGATTTGTATGTCATTATCGTGGATTTTTGGCACTGAATGAAATTCCTAACCTAGTCACGACTGTCTTTTCTCCTATGTTTCCACACAAACCTGTTTGAAATACCTTTGACAGTCTAGCAAGAACATAGATGTCCTAAGTTATGATAAAAATGAAAGGTATGTTTGCGTAAATCAGAAGTTAATTAAGGCCGGACAAAGCCTTTAGATATACCGCAAATGGTGGAGTGATTTGGGAAGAGCAATGCAATCTTATGAAACTGGAATAATGTAGCGTGGTACTCTTGCAAAGAGCTTAATTCTGAATCGGGCAGTTTAGATTTATCCAAAAACTCTTAATTAATACTAGCAAATAAACTAATGGTAGAATCGAGAGACTGACGTGAAGATAAAATGAAATTTTGTGAGACTACCAATTTATGTTGCCTGGGTTAAAATAATTGATGGGTGCCAAGGAAAAGACCACTAGACTTATCTTTTCAGCTTATGTGCCTAATGTCATTAGTGTACGGACTAATGAGTTAAAAGCATGAGATTTCCTGGTTGTAAGTGATTTAGAAGTTCCAATTATTGCCTTCAATCGGTTAAAACATGGAAATCGGTGCCTTCTAAGAGGTAGTGAAAATTTTTTAATGCAACAGCTATATAGGTTAATTCCTTACTAAATGTTGAATAATTTAATTCAGGACCTTGAAGTGCCTTACTAAAGTATCTCAGTGTACCCCATTCCGCTGCAGAAAGTTGTAAAACATAACCAACACCTAAATCTGATGCATCGATAATGAGACGCAATGGACATTCTTTTTTTTTGTGAATCAAGGGAGATGCTTTATCTATTGCATTCTTTATGGCATTGAATGCTTATTCGGCCTGCTAATCTCATTGTAAAGCTGAACTGTAACGGTGTTTTTAGAGGTTTTCAACAGCTTTGTGAAAGGAATGAGTGTAACGGCAGCATACTTTATGGATCTTCTAAGAAGATTGATTAAACCAAGGAACTTCTGCAATTCTTGTAGTATGGTAGATCTACGATACTCCTTGATCACAGCTAGGCGTGGATACAGGGGATGTTACGAAGGCTGAGGGGGCTGAAGCATCCCAAATTAGTCCTTTTATTAGCACATAGTAAAGCGCGATGTGACTTCAATAAGCGTCCCCCACAATTACACGATTCACTCATTGTCTCCATCAAATTCCCGCCAGGTATTGCCATCTTCCTCGAGGACGAGATCAGCTTTGACGCGAAGGCGGAACTCCTACTGATGGCAATTCAAGAGCTGTGTTTTTTGATTGGCCTCGTCGCCATTTAGTCGGTTCTAGCTCACACCATGGAGCCGAACCGAGCCGAGCCCTGCAGTAATTTAAGGCCGATCTTGTTTCAGCATATGCTACGATCGGTGAAGTGTGGACGTATCTCAACAAAATCCGGGAACGTGTACTCACCAGCTTCTATGACGTCTTGAAATAGCAGAAGAGCTCCTCCAGGAGATCGGCTCGTCACATGACACCATTCATGTGTCTCGAGTTTGTAGGCCGCAAATGCAGCGAGCGAACGTACCCTGCCAGACAGACGAGGAATATTACCGCCGATTTGTCTATGTCACTTTCATTGATCAGGTGTTGATTGAGCTATAGAGCCGGCTCGGGACGACACTATTCTGGTTATCTTCAACATCAAATATCTGCTTAGCGTCGTCTACGGAGATGCTGTTTTACTGGAGGCATTAAAGGTCTACGAGGCTTATATTGAGGTCTTGAAACTCAACAAGGCTCGAGCAGAGCGCTGGTTTTCGTTAACAATCAAGTTTGACTCCGTTTGAGATGTTCTTGCCCACGGCCTGACTCGAATGTATTCAAACCTAGCCTGTCTCAAACGCAGAGGTCGAATGTTCATTTTCGTGCCTGAAACGACTGAAAACGTCCTTAGGAATAACATAGGCCAATAACGCATCAACAGCCTGGCGCTGACCGATGTTCACAACGAAATTGATGCTAGAATAGACAGCGTAGTCAATGTATTCACCCAACGAAAGAGGAAATCGATGTTCATGTGAAATACCCTGACCAATGCTGTGTGTTAGATAATGCTATTAACACATTCATACCGTTTATGTTTATATTTCTTTCTTAAGCCATATTTGTATTCTGCTATTCAGAAAGAGTTATGTGATAATATTGAATATATATAAAATAGCTTTTAAATTGTTGCGATCCAATGTACTTTATATAAGACGTCTAAAATGCAGGGAAATCTCAAAAATAACTATTTCATTCAATACCTTAGCTGAACTCCCCAAACTACAATAAACTACAATTCGTAATTTTCTGATGTGTGGAGAAAATCGGATCTGAGGGAGTTGGTGCTCAATCCTGTGTGAGATACTATTATTGATTTTCAATCTTGTGTACGTTAACCATTATTAATGATCAATGCCCTTTTCTAAGACTACTCAGAGGGAGGAATTCAGGTTAGCCCCCCTGCCCCCCCCCCCAAAAAAAAAAATCGCAGCTATCTTATTCTTCTCTGTGGATATGCCTTGGGAACTAACTTTATAGTCTCAAAAGTTGAGTAAGTCTACTGAAAAAAAATGCACTTTGCAATGTTGAATGAGAGCATCTACTCGTATCTTCAATAATTTCCTGAAACATTACAATGTTGCAATGAAGTTAGTTAAATTAGGTGGGATGTACCTATCACGGTTAATGACTGCATTTAGTCGACGGAAGTCACAGGTGAGGCCTCGGAGTTGTCTGACTTCTAAACGAGATAGACCAGCCTTGCTTAAGGGCTTTAGCTTAGTCTTACTTTGCCTTCTTTTAGTAGATTTTGTATTTTCTCTTTAAGAGACTCACTAATTTAGGAGCTAATGACCTTGGTCTCTCAACGACTGAGGAGGAGGGGCAGTGGTACTAACTAATATTCTAGTGGTTAGAGGAAGACACTTTCGGTAGTTTTATGATCGCACCGATTATTAGGCTTATACAATTCACTATACTTATTGGGGTAACTGATGCACAAGTCAATCAACCCGTATTAAGAAATTAGTTGTTTTGCCCACCAAACACGCACGCTTTAAATCGACTAGAATGTTGAAATAAGATAGCAAATCAGTACCTAAAATTCCACATTTTATATCACACACTAAAATTCTCCATTAAAAATTTCGTCTTAATACTAGCCAAAGATTTAGTGTCTGCTCACAGCTTATTCATATTCTGTTGCTGCTTCAAGTGAAACGCTAGTTTCTTCCTCCCTTTGTAGGTTGTCACAAGTAGCGGGGATGATGGCTTGTGGTGCTGGAACCACATTATAGAATCGTATCTGACTCAAATCACCTCAAAGATGAACCTTTTGAAGTCTTATAAAATTCTAAAATTGGTTCACAGTAAACCAAGGTGACATTCTATAAAACAGTAAATTAATAAGTCTTGCAAAGGGAGTTTAGCTTACAAATTGTACATACTTCTTGTTATATATTATAATTAAAAATTAGGCGGCTTAGTTATATTAATATCTTGTATTGTTATGTATGTATTACTTTATGAAGAATTGATAAAATTTGTTAAAGTAAAGGGACTCAAAATATACCTGATAGATGAACTTTTGTATGTATTATGAAATTGTATAATCGGGTAGAAAATTATCTGCACTATGACTTTATGTGAATATGATTGGGCATTTTGTTACTGTTTATGTTTGAAAAATCAGCCAACGTAACGCTAATGTCTGGTAGAATAAATTAAACATAAATGTTTCTTTAAAATTCGTCTCAACACTGGTTGGTCAATTTGGTATTAGAGAATCAGTTAACGTAACGCCTATGATGGCGAGAATAAATTAAACATAAATTTGTTATAAAAAAATCTGTTTAACGCTGATTGGTTTATTTTGCACAACTTAAGTCTTAGTAGAAAAATTATATATAGAGCAGAATTTTGTCGCTGATGGCAGTTGGCGTTAACACAAACACAAACAGAATAAAGATACCAAACTACACAGTTATAAACAAAAAACCACACACAGGAACGATACGATGGCGCTGCCATCGCGATCCGAAACAACATTACATACAAAACACTCCCAAACCTAGATGAATCATTTGTGGCTCTAGAAATTCCTACCCTGGTTGGAAACCTGACCATGGCGGCTGACTATCAACCTCCACGACGTAAATACCTGCCAATCCCTAACCTTTACAACCTCTTCCGGTGCGGGAAACTAGCATTGCTTTGCGGTGATCTAATTTCCAGATGCGGTGCATCAGGCTACGGAAGAACCGACGAAAGGGGAAGAAACCTGGAGCTGCTACTCGAAAGAGACAGACTCTAGAGGGCCGAGCCAGATTTCCCGACCTTCTTAACACAACGTTCGGCAACAAAACCGGACATTGGGTTAACGAGCAAAAACTTCCCCTTCAACATCGTTAAATGAGCTCGGACCAGTGGTACCGAGTGACCATATCCCGATTCTCACCATGATCTCGCTTGCTCCACTACTGAAGCCCATTCCACTTAGGAAAAGTTACGCTAAAGCTAACTGGGAGCTATATAGAGAGATACTTAGTACATACCATCCAAGTGACCTGGGAGACGCTAATCTCGAAGAGATTGATGAGGAGATAAACAAGATCACCAATCTCTTCATACAAGCCGACGAGAGATGCGTCCCCAGAATCTCCTATAAAATGCTCCCGCAATATAGGTGGACTGACGAGATTAGAGAAATCGCCCGGAAACATAGATAAATATATGAAGAGATCGGCAGGACAGGAACTAATTGAGAAAGGACAGCTAGAATGAAGCATCTAGGAGAGAAACTAAAAACCATAATAATTGAAAAACAAAGAACAATCTAGAATGACATAATTGGGAGGCTGGACAGGGAGAACAATCCCGTAAGGTTTTGGAATAACATCCGAAGAATTAGGGGATTGCCTCCCAGACCCAGAACCAAAATCAAAGATGGAGACGACATCATTGAGGACCTAGAGTCTATCGAGAGAAAATTTAGAGTTCACTGGCAAGAGATTTTTGTTATATCACTTGAGGAAAACGACGACTTCGACCAGGACTTCGAAGACCAATTGCTCGATGACCTCGGCACAGTGATACATAGAACCCACCCACACCCG
This sequence comes from Ceratothoa steindachneri, assembly GCA_963969495.1. Lineage (NCBI taxonomy): Eukaryota > Metazoa > Arthropoda > Malacostraca > Isopoda > Cymothoidae > Ceratothoa > Ceratothoa steindachneri. Next base: position 16,480,277 of record OZ018324.1, on the reverse strand, counting down.
CAAGTATCTCAGAAAAGAGTGATGACTAACCACGGATACCCAATAACTGTCGAAGAGACCTTGAACACCATAAGGTCCTTCAAGCAGAGGGCTCCAGGCTAATCTGAGATTACGAAGAATGACCTCGTAAATTCCCCAAGGCAAATTATTCAGGGTTTGGCTACACAATGAACGCTGCCCTGAATACAGACTACTTTCCTGACAGCAACAAGATGGCCCAAGTCATCTTTATTCCGAAGGGAAACAAGCTCCCAGACCAGGTGGCTGACTATCGCCCGATCTCTCTTCTTGAGATACAGGGGAAAATCTTCGAGAGGATTTTAGCAGATAGGCTACAAGCTCAACTGGGCGAGTTAGGAGCGCATGACCCCCAACAACATGGGTGCGCAGAAAAAAGGCACATATACTGCCCTAGCGCTCCTAACAGAGAAAGTAGCATAATCCCAAGCGAATAGGTTCTATGTAGACATTGTGTTGAAGGACGTGCAAAAGGCCTTCGATAAAGTCTGTCCGGAACGACGTCAATACAAGATCCTGAACCTCCAGCTAGACCCAATCTTGGAAAGGATCTTCTGTGACTTCGTCATGGACAGAAGGGCCTGTCTCATGATAGAAGGGTACAGAGGTCCTGAATTCGAACTAAAGCGGGTGTTCCTCAGGGAAACTGCCTGAGTCCTCTGCTTTACTTAGTCTTCACAATCGACCTACCAACTCCGGTGCACAGGGACACGATGTATCTGCAATTCGCAGATGACATTACTCAAATTGTCCCTTCCCCGCAGAGCAAAGCAAGGGCGCAGGCGGTTCGCACACTAACGGAAATCAACAACATCAGCTAATACGAGAGACGATGGAAGATCAAGACCACCAGGGACAAATTCAAGATCGTCCCGCTGAGCCGCGAGTTGACATGGTCCATCACCATAAATGGGAGGAGATACGGCTACTCCGCTGAAGGCACCATCCTGGGCCTTAAAATTACCGACCATGGATACTCGAGACACCACACGAAAAGGCGGAGCCTGGTAAGGAGAGAAATCTCCAAGCTATACAGGTTTAGAGATCTTAGCTCGGTCAACATCAGGATAATATATCTGATGTATGTCCAGGCTAAGCTCATCTACCCCGCTGTGGTTTCTCAAGCGGCCAGTAAAACCTCGATGGAAAGGCTACAACGTGTCCAGAACACTGCTTCTCTGCTTATTAACAAAGCCAGAAGTCGTGATCTACTTAGGCAAAAAGATTTGCACAGGAGGAAACGTTTGGAGCCTATCAATGTCGTCCCTCAAAAACTTGGAAAAAAAGTCTGGCCCACTCTAACGAATGGTGTCATTCCTGAGCTACAGGGAACAGGCGGCAGGCTTAATATAGCTGCAAGGCTACGGGCGAAAGTCTCACCCCAACGTCGGTTCCCGAGCACAAAATTATGCACACAAGAAGTCATTATATCAATTTATACGCAGACAAAACACAATAAAACAGATAAGAACATTCCATCAATACATACATAAATGAAAATAGCGAACATTACAATCAGTACAACAGAAGAAACACGAGGTAAATTTGATGACAATTAGAGCTAACAAAGGCTTGGAAGCTGAAGATTTGCAACAAAAATAAGAACAACTAATCATTTGAGAACAAATAATAAGAAGAACACTAAAGCTCATGAAATTACACAAACGTAGGATAAAAAGTTCAAACAAACAACAAAAGCAAAGATAAAAATAAATAAAAAATAAAGCGATGTCCTCCCTACTAGGACAAAATACCCCCTCCCCATCCCCGCTTTAATTTTCACATACTATATCTTCCACTATCCCAACTTCTACTAAAAACTGAGTATATCATCGATGGCAGTTAGACACTACAAGGAGAGGCAGAATTTCTGGAAGAGAGAAACTCCAAGCTGTACAGATTTAGAAACCTTAGCTCGGCCAACATGAGGAAAATATGTCTGATGTTCATCCGGGTTAAGCTCATCTACCCTGCAGTAGTGACTCAAGCGGCCAGCAGGACTTCTATGAGGAGACTCCAACGAGTGCAGAACTCGGCATTCTTAGGCATCAACAAATGCAGAAGGAACAAACATCTTCGGCAAAGGGACCTGCACCGCAGGCACTGTCTTGAGCCCATTAATATTGTAACACAGAAAATGGGCAAAAGGGTCTGATCATCACTGACAAACGACATCACCCCGTAACTTAGAGCAGTAGGTGGCAATATCAGGATCCCTGCAAGATTGCATGAGAAAGTCGGCTGAAATCGATATTTTCCAAACACAAAACTCTGCGCTGAGGAGAACACAGCACCATTATTTACATAAGACACTCATACACACGGTATAATAATAGCACAACAAAGTGAGACAACATTTCTGATATACTTTAACGTAAGAAATGGAAGCAACACGAACACGAGGTGAACTGCTGAACTCGACCGCCTATAAAGGCTTGAAAGCTCAGAAGTCCACACAGAATTCATAAAGAAATCTAAAAAGACAAACACAAATAAGAACACACGAATACAAAGGAGAACAAACAAAAACAAGTTGACAAAAAAACACTAATTACAAACAACAAAAAGGAAAAATAAAAAAACATAAAAAGGGAAATGCTTGCGATGTCCTCTGAATCGGGGCAAAGCCCTCTCCCAACTTTAAACAACTAACTTCTACTACTATCCATACTTCCACTATTGAGTAAATCTTTAAATGGCAGTGAAAACTTTTCCTGTAAATACATCAAGACCAATCCACGTTCCCGCCGAATAAAGAAGTTGAATCCTGCTCCAAATTTCCTTTACCTTTAAAGAAAGCTACAATCACACTGATTACCCAGCCCACTAAACTGCAAGAGAGATAGATACCATTCTCGCACCCTATAGGCTATTACATATCCGGTATTTACCAAAAATAATTCCCGTGATGGGATGTATGACGACATACGTTGAGTTTCAGGAGACAAGGATAAGACGTACTTCATTGCTGTCCCCTTCTGGAATCTCACGAGTTCCCTCTCTCTTAGCAGGCAGGCAAACAGCGGTGGGCTTGGTCACCAAATTGATCGTGGTACCAGCAAACTTCGTCCTCGAAAGGGGCAGTGTTGTCTGATCCAGCGGGAAAGTTGCGCGAACAGGATTGGGAGTGTCTCGGGTATGGCTTTTTTTCAGACATCTCCAACTTAAATATCCTGCGTGATAGATTGTCAAGCCTCCACTTGATGAGGGTAAACGCTGCCTCCATATGTTCTCTGAATTGTTAAAGCAGATTTTTGTGACGGAAGTCACTCTCGATTGTGAGTTCCGACTCAGAGTAGGGCAGTAGGAGTTGCTAGTTGTTTCAGACGAGTGTCGGGACAAAAAAAAATCTAAAGTGCCTCCTCAATGTGGTGGTGGTAGAGCATATTTCTTTTTTTTTAATAACGTTCTTTAAAAAAGAGAAATATGCTCTGCGACTTTTACAACCAATTATTTGCCCCCCTGGTATTATCTATGGTTTACCCCAAATTCACAAGGTAGGAATACCTCTTCATCAAATATTATTCCACATCAATACCCCCCCTTCCCCTCAACTTTAACTTAGCTAAGTTTTTAGTCCCCATCATTGACCCACTCACTGACAACGATTTCACCTTGCAATATTCATTTGAATTTGTAAACTTCGTTTCGTAATTCGATTTACATTTGTTTACAAATGTTCCTGTCCTGGAAACTTATAAAATCCTAACGGATACCCTTTACCAATCCAAGGATAACGTTTTAGGTTTAACCAAGTCTCTTTTTCGACTCTCTTAAAGTTGACAGTAGAAAATACAGTGTTCCTTTTTAATGAGATTCCGTACCTTCAACACGATGGGATAGCCATGGGCTTTCCAATAGGTCCCAGCTTTGCAAACACTTTCCTTTCTTACCATGAAAAAAACAGGTTAAGGAACTGTCCCGTTAAATTTAGACCGTTAGTGTTTAAAAGATACGTTGACGAATGCTTCCTCATTTTTAAACACAAAGACCATGCACCTTAATTTTTAAATTACTTAAATCAACAACACCCTAATATTAAATTTCAATGGAAACAGAAACAAACAATAAAATCTCTTTTCTTGACGTCATCGTTCAAAATTGGCTCTAAATTCAGTACCTCAGTGTACAGAAAACAAACTACCACCAACCTTGCACTTATTTCTTCAGTTGCCAGCGTCAAAAAGCATATACAGAAAGCATACAAAATCTATTCAAATTGGTTTTTCTTTAATTCTCAAATAGAATACCTTAGGAACTTTTCCCACTTCAATTTCTTCCCAGACCACATACTTGACAGATTAACCTCTAATTTCTTATCAAAAAGGTTTTCTCACCAAACCCAACAAACAACAGTCCCTAAACAAAAAAAGAATTACTGAAGCTATCATATCTTCAACATTTTTCCACTAAATTCAATAAAATTTTACTCTCGATTCTTATTAAGTACTTTCCTGAATGCCAATTCTTTCCTATTAATTCTAATCCTCTTTCTATCAATGCTTTCTTTCGACACAAAGAATCACTGCCATTATGCTTGCGATCCTCCATTGTTTATAAATTTACGTGTGCGACCTGCCGAAGTCGCTATGTAGGCCAAACTAGTCTACAATTAAAATTTAGGATTGCTAAGCATATGCGAGTGTCATATAGAACAGGCATTCCTTTCTCTAAACTTGAACACTCCTCTATAAGAAAACACTCTCAAAAACTTAACCACCCGGTTGACCCTGATTCTTTCAGTTTATTATCTTCCGCTTCTTCTTCTCTAGAATTAAAAATTCTGGAATCACTTTTCCTAAAGCAAATAAACCCAGAACTCAATGATTATTCATTCATCCTCTCTCAACTTGTTCACTATATAGGCAAATAAAGAAACACAAGCAACCAAATCCCTCTACATAGATTTACTGCTGGCTAGTCCCGACCATAATAATCAGTTGATCTTATCAGTTCCAACAAAATAAGGTTAGTTTTGGTCTAAAAACTTTCATTTTCATTTTTTATTCTTTGTGTTTATTTAAAAAAAATTGTCCCCTTTGTATCCAAATGATTTTATATATAATTTTTTTGCCCCTTAGTTTCATGTTTATCATTCTTATTTGCTGCTTCAATATTGCTTAATTAACTTTTAAACTTTCGTTTCTTAATTTGTTCTTATTTATTGATCGTTTGAATCACCTTTCTCCCCCGTCCTGTATTTTTACCTATATTTTTTCACTATCATATATTTGTATTTTTAACTTATATTGAACTGTTTGCTTTGCTTTTTGTTTTCCTTTCTGATTCCTGTCTTTTTGGTTTTACTTATCTTTCATTTTTCATTGTTCGCCCAGCCCTTACAATTTTGTCGTGTATTACTTTAAAACAAATTTCTTGTATTCCTATTGAGTTTAATTCATGTTTATTATTCATATTTGTTATTCCCGCGAATATTGTTTAATTAAGTATTAAATTTTACTTTATGGTCAAACTCGTATTTATCAATCACTTTACCATTTGTATTCAACTGTTTTTTGATTCATATTTTTTTAATATCATATATCCGTAAAATAACTTATATTTAACTGCTTGCTTTTCTTTCTGGTTTCATTTCTGATTCCTGCCTTGTTAATTTTGACTTATTTTTTCATATTGTAACTAATATTGAATTGTTTGCCATATTTTTGAAATTTTATCATATAATTCTTAAAATTTTTCTTGTATTCGTATTAGAGTTCAATTCGCTGAAGATATGCATTGTTAATGACCGAAGCATCCGGAAATTAAATGTTTGGAACTATCACGTGGGTCTTCATGTTCCCCTACCTATATATATATATATATATATATATATATATATATATATATATATATATATATATATATATATATATATATATATATATATATATATATATATATATATATATATATATATATATATCCATAACTCAATATTTTAATTATGTGATCTTTTGCAAATGGTAATTTTTTTTTCTTAGTGGACGAATAAACTGGTATGAATTTCCAGTGCATTCTTTACCCCCTTCTCTTCACCTCTCCCAACTCAGTGGGGGGGGGGAGGGTCGGTCGGTCTGTTTGTCGGTTGGTCCCCTTTTTCTTTCCTTAAACCCTCTCTCCTCCCTCTCCCTAATGCACTCATTACCCTACTCTCCTCCTTCTTTCTTCCCTTCTGCCTTTCTCCTCCTCTCCCTCTTCCCCCTCTCATCCCTCTCTCCCCTCTCTCCACCACTCTCCCTTTAATTATATTTTAGCTTAGTTTGTGAATGAGCTATCCCCTCATCCTATCCCTCCCTACCCTCTCTGTTGAGATGTGGGAGATGTAGGGGAAGAGAGTGGAGGGGGTTAGGGAAGATAGAGAAGGCGGAGGGGGAATTGATGGGGTAGGGGGAGGAGTAGGTGAGGTACTAGTGTAGAGAAAGAGGGAGATGCAATGGTAGGGAAAATTTGAGGTCATGGGGGATAGATGATCACAATCGATTTAAAAGATCAAATAGGCTGGTAGCGAGCGAAGCGAAGCGCAAGCTCTCCCCGTAGGAGGGGGGTGGGTGGGTGGGGTGGCGAAACCATGGCTTGTATATATATATATATATATATATATATATATATTATTGAAAATTTGAAAATAACATGACACGTGATATATAATAAATGTATTTAAAGGCTAAACAAAAAATTTAAACTGGGATTTGAGGATGGTAGCTCAGTCGAGGGTGACACAGGTTCGAATCCAACTCCTTTATTCATTTTTATATAACGGTTAAAATAGTTTTCCCTATTTTTCTCCGTTTCTATATATCCAATTTTCTCTCTTAAGCTTTTAATGGTTCACGTAATATTTTCTTTAGCGTTTTTCCGGGTTGTGATAGCAGTTTTTATTTCTTTGGGCCTTTAAATACACACATGGATAATTTCTCTACTATATTTTGTGTTGAAGTTTCATGATAGAGAGAATTAAGAAACCTTTTAATGTGTTTTTACTCGGTACGACTTTATATCTCACTATGTCAGTCGGTCGGTCGGTCCCCGTTTTTCTTTTTTTTTTTTTTTTGGTAATAACATTGTAACTATCCTGCCGATTCAAACGAAATTCGAAATACTTATGTTCTTTTATATTTTTCTTCGAATGATATAATTTCCAAGGTCCTCCCAAGGTTATCCCGGGAATTATTTTGTTTTAACAATAACATCATAACTATTCGGCCGATTTTAACGAAATTTTAAACCCTTATGTTGTTTTACATTCTTTTTCGAATGATATAATTGGCAATGTCCTCACAAGGTTAGTCCGTAATTTATTGAAAGTTTTGAAGGTCGTAAGGGCATAAATCAGAATAAGTGAGAGTACGCGACTTTGGTCAGCAGACCTTGTTCCACTACTGAGTCAGGGTAGCCATTGTTTTTAAAGCATGTTTTAAGAAAGGTGGATTTTAAATGCACCAGTCTGTATAAAAAAAACAAAAAAAAACATTGTAGGCTCGATGGATATGGGGTTTTACCGAGGATAACTTAAGGTTTCCTGGCAAAAAACTAAAGAAACTTGTGCCCCAACCTGTAAATGTAGATTTACTAGACACTGAAGTTCCATACTTTTTTTTTTAGAACGCTTAATATCTATATCCAAAAATGGGAGTCTACCAGTATTCTCGACCTTCCTTGTGTAATTTATACTTCCATGTTTGGAATTAAATTATTTAAGGAATTACGCAATTGAGGTCCAATTGGGATGTGTCGCATTCAAGCAATAGTAGCTTGAACCACTATTCTACCTCCAGGTGACTATGGGAACTAATATGTCAAAACATCACTAAAGAGATCACGCAGACTAGTCTCACACCTCCATATATATCAAACCACTCATTCGGGCCATCTTTTAGCCGAATCTGCGACTTACTCAAACATAATTTTTCACACAATACAGCAGTTTTTCGCACATGCCATTCATCCTAAGAAGCTGTATTAACGCTTACCTATCGACAGGATCATGCGCTTTATCTAGATCCACACAAGAATACACACACCTAGGGTCTCTTATCAGCACTTCGGTTATGTTTCTCACGCGTCCAATCAGAATTTCTCCAATAAACTTTGCGTATAGCACTCGACATACGGGGTGGTCCGGAAGTCTTGTCACCCTCTACCAAAAAGTAATAAGAACAATAGAGGAATAATATAATAATATTAAATACGTGTACTGATTTTACTGTATTCACTTTCATTGACAGTATCACACATCGACAAGGTATGTATAAACATCCATCATTTTCGTGGCACAAAATGATGCGGCGCCATGTCTGTATCGCTTCTAAACTAGTGGAGCTCGTGTCAGCCATCTGAGATAGAATATTAAAACAGTATTAACATGAGGGGGGGAGGGAGATTTTCGGTCATCTGAAATATAAAATTGAAATAATATTTACAGGGGGTGACAAGACTTTCGGACTACCATGTACATATTGCCGTGTAGTTCTTGCACCGACAATGGTGCAGGGGGCGATTCCTCTCCGTTACTCGCACCTTTGAGCGATTTTAATCCACTCATTCTTAGCGAGTTCGAGCAATCTGCATCCCTTAAAAACTTTCATTATTTTTACTATATCATTCTTAGCGAGGTCGAACAATCTGTATCCCTTCAAAACTTTCATTATTTTAACTATATCTACCACCAGTGTTTGTGTTCTTATCCATGTATTTTTTATGGTTCCTGCGGGGCATTTCTAACCTGTATCCCGTTAGGTTTATCTGAATTTTGCTGTTTCTTTTGTGTCCAGTGTCCAAGTTTCACACCTATAAGTTAGGAGTGTAAAGATGCATCGGTTGAATCTTATTGGACAGCCTCCTACCTAAAGCGAGAGTATTAAAGTTATTTACTTAATCTAACCTAGGTTAGGTTAATTTATAATGTTTTAGGAAGGAGGATATTTAATTACCAAAAGAGGGCTCCTTATTGTGAAGTTTAGAAACCCATTCACTCTTTAATGTACCTAACCTAATTTAGGTTAAGTTCTGTTTTATCCGATCTGTTTTGGTGTTTATTTTTTTAGAATTTGATAATATCTAGAGATAAGAAAATAGTGACCTTCATTGGATATTAAATCCCAAATTTCCTTTTTTCTTTGAATATTTGTTTTTCATTAGTGTTATTAATACATCGTCGTCAGAAATAGCACATCTTATATATTTGAGGAATCAAGATCAGTGCCAGATTTAGGTACAAACTAAACAAGCTTCAGTTTAGGGCCTCACAATCTGCAGGGGACTCAAAAAATTCCAGATTTTTTTTTACCCAATGTGTTGTCTTAAAATAAAAATGTTGCAAATTAATGATCTATAAATCGTTGACTAAATGGCTGAATTATAGGTGATGTGTAATATTTAGTAACGATGTTTGTATGTAAGTAGCCTATAAATGGTACATGAAATTATAGTGTATATAGATGGTTTGATGCCCCAGCTGAGGAGGACCACTTGGAAATTAGTCAAACGTCCGGTTTGATGAATCAGTGGTCCTTGGATCTTTATCAATGAGAACCGTCACTAGTCAAAATGAACTAAGTTGTGATACTCTCAGCTGATGTATTGCGGTGTAAATTACTCTTGTTTATGCCCGGTCTTTTGTGTTTTTATTTACTCGAGTAAGTAATCATTTGAGTGGCGTAGTGATATATACATATTGTTAATTTCTATTGATAATCTAATTATCTTATAAAGGATGACCTCTATAATCATTTTCTTTATTAAAGAATATATCTAACATATTATTATCTAAACTAACCTTTGTAGCTTTTCTGTAAAGCATCTTTTATGACTAATAATAGTAGGTTAGGTTAATTAATCAGGTTTAGTTGTAAATATTTACATTAAAGGTAGTTGGATCCCACAATTATGCCTTATCGATAGAGGATATATAGATACTGGTTCCTTTCGTGAAATCAACCCTTGCAGACTAATGGTAATTTTAATAAACTTCTTAGAGAATGGATGTGGAAGGACAATTATGGTTTGAACTTCGATAACTTATTAAATTTAATTAATTGATGAATATTTTTATTTAAATGTTCTTCATTAGCTATATTATTTATATATTTTGTAATATTTTTTAACATAGGGAGGAAAAGCTAAAGATAGGGTAGGGAAAAAACTGTCTTGATAAAATTATTCTATGCTATCTACAATATATAAAATATTTTATATATTATTTTTTTTACATTTATAATCTTTTATTTTATAGCATTTATTTTTTATATTTTATTTCCAGCCATACAATGAAGCGAACACTTGATAGAGGATATCAGAAAAGAAAAAGAAAACAACAGCTTGAAGACCAACTCAAAAATTTGCCAAACTTGACAGATATTTTCCATCAGCCGCAGATGATGAGCCACAACCTCAAGAAGGTCAGCATAGTCCAAAGCAACAACAATACGAGGGGTGGTCAATAAGTTTTTCGAATCGGTAGGGCAAAACAGATGAAGGGGGATGGCTGCTTGTGGGGGTGTTAGGACCAGTTATGACAAGTCAGGACCTGCAGCCGCACGCTCTTGCCTCGTCTATTTAAGAAGCAGTCGCTGATCGCAGATCATCAGTCACAAATATTTCAACAGTGGAGAAGGTTGAGCACCGCACAGTGATCAAATTTTTGACCAAGGAAGGCAAGAATGCAAAAGAGATCCATGAACGCATGGTTGCAGTGTATACCGACACCGCCCCTTCCTATGCAACCATTGCTCGCTGGAATCGGGAGTTCCGCCATGGTCGTGAGTCCCTTGAAGATGACCCCGTCCAGACGCCCGTCAGACGTGACCAACGAGGACAATGTGGCCTGTGTGGAGAGGATCATCCTCGAAAATCGACGGGTGAAGGTCGAAGAAATCGAGCGAGAACTTGAAATATCACGTGGAAGTGTTATCAATATCATCCACGACAATTTGGCCATGACCAAGGTCTCTCTCTGCCCGTTGGGTCCCTAGAAACCTCACGCCCCATGATCGACTTCAACTTCGTCAAAGTCCACAAGGCCAGAGTTGCACAAGCTGCCCTGCGTGAGTCAGGATTTGAGGAGCTCAACCATCCCCCCTACAGTCCCAATCTGCCCCCTAGCGACTACTTTTTATTCCGCCAGCTCAAGGCTGCACTGCGTGGGCGCCGGTTTAGAGCCGATGAGGATTTCCAGCTCGCCGTTCAAGAGTGGATTGTACAGCAGTCGAGAGATTTCTGGTTGTCGGGAATTCAAAGCCTCAGGGGCGAGTGGCGCAAGTGCATTGAAGTCGAGGGTAGTTATATTGAAAAATACTAAAACACTTTTCCTCATATCTCGGATGAATTGCAAAACTTATTGACCGCCCCTCGTAGATTGTCTCTGATACTAAGATCATAGACTCTGGAATCTCAGCTGAGGGAAGTAATGGAACTAGATCCAATGTGAGCGTTGCTTACATTGCAGAACCAACATCTACAGTTGATCAAGAAAATTCATGAAACTCAGTGATCTTGGTCAATGGGGTGTTTTAACAGAGAATGAACTCTCATACTTGATCCTTAAAGGTCCTTCAGAGTGTCAGCACTGGAATAGTCCATTTAAAAACTCTAAGGGTTCATTCAAATATCAGGTTATATATTGTTCAAAATATCTTTTTCAGAACAGAAAAGCTAATGGTGAAGTATAAGATCGTGAATGGCTTGTGTAATCTCCCCAAACTGTTTGCGTTTATTGCTTTGGCCACGAACTGTTTTCAACATCAACTACAGCATTAGCTTCCGATGGATTTTCTGACTGGCGAAATTCCATTGCAATTCAAACTCATGATTTTTTTTTGTAAGCGGCTATCTGGCGACTTTCAAACTCATGAAAACTCTGAAGACCACAAAAGAGCTTTGCTAACATACATGACAAAAAAAAGCGTGGTTCAACCTTAGACTCATACTAGCAAAACAAATAAAAGAAGAATAGCTTCATTGGAGGAATGTGCTCGAGCGTGTTGCTGCAGTGATATGCACATTAGCAGAACGTGGTCTAGCTTTTAGGGAAGACGAAACTTTTGAATCACAAAATAATGGCAACGATCTTGGTTTTTTAGAATTGATTATTAAGTTTGATCCATTTTTTTCTAATCACATAAAACAATATGGAAACAAAGGATCTAGGTCTCATTCATACTTGTATCTTCTACAAATAGGTCGTTTGTGATGTTATCTTTCTTGCCTACAAACTCAGAGATCAGAGTACCAAAGAGTTTTCCGACGCTAGGTGGGAAGCACATGCCAAAGCAGTATCTGCCATAAATGCAAGTTATAAGTCAATCATAGATGCTATAAGTCACATTTATGCTAATGAGAATGAAAAGGGGGCTACAAGACTACAAGTTGGTACTCTTCTGAAAAAAGGGAGGAACTAGAGTTTTTTTTTATGATACACCTATGGAGTGTTTGCTGACAGTATTTCACAAAAATTAGTATGGCTCTCCAAGATCCAAAGATTGTACCTACTACATGTGCAAATCTGTACATATCACGTTCTCACAATCCTAAAAATATTCGAGAAAATTTTGATGATATTGTAAAAAAAATAAATTTAGATTCCCTGATGTAGAATATAAATGTAAAACAAGCAGAATGAGGGTGAGAAAAACAAGCCGACGATGGAGCTGAACCTGATGCTGATGAAGAGCTTGCTCCAAGAGACAAATTTCGAGTAAAATCCTTCATTCATATAATGGATTTCTTTGAAGCAAATTTAAGTTGAAGAGTAACAGTCTACAATTAGGTTGCAACCAACTTTTCATCTTTGGTTGATGTAGAAGCTTCAGAGGGACAGCTACATGAAGTATTATGAACTTTAATGAAAGAGTATCACATGATGTTAATATTAGTCTCACGGGCGAACTGAGGCACTGTCGGGCTCGTTCTATAAAATAGGTATGCCTATGGCACTAAATTGCAGGATTTAATAGGCCCAGCGAGGAACTCTACAAATGGATTCTCGTTCGATTTATCACATCTTAAAAATTGCTATGTGTGTAAATTAAGGGAATAATATGCCAAGCCTAATAAATAAAGAACCAAAGAGAATTAGGAAATGAAACTATATACATGTTAAACTGTACAAATAGATCTGAGGCAAGCGGTCGTTAGAGTCGCGCAGAAACCCATGAACATACAAAGATATCAACGGTGACCTCCTGGACAAATACGAGGATCACACACAGACAAACATACGCGTGTTGGGAACATTTATCAGTAGCTGAACAAATATAGGCTGACCAGAGAAATTTCACAGAGACCTGCAACAAGCGATTCCCTATAATAAAGCTAAATCGATTGGAAATATATAGGCACAACAGGTACACAGAGCTGTCCCTTGGAGACTATATATATATATATATATATATATATATATATATATATATATATATATATATATAGAGAGAGAGAGAGAGAGAGAGAGAGAGACACACACACACTCATTATGAAGAAGATTCCTTATTCCCGATTCATTAACTCAATTCATTCCCTTAGTAGCCTCACAGAATCCCGTTTACTCGCAGAGTCCTGCCGCCTTTAGACTCAATACTTCGCGTAAAACAGTAAGCCTACACATTGACCGCAAAAAACTCGAGACGTTTCCGCTTGCCGCTTTAGTAGGCCAATTCAAGAATAAAGTTATTTCTTTGCTGCGTCCTTTCAAAGTCCCTTACTTACCCCGATTACCGAGGCACCTTCGGTAAGCCCAGCCTAACGCATAACCCTCGTGAGAAATTATAAGGTGTCAGAACCAATTCGACAGAGGCGAAAAGTAGGCCCACTGCCTAAAGTCCTCGTCACCCGTGGAATGCAATAGCCTAGAGGACTCATCAATACACGCCGTTATAATTATCGATCTCGCACCCACAAACCAGTAACCTTCACCGGTAACATATAACCCCCTATAGCACTTCCATGATTATGTCAAGCAGAATTTACCTGAGAAGAACAAATTCAACACAAAGATCTGTATCAAATCATCTTTCAAGACAAGATTCATTTAGTTTTCCCTAATGTGGAAGCAATAATTACAATTATTTTTATGTCAGATAATAGGAAATTGTTCAGGAGAAAGATCATTTTCACAGCTAATAAGAATAAAAAATGAACTGAGAGCAACAATGCCTGAACGAAAATTGTCTGCACTTAGCATCACGTGCATATAAAGCGATCAGTTGCGTAGTATATCTTTTGATGACATAATCAATGATTTTGCTTTAGGAAAATCAAGAAAGAAAATGTTTTAAGTTGTCATATATAGCCTAGGGCCTCACTAAGCCTAAATCCGGCCCTGATCGGGATGCATCGAATGAAGTGATACCTCGCGTGAAGTGAGGATGAGGAAGGAACAGTGAATATCAAGTCAAGTCATCTTAAGGTTTCAGCTGCCTTCCAAATAAGTCTCGCGATTCCGTTAGACTTAAAATTCCAAATTAATTGACAAATACTCGTTTCATTTAACGGGAAGGTTACAGAAATGTAATCGTTGTAACTGTAATTATTTCCCTGATATAATATGACCCCCTACAAATATACACCAAGGGATTGAATGATTCATGTTTTTTACAATTAAATGAAGTCAGAATAAGACAAAATAATTCGCCATTTTAAAATTGGTATTTTATTGACAAAGGTACAGCTTAGTAAAAGAATATTTAGCAGAAGAACGTCTGGCCTCAAGTTTCTATTATATTTTTGAGTTCTCCTAAGAGGTATAAAAGTTTTTCTGGAAGGTTAAACACACGGAGGGCGGCGTGGGTAATGAGACAAAAGAATATATAAAAAGAACAAAAATATCAAGAAGATAGATTATCAGCAGGTACAGGAAGGGTAAGATCATACGGATAAAATATGCACCAAAATACCACAGAGAGAGAGAGAGAGAATATATATATATATATATATATATATATATATATATATATATATATATATATATATATATATATGAGGAATTAAACCACATTCTCCGAAGACAATTTAATTCAGAACAGTTTCAGTGTATCTCACACCCTTTTTCAACTGACACTGGATAGAAAATATAAGAAAAGTGCATATAAGCATAACACAAGGTCTGGTCGTGAAAGATCCCCTCTTTTTCCCCCAAACCCCTACTTGTGGCTAATCTGGGGGGGGGGGGAGGGGGAAACCTCAACATATTGAAGGGCTGACATTTTACTATTTTGTTTATTTGCTTTCTTATTACAGGATTAAAAGAAAATTGACCCTCAGATAGATTTAAATTAGATTAGCCACAAGTAGGAGTTTGGGGGAAAAAAGAGGGGATCTTTCACGACCAGGTAGGACCTGAACTGGCGTGGTTAGGGAGTCCTTATCAATGGAGGACATTACCTTCACAGTGGTGGTGCTCAGAGATCCTAAGGTGTTGTGAGGAACCTTTTGGAAATCCTTCTCATCAACTCCCCATTTTGCTTGACTTCGTTGATGAATCCTTGTGCCTTCATTTTACGGCTTTCCTTGCTAGCCTCGGTGAGAATCTAGCGCCTCTTTACAACGTACTAGTGATAGCCTAGGTCCTGGTGTACTGCTTTGTGTATGGTTGCCTTGTTCACACCCATCTTCCTGGCAAGTTTGACCAATGACTGACCAAGGCTCTGGGATCTTCTGCCTGACACTGGCAACGAATTTCTAGTTTTTAGGGGTATCAGAGTGACACTTGTAACACTTTTGTTCGGCGGAAACTGCGTCCTTATTCTCAGCCTCGTCATACTTCCGTTTCACTACGAACGAGGTTTTTAGGGTATTTAAAAATATTCAGAATCTCTTTCACGCCTCTCTCGGTGAGATAGATCGCGAGTCTCGCGTACCGTTTTTCCATTTAAGTTGACATTCTCAGAAAATTCTTACTGAGTGTGTCCAAGGTTAAACGAGGAACCTACATTGTGCGTCATTAGCCTTTAGGCACGCTTTCAACTTTGTATTGATTTAACTGAAACGCGCTGTATATATATATATATATATATATATATATATATATATATATATATATATATATATATATATATATATATATATATATATATATATATGAAGCTTGTTTATTCAGTATTGGGAACCAAACGATTGAATTTAATTTTAAAATAAATTCATAATACAAAGTTTTACAAGAAATATAATTGTGATATGAAATTTAGTATACAACATTTAATGACGTTGCAGTATATCTTAGAACCACTTTGGACCAGGATGCGAAAAGGGCTGATACCCTTTTTTAAATTTTCCTGTGCTAGCCACGGTTAACCCTCCGCTCTCCCGCCTAGTGAGATTGACGCTTTGAGCCATGAGTTATCGCATTTTGGGGGAAACCTCAAGAGGTTATGGCATCCACGTCCCATGGTGTCGAACGCCCCACAAATTCAATTTACACTCTCGTCACTGACCTGCCCTCCACCGTGGTTCCTTATCTCACAAGGAACTATGCTCCTCTCCATATCTAGTTGCACGGTTGGTGAGCGGCTACAAAGTAGGCCGACTTTTAATGTTGGACACAGTCACTAATGTCTGACTCTATGGCAGTACTGATAATTAGCAAGCCGAAAACATGCCATCAATGACAACATACGGCTAGAAAAGGCTGACACGGAATCTAGGTCTAAGGCATTCCTTCGACTAGAATTTCATTGTGTCAAAGATTTTGCATTGGAAGGGACCGTTTGACCCATTTCTACATACTAATCGACTTTAAGAAGCGTAGGCTTATGAATGTGTAAATGGGTTATTCTTCCACGAGAAAGTATGTAGCATTTCGGCATTTTTCACTACCCTGCATCGCATTTCATATCCAGGGCATTAAAAGCTCCAAATGGCCCTTGCATCTCGTTTAATCTGCCCAAGAGTAAATAAAGATGTCGCACCCTGCGTAGAGGCCGTTCCAAAGGTGAACAAAATATGTTGCCGAAGGTTTGATTGATTCTTGGTTAGCAAACTTTGGACCCTGGGTTACGATCCATTTACCGTGATTGGGAGTGTAAATCATTTTATGGAAGGAGCTTACTCGTGATTTTGTTACCAAGTACATAAAAACTACCTCGTGGTACTCCGAAAGTAACATGGCCATATACCGAGTATAGCCTCATTTAGGGACCTCCATGAAGGCCGCAGCCTTGATCAATTGAGTAGTATTAGAGAGCAGTATAAATAAGCTTAGATAAATCGTGGAAATTTTCAATAAAAAAATAAATAAAAACAAAAGGGATAGTATACTGACTGAAAAATACAGTAGAAACCAAGAAGTGAATCACGCGTGACTGAAGGATAACTAGGATATACAGTATAATCCAAGACTAGAGAACAAAATACGCAATTCACCATTTTCTTGGAAATACTTCTTTAATTTACTTGAAAACCTCACAAAATATTATATAAAAATTTCCTTTGATAGCGTCCAAGTTTGTTTTAATTTTACACTGGATAAAAATAGTTATGAGGAAAGTGATGTATATTTGAAGAAAGAATGCGTCCAAACGAGAGAACGATAATTTTCAGTTTTCATGTAAATATTCGTAACGTATGTATGACAAGACTATCCTCGGTTTATTGTAGACTGATAGTGATAGTATTACTCATTTATTAAAACGTCGATACGAATTAAAATCGACAAACCCTTCAAAAGCAGGTGGTCCTGCGCAAGAGTGAACGAATGACACTGTATGGTATTTCAAGACATTGTAATCGTCAAAAAAGTCTGATTTTACGCTTAATAAAGCTCCATAATGATCACGAATCTTGCTAGTCAACGAAGAAAAAGGATTTCTTTCTAAAACAAACTCATAGCCAAAATCGCACTATGCAACGGATGTCAATGAAAGACCGATTTTACACAACACTCCGTATTTCACGTCAAGTTGCCGAGAAGCTCAACCTAAATGTGTCTCGCTCGTCAAGCTCATGTCACTTGAGAGAGGTGGAACTCATCTTACACTCCCCTGTTAAGAAACCACTCACAATTAAAAATAATAAAGCGGTTAGGTTCACCATCGCTACTGAAAATTGTGCTGAAAAGTGTTCAAATGTCTTTCAGCGACTAAACCAAATTTAATTTGTTCAGGTGGAATAGAAAATAGTATACAAGGCGCGTATAATTGAAAGATTGAACCTCACACTGTTAAATTAGGATATGGCTTCGATATGGTATGTGACATGATTTCAAGCACTGGATGCTATCTGCTCGTCCGTTTATGCGGCCAAGTAAATGCTGTCGTATACAAGAATCTTAGTCAGGAAAATGTGTTGCCATTTTCTTTGTACATTGGAAGTACTTGAGTCTGTTTTGTTTAGAGATGACAATGTTCCGTGTCACGGAGCAAATACGGTTAAACAGTTCTTGGACGCTCAAAATATAAACGTGATCAACTGGCCTCCGTAGAGCCCTGATTTAGACCAGATGCATAACCTATGAAAGATACTCGGTGAGGAAACTTTGGAATGTCAAAGATATTTGGCAAAGTTTGAATCAAGAATGGGAGAAAATCACACTCGCGATAAATTGGTGAATTCCTGTGGCCTTAGATGTGCTCAAGTCATTTATAACAGGGGCCTGCATACTTCTTGTTAATATATTGTTTAATTTTATATGAGATAATCATGTTGTTTTCTGGTTAGGAAGCATAAATACTTATCGTTCTCAAGTTTCGGACGCATCATTTCTTCAATACACATTATTTTCTTCATAAATTTTTATATACTTTTCTATGAAATAAAACTTGAAAAATATCAGAAGGAAATTTCAAGCAATATTCTGTGCAATTTTTATGGACATTAAATAAGTATTTTCAAGAAAGTATAGATTATAGATTTTTAGTATCTTGCTTTCTCGTTTTGGACAATACTGTAGGCTGAAGAGAAGGAAAACTGATAAATTCACGATTATGAATAGATTATGTCTAATAAAACAACTGCAATAACAGTTTAATATTTCGAGAAAAGGCATATATTGAATTATTTTCCGAAACAATAAAAATATCGTGCAAATAATATAAATTAAATAGAGTCGAGAACAAATAAAATTACTCTTTAATAATAAATGAATTTATTAGTTATTGATCGAATGAGACAAATGGTTAATAATTCCATAATATCTCGGGTTGGAGTGGCTGAGAATTTCATACTTATCCGATTTTACTTCGTCTCTCTATTTGGTTATTTCTTCTCACGTCTCAATATGATTGGAACTTTAAACCAAATCCTTGTTCATCCTGATGTTTTAAAGACCACGGTCACCAGTTCCTTCGGCTCTTTTGAGGTGATTCGAATACCTTATGGTCTTCATAAGAGTGGGCAAATCAGGTTTCTAAATGGAGGTGTTGCAATTGTGTTTTACTCTATCACAGACGACTTGATAGTGTCTTTTTCTCCCAAAGAACATCTTTTGCACCTTTGTCAAGTCTTTTCTCGCTTGGAAGAGTATGGTATCATAGTCAACACTTCTAAGTGCCTATCCAGTGTCTCGCAGCTCTCCTTAAAACACCATGTTTGTTCTATTGTAATTCGTCCTCTTCATAATAAAATTGATGCGATACCTAATTTTCTTCAAGATTTTACGCTAAAGCAACTCGATCGTTTTTATGAAATGCTAAATTTCTATCACATTCACATTCTTGACTGTACTCGGGTCATGTAGCTTGAACACCTCAGTCTCAAGAACTAAGGGGAATTCTCTTGTTGTCTCCTGAGGATTGCGAAGCCTTTTCTCACACTAAAGAGGTTTTTGCTTTCGTTATTTTATTGGTCCATCCTTTTCCTGTTACCCCATCCGTGTTGCATCAGAGGCTTCCCCAACAAGACTCGCTCTCTCGCATTTCGTCGATCTCGGACACTTAACTCACTTGTCCCTAACCCGTCGATCATGCGTCTCTAGCGTTAGCTCAATTCCAAAACTTAGAAACACAAGTATTGCGTAACTCTTCTCAGTTCTGCGTTCGAGAAGTTAAATTGCAGGAAAGTATGACAACCTTATCCTTCTAGAGTATTCTCTGTATGGCTATCCGTTATTCTTTCTCACTGTTGGCATGTTTTCGATTAAATTCACGGTATTTCTTATTCTGGTGTTCGAGTAACACGCAATTGGATCGCACATAATTTCTTGTGGATAGGTATGAACGCCGATGGGGCTAAATAGACTCGCTTGTTTTTTTCAGTGTGCCAAAGTCCATCGCCACAGCAAGAAACTTCTCTTCTTTCTCCTCTTTATTCATCAGGATTTGACGTGATCCATATTGATCTAGTTGGTCCTTTACCTACTATCGTGTTTGCAGTTTTAATCTTACTATCATTGAACGCTTTACACGCTGGCCAGAAGTATTTTTTTCTAACATTTGAGCTTCAACCACCATTGCAAATTTCATTTCGGATTGTGTTTCTCAATTTGGTTTCCCTACCACTATTGTAACCGACCGTGGATGCCAATTAAAATCACATGACTGGTAATCGCTCATGCCAGTTATTTGCTCCTTGTTATGCGTACCACGAGCTACTACGCTAAAAAACGGCGTATTTGAACGTTTCGACAGCCAGCTAAAGGCTTCAGGGTAGACAAGTTGTCTCTAATCCTCCTTGGAATTAATTTTTAAAAGAGGATTGATCTTTCAGTGTTGGACCTTGAGAAGGTAAAGATGCGTGTATGGTGACCATCATAAAGCCTGGGATGATAGACGTCAAGGCGACGGGGAAATGCGTGGCAGAGGAGGTTGTAATGGCGGTAGAGGTTAAGGCTGGCATGGAATGAGGGACGAAACTGTCGAACGAGAGTAGGTTCGCCATAGTGGGAATTATTTATGTTCTATTTTTAATAAAAATATAGAAAGTTAAGAGAAATATTTTAAAAAATCAGGTGATGTTAAAGTGGCGAAAGAAGTGCATGTGGAATAAAAGAAAGAGAACCTGGATATAGACGGAAGATGTATAATGTAATTGAGGATTCAGATCTTGTGACCAGTTAGGCTTAAAGCTTTGTCCAGAGTCAGGTTGAACCACACGATTAAATTAATATTGGAATCTGGGGCCAAAATTATGTTTTGAAATAGATGAAATATTTAATTTAATGGCGAAATGGGTACAACATTAATACTAAATAAATAAAATCAAGAGGGATAGTAAAATGAATGAAAAACAAAAGAATTAATTTTATAGTAGAAACCAAAGAAGGAATCAAGTATGACTGAACGATCGATGGGATGTAGAAAAAAGACAACGGAAAATGGTGAATTCACGATAATGAATAGAGTTCACCTAATTAAATAACCGGAATAATAATTCGATATAACAAGAAATGGGATAAAATGGAATTCCTCTATGAAATGACAGAATTAATGTATAAGTAAACAATATGATTGGAATAGAAACGAGAACAAAAGCGAATTATCATTTGATAATAAATGAATCTATATTGAATGAATTAAGTGATTCTCTAATATGTAAGGTGCTGGAACGACAAGGAATTATTAATTTGACGAAGTTCACATAAACAGAACCTAAGGGCGAAAACGCTTGGCAGAATAAATGAGCTTGAATTGAGCGGTGGCGCTCAGAGCAGAGAGCGTTGCCAAGCGCTATCTGCTACATTTTATTTTGGGTGAAAATTTAGGCGCAAATAATGGTTTTCCCTTTAAGAGAATAATGACTATTTCTACATAAATATCAGACAGTTTATAGTTTTGTAGAGAAGATTACCTGCTATAATATCCCTTCACCTGGTACTTCCTGGTCTTGGAATTCATGGAAAGATCTTTGAACATCACCGGCTGATCTTATATATGACACCGGACTGCGAATGCCCGGTGACTTCATTACTGACATCTCTCACACAACTTTCGCACATAGCATACGTACAGTCTTAGGCAGGGAGGGAGTTAAAGGGGGGGGGGGTCATTTCACATGGTGCAGCTAGAAGACCGTTCGAACTACCTGACTCATTTACCAGCTCGGAGAGAGGGGTATGCTTATTATAGTTCTATTTCCTCTGGTAATTTCTATTCTCGAGGAAAATTCTCTCCAAGCAAGGAAATGCGTCCATTTATCCTAGCTTGGGAAATACAAAACTAGCCCTGGTGTCATGAAATTGATAAAACATAGATCTAAGTTATTAAATGTCTCACCATAAACTATGGTCGATTCATATAGTTTCTTTCGTTAGGTATGTACTAAGCATTTTGAAAATTACCCAGTTCAACTAGGTAGGCCTGGTATTACACTACAAGTAGACGAGTTCGGTTTTTCGCACAAACCAAAACATCTTCCCATTCCCAGATTTGTGTTTTTTTTAATTGCAGATACATGACGAGATCAGCAATAGGCTACATTAAAATAGTCTAACAACGCGACGTTGCTACTCTTTTGCCAATAATTATTAAATGGATAGTTAGGTAAGGCTTGACAGTGCAGTCAGCGAATCCAAAGCCTACAAAAAAAATCACTAACTTAGGATACCCACATAAAACTGCAAATCATTCATTAGATTTTGTTGATACTATAACTCAGCATATGGGCAGCATCCTATTGGAACAAACATAAAGATAAAATAAAAAAGATATATGGATTCAAAATAGAATGCTTACACTCCAATTTACAGGAATTTATGTATCCTGAACGGCAACAAGAAAATTTATTTGAATATTTTTGTGCTGAAATTTGAAAACAGGTTTTGCGCAATTTTTAAATTGATTTATGTAATAAAGTATTACTAAAGTATTTTCATGTATAATTTTTAATATGATTTACTTAATAAAACATTAAAGTACTAATCCTTGTTATTTATTTTACCTTCTATATTTTTTAGTTTTCATTAGCTCCAAATTGAGGCCCCTGTTTTTAAAAAGACCGAAACTGGGAGCCCTGTTGGTCAAAATACTCATGTGGGACCGCTATTCTTCAAAAGATCCCAATTTGGTGTCAGGATTGTCTCTTTAAAACTGACATTAATCATCCCAAAATGTTTTTATTTTATATATTAATTAGTTTAACCTAGGTTAAGTATGTTTAGGTTTTGTTAGGAATAGCGAATGGAATACCTTTGGGTTCTCTATTCGTGAGGGAAAATTTGGGGATCGGTATTCTTGACATCGTAAAATTGAAGACAACACGTTCCAGACTCGTTTTTCCTATGCTTCTGGAGGATCCACTACCAGTTGTGTTTAAAAAAATGAACTGGTCCAACTAAGCAAAAGAGTCAAATAAAGAGTCAATTTTCAACTAGATTTTTTATCGGCAAATCAATACTTTAACAATTAAGGTATTAGATTGATGGTATGTATTTCTGGAAGAAGAAAATTGGAATAAGAGGAGCAAGATTTTTGGTTCGGTGAGGTTAGGGGGTACCTAACTCAAAGCTTTGGAGAGGATGATGAAATAGATGCATTAGGGGAGAGGATGTTAAGTGATTCATTTAATCTAATTTATTGTTCATCAATAAAATGAACATTGCATATTTTTAACTTTTTCCTTTGGTTCATATTTTCATTGGGTTCGCTATTTTTAGCATGAATAATTTTGGACTCGCTAGTTTTGGTATGGTAAAATTGGGATGATATTAGTTTTTTTTTTAGCTGATTTAGGACAATTTTGATGCGTTGAATCCCTCAAATCACATTGTCTTTGCTCAATCAGGTCAACTTTTCATTTATCGCGAGATGATTTTTTTTAATATTTTTTTACATGTACGGGAATTTTCTATTGATGATGAAAAAATATTTATTATTTCTTTAAATCAACGAATTCTGAAGAGTTTACATACAGTAATTTTTTACTAACTAGAGGGTTTTTTTTTAGAGGAGAATGAAATGGATTTGTCCAGAATATCTTGCAAAAATACGCTTGATCTATTCTGTTATAATTGCAGCGAACGCACCTTTGTTCCTAAAAGGAATCCAGTTCCAAGTTTCATAAAGAGAGCTTACCATGCTTATATTTGTATGATAAAGGATAAAGCTTGAACGCCATACATGGTATGTAAGACATGCTCCGAGTATCTGCCTCGTTGAACCAAGAGGAAGAAGAGTTATCTAAGGTTTCGAATTCTCATGGTTTGGAGGGAGCCGACAATCCATGGCATTGACCACTACTTCTGCGCTCTTGATTTGGCAGGGATAAACAGAAAAAAAACTGGAGCAGCCTTAAGTATCCTGATCTTCAATCAGCATGTCGTACTGTATCATATTGTTATGAAATTCCAGTAGCTCTCTTTGGAGAACTTCCTGACTTTAGTGACGAAAATTCCTCCAGCGTTGAATAAAATGAATAAGAAATATTTTTTTGAGGATGATGCTCGACAGTCTTTTTCCCAAAGGAGCTAAATGATCTAGTTCGCGACCTCAGCTTGTCAAAGGAAAAGAACCTCCTCCCTGACAGTGCTTGTATCACCTTCTACCGCAACAGACATCAAGAGTATTTCCATTTTTGCTCTGAAGAGAAAGAGTTGTTATACTGTGCCGATATTTGGCATCTTCTGCACAAGCTCGGAGTACCACAGTACCAACCCAAAGATTGGAATCTGTTTATTGACAGCAACAAGTGATCGCTGAAGTGTGTTTTGCTTCACAACGGAAACCAGTTTGGCTCTGTACCCCTCGCTCACTAAACTACACCGAAGAAGAAGAAATATAAAGCGGTGAAATAATGGCTGGAGAAAATTCGTTATGATCAGCATGAGTGGTTGATTTGTGTTAACCTGAATATGGTGAACTTTTTGTTGGGACAACAGGATTGACCATAGAAAAGTTAAAAGCTGTCATCTTTGACGGTTTTCCACTCAGTCAGCTCATCATAGATCCAGAGTTTGAAAACTCAATGAACAAAGTGGAAATTGAAACGTGGAAAGCTTTTGTGCTGGTCGTGAAGAACTTTTTTGGAAACAAGAAGGCCAGGACCTACACATAACTTGTCATCAATATGCTGACTGCTTTCAGAATTCTCGGATGCAACATGAACATCAAAATGCATTACTTATTCTCACATATGGATCGGTTTCCTTAGAATCTGAGATCAATGAATGACGACCAGGGAGAGCGATCCTATCAAGACAGGTTCAGAGATGCTGGGATGCAGTGATGATGGCTGATATTGTTGGACTCTGAGGAGAGCATTCTAGGAGTTCAAAGAAATGGAAGGTCATGCCATGAATTCTGACAATTAACTTGGTGTTAGCCACTCTTATATTTTTTAAAAGATTCTGCGTTCTTTAAAGCTCTGTTGATAATCTCTCTCACTTAAAACTTCATAGTTTGCTAGTAAAACTCAAAACTGGTTATGTTGGACATTATTTTACGAATGTTTAACGCCTTTTTTCACCATTTTTTTGGTCTAGGGAAAATCTAAAAGAGGTGCCAAGATGACTTGAGAGAGAGCACTACTTTCCTCCAGGTTTCACTTATAGCAGGGCATTTTACCCCTTTTAAATCAGCCACTATGGACTTACAGCTGTAATAATATCTCTTCGAACCAACACTAGTATTGAGGAATGGTAGGTTTACACGAACAAAACTTTGTGGTCTTTCTAAATAAAATCGTCAGTTTTGAATTCTTACATTTATGTATATGATACCTGACATCAGATTGCAGTCTGACTATTCTTACTGATATACGAAGTACAGATTGGTAGCGAAACCACTACAAAATTATTTTTACTTAAGCGTTGGAGTAGGGGAGAAAGATTTTACCTGTAGTGTCGTAGCTGACCTGCGTGATCAGGTAACCTGAATACTAAGATAATGAAACTTTCCTAACGTTCGTATACCAATACCTCTTCGTGGATGTTATAGGTAGATCTTTTGTTCATCATTTCATATAAAGTTTCATTAACAGTGATCACGAAAACTTTAATGGATAATCCTAGACAAGTTGAGTTAAAACAGAACAAGATCTGCTAACCAAAAGTCGCGTGCTCTCACTTATTCTGATTTATGATCTTACTACCTTCAAAACTTTCAATAATTCACAGACTAACCTTGAGAGGACCTTAGCAATTGTATCATTGAAATGAAAATATAAAAAAAACATAAGGGTTTCAAATTTCGTTAGAATCGATCGAAGAGTTATTATGTTATTGCCAAATAATTCCCCGGCTAACTTTAGCAGGACTTTGGCAATTAATCATTCGAAAGATAATGTAAAACAACTTAAGAGTTTCAAATTTCGTTAGAATTGGCCAAATAGCTACACTGTTATTACCAGAACAAAAACAAAAAAATGCAAAACGGGGACCGACCGCCATAATGAGATATAAAGTCCCCCGTGACTAGACTCGCACGCGACTAAAAACAGAAGAGGAGCGGAAATAAAAACAGTTTATGAATTTAATCTCGAAAAAGAGATTAAATATAACGATATTTATGTCTCACTCCTCTCTTAAAGTAATTTAATTCCAGGTTTCTTGAGCTGTGACCTTCCTAAAATACCCTTTCATCATGTGCAGTTATCTTTCCTAAAATACCCCCTCATAGGGGAGTCTTTTTTTTCTGTTTCCAAAACGCGTCCCCTCCGAGATATCCATAGGCAGGATATAGGCAATCAGAGAGTTTTCCAAGAATAACCGAGTGATGAAGTTTATATAGTCTGAATCTATTAAAATCCTGGAATGGCTGGGTCATTGACACCATCTCGTCGAACGGGGCAAACATGCGAGTTTGTTTTGAGCTGCGGGTACGAAGTGAGTGGGGATAGAGATCTGGCCAGAACTGGATTCGTCTTTGCCTCGGGAGTCGAGGTGGTAAGGAAGCTTCCATTCGCCAGAAAGAATTCATCGCGGTCATACGTTTTCTGCCTCTCTGCCAGAGCGCCTGCGCCGAACGAGGGTTCGCGTCTCTTTATTTTGGAAGCTTCGAGAGGTAGACAGCAAGTCGGCGACACGATGAAGGTAGGATCTGGGATTTTCTTTTTAAATTGTTAATTAAAAACTTAACATGTTGAAGATGGTACACACGATAGAAGGAATTTTTGGCATAGAATTATGTAACAAACACTCCTCTGAATAGTATTTCACTGAATATCATAAAAATAAAATGCTTATTATAATCGGTAGTTAATGAGTTTAATTGTCGTGAGGGTTGCAAACCAGATGTCTTTCGATCATACGAAAGAAATAAAAACTGAAGGTCATCCATTATGGCATTTATGAGGGGAAATAAAGTAAAACGAAGCAAGTAAATAAAAAAAAACTGGCAAGAACTTTTCTAAAAACGTTAAGGATAATGTCAAACGTAACTACAAGTTTGAACTTTCTTTGAGTTTCCATTAACTTGAGGGGGGTTTTGTGAAACTTAGATAAGCAATGCATCTTAAAACTTGCTCGCTGGAACTGCCCGCAGGAAAAGCGTTCATAATTCGTATTTTGGAATGAATTATTCCCACAAGCCCACGGCCCACGTATTTGAGGTTGAAGGTTTTTTTTATGGTATTGTCATCATTAACCGGTTTGCTATTTTTGTTCTTTCTCATCATATTTTTCTTCATCTCTCCTACCTTCCCTCATTTATAACATTTCCTCTTATCTCTCTGTCTTCCCCCAACATTATACTCTGTCTTTATATTCATTTGGTTATTGATTCTTTACTTAAAAAATAAAGCAAAAACCAACGAGGGCATCTCCCGCATGAGGTTTGTAAGCAAAGATCTGTAAAGAAAGAGGTGAGGTTGGAGGAAGTGAAAATATGGGGAAGATATATAGCCGCATACCCTCCAACAGGGACTGGGGCCGCGAGGAAAAGCCTCTGCGCGCAATCGGGGTAGGATGCAATCCTCCGTATATCAGTTTTTCAGCATGGTTTCGTGCCAAACCTAACACCCCTTTCGGGGCCCATTGAAAATTAATACACCTTCCCCTTTTGAATGTTAAGTAAATTATGTCACTTTATTTTCCTTTTCGGTTAATTGTGTTTGTTTGTTGCCAAAAACACTGCCACCTAACATTGGGATCGAACCTATAATTTCTATTGTGAGAAACCTGGAACGAAGACCACGTCTGCTATGGGCAAAGGAGGGTCAGGCCAATTTTCATCCTTTTTGATGGCATAAATACCGAATAAAACCGAATTTCACATTTTTTTATGGCAGAAATGCCGAATAAAACAGAATGTCATCATTTTGGATGGCATGAATACCAAATAAAACTGAATTTCATAATTGATGATGTCAGAAATACCTAATAAAACCAAATGTCATAATTTTTATGGCAGAAATACCGAATAAAACCAGTTTTCATCATTTTTTATGCCAAAAATACCGAATAAACCGAATTGCATAATTTTTGATGGCAGGAATGTCGAATAAAATCGAGTCTCATCACTTTTGATAGAAGAAATGCAGAATAAAACTGAACTTTATCATTATTGATAACATTTAATGCAAAGGGTCTGGAAAATGAGAAGTTTTTGTATTTATCAATTAAAGCAACACGATTGCGTATGTATGCAGTGTATGTAGATGAACTTTCCCGTGAACCTTTATTACCTTTCTAAACCTCACTTTTATGAAGTGTGCAAAATAGGGAGGCATCTCTTGAGTTTTGACCCCCATAATATTTTCGATACGGAAGTGTATCCATCATTTGTCTCTGATAACCGTGAAATTATTTTGAACGTTAAAACTCATTTACTCCGAGTTTTCAGGATTCATCTCAATCCCCCCTTCTTACTCCCCAAACTAACCTGTAATAGAGGTGAATGACTTTGGGTTTCTCGTGTATTTTGTGCTGACCTTGTGCGGAGGGCAAAGGTCAGGTTTAATTATCATCGTGAGCTCCTCACCTTCGTCCTTACAGACACTGGTTTTTGATATAAGTGTATAATGTTTCTGAAGAGAACAGATGCTTCACAACGAACCGGTTGTATCGTCTCTGTGATTCTTTTTAACCTCCATGGAGTCTCTTTTTTCTCCAGAAAGGGTTGTGCGTCTTTAACTGAAGTAAACGGTTTATGGTGGCACTGTTAATATATGTGTGAGCCCATACGAGCGCTTACACTGGTATGGATTTGTAGTGTCAGAGTGTGCCTGGTTCATCTATTTTCGCTGCCTCGCTAACGTTCTACAACCTACAACTTTTCGCACGTCAACGCTTTCATTGTACACACATTTCGGTACCCATGTTTATTGATACCTCCTTTCCACTCTGGAACATTCTACAACCGTCTTTCCTCTTTCCAATAACATTATCTCAAATGCAGAAATCTCAAGCAAAAATCTGGAAAATCTTTGCTTGAGATTTTTTATCCATATGTTTCCTTGGATGTCGATTGAAAGAGATGAGTTCGTTGCTTTCTGGAGCTTGCACAGTCAAACGAACGTAGGAGGTTTCATTGGCGGAGTAAAGCCATTAGAGATTCTTACAACTCCGAGAGAAATAAGTAGACAATGGAAGAAACGATTATGACAGTGTAATCCATCCGAAATAAACCACTGCGCGGTTATATTTACGTCACTTGTCATCCCTAATCTGATCGAAAAGAATTGCTGATAAATAATAGGGTCTAAATGAACTCGGGGTCGAGGTTCAGCTCCAGGAAATCATTGACAATGTCCTTGTTTAAAGTTCTGGAAAGAAAGTTCTAATTCCGTATATTTGGGGCCTTGTATTCTTTAAAGCATGTTCCGGAGATTCCAACCATTCCCTACCCCTCCCCTTGTCATCCTCTTTTCTTTTATATACATTTCCTCCTTTTTATTCTTTTCTAATGTCCTTATATTCTCTGTCCGTTAGCTTATGTTTATTTTCTTTTTTCATTTGTTAGCAAAATATTGAAAATAAAACTTAAAAAGCTAATATTTATTTACCTCTTTAGAGGTAAAAAAAAGGAATGAAGCAAAAAAAAGTTAAAAAATGTATTAAAAATAAAGGCAAAATTAAAAAAAGAACTCAAAAAGGTCTATATTACCAAGTTTCTTAATTCGAAATGCTGTAGGTGGAATAACACCTTTCCAAATTCCAGAAACAAATTCGGACATAGCAGACACACTTATGAATTCGAACTCCCCTTCGGGGCCAATAGGTAAATATCCCGTTAAACGATTCCGATTTATTTTAAAATTGCTGTACTTCCCTAATGTCCATCATTTTATGACTCTATTAGAAAACAGAATTTACCCTTCTCTATTCGGGGGGAATGGAAACATATAAGAGGAGAGACTAATCTATTCCAGCGGTCCCTCCGGTCTGCGACCCATCGAGGGCGAGGCCGTAGGCGAAGACGCTAAAAGCGAGAACGGTAAATCGCGAATGATCCCCAAATTTGCCTTTGTTGATGGATTCCATTTGTGGGCGAGTGAAATGTTGAGTCACGCTATTTTCTTCTCTCTGCGCAGGTTCCCAAAGATGCCGCCAGGAGCGATTGGTCAGGAAATTATGTTGCATCTGTTGAGGTCAACATTCTTTACAATATGTACCTATGTATGTATTCGTATGCATGCTCGATATTTTAGATGTCAAGGGTGAGTGATGGAGTATGCATCAGATAAACAGTTCCACGTTAATACCTGATGGAATAGTAGTAGTATGCGTGGAAGAGGAGCATATTCCAGTGTACAGTTGTGACCGTAAGGAATTTTATTACTTTTGCCAGGCGTGAAGGTCATAGGTCAAAACACAAAACAAGGAAACTGGTAGAGAACAGTTAGCCGAGGAGTCGTAGAGTGCCTCCACATAGCCTACGCTATGCGTAGGCTATGCGGTTTCCATGACTACTGAAATTCCTGAATATTAATTACGTTTGTTTCGCGTAAATAAATGTTACTTATCGAACAAAACTTTGGAAAGAATCCTGGAAATCAGATTTTAGTTTTGCAACGCCTCCTCAAGATTGGTCATGAATGACATAGGTGACGGAGGTAAGAAAAAAAGAGTGACACCAAATTGCGTTGAAAAGCAAAGTTATTTTGATTGATTAATATTCCATGGAATCACCAAAATTTGAGTTGCGTTATCTCATATTTACCACAAAGGGGCGCTGGTACATTCTTCTCGCAACACCAGGGAACGCGCGTTTGTTAGGAAACGTGGCAGCTTCAGGAGAATCACACACTCTCCTTTCTTCCCTCTATAGCTAGCGCTCTCATTTTTTGACCATTTAGGTTATATATCTTCCTTACATTTTAACTTCTATCTTCACAATTTTTTTTGCCTACATCTTTTCAAAGATCTATTGTGTGGAGAGAGAGCTGTTCTCGATGGTTTTTATCTTTTTAAGAAATACTTTCCATAATTTGAGTGTCTATTTTTTTTGTATCGACCTGAATTTGATGGTATGGACTGCTGCTTCCTTGGGGCCGTTGGCATTCAAGGTTGATGAGATGTTGTTTAGCAGTAGTTATCATCAGCAGTAGTTATTTATATTAATAATTTTTCTGTCTTGTATTTTACCTTTTTCCCATCGACTAAATATACAGAAGCTGGATTACAAATTTCAATTCTTATCCACTAATGCAAAGAGAATTTTAAGTTTGAAACGCCTTAGACATTAAAAGAATACTCATTGCATCATTGTTTTCGAGTATCATGAAAGTCGTTTATTTAGATTTATATATATTTTGTGTTTTTAAAATCTTGTTTATACTGAAAACATGAATTTGCAACGGCATGGAAAACACCGATTGGTTCAATTTCAACTACAGCCGTATATATGATTGTGCCTCAGATGTTTTTCCTTATTCCTTTCTATTAATGAAAAATGTTTTATATCAAAACTACAATTATTGATATGTTGGAGTAAAAAACCAAGCTGTTGTTTAGCGAGTTTACAAGAGGTTTTTATACTTTAAAAAATACAACCTTATCTGAATTCAATAACCATAGATTGTGCCAAAGATCCTCTGTAATCAGGTGTCGTCATTATTCCTAATGCAGAAAACGAGGCAAAGTAGCTCGCTTGAAAAGGTCAACGTATTTCGATAATATTGCAGAAAAATAAGCAAATTTGGGAGTATTTTTATCTATAGGGTTATGAGAGAAAGTGACTAACAGTTAAAAATAAAGAAGACACAGAGTAAAAAAGATCTTATGAACAGTTTAAGATAATATTGTGTATAATCAGATGTATATTGAAGTCCACATCTTTTAAAGAACAAGGGTATAAAAAACTTGTAAATTGGTTGTTTCCAGCCTCCGGCAAAATTTTCTTGTTTTCGTGTCGTACATTTGTTTCATCTGCATGCGATTTTGTCGTATGATAAATAATAGTGTTCAGGCTCCAGGCAAATCAAATAAACCATCTATGTATGTTCCTTCATTTCGCTTTGGGGCTTTTCGCACCCTACTATTATTTACGTTTGCCTCCAAGCCTCAAATGAACCTGGAAATTTGACTAAATCCCAATGCAAGCATTTATCATATTCATATCCCGATGAAACTCGGATAAAACTTGTGTACCGAGCAGTCACTTCATATTATTTTTCATGAGGTATGGGCCGAGGAACAAGTGTCCATATGGTGATTTTGGATTAAATTGTTTCTGTTTAATATGTTTGCTGTTGTCTCCCTCGATACCACTGCTAGATGCAGAATAGGATAGCAAATAAATCCCTGAAACGAGATTTTAGTTTGCTCACTGAGTCACTGTACGTTTGTGTAAGAAGTTTTTATTTGCTTCTCGCGGAGTCTAGAGTTGAACATTCATAGGTCTTCATCACATTAGAGGTTCTAGTCTTGTTTTTGTTTTATTACTCAGGGCTTTCATTGCTAGATAATCTTCGCATTTATTTGATCTTATTTCCAGTCTGCTTAGCTAAGATTATTTAGACTTTTGTTACACGAAAGGATGTTAAATAAGGTAATCGTGTGGTAACAGTGCGAATGCTTACAAAAAAGATCGTACAAGAGAGATTAATCAACCACCTTGTTTGTGTTAGTTCCTAACAACATTTATCTACCCTTGTTATATCATGAAATATGCTATTTTGACTACACAAACTGAATACGTTCCGCCTTTTTTACCTTTTCCCAATTAATTTGCTTTACAAACCTCATTTCAATGCCCTTTGACAGAATTCAGACTCCTTCAAACGAATAGGTCCAGAAGTTACAAGGAATTATATAGATTTTTGTAAGACTAAGATCAAAAGCAAATAAAGATGTCCATTGATGAATTTTTTAGTTAATGACAAAATTTACCGAGTTATTTAGTGTATGACTAATAAGAATCAAGTAACCAAAAAGGTTCGTGAATTTTTTAAACCAACAAAAGAGAAACCGAAATTGCACGAATTATTTTGGTTACCCGATACGAAAGAGTTTCCATCCGTTTTACCCCTTAATCTAAGGCCGGGTGGACGATAGTCCACCCGGCCTTAGATTAGCCTTTCCTCCTTCTTAGGTTAATATCTACTTTCTGTTTTTTTGAACCAACCCTCCTCATCTCCTTCACCAGAGTTAGGTATAACACTGTATAACCTGTTTCACTTGGTCCTCCCAGCTTGAGTAGAAATTAAGGAAACCGCGTGAGTGGGTTGACTTGAACTCTCTGACAGGGCCGTTGCTTCCACGTCGTTCCTTCCCAGCATTCCTTTATATTACGACTATCCCATAACTCTCTTATGCTTAATGACCTGACTAACTCCCACATGGCAGGCCAAAAGAGAGGCTCTGGAACCTTTATAAACAACAACTTTAAACGCCCAGAGATCGGAAGAGACGAGGAATAGAGGGGTCGTGGGCGTTGGGGCTCGAATAATGGAGAGAGCGGTTTTGGCCCCGATAACCACTTCCCTGCGGTCGTTCAACGGTGAATAACGGTGGGCTTTTTTGCTTTGTTGGTTGCCAGGCCCCCCCAAAGGTCTCGAGTCCCGTTTTCACAACAGGCAAGGCGACATGAATTTGAAGTCAGCACCACTCTGACCGAAGGAGGGGCTCCCCTGCAATCTTCTGATTGCGGCAAAGGGGGTTCTCCTTTGCCATCTTTAAGGCCACCCCTGGACAGCTCACCCTCTGTGACGGAGGTGACACCGTCCTGCTTTCTCAGGGGCCCATTCAAGGCCCTTCTAACAAAGAGGGTTTTTTATCCCTCTCTATTATTGAGAGATTCGGAAGTTTTCCCCTACTCCTTTTGTAAATTTGCGTTTGGGTAACTCTCCATTTGTGGAAGGGGGGCTTTGCTTTCTCATGAGCCCATCAAAAAAGAAAACGGCGAGATAAATGACTCGTCGATATCTGTCCCTGATCCTTTTATTGAGGTGTGGTTAATCATCATAACACTCTTAGGGGGGAAAATAAGGGTATCGTTCCTTGGGCCTTGCCACGACAGCTCGTACAATCGAGTTTCGTTACGATGATGGGGGCCGGCATGCCTGCCTCCCCTTTCTTCCCTATACAAGTCGGCATGATCACCTCAGTGACATACGTAACGGGTCATAGACCCTATGAGTCCCCGGTCGGGATGCTCGACACCGTGTGGGGAATGGCAAGTTGGAGACCCCTCCTGAGGTGGAGATTGTCCCGGAGGTGCCCATGCTCTAGGTGGCAGAGTCTTCCTTAGGGGTAAAACTCGTTCGGTGCCAGACACGGAACTTGAGTCCGCCCCTGTGCAATGTCCTCCTCAGGTGGCACGGGCTCCCGTAGACTCACAAGAAGAGGAGCTCCCCCTCCCCTCACGGTAGCATATTGACAGCCAAGACCTTCTATATCTCGGAAAAAGATCTGGCCGAAAGTAGTCCATCCGTCTTAGGGCTCCGTCCAGGGGAAGTGAGAAACGGGTACACTCGCCGCTCTCCTCTCCAAAAAGGAAGAAAAAATCGAAGAGGACAAGGGGTTCCTCTCCCTTTGCGGGAGCTCTTGGAACGAACGGGTCGACTGCCATTTTGGTGAGCGACCAGACCAAAACTTGCCCATTCGACCCAGAGGCGCCCTTGGGCGATGAGACGCCGACAAAGAGTAAAGTTGCAAATGCGGTGAGTGGAGCCTCAATTGCATCGAGACCATCTGGCGTTTTAGAACCCACTGCGTTCAATCATTTCTTAATTATTCGCTCCACTGATCGCAGCAAGTTGGTCAAAGGACACATACACCTTCGAAGGAGAGCTTTACCTAGATTGATTGGTAGAGAGCCGAAGGTGCCCTTTTCTCAGACGGTCGCCTTCTGGCGAATGCGGTGAACCCTTCGGACATTCAATGGCTCGCCAATGAGTGCGACGCTGCACTCTACCACGACTTTCATGAAAACCGTGTTTTATGGGAGGGAACTTGTGGAGTCATGAGAAGGCATCACCTTAGTGCTGGCTGATAAAGGAGCGGTCAATGTCAAACATGTAATTAAAAAAACAGGGTGGGGGCAAAGTGGGAATTCGAGGCCTACCCATACACTCCTAGTCACGTTCGATCGTGACAGTCTCCATGAGTCGTTTCGTGCTGGTTGTTATTGTTTCCTGTGGAACTACCCTTCAAAGCAGCGGTGGTTTCAGATCGCTTTTTTCTTCTCCAATTTGTCACACTCGCGGGACGCACCGCCATTTAATGGAGAGCTCCCCCGCACCTTACTGTGACGACTGATTTGTCTCCTAAACTGTTTGACACATTATTTTTGAATCCCACAGTACGGGTGATCTTCGTACACACATACTTGTTATCTAACTTCTTGGCGGAGGCTGGCATCCTCAATTTTATTTAACTTGATTTGGTGTTGGTCGCATGCACCTGCGCTGGGAGGAGACTGGCCTCCCTCCTGACACCGGACTGTTCTTTGTTCTTCTTTTTGTTTTATTTCTTGCTTTTTTTTTGCTTTGGTTTTGAATTTGTTTGTTTTTTGGATATAATGTTTTTATTGATTTGTATTTTTGGTTTTTAATGTTACCTAACATTAGGCTAGAAAAATAAGTACGGGAGTTATGACCTTGGTAGCAGTCGCTATATGGGTGCTATCCTAAAAAAATCCTTCAGTTGCAAAGATATTTCCTAATAAAATAAAAGTTTATCTATGCAACAGGACTAAAACTCTTGAGGCTTTGAAGCCAAAAACTATTGGTCTCTCTTCAGAATTGCCTTCTCTCTCCTGTAAACTTTCTCTACACTCGTTTCACAACCTGCACTCTGGGAGGGCTAACAGCCCTGAAGGGCGCATTATAAATACCTATTATTATTATTATTTCAAGGACATCCTTATTAAAGCATTTTTCAATGATAATCTGATTCTCAAAAGATAAAAAAAGTGGTATTCCGAATAAGACATGTCAGGAGAGAATGGCTAATTATTCAGTTTATCTCGCACTACACATGCGATTAGTGTTCGTGCATTGTCTGGCAGAAAACCTATTTATTTTGTTGGAAAATGATCCCTGAAATAGATGGAAACTATTTTATAGATTAAATTTTATTGTTTGTGCAGTATTTTAGTTTTTCCACGTAGGTTAAAAAAACCGCACGAAGTTTCTTGAACGTGACTGAAACAAAAATGATTAGTTTTATAATTTTTGAATAGATTTCTTGACCGATTTCAATTCACTCATGAATTAGCATAGAAATGATGAGACAATTCGGGTAATTTTTTTTACTAACTTTGTTACAAGTCTTGTGCCCAGTTTATATTCATATACTCTAAGACTTTTTTTTTGCGCCTTTCAAGTATACGAAAATATCGGTTAGTTTCCATCGACAATATTGCTCCACACATATGGAAACTTGAAGTATCAATCTACACTAGAAGCAAGGTCTGCAACAAGCTCGTATTTGCATCAACTCCCAAATACGGAAAACATAACGGGTCGACAGTCTTTGGAGTGCGATAGAGATCCGTAGGCGATAAAAACTGGTTTGGCTTCATGATGAACATGCACTTCGGTTCTACTCTTAAGTTTTGGTTTCGGAGCATTACTGATTTGCGAATAAACACACTGGTGGAAGTCAGCCTTTGGCTTATGTCAGAGAATTTCAAATTTCGTCGATGATGGGATATTAAACAAAGAGAGAAATTTTCATACCACACTGACTTTTAAGGACACACTAATCATGTGTTTGTGCATTGTTCTTTGAAGGCGATGAGCCTTTGCACAACGTCATTTTAAGAACCTAAAGGTCAAGAAGTATAAAAGTGGAGATAAATCATTGAAAGAGGAAGTTCTTAATGAAGAGAGAAGTTTGGGTCCGAAGATGGTTGGCATGCACGATGTCGGACTGCAGCCGAGGCCGAAGTGGAGGTCGAAGGCGGCAACACCGAAGCGGAGGCAGAAGCAGAAGCCGAGGCTCAAATCAATCAAGACTCCCCTGCCCCCCCGAAGGGGAAAGGGCAATATCACCTTTTTTGGTGTTTGCCCCGTGGCCCCGGTCAGGTGGGTAATGGCTCTACTCCTCCTCGGGAGAGGGGTAGGGGACGTGGAGACCAACCAGGGCCCCACAACATGGACATGTACACTATGCAATAAATACATCACAAAAAGACAAACACCCATAATGTGCAACAACATCACAACACACCGGGTACATCTCAAATGCACAAATACTAAAATCATACAATACACAAAACACTGGATGTGCCCAAAACACCAAGCACCACACCCATTAACGCCCACCCAACCACAACCAACAAACTAACAACCTAAACTCACACGAACATCACAAACCCATAGAAAATCAAAGAAACGAAACACACACACACACAACAAACATCTAAAAATACTACAAATAAACATAAATGGACTGAACAAGAAAACAACAGAACTCGAGCACATCACAAACAAAAATGAAATAGACATAATCACCATCCAAGAAACCAAACTTACGGAAAAACAGAAAACCCCTCAAATCCCAAACTACACATCAATTAGAACCGACAGAAAACACAAAGAGGGAAGAGGAGGCCTCATCACATACATCAAAAACAACATCACCTATACACAGTCCCCCCCCCCTCCCAAACAACATAAACACACAAAAAACTGAAGCACAAATCCCCGAAATCCATCTAAGCAAAACTAAGCACTTACACCTCACAAACCTCTACATCCCACCCAGAGACACCACAAATCCTAACCATCCAAATAAAGATGCAGACATAACAAACTTCATCACCCATGCAACCACTCTCACGAACTCTATAATCACAGGAGACATCAATACACACTCAGAACTTTGGAACCCACCCACAGAAGACAACAGAGGAGAACTCATCGTCGACATTATCCAAAACTCAATCACATAACCTTAAACACAGATACACCAATCCGTATACCCACACACGCCAACCAACAACCCACTTCGCCAGACATCATCACTGCAACAAACACCCTACACAGACACCTCATTGGAACACGATACACGCTCACTCCTATGACTATCTCCCCATCTTAATCACATTAGACACAAAAACAAACTTCAGGCTACAACAAAACCTCAAAACACGCGAATTATTACAAGGCAAATTGGATAGAATACACAAAAGAAATTGAACAAGTACTCTCCAACATCCAACTTCACAAAGATGCACACACGGCAAACAAAATACTAACACTATCTTACAAGCAGACAAACACAACATCCCACGTGGGAAAATACACAACACACAAAATCTACTCCCTGAACCAATCATAAACCTCATAGCACAACGGAACAACACTAGAAAACAAAACCCTTCAGACCCCAACATTATAGAACAAAACAAACAAATAGATCGCGCCATACAAGAACACAAACAAGAAGTATGGAAACATCACCTAGACCAGCAATGGGACTACAAAACAAACACACACAAAATCTGGAAAACCATTGCTAGCCTCACAAACAAAAAACCAACACAACCACAAAACAACACCATCACCTTCGGAAACAAAGAAGCCCCAACACCCTTACAAAAAGCACAACACTTCAACAAACAATTCACCACACCCAACGAAAAATGAAAACAGGAAAATAGACAGATTTACAATAAAACCTCCCCAAACTACAATTCACAACCACAACAGAACAGACCACCAGAGCCATAAAACAAGCAAGATACAACAACTCTACCGGCCCTGATGACATAAACAACATCAGACACCTTAAACACCTAGGTCAAAACGCCATAAGCCTCCTCACGCACACTTACAACCTCGCCATAAACACAATCAGCATACCTAAACAATAGAAAATAGCAAAAATAATTCCAATACCCAAACCAAACGAAGAAATAAACAAAGGAGACTCTTACAGACCAATAGCGCTGCTTTCCTCCATAGCCAAAACACTAGAAAAAATCATCCTACCCTACATCACATCCAACATCCCAAACACACCACACCAACATGGGTTCAAACCCATGCACTCAACCACCACAGAATTACACACAATAAACAACATAATCACAAATGGATTCAACAAGAAAATTCCACCACATAGAACCCTCGCAGTCGCCAGTGACATGTCCAAAGCATTCGACACAGTAGACCTACACAAACTAATCAACAAGATCCACAAACTCACCATACCCACCACCCTCATCAAGTACATAGTTAACTACATCAAGGGATGACTCCAATACATCCAAATACAAAACAGAAAATCTAAACACAGACACACAAAATCCGGAGTTTCCCAAGGAGGAGTACTTTCCCCAACACTTTTTAACATCTACACCTCAGATACACAAACTCCCCACACAAACAGTAAAAATTGTCACCTACGCAGACGACATCAGTAGCCGCTGCACAAGAGATACAACCTTACCTTAATAAAATACACACATATACAATAGAAAACTCACTAGAGATAAACGCCCCCCAAACAATGACCATTCTCTTTACACCAGACCCTGTAGAATACAACATAACTCTAAATCTAAACATAGAAAACATACCACTACTCACCACAAAAGAACCAAAGATCTTTGGCCTCACTTTTGACCTCAAACTCACATACTCAAAACGTATACAAAACACAATCGTCAAAGCCACGAAAACACACTGGGGGAATACCAAGGAAACGCTCATTAACACATATAAAACAAACGCAAACCAGCACTAGAATACGCCAACACAATCTGTTCTCCAATTATTTAAGAAACCAACACCAAAAAACTACAGACAATACAAAACAGCCCTCCGCACTGCAACAGGATGCACTCTTGACACAAACACACAACATCTACACGACGAGACGAACATCATACTAATCAAAAATCACGTAAAGCTACATGCATCACAACTCAGGCAGAAAACACAACATCCAAATCACCCCCTCCACCACATCACCAGACAACCTCTCAATCACCGACACAAAAAACAGACCATTTTCGATAATAACAACAATTACACCACCAACTTAGAAACAGACCCTAACACAACAACATTAGACACAATAACGCAAAACAACAAAACAATCCGCTCGCAGATCACACAACAATACTTGAATAACAGAATCCACAACAAAATATTAAGTGCACCACCTTCAACAATACACAACTCAGAACAAACACTCACAAAGCAGATCAGAGCACTAGCACAGATACAACCAAACAAATCACCCCTCCTGACGTCATACACGCACAAAATATCTCCCACCACCCATACAACACCAAACTGCCCAAATACTTGACATAGACACACGACACCACACATCTCTTCAACTGCCCACAGATACACACAGACTTGGGCTCGGTGGATCTCTAGGGGAGACCCCGGAAGACGGTCGGTCTGCTCCTGCGATGGTCTGGGGAGCTGGGGTAGGGCCTGTAATAGGTGTGAGGGTCCCCAACCAACTGCCGGGCCGGGGAAGGGGTCGCCACCACCACCAAGAAATAAGTTTTTACATCTCGCAGGAAAGCAGTTAAAGATAGGAGTGGAATAAAGTTTAGCAGGCAGACTATTCCAGACTATTGAGGCATAAATGGAGATTGTGCAGCCATCGATTCATCCATGCAATGAAAGACGTGATCGGTAAACTCAGAGTAGAGGGGCAGATGAGGAACAATTGCTATAGGAGAGTAGTTATGGGTAGTGTAGAAGGAAGATATTTTAGGGAATATCTAGATATTAGAAATTTAAAAATAATGAGCAGGTTTTTAAAATCCACATAGATGCATATAGGTAACCATTGAAACTCGCTTATTAAAGATCCCAAGGGCGAGAAGCAGGAACGGCGGAGAAGCAAGCAAGTGGCATAGTTTTGAGTGATATGAAAAGGGTGGAATGATAAAGCAGACATACCAGAGAGATTGTAGTTACATCAGTCGGAACGAGAGGAAACAAAGACATGCGTAGCCATCTCAAATCAGAGGAAGGATGCGAAGAAAGCATAGGGATCTTGAGAATTCCTTATGCAGGATTTGAAGAAAAGATATCCATTTGAACTGACGAATTAATATTCCATTCATATCAATATTAAAATAATTCCACCACGATTAAAAATATTAATGCTATACCAATATTTCCAATATTAAATAGGTATAAAGAAAGTAGGAAAAATAAGTTAACTATTAAAAGGACTAGAAATTATAACGCTAACTTCTCACCAACACTTCACGACAATAAAGAGTTCTAAAATTTTTCGATTTATTTTCTGATATTTTTCTCGTTTTTTCGTTTCATTTCCATTTACTTACACAGCAAACCTGCGTCTGCTTCGTACTCCCAACGCTCAAGGGGCAAACCATTTGAAAATTTCTTGGCTTCTACGATGTATACGGTATCCGGATACAGGCAAAACACAAAAGAAAATTATCTGAATTTTAGAATTTTATTCAATTTGAACTGCATTTTTTTAATTGAAATATTGATAAATAACATCTTCAATGCG
The DNA here is from genome assembly GCA_963969495.1 of Ceratothoa steindachneri. Taxonomy (NCBI): domain Eukaryota; kingdom Metazoa; phylum Arthropoda; class Malacostraca; order Isopoda; family Cymothoidae; genus Ceratothoa; species Ceratothoa steindachneri. The sequence goes on along the minus strand of OZ018324.1, from coordinate 16,438,552 downwards.
ATTTCCACCATTTGTAGTGCAAAATTCAAAGCGCTTTGCGCGATTCACCCGATGAACCCGAGGCATCAACGCCAAATTTCTGTCAATTTGAGCACCTCCATTTATGATGCACTGTTCCCTCAGGTCCCCTGTGTCTTTAATTTTCGTTGAGGGCACCTTATACTTTATCATACCCCAAGCCAGGGGATTGAGGTCTGGTGAACGAGGAGACCCTTGCGATATTTACTGTGTCCAGACTTTAGGGACGCCCGTATAATTGAAAGTAGCGTGTGTTTGAACAAGTGATTTTTGGTTTTCATCTCACTGCGCACTGAGTCAGGTACTTAAATGCTTAAGACATACAAAATATTTAGCGATACATTTGCTCCTTTCAAGGTAAATGAAGGTATTCCTTAAAAAAAAAACTTAGAATGAAATCATGGTCATATCTGTTGATAGGTGCTTCAGTTTCAGACTTTTGTCTTTTCTGGTTTCTGTCATTTCATCTTCTGCTGATACTCAAACACTTACAACAAACGGAACTCTCACTCATCAAGTGATGGGAGATGCTTTTCACTCTTTTTACTCAGTAACGACTAACTTTGTATAAATGCACTGCCAAGTCCTTTGTCTAGTATGTAATCTTTTGTCAGTTAAAAAATGAGAAATACAACTTTGCTCTGTGTTGTTATTGCACTCCCCACAATATTAGTTTTCCTCAAAAGAGCTAACTTTATCAGTGCATACTCTTCCTGCTAGTGTCTTAGACTTGAAATATATAAACCACGAATGCAACTTTATTGCACCAGGTTTCATTACTAAAAGAGTGAATCAGCTCGGACCCTTCTGATGTTAAAATAATAAGTTCCTCTCTTAGTTCATAAACCTTTAAAACGCCCACGTGTGCACTAGAAGTTTTGCGTGACCAGGTTGTATGGTAGATAAAAAGAACCTTGAGTTTAATGGCTTAGTTTTGATATAGTTAAATATTTTGATATCCTATTCAACAGTTTTGGAAACTGAGGTACTAATGACTTTGAAATAAAAAAAAAATGTGTGGAAAAAATACCAGTTATTATGTTTGGTTGGTGCAATGAATCCGTTTCCGCTTCCACACAGGTGGCACCAACTATTCAGATATTTATGCATGCTTTTTATAATCTATTAGACATGAAATAGCCGTGGACAACCTTAAAAATTTCTGTGCCTCTTATTCTTTCTTAAAGTGAGTTGTCGAATAAAAGTTAATCCTTTTTGTCTTGATCACAAACAAACCTGATGAATGTTAATAATTTAGCTTTTCTTAAATGCCATTTGACTCGTCCAACTGGATGGCAAAAATATGACTTCTTTAATGCTGGTTATGACTACCTTTTCAGAAATCAAATATTCGATGACTAATTGTTTTATCTGACATTATGGTTTTCAATGTCTCTTCTTCATATTTTTTTTCCAAACAAAACATTTACAAATTTACAGCATGCTCATATTATTAATGCCCCTGCAATTGTATGTGATTTCATCTTTTTGCAACGACCTCTGCACCAGTATAAATTGTTTATTGAGCTATGTGCAACATAGATGTGATTCTGATAAATTTTTGAGACGCGTATTTGATTATAATCTAAAAGCTTTAATATTTAATTGCTTCTTTGCACAAATGTGCCTAATGTGAATGTGCATTTTCAGCTTACTTGGAACAATAATAGCTTGGTTTGACCTCGTCTCGCCGCAAACAAAATATTAATGATGCGGTTCTTATTCTCCAGATCAAATGGAACCCAAATACAAGTAGTTTTATTTATAATGGGGTACCTCTGAGACAGAAGTGACGTCTCCATTCCTGTGGGTCTCATTTGCACAACTAGTACCAGCTACACTCGATTCATTGTCATCATTTTCTAATTTGCGTTTCTTAACGATAAATATATCCATGTCTAATAAGCTCCGAAAAAATAAATAGGAATATTTGTTAAGAAATAAAAAAAATGCCTAAAGAAAATGAATTAACAGGAGAAACATAATTACGAATAAACTAAAAATAAATATGAACGAGGAAATTCAAATTTTGGTAATCACCTAGCAAAAGATCAAACTGTTTGGGAAGTTTGTTATTTTTGTATCCATATTATAAACACTGTTTTACAGATCTTGTTTGAAGGAGAGGAAGGGTCTACATTCAAAATGATCCCGGCAGATTTTCTCAAAATCGTTGGCTTAGACCTTAGAATCCTATTCATGTAACGATAGAATGCGTCTGTGATGTCTTATCTATTGGTTCCTGGTCGCTTATAATTGCTTTAGATTTATTATATGCAATTCCTGCGTGAAATAAAACATAACCTATTATACTAGTGAAAATAAGACCTTTTGTTAAGAAACATCTAAGACCATTAGAGTTGTTCTGTATATTTTTTAATCCTCATTAATTTATAAGTCCTGTCGCTCGGTTCTAAATCCCCGGTGACCAACTACATATGTTCCAAGTTAGCGGCAATCCTCTCTCTTTCTCTCTTTCCAATTTTTTTCGTTTTTTTGTCTACTCTTATAGACACTAGGCTTTAGTGGATTCTCATTATGAACAGTGGAATACACAGGCATGCCCAAGTCTCCACGCTTTAATATTGTTTAAGGAACCAAAGCCAAAATTCGACATGGTATTGTGAACCGTTCCACCAAATTATAAATAAATGCAAAACGTTCTTTTGTTTTTACTCGCTCAAACAACCAAAAAACAGCCGCTCTGCCATTGGACCTTTTCCGTTCTCAGCTGTTTTAGGTTCAAGGGTAATGGCAGGAAGGCACGTTGAGTTTATTTCCCAAAACTGTTTGGGTCAATTACACTACATAGCTGAAATGGAGTTATATGTTATATAAATGACCCACACATATTGTAAGGAGACAAATTTTACATGAAAATTTGTATGAAGAAGTAATTAGCTTACTCGCATGTATATGTATGACGGCATATACAGGTATAGGGCTTGTATGAACTTATATGTGTGCTGGGGAAGTGGGTTAGTGTACATATGCAATTGCGTGTGTTTATGGGAGTGATCGGAGAGAGTGAGAGGCTCCTATTTCATCGCCAAATTGTAGCATGGTGTTATTTAAGTGGACTTTTAATTTCCTTCAATTATTGCTCTTCCATTCGGCAACTTGCTTCTTCGATGGAAGTCTCGGCTCGCGTTCCAGGATGGTATTTCTGAACTAACTTTTTCCCCTTCATTCCAGTTACTTTTCCACTTCCTTCGTTTTCTCTCTGTTGCCCTTTCTCAGTGTCCTATTATGGGAGTGTACGACTTGAATTAATGGTCCTCGAACTTCGCGGTATTATATTCGGATTCTTTAATGTTTTTCGATGCTTTGTTAGTTTTGTAGTAATCATTTTTACGGCCTTAAACTCACCTCAGACCACAGGCACATTTGGGAGAAACATGGAAAAAAAATGTATGTACGAAAAATAAAGATAAGAAAATGAATTTACATAAAAGGGTCAAGAGTAAAAATTTAAAATAGGCCATGCAATAATACGCTTCATCAATTTGAAATTCTGCACGATCTTCAGAAGCCGTGGACAAAAGTCGGCCCTAAAAAGGAAGCAGTTCAATTGGACGCCAACTGTGATATCGGCAATGAAGGACTCCCCCTGAGCAGGCGGGGCTTCTATCATCGTCAGCATTTCCTGATTCAGAGTTTGCTGTTTCGCATTCAGAAGATGTGGATGCAACATTGAACGATCAACTTTTAGAAACTGAAACATGGTGTACACAGAATAATAATATTGACAAAATCCTCTCTAAAGTGGTGAATAATAGACAAACAACAATACAAACCATATGGGAAACTAATGCAGTCTTCATAACACTATAACAGATATATATATTTCTAGTGGGCTGAAAATATGTCTTGGTACAATACACTTACCATTACTTACTTCACTTCACATAGGTGAATAAAATTAATATAACGAATCTATTTCTAGGGATGTGGATGGTATCTTAGTGGTTAACGCAGTGGCATGAGAAGCTACAAGCGCTCAATGGCATAGGTTCTACTCTACCTATTTTTCACTTTATCTAACTGGTAAAGGAGTTTATATTATTTTATTCCGTTTATTATCTCTCTCACTTCCTTCCTTCTTTTATAATCTATAAAAAGACAAAATCCCTTGTGTATTATCTTTCAGTATTTCTTGTGGGTTCTCTCTCTCTCTCTCTCTCTCTCTCTCTCTCTCTCCCTATATATATATATATATATATATATATATATATATATATATATATATATATATATATATATATATATAATAATTCCTTAAACCAATTGATGATTGCCAGGAAACCCAAAGAACCATGCAACGATTGCCATAAAGTTTGTATAGGGGAAACGGGGAGAAATCTAGACAAGAGATTGTATGAAAACAAAAGAGATATTAGAGTGGGCAGCCAAAGCAGTGGAATATTTTGCCATGATAGAGACTTGAATCATTCGATTGATTTCAATGGAAGTAAAATGGTATTTAAATCGGCTAACTATGTTAAGAGAAGAATCGTAGAATCGAGCTTGATATAGTCAGTTCCTTATTTAAATCTACCTGAGGGTCAATTTTCTTTTAATCCTGTAATACAAAAGCAAATAAACAAAATAGTAAAATGTCAGCCCTTCAATATGTTTAGGCCTAACCCCCCCCCAACCTCATTAGCCACAAGTAGGGGATTGGGGGAAAAAGAGGGGATCTTTCACATCCTGACCCTGTGTTATTTTTTGTAAGCACTTTTCTTATATTTTCTATCCAGTGTCAGTTGAAAAAGGGTGTGAGATACACCGAAACTGTTCTGAATTAAATTGTCTTCGGAGAATGTGGTTTAATTCCTCATTTTTTCTTGCGATATTGCATTAATTTTCATCATATATATATATATGATGAAAATTAATGTAATATCGCAAGAAAAGATAAGGAATTAAACCACATTCTCCATCAAATTTAAATATGAATGGGAATATGATAATAGATTACCCTTTTTAGATGTCCTCATTAATAATGATCACCATGAATTAAAACTTGACGTTTATAGGAAACCAACCAACTCGAATGCCTATATACATTATTTTTCGTTTCACGATAATACTGTTAAAAAATCAGTAATTTCTAACCTTTTCCTTAGAGCATAAAAAAATATGTCATCCTTCCTATTTAGATGAGGAAATTGTCATTATCAGGACCATTTTTTCTAATTTGTATTACCCCTAAGGTTCATATCGTCTGCCCATTTTGCAGCTAGGAAAACATTCTATGGTAATAAGCCTTCCCGCACTAATTACTTCAACAAATGTATAACATTGCCATTTAATAATAAATTAAATAGTTTAAAGGACATATTTGGAATAGCGGGTATTAATCTAGCCTTTAAATATAATAAGTCCTTAAACCAATTGATGATTGCCAGGAAACCGAAGAAACATCATAACATAGGAGCATATGCAATACCATGCAACGATTGCCATAAAGTTTATATAGGGAAAACGGGGAGAAATCTAGACAAGAGATTGTACGAACTCAAAAGAGATATTAGAGTGGGCAGCGAAAGTAGTGGAATATTTTGCCATGTAAGGGACTTAAATCATTCGATCGATTTCAATGGAAGTAAAATGGTATTTAAATCGGCCAACTATGTTAAGAGAAGAATCGTAGAATCGAGCTTGATATCGTCAGTTCCTAATTTAAATCTATCTGAGGGTCAATTTTCTTTTAATCCTGTAATACGAAAGCAAATAAACAAAATAGTAAAATGTCAGCCCTTTAATTTGTTTAGGCCTACCCCCCCCCTGATTAGCCATAAGTAGGGGATTAGGGGAAAAAAGAGGGGATCTTTCACGACCAGACCCCGTGTTATGTTTGTAAGCACTTTTCAAATATTTTCTATCCAGTGTCAGTTGAAAAATGGTGTGAGATACACCGAAACTGTTCTGAATTAAATTGTCTTCGGAGAATGTGGTTTAATTCCTCATATATATATATATATATATATATATATATATATATATATATATATACATATATATATATATATATATATATATATATATTTATATATATATATATATATATATATATATATATATATAAATATATATATATATATATATATATATATATATATATATATATATATATATATATATATATATATATATATATATGTATATATATATATATATATATATATATATATATATATATATATATATATATATATATATACATATATATATATATATATATATATATATATATATATATATATATATATATATATATATATATATATATATATATATATATAGAGAGAGAGAGAGAGAGAGAGAGAGAGAGAGAGAGAGAGAGAGAGAGAGAGAGAGAGAGAGAGAGAGAGAGAGAGAGAGAGAGAGAGAGTAACAAGGAGTAACAAGGAAAGTTAGTACCCTAGGAGACCTTACGGTCCATTCAAAGAGGGTACCTTTAGGCTAGCAATCGAGCGGGCACATGGCTGCTTAATTGTTTTGCGTCCATAAACGGCCACTTTTCAAGACTTTGTCTAGTCTTGACTTGAACTGGTCAACAGATTCACTGTTGACAACTTCCACTGGAAGTGCGTTCCACATACCGCAGATACTGTAAGTGAAAAAATTTCCACACAGATTGCGGTTGTAACGCTTCAGTTCAAGTTTGAAGCCGTGATTGCGCGTTCTGTTCTCACTCAGTGTGAAAATATCCCGGTAGTCAACATTGTCGAACCCTCGAATTATTTTGAAAAGTTCGATGAGCTGACCACGCTGTCTACGGGTTTCCAGCGAGAACAGATCTAATTCCCTTAGTCTATCCTCATAACTTTTATGTCGGATAGAGGGAATACGCTTGGTTGCCCTGGCTTGTACGCGTTCCAATCTCGCGATATCCTTTCGCAATGAAGGACTCCAAAATTGTACGGCATACTCCAGGTGCGGTCGGACAAGTGAGTTGTACAGGCACAGTACAATCTCCTGGTTCCGATAACCAAACTGGCGCTTAATATAGCCTAGCATCCTTTGGGCCTTTTTCTCCGCCTCAATGCACTGTTTCGAGAACTTGAGGTCACTAGTGATTGTTACACCCAAGTCCTTCTCAGTGTCGGTGGATTCCATAGCAGTGCCCTTAAGGATATACTGAGATTGGGGGTTTCTGTGGCCGATATGCATCACTTTGCATTTGCCCACGTTAAAAGGCATTTGCCACGTGTCCGACCACTCCCCAATCTTCCCAAGATCTTCCTGCAGGCGGGCAGTATTTCCATCCTTTGCAACGTTCATACCAAGCTTGGTATCGTCGGCAAATTTGGAAATCTTGGCAACCATGTCACCGTCCATGTCGTTGACGTAGATGATGAATAGTAGTGGTCCCAGGACAGAACCTTGAGGCACCCCGCTAGTAACGGGCACCCACTAAGAGGACTGTCCATTTACCACCACCCGTTGCCGTCTGCCACTTAGCCAGTTCTCGATCCAGCCGGCTACCTTTCCGTCTATGCCAAGCGCTCGCACTTTCCGGAGAAGGCGGCGGTGTGGTACCTTATCAAAGGCTTTCTGAAAGTCTAGGTAGACCACATCCACCGCCTTGTCCCGATCGTGCTCACTGAAAACGAAGTGGAAGAATTCTACAAGGTTCGTCAGGCATGACCGTTGCCTTCGGAAGCCGTGCTGGGAACTCCTCAGTAGCAGGTTTGACTCTAAATACGACGTCACTTTGTCCACCATGATGCTTTCCATGAGTTTACCGACTATCGAAGTCAGACTGATAGGTCGGTAGTTCGACGGTTGGTTACGGTCTCCTTTCTTGAAGATAGGAGTAACCTCCACCTCACGCCAGTCTCTAGGAACGCATTTGGTCCGGATTGACATGTTAAAGATAGCGCACAGATGTCGTGATACTTCATCGCACACTTCCTTCAACACTTTAGGTAGAAACCCGTCCGGTCCAGGGGACTTATTCGTCTTTAGGTCAGCGATATTTTTCTTTATTTCTCCTTCGGTGAAGTCCATTGCCTCCAGCTTTTCCCCCGAGTAGGAATCCGTCGGCTGGGGAATGGGACCACACTCTTCAGTAAACACTGAAGAGAAGTAGTCGTTGAGGAGGTTGGCATTTTCTGCATCTGAATGCTTTAATGTCCCCTCCTCGTTCCTCAAAGGGCCAATCGTTCGACGGATTGGTTTACGGCTGTTCACATATCCAAAAAAGTCCTTGGGATTCTCTTTACAGAGTCTTGCCACTCGGAGTTCCTCAGACCGCTTAGCCGCCCTTATGCTGGACTTCACTCTCCTGGCTAGCCTCCGGTATTCGTCAAAGTCACCCGAGATCTTCGATTGCCGGTACACATTTCTCTTCTCCCTAAGCAGTTGCCCGATTTCTCGATTAAACCACTTTGGTTGAGCAGAAGACCGACGGGGGCATTTCAGAGGGATAAAACGCGATTGAAGACTCATGAATGTGGTTTTGAAACTGTTCCAAGAGTCTTCAACAGCATCGCACTCCTCTAGCCTCGCGTAAGTCAGTCCCGCGCGTAGACCTGCAAAGTCTGCTCTTCTCAAATCCAGTTTCCTTGATTTACTAGTTGCAGGCTCTGCCTTGGCTAGACTTTGACTTTGAGAGAGAGAGAGAGAGAGAGAGAGTGAAGAGAGAGTATTTATGTGTACGTGTAAATATGAAGCCCAACAGGACATTTTAGTTCACTCCGAATGTTCGAATGTTTGAGAGCGGCCCCCGCAATGAGTGTTTCAGGTGTAAAAGGGAAACCATGGCACAGGTAACATCTGTGCAAATGTGTCCTCCTCGGCTCCTATGTTCGTAGCATGATTAACGCCTATATATCTTCCGCTCATTTTCACTTCCTCAATCTTTACCGCTTCTTTAAGGCTCACACCATATAAACTCTCTACGGGAGATGCCTTAGCTGGTTTCCATTTTAGAATTTGAGAGAACAAAGAAGAAAGGTAGATCGAAGTGATTGACAATCTTAAATACCTTTTGTGATTCGTTCAATCGTTTGTTACCTTCCACTATTGTTAGTTGTTACCTGCTTGAGTGCGTTTAAAGATTCTAACACAAAGGCTCGACCGGGGTTTTTGCTACGCGAGGGCTATTATCAAAAGATTTCTTTTGATGATCAATTATTTAATTAATTAGAGCTATAAATGGAGCGAAGGAGAGGGATTTGACCTGTGAAGGGAACACCGCCTCAGTTGGGCCTTCAGTTTACCGTTATATTGGTGACCTTTGTACCTCGGGGGATGTTGCGTTGCGGTTCGTGCGGTGAGAACGTTTTAGATATCTTCCAGCAAATCAGCCGAGAAACAGACAGGGACAAGCAAAGAAGGAGGGATTTAAAAGCACTGCCCTCTCCCCAACCCAGTCATATTGAGAGAAATTTTAACGGTATTTTTTGTCTTTCAGAAAATCGCTCAAGTCCTTTGGCTTCTCTTTTCCATCGCTTCAGTCACGCCTTTGACCTTCACAAAGATCAATGTTCCAGAGACCTTTGGTGGTTAGTATAAATTACCAGATTTTATTTGAATACAGAAAATGGATGCACTGCAGATATTCCTCTAATTTTCTCTTTTGACAAAACAAAGTCACTTTTTAAGAAAATTCAATTATTGACAATCGGGTGAAAATTGTTTAACGGATCGAGTTCAGTAGATTCAATTTGCCTTTAAAATATTCTTTAAAATAATAATGGAAAAATTTGGAGAAATCTCTTTGTTATAATTATAAGGGTGGATTTGCTTATTGTTATTCAGTCCATAATGCAACGTCGGGTTTCATATATAAGGTAAACTAAAGGTCTTTCCGCAATAAGAAAATCCTTTGTTGAAAAGTGAAATAAATGTCCTCATTTAAATCAAGTAATTAGGAATGAAAAATAGAAATCGTTATCGCGTCTTTGCCTCTAAACTGAGAAGGATCAATCTTTGTGGGCTAGTATAAAGATGACATTTTCAACACTCGGTGTAATTGTATTGCAGTGTATTATATTTTCTTATTGCGAAGAGACTAGGACCAACTTCAAAGTATACACAGTAAGAATTGTCATTTTGTTATATATTAGTTTTTGTTATTGCTATGGCGGTTATGATTATAAATAAAGGGTACCGCCCTGCAAGAGGAGCTGTGCAGTTGCTTGAACAAGAGCGGGTGTATAAGACGAGACATCCCAGTCCATAGCGGACATAGAGGTCTTCTTGTTTGTCATCTGGATGTGTTTCTTCTAACATTTCATCACACCAAACTTCACTATCCTCCTTAGGAACCTCTAAGAAGGGTTTTGGTCATCGATTTTATTTTGGTTTTTGAATTGGATCACTTGTACAGCCCCCTACCCCCACCTAAACTGGCCATTTGAAATCCTTACTCTTAAGATTACGCTATTGAATACCCTCTCCCCCCAAAAACTTTCATTTGTATGAATGAACATTATCTTCTTTAACATTATTATTATTTTTATTTTGGTTCTAAATACTTTAACTTTGAGAAAAAAATTATGGGAGTATGTTTAATTGCCCCCAAATTGTTACCTGTATTATATGGTCTACAAGAGAACCTAAGTTAGGGTCTGTTGAACACTATACACATAGAAGTGCATGTTTTTGTAGACCGCTAAGTTTAGAATCCTCTCATCTAAAGCTTTCTGGGGTAGAGGATGTCCAAATGATCCTTCGTATTTCTAAAAAAATAATGCCATAGCGTTATTGTGCATACAATTACTCCAGAAAGTATTCATATCCATGACTAATACCAAAGGTTTAGGCAGTAGTTAATGAAGCGTTTATGGCAGGGTAACAAAATTTAGGGCATCAAGATGAATGTATTAATAGATACAACATCGGAGTTTCAACAAGTTTGAAAAATAAAACAGTAATAAAACTTTTTAAGAAAATTCCTGTCCAGAAATTATTCATACGATATTATTTTTGCATCCATATGTTTAATTCATATGGTTTAAATTATAACATAAGAGTAGTTTATGTGGTCTATTAATAATTTTGACTAGTCAGGAATAGGCTAGACCGTTCTGAAAACATTTCTTCTGCAACGCAAATTCGATAGTCTTATTCTACAAGCAATGATCATCGTGAAAGGTAGTGAATTGCCTTTGGACATCAAGTCGAGAATAATTACGACATTCAAATCTAAGATGAGCTACAAGAAGATTTCCGAAGAACTAAATGTCCCTTAATTTACAATGCAGACCAGAATAAGAATTTGGTGACAACTGCAAATGTCCCTCATTCAGGTCGGAAAATTCCACTCCGCACGGTTCGGAGGAGCCTTATACCCGTTAAAAATAACCCAAGGATGACTAGAAAAGATAAGAACGATCAGTTATGAGAGGAAGGCCTCAATGTTAGTTTGAACACAGTGTTGAATGTGTTGCATAAAGCAGAATTGCATGGACGTCATCAGAGGAAGATACATTTATTGAAAAATATTCGTTTGAAAGCTCATCTTTAGTACGTCAAAGTGAATTTGGAGAAACTTTTCAATTTTTTTTTAGCTATAGCTATGGTCAGATGAAACGAAGATTGATTTGTTAATTCTAAATGATGTCAGTCAGGTATGTTAGGTGTAAAAGGGGTGAGGCGGGTCTTCCAAAAAACACGGTTTCCATAGTAAAATGTAAAGGTTGCTACACTTCAATAAATCAAAAGAACGACGAATATTGAATATTACAGATAATAGAAGATTAATTGAAGATTTATGTGGACAAGCTTGGCTTAGGAAGAAGATTGGCATTTAAACAAGACAACGACCCCAAAGACACATCGAAATTGGTTACATCCTGGTTGAAAGAAGTTAAAATATGCGGTCTAGAATGGCCATCACAGTTGCCAGACCTCAACCATCATCGAAAATTTATTGCATGAACTAAAGGTCCGAGTATAAGGTTAAAATACTGGTTGGTTGAAAATTTTCGTTAGAAGCTTTATAAATTTTTTATTTATTTAGCAAACTTGTTGATATTTTATGGTTGTGTCTATTAATATATTCGTTTCAATGCTCCCAAATTTCTCAACCCTACAATAAAAATTTCATGAGCTAAGACGAGAATATTTTGTATGAAGACTTTCTGGGAAAAGGGTACGGGAGAAGTAGTCACATGAGGCCTAAATTGCGGGTGATAAAACTTATAAAACATTTTTGTTTTGACCTTTCTGTCTTTATTTGAAAAGGAATTAGTTTTTAATATATATATATATATATATATATATATATATATATATATATATATATATATATATATATATATATATATATATATATATATATATATAAATAAATTAACAGACCATCCTGACATCGAACCCAATTTATGTCGGGTATATCTTGAATCAGCAGAGAAGGATGAGGAGGGGCAATTTAGATTAAATTTCTTGTCTTTGCAAACAATAAATTAAAGTAAAAACTTTGCGATTGTAGCTAAAAGGCCATCGTAATGCTGAGTGATATATTTATTTTACAGGAGGCCAATTAATACAATGGGATACAAAAACGATGGTATCGGTTGATGAGTTTCCTTGCGTCAAAGATGAACCCTCAGCACACCCGAAAAATTGCAGCCTTTTCTACCTGTAAGTATGGTGAAGAGGGCTTCATTATTCACAAATTTACTCAATTGTATAGTCATCTCAAGATACATATTATTTAAAGGAATAAAAACAGATTTTTATCTTGTTTTTAGGTGCAGGAAGATGTCTGAGAGAAGTAACATTTACCATCGTTACTTATATGAATGCCCAGAAGGACAAATATACTCTAGCTCACTCCAAGAATGTGAGTCAGGAAGATGTTTTGACATTCATGGAGGAGGACTCCTTCTCACTAGAGAAAACTCGAAAATGCAAAAAACAGAGAAGAACGAGAATAAAGAAGCTGGCAGTGGTGTGGAAGACCCAATGAAGCAGGATGGAGAGGAAGTCTTAGTTAAGCCGGAGGGAGAGGATGCGCCTGGAAACAAAGAAGATTCCACCAGTGGCAGCGGATCAGAAAAAATAGAAGGGTTTGGTTTGGAAGACGAATCCGGAAATGAAGATACGTTGCCGTCAATTGTTAATCAGAATTCCAGTGTTGTGGCTTCTTCTGAGGTTAATAATGAAACAGAGGTAATTAGATAAAGAGGAATCAATTCAATGCCTTAGCACTTTATAGTACGTTGTCCCATATCGACACTAAAAGGTTTTATTTGATCTCGTACCAATACATTATCTTTTACTTCATATAACATCCTTTTATGAAAGATTAGTTTTAATAACGTAGGGGAGCGTCAGCATTTATAATTTTAATTCTATTTCTCCTGTCTGTAGGTTTGTTCTAAATACCTCTACGTTCAGCTGGAAGGCTTCTGCAATTTGTTCCGTCGTTGTGACGATACAAAACCAGATATCATCTATTCCTGCGTGAAGGGAACGGCATTCAAGCTCGAGGCTCAAATGTGTAGAATAACAAGCTTTGGTAAATACCCCATGGACTTTTTTCCTTTCTTATATTTAATCCCTAGTGAACAAATAAATAAAAGAGAACTTATTTCAACATTTTCAAAATTTGTATTGTAGTGATCTTTATGTAAAACATTTATTTTTTTTCTTAATTTAGATCAAATCATCTGTGCTGGGAAGAAAGTCTTCAAACCATCCGCCAGTCTGTTCCGAAAAGAGTTTGCCTGGGAGGAAATCGGTATTCTGCCTACTGACGACAGTCCTGTGACTAACGCGAATTCCTTTGCTTTCACGAACCTTGCAACCTGGTCTGAAACAAAGTCTCCAAATTCACCGAAACCATTCTCACTCGTATCATTCCTGAAGTTTGCTGAATTTACGCAAGAAGATCAAGAGTCTCAAATTCCCCCAAAGTTCCTGGAAATTTTAAGAAAAGATGAAAAACCGGTTATTCTACAGAACGAGAGTGAAAAAGATTCCCCTGAAATTGAAAGCAACCCAAAAGTTATTACGAACGAGAAAAAGAGCACGACTAGTAAACTAATTCCTCCATCAGTGGTTGCTCATGAGGACCAGCCTTCGAAGAAAGAAAAATATCAACTAGTCGCTGCTTTTCAGTATCCCATTCAAATGTTTAATCCCTTTAACTTACTTGGTACTGGGTTGACACAACAAACTTCGGGAACTCAGGGGGTTACCGGACCTCAGAATATGGTTCCAGTTTTGCACTCTCCAGTCCAAAATTCACTCTACACTTTTCCTTTTAAAACGTCGAACCAAGCTCATATTTTCCCTCCACTTTTGAGGCAAGAATCAAAACCAATCTCTCCGGTTTCTCCTATTGCAGGTCCGTTTCCTTTTGAATTTAATCCATATCAAACTCCTGAAATCCCTCTCTCCTTTCAACCTCATCTCTCTCCTTTAGTAATTTCAAATCCCTATAAGCTTCCGGCATACTCAAGTTTCTCCCAGTTACCTAACGATTTTTCTCTTCCTATTTTAACGCCTTCGCAAAATTTCCCAAACCCAAATCCAAACTTTAAAAACCTGGATTCGGGTATTAACAAAATTTACGACCAATTGTTTTCAGGAAATCTATTAAATACTTTAAATCTCGAACGTAAACCCGTGGCAGATCAAGGTTCCTTGCCGTCCAGCACTCTTGGGGAAGCGATCATTGCTGGGAAACAAACACCAAGTTCGATTTCCACTAAAAATTTCCTCTTTGACTTGTTTGGTAAAAGAGAATCAGAGAATCCTCTTCTCACCTCTCATCTACCTCAAGAAACTGATTCGATTCTCTCCACAGGACATGTAACAGACTATCAGGGTGTAATGGCTCTTCCCCAAGAAATCTACTCTGTCTAGCTGAATACACTATTATCTAGAATTAGAGATTATTTGATATCAACATACATAAAGATGATAGATAGTTGCTAAAATTATATTTAACTTATATTATTTTAGTATATTTATGCCTTTATTTAGTAAAAATTGGTTGTTACTATTTTGTTGAATCGCTGATTTGAACCTTATATAAATAACAAATAAATTAAGACAATATCCCGTTACAATACAACTTTTAATTTGGATTGAAAATTTCGGAAAATATTTATTAATAACTTTTAGTGTTGTATTATGCAGATATAAAAAGAGCAATAGTTAAATAAACTCTTAAGTAAGTAAACTAAAAAATAATTATTTTTAAAACTTGCAAGTAACAGAATAATTTAAAATTGGCCACATCACATCAACTGAAAACTATACATGCAAAATACATGGTAACTTAATGATATCATGTATGTTCATAATATTTAATATGAGTTTATATATGATAGGTCTTCTTTCTTTTAAATTTAAACATACCGAGCATTATTGGAACACGAAAGGACAATTACGTTCAAACACATTTGAAATGTAATACATATCCGACCCCATATTCTCAGACCTACCGTAATAGTTTGGCTATGTAAAACTGCCTTTCAATTTTGTCCATTTATATTTTTATTCAAACGTGATATTTACTCAGTAAAATTGGGCTAAAACTCAAATCTCTGCTTTATGGCAGAAAATATATATACATGAAAAGTATTTCCTACGAGAGGGCATTATGAAATTAAAAAGAAAATTAGTTTTAATTGATATTTGTTCAACGTATTAATACATTTATTACATTATTTATCGATTGTTAATTAATTGCCTTCTCCATATAGCATGCATAAGGATGTTAAACTAAATCACGAAACCCCCAGAGAAATAATAGAATTACCACTGGCGCCAGGTTTAATGGTAATCGTTTATTTTAGAATTACTAATCAGTATTGGGACCCTCACAAGCCTAGGAAAACGGCGTTGGTTAGACTTCTAACGTTGAAATACCGAATTTAATCTCATTGAGAGCAGATACAAAAAGTCAACGCAGGTCGAGATCTGGACACCGATTGGTGGATGCGATTAGGCTTACCGCCACGGGGGCAGGCAGATTTCACAGAGCCAATCGCAACGTCTCTTCGAAGGCAGCAGAATTTCATATCAAAAATCGATAAAGGAGGAAAAGGTTGAAGTAAGGGAGGCTCAAATAGCCAAGTTTTTTTGCCTCATCAACCCTACGGGGAGAATTCGTTAAAGAATTTTAAACCGGCACCAAGAAGACTTGATGTCGTGCTAACCCCCCCCCCCCCTCCCTCCACGGAGTCGCGAAGCTGAAATGAACTGATCTGCCATTCATCTAGTCTCGCCACAAATATGTCGGTCCACTTCGATAGACATAATTGGGGACGTAAAGGAAAGCAGGTTTGAGGATTAGCCCACTGTGGAACTCTACGGAAGAGACCGCCCGGTTACGAGGCGATGCTGAAAGCTTTGGGGAAGAGTTCGCTCTAATCTCTAAGGGTAGCTTCCAGCCAAGACCACAGGGGGACACACAACCGTCCCTGTGTAAGTTGGAAACAGCATCGATATCCAAACCCCAGATGGGGTGGCACCCCGGGTGGTGGTAGTTGATTCTATCACCGCTCATCATCAAGTCCGCCACTCATCACCCATCTGAGGGGCCTCGCCCGGGTCCACCCTCCATCATTCATCCCCCCCCCCATTTGGCAGTTCAGTTCACGTAAGCTTAGAGACGAGGTAGAGGGAGTCTCCAAATAACCCTATACAGAAGACCACGAAGAAGAAAAGGTGCATCTTATTGAGCAACAACAAATTCCCCACAACGAGAGCATCTGTTACAACCAACAAACAGTGCTGAGGGGCCTCTCTCAAGAAGAGATGGCCCAAGACCACACGACCCGGATTCCTCTGCGGGTTGTCGACGGGCAACCCAAGCCCAGCAGGGAATCCACTTTCGAGGCCGTGTACGGCAAACTGGGAATTGCCATGGTGAGGCTCCTGGATATATCGTCGGGCTACATTGCGATATGCGAAACGGAGAAGGATATCGAAGACATATCCAAGGAAAAGGCAGTCGAAGCCCTTCAAGCCATAGGACTGCAGCCAGCAGTGCCACCCCAGATCCTGGGCAGCATACCGAGAGAGAAATAAAAGACGAGATAGAGCTACGGCAGGCCTGGGCTAAGGTAGCCGAAATAATAAAATTCAAAGATAGGAGGAACGGTAGCGATTACACGCACGTGTTCAAGGTGGTCTTCTCGGAGACTACCATGGCACAGAAGGCGAAAGAGCATGGTCTACTAATGTTCAACGCCCAAATTAGCGGACAGCAGGTGGAAAAGGAAGAGTTCACCCCGGTCCAGTACTGTTTCAAGTGCTACAAGATGGAGACCCACGCCACCAAGGACTGCAAGGAGCCACAAGAAACTTGCTCCAAATGCAGCCAGCTTGGCCACAATTGGCGCAATTGCGTCAGCACCACGGAGAAATGCGTGAGCTGCGGGCAGGGTCACCGAACAATCGCCATGTCATGCCCTGCAAAAAAGGACGTAATGAGAAAAAAGCAGGACGCAAAAAAGAACGAAGTAACGCGCAGGGCGAACACGTCCTACGCCCAGGCAGCAAAGGCAGCCATCTCAGAGGTGGATGCCAGAAAAACATACCTCAAAATTGAGAACGAGGGATCGACGAAAATTATGACGTGCATACTTCATGCGCACGTCATGAATCTGGCTCGCCCGGGCACATTCGCCACTGTTTTGAACCAGATGCTGGCCAAAAACTGGATGGAACAAATGTGGTTCCCAGATAACCCCCCTTCTGGGGATGTACTGCATTTGCAGATGACCCCAAAGGCCCAGCAGACTGCGGAGCAAGCTAACGCTTGCAAACAGCCATCCGAAAAATCAGATAATGAAGCAGTCGAGGCGAAAACTCCTGCTCCCATCCAAATCAAGTCAGGCACGGCGAAACACTCGAACTCGGACACAAGCAGTTCATCGGAGTCTTCGGACTCCTCGGACGCGGAAGCAACTAAACCCCAGGAAAAAAAGGGAAAAAAGAAGAGAGCGAAGAGATTGCGGGCAAATTACATCAACCTGAGAGTATACGCCTGCGATCAATTCCCCTTCCCAGAGGAAATGGAACCCAGTCGTATCTTCCAAGGCATTAAATCGAAGATCTACAAATGGGAGTACGACTCTGAGGTAGACCCTGGAACAGTGGAAGAGGCCCTGCTCGCACAGAATGTTATCCTTCATCATAACACATGCGAGCAACTCTCTAACGCTGAATTCAGAAAGAAGAAGAATGGGAGGAAGAAGAACGTCACCCAAAAACACTAGGTGACTGAAAATGGAGAGAGTAAGCAACAGAATGAAGATTCTGACACTCAACGTGAATGGATGGGAGGAGAAAGCCACGGCATATGGTAACATATTCCATGTGCTCGACCCCGACATCATTCTCATCACAGAGCACGGTATCGACACAACAGCTGGTCGCATTAAAATACCGGGCTACAGAGTGGTCATGAAGAACCATTCCCAGGAAAGGTTTGATGGTGCTGCAATAGCTGTCAAGAGGAACATCTCCTTTAAACAACTTCCAGAACTCGATGAGTCCTTCGTGGCAATCGAGGTACACACCCTGGTAGGAGACCTCGTGATAGCTGCAGCATATCAACCCCCTCGACGAGCATATCTCCCCTTGTGCAACTTCTACACACTGTTCGGGCACCGCAGAATGGCATTCTTAGGGGGAGACCTCAATGCCAGTTGCCGTGCGGCGGGCTATGGTAGCACCAACGATAAAGGCCGAAACTTGGAATTGATTATGAGAAGAAGAAACATTCAAAGGATAGGGCCGGATTTTCCGACCTATATCACTTCCAGATCAGCAACCAAGCCTGACATAATCTTAACAAGTGAAGGCTTCCCTTTCAACTACCATAGTGAGCCAGGCCCGGCAGTCCCTAGTGATCATATAGCGATTCTCACTACAATATCTCTCGCACCAATCCAGCTCCCAGCTCCTCTCCGGAAAAATTACGCCATGGCCAACTGGGATCGTTACAAGCAACGACTCAGTGACTATGCGCCAGCTGACCTCAGCGCGGCGTCGTTAGAGGAGATTGACAGGGAGTTGGAGAGGATAACAACGTCCATACTAAATCCGGACCGCGAGAGCATACCCGTTACAGGGTATGAAACACCTCCTCAGCCCAGATGGACAGAGGAGATGAGAGATATCGCTCGCGTTCACAGGGAAGTGTTTGAAGAAGTACGACGGGAGGGTCCCAGGCGGGAAAGGAGCTTGCTGCTTCGACGCCTAAGCTCAGAGCTTAGAGAGGCCATCAACCTCCAACAGGGGGAAATATGGAACAACTTGATAGCCAAAGTCGACAGCAAGCTTAGCCCGGCCAAGTTCTGGCGCCAAGTCAGGAACTTAAAGGGACTTACACCAAGACCCAAGGCTCGGATAAAGGAGAACGGAGACTACATTGAGAACCCGGTGGTTCTCGAGGATATGTTCAGGAACTTCTGGAAAAACGTTTTCAGGATTACACCCGAGGAAAACGTTGAGTTCGACCAGGAATTCGAAGCCGACTGATTGAACAACTAAATCAGGAAATGCATCGCACACACTCACTACAGCAAGTCAACGAAGGCAGGGAGATGGCGGGCCATGGACGTCCCATAACATCAGAGGACGTCATGGCCACTGTAAAAGCCTTTCGACAAAAGGCACCAGGCTGGACGGGTATCACCAGAAACAACTTGGTTAACGCCCCACAGCAGATCATTCAGGGAATCGTTAATATCTACAACGCTTCCCTGAACACGGGCTACTTACCGGAAGGTCTCAAGATTGCGAAGGTGATCTTCATACCCAAGGAGGGTAAACCCCCTGATCAACTGGTAAACTACAGGCCAATCGCCCTGCTGGAGTTCATTGCAAAAGTCTACGAGAGACTCCTAGCTGACAGGCTTCAAGAACAACTTGCCGAGCTAGGAGCCCACATCAATACGGAGATCCAAAGGCTAGGGAGAAAGACATGGGACAAGATAGACCAAAATATACCCTCGAACATGAACCTGAATTTTAATATTCGTGCAAACCGGAGACGCGCTATAGGTAGAACTGCTCTGTTCCCAAGTAGTAGAACCTGCGCGAGAGAAGTGGTACTACCTATGTTTACGTAGTGTTAGTCCACTACTCTAAAATACTATGATTTTAAAACTCAAAAGTTTGACAATTAGTCCAACCAAATCAACAATTTTAAATGACAATTGAAAAAAGAGGTGAAGTGCCCACATTAAAGTCCCCTCCCCCTCCCCCCCCCAATATAAACATAGTAAGAATTAAAAAATTAAAACTAAATTTAAATATAAAAGAGGCGAAGTGCCCAATCCTAATAATCAAAATTTAAGAATAAAAAGAGGCGAAGTGCCCAATTCCCAATACCCATTTGATAACAAGATAACAAAACAAAGTCAACAAAATTTAAACGATGAAAAGAGGCGAAATGCCCAAATTAAATAGACTACAGAGAACTCAAAATTGAGATTCATTCAGCATGAAAAACAACCTTGAAAGGCTTGAATGCTTCGAAGGAGGAAATACCTATTACATAAATAAATATATATATATTATAACGGAGGAAACTGGCTGTCAAAGACAGTCAGCTACTTTTTGACGGAGGAATTTTTATTTTTTTAAACGAAACAAGAAGAATGCTAGTGATGCCCTAACACCAGGGCAAACTAGGAAACATATTCACACCTTTATATACCTACCACACAATTTCACCACTTTAACCTAATTTGTAATTTGTAACGTCTCTTCTTTTCCTTCCCTTTCTTCACAGTAGAGCACAATACAGATACATTCTTCCTCTCTGTTCAAAGAATTCCTGCCGAGGGCGAGTTGGATCCAAGTACTCCTGAGGTGGAACAGGTCACCCTTCCTCCAGGGTGATGAAGGTTCCTACCGGATGGCTGCTTGATGTCAAAACCACAAATGCATCCTTTTTCCCTCCCGGGGGATTGTGGCTTTATTATCCGGGAAGTGTGGGGGGGGGGGGGAGGTGGCATCTCCAAGACGAGGGATCTCGTGCAGGATCGAAAGACGGATGGCACAGCCAAGTCTATACCAATCGTTAGTTGATTATTATTATCCATTTAGAAGGTTTAACGCCCTCTTTCACCCTTTGTCGGGTTTATCCAGGCGGGGGAAAGAGAGTAGGAGATTTAAAAGAGTTGGAAAGCCGAGAGAGAGAGACCCAGTTTCTCTTAGGGCATTGGGGTTGGGAGGGAACGCTAGTCTTCCAGGTTTCCCTTGCAAGAGACAAAACGAAGAGGCTCCTTTACATATAACGTGACAAGAAAAAATTAGGCTAAAAATAAGAAGAGGAAAGGGAAGAGAAAGGACGCGACCCAAAAATAATATGCTGAAAATAAGAAGAAGAAAGGGAAGAGGAAGGACGCGATAAGAAAATATTCTGCTGAAAATAAGAAGAGGAAAGGGAAGAGAAAGGACGCGACCCGAAAATAATATGCTGAAAATAAGAAGAGAAAATGGAAGAGGAAGGACAATAAGGGTTAAAAAAGGGAAAGTTTAACCAGAGAACTAAAAGACGTAACCCAGAATCTTGCAGGATACTCTTTCAGTTTGTATATTTGTGCTCTTTTTACTATTCTTGTTCTCTCTATTTATGTATTTTTTTCTTCCGTTTGTTATGTCTACCATTCGTTGAATGGGTCACTTTTTTTCTTCCAATTTAATTACACTTTTTAAGAGCAAGAAAATAGGTAATAAGGTCAACAGACTTAAGTCGCGTGATCTCAATTATTCTGACTTATGACTTTACGACCTTCAAAACTTTCCATAATTGCAGAACTAACCTTGGGAGGACATTGTAAATTATATCATTCCGACAGAGAATGTAAAACAACACAAGGATTTCAAATTTCGTTAGAATCGGCCGAATAGTTACGATGTTATTGCCAAATAATTCCATGACTATCCTCGGGAGGACATTGACAATTCTATCATTCGAAATAGAATGTAAAACAACATCAGAATTTAAAGTTTTGTTAGAATCGGCCGAATACTTACGTTGTCAGTGCCAAAACACTCATTGAAAAGAAAAATTGTTACCATCTGACCGTCGACCTATGGACCAACATATTAATTTATAAGGTCACGCGCACGTGACTAAAAATAAAATAATTAACT
This sequence comes from Ceratothoa steindachneri, assembly GCA_963969495.1. NCBI lineage: Eukaryota > Metazoa > Arthropoda > Malacostraca > Isopoda > Cymothoidae > Ceratothoa > Ceratothoa steindachneri. The sequence goes on along the minus strand of OZ018324.1, from coordinate 16,416,436 downwards.
TCTATAAGATAAACGCACTGCTGATTATTATTTTATACTTATGTAGAAGCGGTGATTAAGTAAATTGTAAATTTTGACATATGTAAATCAAATTTTAGGTTGCTAAAAAATGATTGTTTTTTCTCAAAAGACAAACAAAGCATTACTAAATGTATTAAATATAATTATAACGAAGTAGTAACCATTATTATTAAGAACGCTCTCCCAAAGCCTGACTTTCAAAGACCAGCTGGTTTTGAGGAAATCTAAAGCATTGCTATTACTTTCACCCCCCTTCATACCTTTTTCATTTATATGATGTGGCAATAACTGATTGATAAATTATCAGAGGCGAAAAGGATGTGGAAGATAAAGGAGAACTTCAGACCGAGATCAATTATCGTTTCTCTGGTTACACGACCCACGGTGGGAGATCAATGTCATAAAGAAGAATTGATCTCATTCCTGCCATCCCGGATAAAGGGTTTTAAGTTTAAAATTATTCTCTCTATTGCGAGAGCTTCTTTGAAATAATTATATTAAAACTGAAACACTATACAGTGATTAAGATGACTTTTATATATCATATTCAAAACAATATAGATTTCTCGACACCCTAATAATTTAGTAAACACTCTAAAAATTCCAATAAATGTCAAACACGAATAAATTCCCATCATATTCCATCAAGATGAAATGTCATGGCTTCATCGTACCAAAATCTACATTTTATTAAAAATATTCGTTTAATTTACATGAAAATTGCACAGAATATGCTTTGAATTTTGCCTCTGATAGGCATCAATAGAAACCCCCCCCATAATTATCTCATAGATAATTGGAAAAAAATAGTAAAATAAATGTGCAGTCCTTTGTTCTGAATGACTTTAGTAAAATCTTCAGATACAGGAATTCACCAATTTTTCCTAATATTCGGGTGTGATTTTACTCCATTCTTCTTCCAATCTTTGTCAGAAATCTTTAACATTCGTCGGTTTCCGAGGCATAAATTTATCACAGAGTATCTTCAATACTTTCCTATCGGGTTTAATTCAAGGGTCTGCTCAGGCCAGTTAATCACACAGATATTTTCAGCACTCAAGAATTACTTCACCATCTTTCTGTGTGAGACAGAGCATTATTGCCCTGCATGAAAACACACTCGCAGTGTTCAATAAGAAGTGGAACACATATTTCTGAATCAGCTTCTTCTATACAACAACGTTTACTTTGCAACTTAAACGGCCAGACTCTAGCGCTTACAAACATGCGTTACATTATAACGCTTCCCCCCCACAAAAAAAATCAACCCTCTTTTTTGTGCATGTGGAATTCAATCTTTTAATTGTTCGACTCCTTACATGCTGCTTTCTATCCGATTGGAAAAGTTCAATTTACTTTCGTCACTGAACAACGCTCTTTCCCACTTTTCAGTAGTCCAGAGGACATGCTCAGTATCGAAGGCCACCCTAGCCGTTTTATTCGTTTTACTTATCGGTGGTTTCTTATCAGTGGAACATGTTATGAGTCCCACATCTCTCAATCGATGTGAGACGACAGTCTGGTTAGACATATTCAAGTTCAGGTCTTCGCAACTTGACGTGAAATACTAGCCGCTGTACAAAATTGGTCCTTTATCGACATTCCTTATCATCGTTCGATCTTCCTTTGGGCTATTTTTTTGAGGGCGACCCGTTTTCTTAGTTGACTCGCAGGATTAGGCATCTTAATTGAGCTATATTTATCCTGCGTGGGATCCTGCAAGTGTATCACCAACAATTCATAGCTAGGAAAATAAAAAGTACACTAATAAGAATGGTCATTTACAATAATTATATTTATAAAAAATCAGGAAAAAATAAAGCACTATAATTTGATTAATTAAATTTATTAATAAAAAACTATAAAAGCACGTTGATAGGAATAATAAATAATATCGATGTCGTTAAACTTTTCGACTTTTTTAACACTTTATCTGAATATTTATAATAACTTTTCTTTTGCGCATGATGTGTCCAGATTAAACTATTCGACTAGAATTTTATTATAATTTGCCTCTTTTATTAGACATTTGATAAATTAATAGATATTAGAAAGATAAGCAGAAATTTGCATTTAGAAATGTCAGTGCTATCTTTCACGTGCTTTTCGGAAGGTTCTCTAAAACAGATTTATAAAAGTTTCTTATTTCGTAAGCGAATTTTAGAGTCTTCTACTATCTCTTGATGTTTGAACGATCAAGGTGTCCTCGAATAATTAAGAATACCGTGTGTTTCTTGAAGGAAGATATCATTATCACATATTGCTTCAAAAGCATCTCCTAATCTCTGTAGAGGTACAAGTACTAGAGCGGATAGGATACGAAGGAAAGTGTAAAAAATACCGTCCGTATAATAAATACAATTGTTTAACTCTATTGGATTGAATGCTCTTAAAAACGCAATGCGAAAAATAGAAAAATCAACCCCACCAAACTTGCATTTTGGACATGCGTTGATCATGACATTATGAAGTCTATGTTTATAGTTTTAGGATTTGCTAAAGGTTCCAATAGTCTTAACTGCTGCAAAAAATAGTGTAATTGCTATTCATTTATCAGACAATAAAATATACGAAAGGCAAGAATTTATTTCCTTTTAAAACATGTATATTATCGAGTGGACGAAAAAATAAAAGACCAGATTTAAAAGTTCTGACAGAAGTTCTGCTTTTGTACCATTGGAAATATAAAGTAGAAATAATATATATATATATATATATATATATATATATATATATATATATATATATATATATATATATATATATATATATATTGTAAAAAAACAACCTCTGACCCCCCACTTTATTGGAGACCACGTGCGATTGTATCCCGCCATGGACAACGTAACTTCCTGTTCGGGAATATTCGAGAAGTTTCGCCCGCTTGAGCGCATTGGGGAAATATTCCCCAATCCAGCGAAATCGTCCCGAGCCTCCACCCCACAACCCCGGTGACGAGATGAGAATGAGCCGCTGTGTTTCGCGCCTTGTTGTTAAATGATGATTCGACCCCGCCTCCGGATTAAGATGTCTGGAGCTTGTGACTCCTTTTTCCAAATTCCCCCTTCCCCTTAAAAATCGCGCATACAAATACTCGGTTTTAACTGGAGATCAAGGAGTTCTGCACGTACCTCAAGGTCGCTTTCATCGTCTTAAGTCTAAGTCCTGTCAGCGTTCGTATGAGAGCCAGACTTTTTCCGCTGTAATTCTACCCCAGTCAATTGGTAGCTTCTGTGAACGGCTAGCTCTCGAATTTGCGCAAGATTATCTCTTCGTTTAATCGAACCGAAGAAAATCTCCATCGATTAGTTTTGAAGAAAAGAAGTTTCCTCTTACAGTGGAATTACGAGAATTCCCACATTTCCCGTCGAACATGATTTTTGAAGATTGGCTATCTTCATCGAAAGGTTGGTTCGGATCTTTTCTCACTTGCCTCATTCGGACCATGCCCCACTTGCCTCATTGGATCGTTCCCCACTCACCTCATCGCAAGAAGGACCTTCATCGAAGTCACCAACCCGTAAGACTGAAACCCCCTCCATTATTAGTATTGTCAAGTGACGGTGACGAGATGAGAATGAGCCGCTGTGTTTCGCGCCTTGTTGTTAAATGATGATTCGACCCCGCCTCCGGATTAAGATGTCTGGAGCTTGTGACTCCTTTTTCCAAATTCCCCCTTCCCCTTAAAAATCGCGCATACAAATACCTTGTTTTAACTGGAGATCAAGGAGTTCTGCACGTACCTCAAGGTCGCTTTCATCGTCTTAAGTCTAAGTCCTGTCAGCGTTCGTATGAGAGCCAGACTTTTTCCGCTGTAATTCTACCCCAGTCAATTGGTAGCTTCTGTGAACGGCTAGCTCTCGAATCTGAGCCTAGAAACGCTAATCAATTAACTCTATTTGCGAATTCCTCCTCATAATAATTATCAAGAGACTATTTCAATTTAAATAATTCCCTTTTGCTTATTATTATTCTTATTTTAATCTTTGTAAATAAAATTATATTTTTGTTAATGTATTTTTAACTAACCTTGAACGATACTCTCGGCCTATTCAAGTAAATCTCACCAACAATTTATGCACTCTCTCTGATTATTAAGGATTTGAAACCCAACGCCTCAAGTTTGGCCTCCTAGTCGGTCGTTAATCCCTGCGAACAGTCCTTAAACGTTTAGCGTTGCAGTAGGTGATTTGAGAAGAGCAGACTTTGCAGGTCTTCGTGCTGGATTGACTAACGCGAGGCTAGAAGTGTGCGATGCTGTTGAAGACTCGTGGAACAGTTTCAAAACCACATTCATGAGTCTTCAATCGCGTTTCATCTTTCTGAAATGCCCCCGTCGGTCTTCTGTTCAACCAAAATGGTTCAATCGAGAAATCGGCCAACTGTATGGGAGAAGAGAAATGTGTACCGGCAATCGAAGATCTCGAGGGACTTTGACGAATACCGGAGACTAGCCAGGAGAGTGAAGTCCAGTATAAGGGCGGCTAAGCAGTCTAAGGAACTCCGAGTGGCAAGACTCTGTAAAGAGAATCACAAGGGTTTCTTTGGATATGTAAACAGCCGTAAACCAATCCGTCGAACGATTGGCCTTTTGAGGAATGAGGAGGGGGCATTAAAGCACTCAGTTGCAGAAAATGCTAACCTCCTCAACGACTACTTCTCTTCAGTGTTTACTGAAGAGTGTGGTCCCATCCCCCAGCCAACGGATTCCTACTCGGGGGAAAAGCTGGAGGATTTGGACTTCACCGAAGGAGAAATAAAAAAGATCACTGACCTAATGAAGAATAAGTCAACTGGCCCGGATGGATTTCTACCTAAAGTGTTGAAAGAAGTGCGCGATCAAGTGTCACGACACCTGAGCGCAATCTTCAACATGTCAATCCGGACTGAATGCGTTCCTAGAGACTGGTGTGAAGCGGAGGTGACTCATATCTTCAAGAAAGGAGACCGTAGCCAACCGGCGAACTACCGACCTATCAGTCTGACTTCGATAGTCGGTAAAGTCATGGAAAACATGCATTGTGGACAAAATGACGTCCCATTTAGAGCCAAAGCTGCTACAGAAGAGTTCCCAGCACGGCTTCCGAAGGCAACGGTCATGCCTGACGAACCTTGTGGAATTCTTCCACTTCGTCTTCAGTGAGCGCGATCGGGACAAGGCGGTGGATGTGGTGTACTTAGACTTTCAGAAAGCCTTTGATAAGGTACCACACCGCTGCCTTCTCCAGAAAGTGCGAGTGCTGGGCATAGATGGAAAAGTAGCAGGCTGGATAGAGAACTAACTAAATGGCAGACGGCAACGGGTGGTGGTGAAGGGACAGGCTTCTGAGTGGGTGCCCGGTACTAGCGGAGTGCCTCAAAGTTCTGTACTAGGACCACTACTATTCATAATCTACGTCAACGACATGGACGCTGACATGGTTACCAAGATTTCTAAATTTGCCGACGATACCAAGCTTGGTATAAACGTTGCAAAGGATGGAAATACTGCCCGCCTGCAGGAAAATCTTGGGAAGATTGGGGAGTGGTATGATACGTGGCAAATGCATTTCATCGTAAACAAATTCAAATGATGCATATCGGCCACCGAAATCCTCAATCACCCTATATCCTTAAGGGCACTGATCTTGAATCCACCGACACTGAGAAGGACTTGGGTGTAACTATCACGAGTGACCTCAAGTTCTCGAAACAGTGTATTGAAGTGGAAAAGAAAGCCCAAAGGATGTTAGGGTATATAAAGCAACAGTTTGGATATCGGAACAAGGAGATAGTACTGTGTCTGTACAACTCCCTCGTCCGACCGCACCTGGAGTATGTCGTACAATTTTGGAGTCCTTCATTTCGAAAGGACATCGCGAGATTAGAACGCGTGCAAGCCAGGGCAACCAAACTGATTCCCTCTATCAGACATAAAAGTTATGAAGATAGATTAAGGGAATTAGATATGTTCTCGCAGGAGACCCGGAGACTACGTGGTCAGCTTATCGAAGGGATTAAAATACTTCGAGACTTCGACAGACTGGACTACGGGGATATTTTCCAGCTCAGCGAGGGAAGAACAAGAAATCACGGCTACAAACTTGAACTGAAGCGATATCACCGTGATCTGTGTGGGAAATTCTTCACTTACATTATCTGCGGTAGTTGGAACGCACTTCCGACGGAAGTTGCCAACAGTGAATCTGTTGACCAGTTCAAGTCAAGACTAGATAAAGTCTTGCGAAATCGCCGTTAAGATCCTCGCGAGTGATCTTCGTGGTTGCCAACGGACACCTTCGAGGATTGCACCAAAAGTACCCCCATATATATCTCTCTCTATCTATATCTATATCTATATCTATATCTACATATATCTATATCTATATCTATATCTATATCTATATATATATATATATATATATATATATATATATATAGTACAAGAAGAGAAATTGGACGCGAATGAGCAACGAGACAAGAAACAGGAGTTTTTTTAGAGATAAGAGAAAGGGACATTAGACGAAGACTAGAATCAAAAAGAGCAGAGGGTGGCACAATGAAGACAATCCTGTACCGAGAAGACAGAGGTAACGCCAGGGAAAAAAAAGTTTGAAATTCCTGGCCGGGACTCGAACCCGGGTCTGCTGATTGCCGGTCAGATGCTCTACCGATAAGCTACCAGGCACAGTGATTCTACTTCGCCCAGAGCGTTACCCCATCAAACCCAGTATCTCTCTAAAATAGGAACCTCCAAGGAATTTTTATACCACATCTTCTTACCCGCTCATAATTTAAAGGCTCATCCCCCATGTCACATACAAAGAAGGAGCAAATGCAAGTTCTGCGGGTGATAACAACCACCACGGGGCTTTCGCTATATTTATTTTCTACCTTTCCAAACAATTTTGAAGACAGAAAGAAAGGTGCAGAACCTTGCATTGCAAACTATATAACAATACAGTACAAGAAAGAGAAATTGGACGAGAATGAGCAATGAGACAAGAAACAGGAGTTTTTTTAGAGGCAAGAGAAAGGGACATTAGAAGAAGACTAGAATCAAAGATAGCAGAAGGCGGCACAATGAAGGCAATCCTGTACCGAGAAGACAGATATAACGCCAGGGAAAAACAGTTTGAAATTCCTGGCCGGGACTCGAACCCGGGTCTGCTGATTGCCGGTCAGATGCTCTACTGCTAATCTACAAGGCACTGTGACTCTACTTCGCCCAAAGCGTTACCCCATCAAACCCAGTATCTCTCTAAGCTAGGAACCTCCAAGGAATTTTGATACCATATCTTCTTACCCGCTCACAATTTAAAGGCTCATCCCCCATGTCTAGGTTGCCCAGATTTTTTTTTACCCAATGCTGGACGGTACCATCTGCATATATATATTTTATATATATTTAAATATATATATATATATATATATATTATATATATATATATATATATATATATATATATATATATATATATTTATATATATATATATATATATATATATATATATATATATATATATATATATATATATATATATATATATATATATATATATATATATATATATATATATATATATATATATATATATATATATATATATATATATATATATATATATGAATGCAATGTCTCGCAGGAAAAAAATGAAAAGGTGTTTCCAAGTACTTTTGTACTTTATTAAGTTCCTTATCAAGGATAACAAACAATACAGTTCGAAAGTACTTGGAAACACCTTTTTATTTATTTTCCTCGGGACATTGCATTCATTTGCTACCCTCACGTGATACTTTGTTAGTTTTTCATTTCATATATATATATATATATATATATATATATATATATATATATATATATATATATATATATATAAAAGTTAAGTAATTTTAGTAGCAAACGAACTTTAATTATTAATAAGTCAATGTCGTAGAATGGACTCTCGACGATATAACATATATGACTATTCGTTGAGGGAATTATTCCTTTATATTTAAAGTGCGTGGTGTCTGGGTTTACCGATATTATTTATCTTCAATATGCTTAAGAAGTGGAACTGAGCTCAAGGATAATAATATGGCTATCATTAATAAAATAGAGTTTTATTAATAAAAACTATCAACAACACACAAAACGGAAAATATTGACCTTAACAGAGAATGGAAAGGGTCGTGGGAAATCTAGCTAATCCGAGGATTGAGATTTGGAAGAGATTTAAAAGGGTAAAACAAATAAAAATTAAAGGGATGGGATGGTTGACAAAAGGGTCAAATACTCAAAGGTAACGTTCAGCTTACGTAATTACACGTGTTGTGCAGAGGAAGGCGACGTGAAGGAATCTTCGGTCCGCTGGCGAGTTCCAGCCGAAGGGGGGGGGGGAATTAAATGATCCTGACGTGGCGTCTTGGGAATGAGAACCGTTTCTTGGTGAACAGGCTTGAAGAACAATGGCTGTTCTACGTTGTTCTCTTCTGAACAAAAGGGGACGGGGGGTGAGAACCGTCTCTTGTCTACGGGCTCAAAGAACAATGGCTGTTCTAATGTTGTTCTCTTTCTGAACAACAGGGGGGAAGGGTGAGAACCTTTTCTTGTCAACGGGCTCAAAGAACAATGGCTGTTCCAACGTTGTTCTCTTTCTGAACAACAGGGGAAGCCTTGTGGACTTGGCGTCTTGAAGGCTCGAACCTTGGCGCTCAAGGGATATTCTCCTCTTCTGTACAATGATGGTGATCTCGAGGTAGAGGGCCCTTTGGTGCACAAGGTGAGACTGGATCGTAGTGATGTCTTGCGAAAAAAATCTGGATCTCGAATCTCCTCTTAGTGGTAAAGTTTCCGTATAAATAGTCGAGACATTCCCTTGGCGTAGGGGACAATGGAGTGGGGGCTTCGAGGGAATAAACCTCCTTGGTTAAATATTGACTTAGGTGGCGTGATAATCGCGCCCGGCTTCAAGGCGAAGATCCACGTGGGTAGCATCGTGTTTCTAAACAACATGTGATAACGGTTGAAATTAGGCGGCCTCAAACCGTTCTATCACAGTCAATATTCACTTACCTAATTTGGTCTAGAATTATACTTGGCATTTGAATGGATCTTTTCAAGGAGGTTTATGTTTGAGCTTAGGTAATCAGAAAATTGCAAACAGTTCATCTCATAATTGCATGTAGTTAATAGTGCCGCTTTTTAAGTATCTATATTTAACCTGCTTTTTTCGTCTGCCCAGTAGTTTTTCATCATTGAAAATACCCTCTCTGTTGGTGCATTAGATCCTGGTAGACTCAAAAAGAATTCTACTACCTGATAAATGTTTTCAAATGTAATATTCTGACTTTTTAAATGTGCAAATATTTCCAACCATCTACTGTCCACCTCAATTTCACGATCATTCCACTCTTGAATTTTTTCTAATGTGACAAAATTCTTAACACAAGTTACTTCATCGAAAAGACCATTATCATTTATTGTGGAATTGGGTCTCTTGGCACGAATAAATTCAAGTGCTTCTTTAACTTCTCTCCAGAGGGTTAAGTTGCAAAGAAGAATCCAGTTGAAATTTTCCATCTCTTCAAAATGCACAGTCCATTGGTTCAAATATTCTATACATGAATTATAGAATGACAAAGTAGTTTCTTTAAATCTTTCTATATCATTTCCTTCTTTCTCTAAATCATTCAGCATTTTATCCACAGCTAAGGACGAAAATGTTGTCAAATCTATAATTACTTATGATTGTTGGACAGAATGTCCACCTGCATTTCCCAATGCTGGACTTTACATTGTCCAGCATTGAGTAGTCATTTTTGCTGGACAAATGATCTAAAAACAGTAAAATACCGGGCAGTCCAGCAAAATGTTGGACGTCTAGGCAGCCTACCCATGTCACATGCAAAGAAAGAGCAAATGCAAGTTCTGCGGGTGATAACAACCACCACAGGGCTTTCGCCATATTTATTTTCTACCTTTCAAAACAATTTTGAAGACAGAAAGAAAGGTGCAGAACCTTGCATTGCAGACTATATAACAATACAGTACAAGAAAGAGAAATTGGACGCGAATGAGCAATAAGACAAGAAACAGGAGTTTTTTAGAAGTAAGAGAAAGGGACATTAGAAGAAGACTACAATCAAAGAGAGCAGAGGGCGGCACAATGAAGGCTATCCTGTACCGAGAAGACAGATATAACGCCAGGAAAAAAAGTTTGAAATTCTTAGCCGGGACTCGAACCAGGGTCTGCTGATTGCCGGTCTTCAAAATTCAAAATTGTTTTGAAAGGCAAAAAATAAATATGGGGAAAGCCCTGTGTTGGTTGTTATCACCCGCATAACTTAACTTGCATTTGCTCTTTCTCTTTCTCTCTCTCTCTCTCTCTCTCTCTCTCTCTCTCTCTCTCTCTCTCTCTATATATATATATATATATATATATATATATATATATATATATATATATATATATATATATATATATATATATATACGCATAGTTGGGCAGTAGATTCACTTCGTAACATATTTTATTGAATGCGACTGCGAATGAATTTATGAATTTAGCGTTAATTATTTTCTTTTCGAGTCTCCCGATTTGCATTATATTTCACTTTGGGTCATCAGTTAATCCGTGGATAAGTTCGTCAAAATTTATTAGAAAAGTAGTAACGAATGAGGGCAGGAAACTCGTTCACTAATCAAAGCAAAATATTTATTGGCACTTTAAGCTTGGAAACGAATACCTTAAATAATGGCGTTGAACACTTGAATTTTGCTTATTTCACTCTTTTACCATATCTTTATGGGGTTAGGGTAACTGGTAAGTTTCTTCCAACCACCCTTGTCTGCATATTCTCCATCTATCCACTCCTTTTTATGCTATCCATCGCCTCAACTGCGAGAGATGGAACAGTGCAGAGGGAGGCGATACCTACTCGTTTCCAATTTATCTTTTAAAAAATGATTTCTATAACTTTTAAACAAAGTTCATGCCTCTCGAGCATCTAGATCTCATATACACGAATTATTACATACTCCTTTTTATTTGCGACTTGCAGTTTCGGGGAAGTGTACACCCTACCCTTCATCATGCGATCCTGTTCACGGTTTTGTACATTCCTGCTCTTTCAACTCATTCGCACATCGGGTACATAAGGGAAACATTAGTCATTTGTTACATGTTACAGGAAGTACAGGCATTCGCAGGTCGGTTGGGGATAGAATGTCGGCGTATACCAACCCAAAATAAGCCGTATTCATATTGCGCATAAGGGTGTCCACAGTAGGTAGGGTTGAGCCAATTAACACTGTTGATGCACTGCCGCGAACGGACTGTTCTTAATAACGTACGGAAAGAGGGAGCAATAATCAAAATATTCAATCGACACACCATTGTGTCGGCGGGTGATACAGATAAAATACATTCGTACGGCCTCTAAACAGTGAGTCATCACATTTAAGAGACTCCACATTCATGCATACGCCTTATAAACTCTATATCATCACGCATTCTCATATTATATCCATGTTCCCAGGTAACAATGTGGGTATATCCGCCCACATCTTACCTAGGATTCCGCATTAGTGACCTTTGGCAGATACACTGTTTATGAAAACAATCACGCCGCATTCTACGCAAGTAAGGTAGAAGCACCTTTCGAAATCGAATACGATAGGACGCTTCCTTGCTACGTCGGGTTTCTGTATACCGTCAAGACGTAAGATGTGTTCGGAAACCTTAAACACTCATTCCACCCATTTGCGTCCGTCAAGCCCGGAATAACCTCCATGTACACGCCTATACTCCAACCGGCAAGTTGCTTTGGGGGAATAGGGAGGCGAGAGTTACGCTGGATCATTGCATTGGTGTTCTCTGACATAAGCATCGATATGTAGATGGCAAAGCAAAGCAAAGCTATCGTCGCTGCAGTCTGCAATGGCTTCAGCCGTTCAATATGCAGGGTTCTAAGCTTTTGGAAGCATTGATGCTTCACTTGCACATCGTTCACACAATATCCCATAGCCTCATTCATGAAATCATACATAGTCTATATACTGAGCGTAACGTCATTGTGTCTCTTGCCACAAATCCAATCACAGTCAACATCTACACCGACTGAGAGATAAGCAGATACGGTACTACTTCAAGTGTATTTATAATTTTTGGTCTCGTCTGTCTCATGAAACATATATGTTGTGTACCGTCAAAAATCACATGCGTGTAACAGGTCTTACATTATTTGTTGTGGCACCTGTGTCGTAACCTACTCCTGTCCTCAGCGATATTCATCTCACCATATTCGCAGCCCTTTTCATATCTACACACACCTAATCTTATTTGCTCAGCCATACACACGCCATTATAAAAACTTCTTTTACACGTTTCATACCGTCTCCCATTCAATAAACGACCTTCAATATAATTTACCCATAATACCCGTCAACCTCGTGCACCATGCCCCAAATACCGCCTAATCGACTCAACGCCTAAACTAAAATATAATGAGGTGATCAAGTGATCAAAAACTCGACATACAGTCTATATCGAACAAGATCTCATGATCCAGGGTTAACTTGGTGTTGCTCTGGACGGCTGATGAGATCCGTTTGAGTATTTGCTCAACCACTCCCTGCGCAACTATTTCCTGATACGGTACAATTATCCAGAAGATTTCGCCATCTTCTATCCCTAGAAGTTCTAGAGCAATAGACCTGCGACAATTTGCACGCGTATTTATCTGACCGTGAAAAAAAACAACAAAAAAACGACATCTTTAATCAACCCACGGAGAAAGTTGTACGATTGTGGGGTTACATGGTACTTCTGCCTCCATAATGTCGCAGTATCAGCGAGTATTTGCCAGTCGACTCCTCAGACTTGAAGATACTCGATCAGGTGCCGGAACATCCGAGTCTCTGAAAACGAACAATTCTTGTTATATGTATATACATAGAGATTATAGTATTAAAAATAACGTTCATGAAACTAACCTTTTGAGCGGGAATAACTCCTCATCTTCATCACAATCATACTAAGTAGCTAACTGATGCGACTAAGCCGTTTCAACAGAGTCTTATGCTACACTCTGCCTATATTATGATAGTTAGGTAAAAGAATATGTTATGAAGTTAATAATAATCAATATAAAAATGCTAAACGCATATGAATTAAACCACAAAATAAGAAATTATTAATATTCAAAGTAAAATAATGTTTTATGAAGCTCTTAATAATCATTATAAAAACGTTAAATGTATAAAAAAAAAAAAATGTAAATATGCGATAATAAATAAGTGTTTTTTTCCGGGTTCACCAGAATTGATGTCATGAATCAGCGGACAAATATCATGCCCCGCAGCAATACAGAAAAATGATGTCGGAAGCATCATCATCATAGTCAATCCCTAGCAATATATGAGACGGATTGAATGTCGACGATACTACATCATAATTATTGCAGGGAAGTAGTCAATCAAGTTCAGAAGCGTAGTTGCAACCATTTTAAGAGACTGTAAGGCAGAAAAAGGGAACTATGTAGTATGGCTGCGTGAGTTAGTATGAATAGACGTAATGCAAAGTATGACAAAATTTATGTTTAAATCCCCAACGAATATATATATATATATATATATATATATATATATATATATATATATATATATATATATATATATTGGAATCTCTTTATATTAGATTTAAAAACCCCACTTTAAACTCTGACACAAGCTCATTTCCACTTTTACTACAACTATAATCATCCACAAATTACACACGCCAAATCCACTCCCCCAAAACAACCCCTATCTTTTAAATATTTTTATTATCTCCCCCTTTTTACAATGAAGACACCCAAAACTAATTAATCTCAGTTTTATTTAAAAACAAAAACATATTTCCTATTCCCTAATAGTTAAAAGCCCTGCATTTTTATAATTTGAATATTACCACCTCTGCTGCTTCTCATTTCCCTTATAATTAATTTATAAATATCTGATAACTTATCTAAAAAATTCTTATGTTTTTATATATTTATAATCTCACATCCTTGAGAATGGGTTCCTACCCGAAACGTCGGTACCAAGAAGTTATAATATAGTAATGAACTTCCTAAATTTAACCTGCTTATTTATCCTAAAAATACGTATAATATATATATATATATATATATATATATATATATATATATATATATATATATATATATATATATATATATATACAAGCGGACCCCTGGAGTCACGAAGACATACTCTATGCTACGTTTAATTGAGGAAAAAAAGGCATGTTTTCGTTACTCGTTTCAAAAATGATCTGGTCCTACACTTCAGTGTGTATCAATCCGTATTACATAAGTACATAGATATTATAAAATTTTATGAAGGCATTTTTGATCTGATTACATCAGACACCAGGCCACATACTTCTGTATGGCGATCTCATGAGTCAATTAAAACGTTCTATCAACAATGCTTTTATCTTGCGTTCACATCATCACAACGCTACAGTCGTTTTTATAAATTGAAATATATTCTAGAAAAATAGATTCCTGAAAGATATATCATTGAATTCGCAATACCCAATCTTATTTGCGCAGCCTCGCGATGTTAGTCAAATGGCGTTTTTTCGGGTTTGATGTTACCTATAACACACAAAGATATATAAAGTATATAAAGAATTTACTAACCCTCAGCACTGGTATTTTCCCCAAAGAATTAGAAACTGTATATATACTAAAATGAAATTACGTGTTTGAAAATTTATAGATTTGATTAAGCTATTCTCTTCTTTACCATAGACGTTAATGTGCAACATAGGCAAAACTTTAGATCATGACGTTTCTCAAATCATCTGTGAGGCGTGCTTTAATTTAATTAAAGGCAACGTGGACGGACACACCTGCATCCGATAAAAAAAATGGTTCCGTCCGTTTTAAAATATTATTCAATTACTCGTAGTAAAAAGGAAAACACTCGATGACAAAGAAAGTATTGAATAAAGTCGGCGGGTGCGCATTTCTTCTATTACTCTTCCCAGTTATTGGGCCAGCTTTGTCCCGGTTAATGCAAGGACCATGAAGAAATTGTTGTACGACCACACGAAGTGTAGTAAAAAATATGCTGAAGAACTTCTCAGAACCTTCGAACAGACTTGAACTAACACGAACTCGGCGGCGCTTAGAAGACGACTTACATAATATTTGGTAAAAATTGCGAAGAGAAATTGGCTTGTGTACCAATAGGATTTACAGACACTTATGTGAATCAATGATTAGTCTAAAAGAATTATCTCTTAATATTTTGCTAATTTTGGGAATTATGTACAAAAAGGATCTCCAAGGGGACAATATATTTCTCTAAGAGGAACGCGGTCTTAATACCCTAAAAAGAAAGAAAATACATAAATACACTAAATTTTAAAAAAAAATTTAAAAGATTATTAGTTATTTACTCCATATATATATATATATATATATATATATATATATATATATATATATATATATATATATATGTATATATATATATATATATATATATATATATATATATATATATATATATATATATATATATATATATATATATATATATATATATATATATATATATGCAACAGAGCCCACAAGAAAAATGAATACGAGGATGATCCAAGTACTTTCGAACTTTACGTCGAGTTCTTTATCAAGGAATAACAAAAGTATTGAAAATAGTAATATATATAAGGATGATACAGAGTAGAGGGAACGCCTACAAAAAAGCAAAAAACCAATCAACAAAATGAATTAATATTAAATGGAAACCTTAGGAGGAGCGAAGATATATACAAACTAAGATCATTAAATCAGGTAAATTCAAAAGACTAAAGGTTGACAGGAGGAATAAAATACCGCCTGAGCAATTAAGGAGGGAGAAAATATGAGCAAGAGATTAGTATCAGAGGTCAGGATTGAAAAATCAAGGTAGAATAAGTACAAATGTTCTCAAGACTTGACTCAAACGAAAATAAATACACAGACATAAACATAAGACTACATAGATGCACAAAAAAATTAAATAGTTTATTAAGATTAATATAAATTTTTAGTCTCAAATTAAAAGTTTCGACAGTGCATTGTGAATATAATTTAAAAAATAACCATCGAGTTTATATAAGCCAGGAGTTTATATAAGGTCGATTCAATGATATTTCGTGAAATTGTATCGTTATTATTACAGATGATTTTAGCAGAATTCAAATCAATATTGTGATTAAGATATGAACATAAAATGAGCTGCTTTCTTCGCCACGACGGACATTATATTTATGCTGAGAAATTCGTTTTTTTAAACATTTACCTGATTGGCCAAAGTAATATTTAGAACAGTCGATACATTTTAAGCAATATACATTACCAACAGGGCAAGGGGCGTTCTTGACTAATAGTTTAGAGATACTATTATTATAGTTAAATACTACACTAATGCCTAAATATATAAAGTTCGAAAGTACTTGGAATCCTCGTATTAATTTTTCCTGTGGGCTTTGTTGCATTTATTGCTTATTCACACGATACTTTGTGAGTTTTCCATATATATATATATATATATATATATATATATATAATTAGGTAAAAGGCCATGTTGTATGTATGTACTATTGAAGTCGAGCTGTGGCAGGGTTATTAATTTTAATTTGTATTTTCTTAATATTTCTTACAATTTTTTTAACGGGGTCTTCCATGCGAGAAAAAACATCCTAGACGTATTTCGACCATGTTAGGTCATCTTCAGGGAATGAAAAGAAATGGAATTATTCATTGGACATTGGACATAACAAGTTAGAAAGTATAGATTAGTAGAGAAAAAGTAAGAGACTATAGTGGTGAAAGGGTTTTAAAATGTATAGTAAAGGTAAGTTTAGTATAAGTTTGGAGAGGGTATATTTCCATGGTGGAAGGGCATCTCTAGCAAAAGTAGATAGTATAGTAAACGTATAGCACGCAAGAGCAGAGATGAATAGATCCCTGGTCAAAGGGTAGCTCTGGCAACGTTAGTCTCGTGTTGTGTTGTTTTTGTGCTCGAAATTGGTTGGCATTCAAGCCTTTGTAATAACTAGTAAAACACGCTACTACGGTAAGTCAAATTTCGGCGAAAAGTTGTCGTAAATTGAGTTGTCATAATCGGGTTGATGTTACCGTTCGGGTAAGGTCTTCTTCAATTTTTTGGCTAGCTTTTGATACTACGCTCGCAATGTAGCGTAGATGTTATGGCGAGGAATGTTCTAATTTTAGTCGACTTTTGCTCTTTAGGGGGTGGACGGAGGAGTCCTTCCCTTGCCAGATCTCTTCCTACGGAACTCTGCCGCCGTGAGAACAATGTAAGTGTCATTTGAGAATTGGACAAGGTCACGGAAGAGAGCCTGCTTTACCAGATCTTCAGGTATGTCAGCCTCGTAGTCCCATTTGTATTGTCCGGCCCTAAGGCCATCGACAATATTTTCTGGGCCTTAGTCGTCAGGAAACTGGTTCCCTTTGGCAGCATATACTCTGAGGTTTATCATCCTCGAGTAGTACATGTACCTGGGAGCCCGATTCTTTGAAGACGAGGACCTACTCGGTCGATGTGACTGCGAGGCCTTTTTGGAGCGGAGCGAATGCTCCACCTTCTTAGGCCACACATCAGCAGCTTCCTTCCGCTTGACTTGTGCGTCTGTTGGGGTAGTTGGGCGTGTGTGTGAGTCCGTTTATGCCTTCTGCCGGGCAGCCATAGCTCGTGCCTGGAGCTTTTTGGCCGCTCTTCTTGGTCTGCGTTTGGAAGTTCACTCGAAGAACCTCGTTTGACGGAGGGTTTTCCGGGAACCACATTTTTTCCATTCCGTTATTCACAAGCATGGCATTCAGTTCCTTCAGGAAGGTGCCAGGTTTGGTCAAGTTTGCAATGTGTGCATAATATATGCAACACATTATTTTTGTTGATTTTCCGTTTTCGATTTGCAGGTAAGTAGGTGCAGTGGCAACACTACTCTCTGCGACCGCTGCCTTGGCAACCTTTGCGTAGGTGGCGTTAGCCCTTCTCTCCTTCTCTTTTCTGTCTTTGTCCTTTGTTTTCTGTATTTGTTCCTTCTTTATTGGACAGGTTATTGCCATGGTAATGAAATTATTCACAAATTGTTACACTTATATAGTCTTTTTACGTGAACATAAGTATTACAAAAATTGGCTAATCATGGCGCGGGAAATTTTTAAGGGCAAACTAAGCGCTACAAGAAACATATAAAATTGAAAGGCTCAGGTTGTCTGACTATTTGTCAACATCAGGAATGCATCAGTGCATCAGTTCACTCAATGCAACGAGGTAAAGAAGTCAAAGAAGAACTGAACCAGTTGATCCTCGAACAACAATGGAGACGATGAGATGATGCGATCGATAGCTTCGATCACGAAGCAACTTCCAAAAAATTTTGGGAAAAAGATCAAAAGTCTCAAGGGATTGACTGGGAAGAAGAAGATCGAACTACAAAAGGAAGATAGAAACATCGAAACGAAAGAAGGAAGAATTGAAGAGCTATTCCGAAGTTATTTGGAAAAATCTTCAGTATAACTAAGGAGGAAAACGAAGACTATGACCTAGAGTTTGAAAACAACATCATAGACAAGCTTAACGAACAAATACACAGGACGCATCCTCACTACTAGGTAGTTAGACAGCGCGACGGAGAAGCCGAGATTACCGAAGAAGAACTACTCGGCACGCTCCACTGATTCCGACAAAAATTCCCTGGAGAATCGGGGCTTACAAAGTTAAACTTTGAAAAGGCCTCAGCCAATGTCATCGAAGGGATGAGAAGAATATTTAACGCCTGTCTGAACACGGGATACTTTCCAGATGCTTATAAAACGGCTAAGATGATTTTCTTGCCTAAGCACGGAAAGGACCCAACGTTGAAGGAGAGCTACCGGCCAATTTCACTTCTAGATTTTGGTGGCAAGCTCTTCGAGAAGATCCTCAACCGAAGACTGGTGTCTCACCTTGAGGAGAACTCCCGTTTTAACCCACGTCAATTCAGGTTTAGGAGGAAGCAAAGTACGGAGATAGCGATTAATATCATCACGAAAAAGCGAGCCCAAGCAAAACGGGAAAGAGGTTACGTGAACATTGTTTGTCGGGATGTATCAAAAGCGTTTGGTAAGGTGTGACAACGGGGAATGCCTTACAAGCTCTCACGACTGGGCCAAAGTGAAAACTTAGAAAGAACTCTCTGTGACTATGTCATGGAGAGAGCGGCGTACATCAGTTTAGGGTGCACGGACGGACCAAAGTTTTCGCTCACTTCGGGCCTCCCACAGAGGGTGGGGGTCCCTGTCCCCCACTCTCTACTTGATCCACACTGCTGATGTCCCAGCCCCTGTAAGCCCCACTTGTCTCAACATTCAATTCGACGATGATTTCACCCAAATAATCACTTGTCCATGGAGGAATGTGCCTTGGCAAACTCATATGACAGCAGAAGAAATTGAAAACGTTGACACCTACGGGGCTCGGTAGAAGATCCGCACTAACCAGGAAAAGTTCAAAGTAGTCCCCATAAGCAGGAGACTACTTTACGATGTCAGGGTGGGAGATAGACGCTACCCCTACAGCACGGAGTGCAATGTACTCGGAATGAAGATTATTTCAACCGGGTACAAGAAGCACCCCCAAGAAAGAATCACCAAGGCCACAGCTGCAGTCAAAACACTATACATGTTCAGAAAGCTTCGTGAAAGCAATAAGAATAAGATCTACAATGCACTTGTAAGATCAACGCTGCTATATCCCACTTCCGCCCTATTGTGTGTCTCGAAGACACTAAAGAGGAAAGTACAGGTGGTGCAGAACAAATGTACCTAATTACAAGTACATACAGGCGAGAAAGAAGATGCCAGGAAGAGCTGCACCGGGAGGTGGGGTTAAGTCCCATTAACATTGTTATAGAAGAACGGTCAAGGAATTTGCAGAAACTGGTTAATCGAGAATTGAACGATGATATCGTCTAAATGATTAATTAGAACAAAAGAGGCATAAGTCGCGCCAGATTTCCGAGTTCCGCTGGGCTTTTTAGCTGGCGGAGAAAAAGTGCCGTTCTACGCATGAAAATAAGAATGTTTTTACCCAAACCAAGAAAGCCGACCAAGAAAAAAAAATACCTAATTATGAAACCTCACCGATTTCTACAAAAATTCAACGATGAAGACCCAACTATACCGAAGAAGACATTAAAGAAAAAACAAAAGACACCATTTACACCCACTACAAGATATACAAAAAACAAAGACACTAAGCATAATACTAGAGTGATTAAAGTAATTTATTACTACAACAGCAAATGCGCATAACATATCCAAGAATATTAATTTTTTTAAAGACAAATGACTCGAACGAAATAATAATATAAACTATCCTAAATACAACAAAGGAACTACAAAACAAGAAAATATTTAAAAGTGATAGGCCTGATCACCAGACACTTAGCACCTCTTTGCACCCTACCACACTTCTTTCTTATTTCACCACTTGTCTATTTTCAGTTTTCTGTCCTCACACCCTTTCTCTATCCCCTACCCATACCTACCCACTTACATCGTTCATAGTTCTGACTATTTATCGCTCCGATCTAGTTCTCTGGCTAAGGAGGCAAAGGAAAATGAAGTTTGAGGACGTGCTTCTTTTAACGGCGGTCAACTCGGAGCCGCCAGATGTAGGGAATATGGTTTCCGGCTTAAGTTGCAGGTTAATTTCCGGTTTCTTCATTTGAATAATGAAGGCTTCAGCCATCTGCAATCTTATGCGGTTTTAGAGTCTCAGGATGATGGAGGTGCCCTTATTCAGCTTTACACTGGTTAGGGTAGTGCAATGAGAGTGGGCCTATTTTTAATCGCGCTATAAAGAAGAACAGCTGTCTTCCTCCGACGAGCGAACTCTAGGAGACTAATGTCGTGTACGATATTCGTGCAAAGTCGGTGACTGCAAACACCGCAATTCAACGTACATAGGCGTAACCTCCACAACCCTGTCAAGGCGACCGACAGCTTACCTTTAAGATGGAGCTTCTAGCTCTACTTGTATATTATTCTTTTTCTTCTTCATCTTTGTTTCTTTTTCTTCTTCGACTTTAACTGTTTTTTTTTGTCTGTGGTGGTTTCTTCGCTTGCAGATTCTTCTTTGTTCGTTTAGGTTTGTTTTTCTTTTTGGGGTTTTTCTTCCACGTGGAGACTGTCGGTGAGGTGGCTTTTCAGGGCGTCTTGTGAGGCAGGATTTGGCAGGAATCACAGCTTCTTGTTAATCCCGTTCTTCAGCAGGAGGCGGTTCAATTCCTCCGCAAAAGTGCCGGGATTTGCTAGGTTTGCCAAGTGGACATAAATGACCATGACCATTATGTCCTTACCCTCGCTTGGCATCACCAGCGTCGACGCCTTTATTCCATGATTATGTTGCGTTCCGCTGCTTCCGCGAACGACTTAGCCTTTACCTCCTTTTCCATTTTGGACTGTTCCATATTTGTCCGAATCGCTTCCTTGCGGATTGGACACTTCATGGCTCGCGCTTTGTGTTCCCCTCCGCAGTTCATACATTTTAACTTCTCAGCTATGCATTATCTCACTCGTGACCAGACTGGGCACAGTTGGAACACGTAACTTCTATTTCTTTGCATTCACGCGTCGGGTGCTTATCGATGGCGTAGCACCTATAGCAGAAGTCCACGTGAATGCATTCCTCTGCCTCGACTTGCTCTGGGGCCACTCGAAGGTAAAAGCCTAAGATGCCTTGCTTCTTGGCCCTGTCAGCAATCCCGAAGGTCTCGAAGACGATTTTGACAATCCCGTTTCCTTTGCCGAACTTCTCTACGTTGGTGATCTTCGCCCACATCTGTTGCTTCATCAGCTCTTTTCTGATATCTTTACAGGAGTTATCCGAGACAAACGGGTCGAGCCTTCTGAGGATTATGATCCGGCGAACGAGGATGCCCTGGGGTAGGACGCTTCCAGCCCGATCTTCTGAAGCTCCTTATTAGCCTTTTTGGATACGAGCTGCTCCACGTCCTCCATCGAGGGGAAAATGGCCGTGTCTCCATTCAGGGTGTCCTTCAGCCTCATAATAAGGAGATTAAGAACTCCGAACATAAATTTTATAACGGCCAGTCTTGTAGGTTTTGTCCCCTCCCCCCCCGTATACGGCGGAAATGAACCAGTCTGTTCTTTTTAAGGGCTGATTCCATGGGCCCCCCCTCGGGTAGCGGAATTCTACCCTTGTTGGGGCACTATTCTGTTCGTGTGAAGAGAGCTTCCCCGCACTACGGTGTTACTGTCTGGAGATAGCGTTTTCCGTATTTGGCCTTATTTTTTCCTCCTTTGCCATGATCATACTTGGCGACTAGCGCTAGACTATGATCTCTATGACCTCATCCCTCAATATCTCTTGAATCTTGAATCTTGAAAGAGAAAAATAGAATAAGAAGGGGAGGAGTTTGGAAGAGAGGGTGGAAGGTAATAGTGAGAAAAAGAAGGAAGTGGTAGTCAGATATCTGTGTGTGGGTGCCATGTGAACGGGCTATCTCTATTTGTTATTTTGTTTATTTTTTCGTATGTTAATGTTGTCCCATTGCAGGATCTTTTAATTATTTTGTATTTGTTATTGTCATTCTAATTGTCGCATTTTTGGATTTTTTAAAAATATATTATTGTTTCGCAATTTTTCCTTTCCTTTTAGTTGTACTTTGGTACAGGTTCCGTTATTCTGGTGCTGGGGGAGAAGTATCTTTTGTATACACCTCCCTCTGCCTCTGGGTCTAGAGCGGCTACAGTCTCTATAGGGAGGATAGCCTCTAGTCTTGCCCAGATGTCTCGACCTTTTTTATAGAGATATATGTTTAGTGGTTCAAGACCCGTTTCTTCATGGAGGCTTCTCGAGGTCCGATACTCACACCACTTAGCGTTGGTAATAAACCGGAGGCCTCGATTTTGC
The DNA here is from genome assembly GCA_963969495.1 of Ceratothoa steindachneri. Taxonomy (NCBI): domain Eukaryota; kingdom Metazoa; phylum Arthropoda; class Malacostraca; order Isopoda; family Cymothoidae; genus Ceratothoa; species Ceratothoa steindachneri. The sequence continues at coordinate 16,393,466 of OZ018324.1, read as the reverse complement.
ACTCTCTGGAGTCTTGTCATATTTTTCCTTGACACCGCGTTGAACGGAATAGCAGGGTACACCAGTTTCGATCTGACTAGACTGGTGTAAAACTTCTTTTTATTGGTTAGGCTGAGGTTTCTGAATCGGAGGAGTTTGTCGAGTTCAGTGTTGGCGTATCCAATCCTGGAGCTGACGTGTCTGTTCATGCTAGTACTGGCAAGTTTGTAGCCGAGGACTGACACGTGCGGTGGGTAGTCAATTTCGTAGTTTTCTAAATTGAGAGGGACGGAACGACGTCTCTCTATTGCGTTTGCTGAGAATTTTGATACGTTAGTATGTACTTTCCAGCGTTTCTAGAACTAAGAGATTCTTTCAGCCTCTGCTGTCGTGGCTCTGGTCATCATCCTCGCAGAATTTGTTCTCCGAACCACAACTTGGGTAATATCAGTCACATATTGGATGTTGATAGTTCTCTCAGTAGTTGGTATGGGTAGGTCTCTCGTAAAGATAGTGTGTAAAGAGTGGGGCTCAGGCATCCTTCCTGAGGAACGCCGAACAGGAGCTCGAAGGCTTCCTCTGTATACTTCTCGAAGGCAATGACAGCTTGCCTGTTGGTCAAGTAGATACAGAGGATCTTTTAGAAGTGGGGGGGGGAAAGGCCTTCTTTACGTCTCTGCAAACGACGTCGATCCAATACTCCATGGCCTGCGTCGCAATAGCGGTAAAGAATGACATTAGATTTACTAAGCTCAATGAACTGTATGAGTCCTACTTGGCGATCAGTGTGAAAACAAGCACTGTAGATCTCAACATTATGACTGGGTATTAACCCCAAGGAGGGACTATTTGCCCTTCCCCAACTTCTTGAATATATTCAGGCAAAAGAACCACTCAGTGTTTATGTGCGACTTGAATGCCCAAACCAGAGCATCCAGATATACTGGCAATTTTAGTTAAGCTTGAAAGAACTTAGATACTTTTCTGGCAAGGAACATCATCGCTCGAATTGGGCCAGAGTTTCAAACTTTCGTTTGACAAGTTAGAGCCATCAAACCCGATATCGTGCTCGCATCCCCAGACCTACAGCTCAACTATACGATAGAAGAAGGTTCCCCGTTGGTGACCGATTATGAAATGATCGTCCTAAAACTTTTACTAGATCCAATACAAGTAGCATGACATCCAAGGAAACACTATAAGAGTGCCAACTAGGAGGCGTACGTGGAAGAACTGGATGAACATCAACAAGAAGACCTTTCCGAAGCTACTCTAGAGGAAATAGACTCTGGACTCGACAGGGTAATGGACGCGTTGATAAAAGCAAACAAAAAATACGTACCATTAACAAGCTCTAGAACACTACCGTACCCCCTTAGAACAGAGAAGATCGCAGCCCTCGAACACCAATACATGGAACTAAGAGACGTTATTGAGAGACTTGGCTCCCAAAGAGGCGACAAGGCCCGTTTACAAAGGATTAAAGATGAACTGATACAAACAATAGATAGAGAAAGAAACAGTAGATGGGATTAGTTCATCGAGGAAATAGATTCAGAGCTAAGTCCAACAAAGTTCTGGAATAAAATTAACATTGCAAGAGGCAAAAGACGTCCAAAAGCCAGATACGATATCCAACGCAACGGCGTAACAGTAAATAAACCCCGTGAGATCAAAGCTGCGTTCCGAAAACATTGGAGGGAGTGTTTGATATCTCGACAGAGGAGAATATGGGCTTTGACCGGGAGCATGAGCTGAGAGTGGCTGAGGAATAGAACAAAACCATCACGAGATCGTCCCGACATTTGTGCATCAGCAACAGCGCTAGAAGAACAGGGAATCGAACCAATTGCCCTCCAGGAATTTAAATGCATTCTTAACAGCACAAAACAGAAGGCCCCAGTGGAATCCGAAATTACTAGAGAGAACTTAATTCACGCACCGGATTCATTCCTCGAAAAAATAGTCGCTCTTTTCAATGCCACTATAAGCGCAGGCTATTTCCCTGATTCTTTGAAGAAAAGAAAAATTAGATTCCTACCTAAACCTGGTAAACCTCCAAATAAACCAGGAAACTTCAGACCGATAACACTTTTGGCAACGGTGGCAAAATTGCTTAAAAGGGCAATAAACAATAGACTAAGGAGACACTTAGAAGAAAGATCTCTGATTCCACAACATCAACACGGCTTCCGAAAGTGCAGGAGCACTGAAACGGCACTCGCTATCCTAGTGGAAACAATCGCAAAGACAAAGTTCAAAAAATATTACAACGATATGGTGATAAGAGACGTCCAAAGAGCCTTTGATAAGGTCTGTGGGATTGGACTCAAATTCAAGATCAGGAGACTGGGATTACCCCAAGCTCTCACGAAGTGCCTTTGCGATTATATCACAGATAGGGAAGCGTTCATTACAATAGAAGGATTCGACGGACCAATATTCGAAGTGCCACAGGGGGTCCCACAAGGGGGATGTATCAGTCCCACGCTTTAGGGCATTTATACTATGGATCTACCGCAACCAGTATACGAGACTACAAAATATAGACAGTTCACTGATGACACTACAAGCGTGTCAAATAGCGTCTATAGGCACGCCAGAAACATGACAAGGATCACAGCAACTGAGATTGCGAATATCAACAACTTTCTAAAGTTTTGAGCACCTCGTTGCAGCTCGCCTTTCCGGCTTTCTTGAGAGATCAGGTGTTCTCCCTTGTAATCAATTTGCTTATCAAAAAAGCTTGGTACAACGGATGCACTTCTTACAATCTCTCACAAGATCCAGTTAGCACTAGATCAGGGGCATGAGCCCCACATAGTTCAACTGGATTTCTCAGCTGCCTTTGATTGAGTAAATCATAATGGGTGGCTGAATAAGCTAAGATATATTGGTGTTGGTGAACGGATTTTATCTATTTTTGAGGAATTTATAGTGGGTCGCACCCACAGGGTTTGTGTTGATGCCAACTTCAGTGACTGGCATCCTGTCCACTTGGGCGTTCCGCAGGGAAGTGTTCTCGGACCTCTGCTCTTCAATATTTACACTGCTGACCTCTTTAGCATCACAAAAAACTTTATGTATGGTTATGCAGACGATGTAACTCTGCTCGCGACTATTGACTCCCCTCACTCTCACAGCATCGCATCTAATTCCCTCAATGAAGATCTTCGATGCATTTCTATATGGTGCTATACATGGAACATGAAGCTTAACATCGCTAAATCTGAATCTATATGTATCTCACGATCTCGTAGCCCTTTTCCTCAACATGAACCTCTCCATGTTGATGGTTTAGCATTGAACGATGTGAACGAACTAGGCATTTTGGGCGTTAAATTTGATTCCAAATTAACTTTTGAGTATCACATCTGATCTCTTGTGACTATTGCTTTGCAGAAATTGGGAATCATGAGAAAGGCCTATGCCACCTTCAATGATGCTTCCGTGTCCGCCACTTGCTTCCGAAGCTTTATTCTTCCAGCTTTGGAATATTGTGCCCCTGTCTGGTCGTCTGCTGCTACCTCACACTTGCATCTTATTGACAGAGTCTCTTATATTGCCAGCTTTCTTTGCGGCCGTAATGTCCAATGGAGCCTTGCACATCGCCGGAAGATCAGCATTGCGTGCATGCTCTATAAGATACAATCCAATCCGGATCACTCGCTGTATATTTTCTTGCCAAATCGCTTTGTAGCAGGCTTTGGCCCGGCATCCTCTTTGTTTTCAGTCTATCAGATGCCGTACTAACCAGTTTCAGCGTTACTTTCTGCCAAGTGTTGTCCATCTTTGGAATTCCTTGGACAAAGATACTTGTGCATTGAATAGTGTAGATGCATTAAAAAAGAAAGCTGATGAGATCTTGTGTTCATTATGAGACATTATCCTGTTATTTTATTATTTGTTATGTTTTTTCTTGTTTGAATATTCTATATACAATATATCTTGTTTTGTTTGAATGTTGATATATATTGTTTTTCAAATTTTTATTTAATTTTATTACTCAATTTAATTTAACTGAATCCATAGATGACTGGAAGCCTTGAGATTTTTCTTTACTTATCTTTTCCCAGTTTGTTCTTCTATCCCACTTCTTTTTCTTCTTACCATTGTTCCCTTTTCGACCTTGCAGGTGTGTGGGGATTGCGAATTGCAATATATAGTGCTTGCACTCATCCCGTTCTACCTGTCTCATCTTGTGTATTTAATAATAAAAAATGGAAAATCCGCACAAACGCAGATAAATTTTCCATAGTACCGCTGGGCAGACGCAGGACCTACAGAGTAGAGACCGAGAGAAATAGGTACCGATACGAGAACGAGGGAAGAGTTCTAGGACTTAAAATCACCCGACAAGGGTATGCCAAACATGTTGGGGGAAGAGTCAACTTAGCAAGAGCCAACCTACCTAAACTATTTTAACTCAGAGGCCTGAGAAGACACAACAAAATCAAAGTGTATAACGCTATATGTTATCCTATTCTGCTCTATCCACTGATCCCACTGAATGGGCTTTTCAAAACCAACATGCAAAAGCTTCAGAAAGTACAAAACTCGGCTACGTATATTATAACGGATACGAGGAGAAGGGAAGGCAGAAAAATAAGTGAGATTCACCGAGAAATAGATATGCCACCTATCAACGTATCCCTTCACAACAGGGCGAATAAAATATGGGACAAATTAACTGATATCCTAAACTAAGATAACTAAGGACCATGGAGATCGCACAGGAATACTGACTCAATAATAGAGGCAACTTCAGGAGTGGCAAACCCCATCCAGGAGGTGTGCCAGCTTTCTTATATACCTAGGAATGAGATTGCTTTAAGAAGAAAGCATGACATGATGATAAATTAATCTGCAATAATAATAAAAGAAACCTGAGATCAAAGTAAGAGTAAAAGAAGCGTGAGAGCCTCTTAACCATTAACAAGTAAGAATGAAAAATGAAGGCTAAGAAATTGATAAAACATAGAAGAGATGCTTGGTCACCAAGCATATTTGATAAAATTGTAAGAAGTTCAAAATAAGTCATTTAGATCATCCTATCACTTTATACATACAACTTTTAACTATTCATTTGAGTCTTTCCCAAGTGGCTCCAATCCAAGTTAAATACATGGGTAATTTAATATGTTTAATGTTGTTATAGTTAAGTCTTGTTAAGACTTACTGAATCCAAAAACTTTAAATAATATGTTTGCACCACTGCTGAAATATTTAGCATTGTCACGATAGATATATTCAGGTGTCATATACAAATTACAGAGCCTTCGAAATGTAAGTATAAAATTCTTGGTAGACATATCAAGAAGCAATTCAAAATGCATTGCTCTTAAATTTAAAAAAAAAAGTAAATATAAGCTTACAGTGGGACGAAATAAGTATTCGTGCACCTTCAAAATTTAATTTTAATAGACTTCCAACTCATCGAACTTAATCAAGTTTGCACAATAAATAATGATCAAGGTTTATCTGTTAAAGTATATACAGCAGGAAGAAATAAGTATGTGTACACCTTCAAAATTCAATTTTAATAGACTTCTGAAATATACAAAGATGTATATTAATGTAAAGTTAAAAGTTTGGTACACAAAAAGGCATGAAACAGAAGTGAAATATACAAAGATGTATATTAATGTAAAGTTAAAAGTTCTGTGCACAAAAAGGCATGAAACAGAACTGATATTCAGTAAAATTGAAATTAATGAAAACCAGGGTTGGGCGGGAAGTATTCTTACAGGAACCTAAATGTAACGAAATTCATTTTTAAAAGCACATTAAAGTCATACTATTAGCTGTAACGGTGCCAAGAAGGTTCAAGAGAGTTCCAATAATATGTACACCAGTCAACAAGAGCTCAAGAAAGAATGGAATGCAATTCAGTAGTCGACATTCCCACAGCACATACGTTATCATGGCGAAGAATAAAGAAATCGCCAATTACCAGAAAAAGGCGACCATGAAGCTCCATACTGATGGGCTGAGCTACTGGATGATATCCGAGAAGCTGAAAATACCTTTAAGCACCATTGGTTCTGTCATTCTTATGTGGAAAAGGTGGGAACCATCGACAACCACCAATCTTCAGGTGCTGCCTGAAAGATTTCTTTTAAACCTTCTCGGGTAATCTTCAGGAAGATTAGAGCTGCTCCTATGACCACACATAAGGAAATTCAAGATAACCTACTGGCGGCAGAAACATCAGTCACAAAACGAACAATTAGTAATGAATTGAACCGGCATAATTTTAGGTCTCGCAGGCCAAGAAAGACACCTATGCTGCTAAATAGATACCGAGCTGCCAGGATGAAGTTCGCACAAGAGCATGTGAAAAAGGCTGTTGAGTTCTGAGATAATGTCCTGTGATCAGATGAGACAAAAATATAATTCTTTGGCCGTAACGATGGCCATCCTGTCTGGAGGAAACACAGCAGTGCCTACGACTCTAAGAACAGCATCTCTACCGTCAGGTTTAGGGTAGGTAGCATTATAGTGTGGGGGTGTTTCTCATTTAAGGGTACCGGCAATATCCACATCATAGATGGGATCATGAATGCGGCAATCTACAGAGAGATTTTAGAAGAACATCTGTTCGTTTCTTTAGAAAAATTTGGACTTGGAGAAGGGTGGATATTTCGATAAGATAATGAATGATCTGAAGCATACTGCGATAGCTACTCACAAATGGTTCCGTAAAAACAATTTTAACGTTTTAGAGTGGCATAGTCAGTTGCCAGATTTCAACCCAATAGAGAACTTGTGGCGAACATTGAAGAGCAAAATTCATTTTAGGTGTCCCAAGAACATCAAGGAATTGGAGGTAATTTGCAGAAAAGAATGGGCCGAAATACCCCCTAAAATATTGTAGCGCACTAGTAAAGAACTACAGGAAACGATTGATGGCGGTGAAAACCAACAAAGGTTACGAAACTAAGTATTAATTCCCAAATCTAGATTTGTACGAATACTTTTATGACCCCTGTTTTCATTAATTTCAAATTTTTACTGAATATCAATTCTGTTTCATGCCTCTTTGTGCACATAACTTTTAACCTTACATTAATATACATACATCTTTGTATATTTCATCAAGTTTGGTGGGTAAGAGGTCTATTAAAATTGGATTTTGAAGGTGTACAAATACTCATTTCTTCCTGCTGAAAGAATATTCTCTAGGCCTCCTTATCTCAAATGCCTCAGCTGAAGGCCTGATCTTCCCCGGGCCCCATGTTTGTCTAAGGAGAGCGCGCCGTAATCTGACGCTATTTCACCGCCTCGCCGACCCCTATTTAACCCAAGGTTTGGTTGGATCCAGTTGGTACCCGCTTGCCCTCGCACGAAGAGTCGTCACCAAAAGCTAGAGCTCTCCCCCCCATTACACTCTGCCCTAGACGATTGGTAACTCCCTGCAACGGCCGTTCTTTCGTGGATTCGCGCAACTAGTCCCTAAACAAGAAACCTGAGGTAAAACCTGTTCTTTTATTGCAATTCTCGCCGCTCCGAATTGCTTTACCTCTCAGCGCATCAAGCTTCCATCTTGCAAACCTCTCGTCGCGCGTGGATCTTATCTTATTATAGTCCGGTCTTCTATATCCATAACCTTTGTTTATATTCCGGATTAACGTAGCCCCTTGATAGACTCTGATCCGAGTCAGTTCATTAACCAGCTATAATCCCTTTGAACTTGTCCCTTTGACCGCCAATCGTGTGTCATTTTTTCTCTGACCAGATATTTTCATTTAGTTCCACTTTTGTATCTATTTCATATTTCCTATTTTTTATGTAATTAAATATTATTTTTGTTGTATTCTTTAAATAACATAAACCGCACTCAGCCGTAACTAAATCCTTAATCCAATCTGCACTCGCTTATTTTGATCCTTAATAGCCATGTAGTGCAGGGGGACGGTTTTCTCCCCGCTCTTCCCCCGCCAACTGGCCGGCCAAGCTCATGTGTGTATGCATAATATCAGAGGTGGCGGCGATTCTTAAAAAAATGGAGTCGGATTGGCGATTACCGATTCGTCAGCTCGTCAAGTCCGATTCGATTATCCGATTCGGGGACCAAAAATCTAAGCCCGATTAGCGATTATCCGATTCGATTAAAAATTTTAAATACGATTCGATCTTTTTAAAAGCGATTCAATGTTTTAAAGCGATTTAAAATGTTTCTAAAGGAAATTTAATGCTTTTTTCACCCTAAATAAGCCGTTTATAACTAATACAAAGAGAAAACGAGCTGTTAAAATAAAAATAAACATTTCATTTTAATTAAAATATAATATAACAAAAAATTAAACTATACAGTACATATTACACAAAATACACACAGTAATACTAATATATTCTCTTAGAAAAAAAGATAGGATCAACTAACAACTTTACTCCATATACATATACCTCATAATATTTAAAGTTTTCCACTCTACTCTACTCTAAGCCCGCCAGCTTAGTCCTCGTATTCCTCCTCCACCTTGGAGGCCTTCTTGAGGAGGTGGAGGTTGCCCTTCATGAAAACGAGGGCCGCGAAGTTCGGTGCAGCGAGGGCCGCCCTCTTAGTCCTGAGGATGTCCGACCCATAGTTGAACACACGCTCGACTGAGGCGGAGCTCGAGAGCGGCGTGTTATACTTGAGGAAGAGTGTACCCAAACTTCACGGAACTCGAGCGGGAAGAGATTGGGCGAGAGCACCGGGTTTTCCCTCAGCGGCTTCCCCGACCAGTTGTTGACCTCTTCCCTGACCTTCTCCTCGAGGCTCTCCTCTTGCTGCCCATCCTCCATGGCGAACAGGTAGTCCGTGCTGCTGGAGCCCGGCTGTGATCCCTGCTGGGGGGCAAGGTACAAATAAATGTTAACTAGCAACGAGCAAGTGCGCACAAGTAAGAAGCCGGTGCGCACGAATACATGATGAAACTTGCATGAAATGGCTAATTAACGAACTTTAAGCTTGATTTATCGTTACTCTATGAAACTAATAGTCTAGATATGATCATATGAATACCATTAGAACGAAATAGAAATACTAAATGCAAATATTAATGGTGCAACTTACTGCCGTTGGGGTCCGCAATAGCAGGAAAATGAAAACAGAAGGATTACTTCGAAGCGTTCACAAGTGGTGGCAAGGGAGCAGCGCAGCAGCAGCTTGCTCTCACGACGACTGGCTCTAAACTGGTGCGGCACGTCACTTAACCTATATGAGACGCGTACGAAAAACCAAAACTAAACACGTATTATACCTACTTTATACTTATAAAATATAACTTTTTTTATTATATATGATTTAATAATTAATCATGATATTTTACGCATTATATTATAGAGAAAATACGAAAGTATGAATAGAATAGAATAAAACGCAAAAATATTTATTTGAGAAAAATATAGAAAAAATTATTAAGAAACTGCTATTGTGAAAAAACAAAGACGACGTCGACCTCGATTAATCACAAATCGCTTTAAATTTTCGGCAGTCCGATTGCGATTATCCGATTCGAAAATGCGAGTCCGATTATCCGAATAATCGGACCACCCACCTCTGTAGAATATATATATATATATATATATATATATATATATATATATATATATATATATATATATATATATATATATATATATATATATATATATATATATAATTACTATACCATAACATTTATCATAAAAACAGTCCTACTCAATTTATCATCAGTTTTAAATTCTGTCAACTTCCCTAGTATGAAATTTATTTGGCCTTTCGGGAAAGCTCTAGAACGAAAAACGAAATGAAGGTTTCCATTCAATGTTGAGCATTTCTATTTTTTTTTATAAATTCAATGAGACTAGACTGAAATGAATAACCTAGCTACTTAACTAGATAAACTTAATGACTAACTATCCGACAAAGTTGATATTTACAAAAGATCGTAATTAACACCTACTTACAAACGAAGAGAGGTACAAAAATTATTAGTTAAAATATCCGAAAAATGACACAATTAAGATCTAATTATAAAAAAAAAATAGATAATTATCTATATTAGAAGCCGATGAGAAAATTTAGGAAAATCAACATAAAAGGAAGCCGTTTAATAAGCTTTGATGTAGACAGCCTGTTTTCTAATGATCTAGTTAACGAAGCTTTTGATGATCTATCTAAGGAATTAGATAATTAAAAATTAAACCTCCCTCTAGGCAAAAATAAAATTATAAATCTTGTTAAACTTTGTGTTACTGACAATGGATAATCCTTGTTAAACTTTGTGTCTCTAGCATGGATAATCCTTTATCGCCCATATTATATAACCTTTATATGGAGCATTTCGAAGTATCATTACTCCCTTCTATGATCCCCCATCATAATTTTGTATGGTATAGGTATGTAGATGATGTCATATCGATTCGGCCTATAAATAGTTTAAACTTATTTAACAATTTCCTTAAAAATCTTAGCGACCTCAATCCCACTAGCAATTTTAATGTAGAGTGGTAAAAAGATAATTGTATATCCTTTCTTGATGAAAAATTGTTAGAGTCATTGTCAAAATTAGCTTCACTTTATATCGAAAACCAACCCATTCTAACTCTAATATCCATTTCTTTTCTCATCATGATATTAACATTAAGCCAGCCACTGCATCACGGATATTTTTGAGAGCACTTAGGATATGTGACCCTTGCTTTCTGGAAGACGTGATTACATATATAACCTGCAGTTTCATTGAATTAAATTATCCCCTCCACGTGATCAATGAAAGATTATCTAAAGCAACATCTACTCATTACCGTCCCAAGAATAAAAACAAATTTAGTAATACGAAGCGTCTATCCCTCCCTTTTTCTCCTCTCCTTAAAGGAGTGAACAAAGTTATTTTTCCAGGCTTAACCACATTTAAATACCCTTTTTATATCCTTATATCTTTCCCTTCGACCAAACCCGTGGATCAGCCAAATGAAGCAGATGTATATTTAATCCCGTGTGGCTCTACAACCTGTCCCTCATTTTAGATAGGAGGGAGCGGAAGAACCTAAACAAAACGAATTTATGAACATAAAGGTGATGTCAAACAAGGCCTTACCACATCCAGTATTTTAATTCATATTAGCAATTTCAACCACCAAATTGAGTATTCAAAGGCACAAATCATATATAATTGTAAAGATTTCCGTAAAAGGAAAATAGTAGAATCTATATTAATAGGAGAAATTTCCAATTTTAATTTGTCAGATGGGCAATTGAAATGCAGCCCCCATTCCCGTAACCTAATCGTAAACAGCTTAGTCAATGATCTTAGACTTACACCCCTTGAGCAATGACCTTTTCTCCCGTTTTGCTTTTCTTTGTGTTTTTTTTATTTGTACGCTATTTATCGACTATTCTAAAAATTGTATTCTCAGTATAAGACTGAAGAGGGTGTGATAAACTTCATAATAAAACTAGTCTCGTAAATTAAACTTTTGGCTCCTATACAGTGTTTTCACTATCATATACCATAACCCGCCATTGAGTTCTTTTACTTATATATATATATATATACGTCGTAGAAGTAGGAAGTTATCGCCTATTTCTTGATTAACTGCCTACTTCTACATTTCTTCGTTTGTTCGGGAAGGACTACGACAGCCCAAAATCAAAATAATAATTAAATTGATTTTAGTTGAGTACGCGGGGTTTTTGTTATTTGAATACTTTAAATAGGTTTTGCCGGGATTGGTCTTATTTAATTAAGCTTTAGTGGTTGGAGGACTTAAACAAGAATTGCCAAAATAATTTTTAATTACACAACAAAACATATAATACAAATAATTACGCTCTCTAGTTATTAATTGATTCAGCAAGGGGAAAATGATCAATAATTACTTATGCCGCAAGGGCTCAATACTCCGAGTACTAACCCGATAGGGTTTACGAAGAAACTACGAATTGAATCCTAGCCTTAATGGCACAATAATTCACTTTAGTTATCCGAGATGACTTGGGAGGAGACTACGTGACGAGTCTTAGTCCGGGCGTCGCCATGCCTCCACAAAGAAAGGAAAGGTATAAATATCTTACTATTTGAGGGGGGGGGGGGGACCACAAGTAGATGCTCGGTGAAGATTCTTCAAGTAAATGCTCAATAGGGGAAGATTCTCATGTAGACGCTCGAGGGGGAAAACTCCTGTGGAGCCGAGACTGTGCGCTTCTTCTGGACGGGTCCTTCGATCCTGACGCCGTCGTTCCAAATAAGATCCTAGCTGTGGGCCGGTATGACACCGTGTTCTATCGCCTTCAGTGGATGATTCCACAGACTTCTTAAAAGAGGCCGCCGAATACCTTCTGTATTTTCTGGGTTTGACTCACTAGGGAGCAATGTAAGGACAGCTCACCACCAGGATCTGGGTTCTTCTCCAAGGAGGAAGGGGGGACGTCTTTGGGACTCTTCCTTGGGCTGATGCTGACGGAATACTTCCACCATTAATTTTTGACAGGGAATATATAGGCGTTCGTCGGAACTCCTATATTTTTTTTAACGGAAGCCATTGAGCCTGCCTCACCGCCTCTGCGTTCATAGCTCGGCGGCGGGGTTTTGATTGTCCAACTGAACTGGAGAAATTCCAGGCTAATCTCGCCGGAAATTTGCCGACGGACGTAGGGCATTGCTCTTCTCGATACCTCTCGTTTCACACGACTCCTTTAAACAAAATCTTACTCTATCTCTCTTTCTTCGACACACCTCCCTCCCCAAGATGGAATGCACAAGAAGGTGACATCACCACAACTAATAGTAATTAAAGGTGTACACCGAGTACGTCCCCGAGAGTCGTGCCAATTACAAACAAAAAGAGATACATATATACAATGGTTTTATAATAATTACACTCGGGATTCTAAGAAAACATGTTCACCCGTTACTACGATACCAAGGATAATAAATAATCCAAACTGGGTATAGCTATGACTACATATAAGCACATTAACAAAGAAAATAAAATCATAGTACTTAAAACTAAAGTTCATGATAGACATGGCCAAGGTACTCGTAAATTACTCAACAACTTAAAAATTCCACAAAAAAATTCACCAGAGGCACATCGGGCCTCGGTTACACTAGATAGGGGCGTATATTTATAATAAGGTTCCTAACAAGGACCGATAGTTAGCTATACCTATGTACATGAAATAATCATACAAGAATTAACGTAGGCATAAGTTTCATTGGGGCTAAAATCAACGGGGTTGCGACTAAGTCTATCCGCTATACAATTCTCTGACCCTTTTAGATATGAAATTTTAAATTGGAATTCCTGCAAAATAGGCTCCAACGCATTAGCCTACCGTTATTATTTTTTATGTTTTTTCAAGTACGCCATCCCCTTGTGATTTGTTTCAATGGTAAATTCTTTGCCTAATAAATAAGTCTTAGATTTTGGGATTCCCCATGCAATAGCGAGGGCTTGGCGCGCGATTACAGCACAATTACTCTCACGCGATAACAGCTTTCGGCTAGCGTATGCAATGGGGAAACACTCGTCATTAGGTCCGTATTGGACTAACAGGCAACCTATACCGTCGTTGCTAGCATCTATTCTGATGCCAAAAGGCTCGGCTGGATTAGGTAACCGCAAGATCGGGCAGATACGACTTTACCTTTGAGTTGATTAAAGCTGGCAACTGAAGACGGGGTCCAGGCGAGTCGATCGGGGTTTCTCTTCTTTAGGAGATCGCATAAGGGGGCGGAAAACAAGGCAAAGTTCAGAATATATCTCCTGTAGAAGGAGGTGGAGCCCATAAATGACCTTAACTGACGTTTGTTAACGGGTAGTGGCATTCTCGCGATGGATTTATTTTTTTTCTCGCGGGGCTAATCGTTAGTTCCTATGTGGAATCCCATTAGTTAATTGTGTCGAAGGCAAAATGACACTTGTTTGGCACCATAGTAAGGTTGTGGCTTCTCAACCTTTGTAGTAGAGAATGAAGGGCAGTCAGGTGGGTTTCCCGTTCGTTCGTGGCAACATATATGTTATCAAAATAAAAGGACATATTAGGCAATCCGTCTCAAATCTGTCTCATCATCCGGTTGTAGTTGCTACAAGCGGTGACGAGGCCATACGGAAGCCTTCTAAACTGCATTAACCCCCTTTTTGTAGGAAATGCAGTAAATCTATTTACACTGTCCTTAACTGGAATATGATAGTACGCTTTGCATAAATCCAGTTCCAAAATATATTTCGCCCGTTCAAACAAGTGCAGATTTTGGTCAATTAACCTAATAGGCTTTGCGTTAAACACAGTGACCGCGTTCAATTCCCTAAAGTGAATACACATTCTGTAGTGATTCATCCAATTTTCTTACCATGACCACGGGGGAACAATAGTCGGATTTGGAAAGCTCAATGATTTGCAGCTTTAATAAATTTTCACCTCTCTATGGTTTAGATCTAACTGCTTCTTGGGTCGTCAACTGATTATCGTGCTAGAATTGAGTAGCACATCCAGGTAAGTCCGGGTTGACGTCACGGAACTGCTCGAGGGTGGCTAGGAGCTGAGCTTTCTGTTGAAGCGTTAATTGCTCGCTGATTTTAAGCTCCTTTAAAGGAGTCTAGGTTATCTAGGGCACGGGAAAAGGGTAATCTTCGTCTTGCTCGACGCAGGCATTTTGGATACCCCCAGGGGAACCAGGGGAAAATTTCCTTCGAGGGCCGATTCTTCATCCATTGCTAAAATGAGATTAATTCTTGCACGCCGGTGATACTTCCAATTGGAGTTTCGAACGGATAGTCTACGGCACCACGCTTCCCTCTTAGTCTGAGAGCGAGTGGTCACTGGCTGAGCCACCGGAGTCGACAAGACGTTGGGGTTCTGTCCAATCAGAACAGCACATAACTTTATGGGGGCCGCTACTACTTTTGCCCAGTCGGTGAAGTAGGCACAATCGATGTGCCATTTTTCTATGGGAAACCTATTCGCACGTCCCAGATAGTCATAGACGATGGCAAAACGATTGTGATCCGGTGCTACTGGTGGAAGTAACTTATCCGAGACCACGATACACGTGCACCCTGTATCTCGAACGAGGGTCGAGATACGGTATCCATTTACCGCACCTGATTCGAACCGGAGGCCCTCCAGAGTTACTTTTATTGAATAAAAAGTTTACTTGGTGACAAGATGGACCGGGTTCACTTGACGAGGTCGAGGATTCTGGAGGCGAAGTGGGCTGAGTGGGCGTTGCACTCACCTGGTGCACCTAGTAGGAGAAGTTGTTTCTCAACTGGGTGTTCTGAGGACAATTGTATTTAACGTGTTTATTAACTCCACACGAAAAACACACGTTTCTTCTGGAGAGTGCTGACGGAGGGAGATTGGAAGAGAATGGCCGATTTTCCTGCTTGATGGAAAATTGCTTCAGTTTTGACTTACGAGTACCTTAGCTGATTATATGGAGAGATTTTCCTTTATTTTGAGGGAAAAATAGGCGCTTCTGAAAACGCAACTTGGGGTCATGGGCTCCATTTTCTTTGCTTCCTTGAGATAAAAATTATAGCTGGCGGTATATACGTCAGCCTCTTCTACACTTTCCTTAAAGTTGTTACATCTTTTGTCCTTGATGGAGGATCGTATTTCTGAAGGAAAAGATGTTAAAAATTGGTCCTGCAGGAGAAAATAAATGAGGGCGTCGTAATCTTGGGGTACTTTCGAGGCGTCTAGCCAAAAATTTAGTAGTCTTTGAAGAGCAAACCCAAATTGTTTAAAAGTCTTTTTGGATTGAATACGACTTTGCCTGAATTTAACTCGATAGAAGTCGGGAGTCATGTTACAGGAAGAGACAATTCTACCTTTAACGTGGAGTAATCGATGGTTGCTTTCAAGGGAAAGGAGACAAATTTATCCTTCATGGAGGTGTTTAAGAGGGGCAACAACCTCACTACACCGTCCGACTCCAAACCCCAGTTGTTGACTTCAAAGATCTTTTCAAAATGAGTTAAGTTGGAGGCGAAGTCTTCCCCATCTTTAAATGCGGGTAATTTAACGGACGCATGTTGATGGATCGATGGTCTGGGGTGATTGATAGAGCCTCATTCCTCATTTTCTCGATTTCTATTTTATGTGCCTGAATTATGTCCCTATCTTCTCTCACTTTCTCTTCTTTTTCTTTTTCTCTTTCCTTTTCTTCTTTTTTCTGTTTCTTTTTCTTCTTTTTCTCTTTTTTTTCTCTCGCAGTCCTTTCTTCTCTCTGTATGTCTCCCGCTTAATCTTAAAAATTAATCGGCTTTAAAGACATTGTCTGTTAGGTTAGACAAATGCAAGTTTTCTATAATGACATCCAGGGCTTCATCAAGGGAACTTTAAAGCCGAAGATTGTTTTTACAGAGTGAAGTATGGCCTGAGCATGGGTAATCACCTTTTGCCGATACTATATAATTTGTTCATGTAGAACTTTGAGAAACACCTCCTTTTCCCTTTTTTACCTAATCCTATAACTTAGTTACGCTATGTGGATGATGTATGTACCACATGGCCTATTAATGATAACGCATTTGATTCTTTCTTCGAACAATTGAATAATATCCATCCCACCATTACATTTGAAGTAGAATAGGAACAAAACAACTCATTGCCATTTCTGGATGTAAAAATATCTAAAGTAAACAACAAAACATATTGTTTTGTCTACCAGAAACCAACCAACTCTAATGCCTATATTCACTATTTCTCGTGCCACGACGTACAGGGTTAAAAGGTCCATAATTTCTTCTCTGTCCCTGAGAGCATATCGCATATGTGATCCTTGTTTCTTTCAGGATGAAATCAATACGATCATCCAAACATTCATTGAGCTACAGTATCCCCTTTGGTTCATAGAAAAATGTCATTATAAAGCCAGAACCATCTTTTACTCACCAGCTAATCATATGGAAAAAGTATGTGACAATTATTATATTACATTCCTATACTCGCCTCAGTTAATTAATTTTAAAAAGTTGGCACGTGCAAACATCAATGTTGACTTTCAGTACGAAAATACGATCCGAAATAGTCTGTCTAAAAATAGACCCATCGATAAAGAACAGGGGGTTTATTATATCCCTTGCAACTTCTGCAATCAAATATATAATAGCGAAAGCAGCAGATTCTCCAAGAGAATGAAGAAACATAAATGCGATATGCGACGTGGGTCTATTTCTTCTAGTTTGTTTCTCCACATGTCAAACGAAAACCATTCAATTGACATTGATAATGCAAAAATAATTTAAAATCAACCAATTATATATATAATAATTGTGACATCGGTAAGTATAAAGAAAATTACAAACTTTAATACTTCCGATAGCTAATTCAACACTCATCCCTTGATAAGTAAGAAATTGATACTTCCTTTACTAAAAAATGTCGCTGTTTCCCCATACCGATACCCCTAATCACATTCCGACTTGTAAATTTGTATGTCCGTACGTTAAGAATCTCTTTTTTATTTCATTAGTCCTGCAGTGATTGACGATGACGGAGGTTTCCGTCGAAACCTGGTTGGGAGAATAAATTGATCCTACCACTATGGTTTCTTTTCTGCATTTACATGTACGTTACTGTACTTCTTTGGATATATATATATATATATATATATATTCGGAGCCTAATATATAGAGACTCCGAAAATTTGACTTGAAAACATTCTAAGGTGAATATATTCGTGAAATTAAACTTAAAAA
Organism: Ceratothoa steindachneri; assembly: GCA_963969495.1. Lineage (NCBI taxonomy): Eukaryota > Metazoa > Arthropoda > Malacostraca > Isopoda > Cymothoidae > Ceratothoa > Ceratothoa steindachneri. The sequence goes on along the minus strand of OZ018324.1, from coordinate 16,375,805 downwards.
CGAATAATATATCACTTTTACAAACCTAAGCTAACCTAACCTACAAGTGAGGTTAGGTTTGCTTTGTAATATTAAAATAGGTAAATCTTCTAAACATCCCCACCACGAAATTTTGACATAAACTGTATTTTTCTGACGTTTTTAGAGGTCTGGCACGCGATTATGATCGTCATTACCTCCGCAATTAACTTATTTTCTTGATTAAAGCTTTAATTTAAGTTTTATTTGATTATATTGGATGCACCTCATGAAGTTATTAACAACCCCTTTGAAAGCATTCCAATTCGACTTCTAAACGATGGTTATATTCCAAATGGGGGTTTCTTTCCCTACACCCCCAATAATCTTGCAGGGTGTAGATAGCTTAGATTAGGAAAAGGACACAAAGAAAAATAAATAAAGAAAAGTAGCGAAACGAGTTTCAAGCGCGGTTCTCACGTCGCTGGGCATCCTAACGTGAGCGAGAATCTTAAACACTCGGCCAGCCTGAGTCCCAAAAAAGAGACTCGCCTGAACTTCCGCACGCTACAGGGGTTCTACTTTCTACACATCCCGATTTTTTTTAGTCAATTCCTATAATAGGAAAGTCGAAAGCCTACCATTAGCTCTGGTATTCAGTTGATAACATAATAAAAGAATTTCGATTGGCCTATACTACGATTTGATTAAATAAAAAGATCTGTGTGTGGGGGTAGAACCTCCCACCGAAAAGAAGGGTAAGAGGCGGCGAAGCTCCCCCATTTAGAATATAATCATCTTAGAATATGTTTTAAAGTCCAATTTCAGTGATTTTATGTGGGCTGCCAGACATCGTGATGCGTATTCAATATCCTTAATTTGTTGAACAAATGAATTTGTTTATTTTGAACTAAATGTTATTTCACCACTATCAGTGATTGCGACAACTTTTCGCATGAAGTGTTGATTGATTGGTGTTTACAAACTAGCGAATCAATTGGGCAGAGGGAGAAGGAGAGACAAATTTCGAAACCAACGAGAGTAAATTTGGCGTGGGTAAATTCAATGTAGGCCGTTTAGTAGAAGACCAATGGGTATTTGGTGGCATACGTCGTCAGATGCGAAAGTTCTTCATGGTTCGGGTTGAAAACCGAACACAACAAACCCTATTAACTACCATTAAAGACAATATTTTTCCGTGCATCGCGATCATTTCTGAATGCTGGAAGGCCTACATTTGCCTACAACATGATGTCTATTTACACATGACTGTCAATCCTTCTATTGACTTTGTGGATCCTGAAATATTGGCCAAGACATATACATTCGAACAACTGTGGTGTTTAACTCGGCAAACGGCACCTCTGTTTGGACGCCGAAAAAAACATCTTATTGGCCACTTTGCAAAAACTATGTTTATACTTCATCACAACAACACAAAACATGGTTTCCTCCATTTCCTGCGTGCTGCTGCATCGCTGTATAAATTCAATATATTATTATATACGCCTTTCTTAATTGTCTGGGTTAATATTTAGTTTACCATAATCACTTTTTGTACATTAAATTACTTTTTCCGGAAGCATTTTTCTAGGCGTTGTTCAAATCTATTCTTCTTTTTTAACTGTCGTAGGACGAAATGCGGCAAAATGGAGTTTTATTCCAATATGGTCGAAATCGGAGTAAATCTGCATTTTGCTTCACGACCACCAATAATGAAGCCCAAAAATAGGATAAAAAAATAAACATGAGCTAACATAACCTGAAATTTTCAAATTTCCAATTCGTAATATAAGAAACTCGAAAGCACAAAAAACACGATTTTGCCCCAATTTCACCTTACGATCACCCCCCAAATGAACAGTAGATTGGGATAAATAACCTAAAATGTGTGTGTGTGTGTGTGTGTGTGTGTGTGTGTGTGTGTGTGTGTGTGTGTGTGTGTGTGCGTGAGAGTTAATTCTCAAAGACGGCAGCGCTTTTTATTTCGTCAGGTCGCGAAAACGGCGATCTGACGAAAATGCCTCCTTAAACTGCACCCCCTTTCCCTCGCGACAGATGAAAAAGTTGCTAATCACACATTTTTCGTCTCAAAAAATCCAAAGCACGATTAGGGTCAAAGGGAACCTCCTTTACGAGGTATTCGAAATATATTTCACATCACCACAAGTGATAACTTAAAGCTGTCTAATCTAAAACCGAGGCAAATGGGAAATGGAAAAAAAGGTGACGAAGTAAGCTTGGTCGAAATTATGTAGACAATGTGACATCACAGTTCCATTATTTGAATAACTATTTTCCCAATGTGATGTTATTGCATTTAAGGATGCAAAAAAATATTGAAATTCAAATTGTTATTAAATAAAAGTAACATTGATCGCTAAAAAATATTTATATAGGTAGATTTGCAAACATGTGCTTGGCATAATAATAGTAACATAAACATAATTTCATGAATGACAAAAGACACAAGGGCCTATCAAAGTTCAACCCGCCTACAAAATGCATCCATAGGATTGTGTCAGATCATGCATCTACAATATACAATTTAAATAATCCACAGGAATGCGTTAAAACAAAAAGCATCACCATCAAGGCTCGTCAAAATCCAATGACTCATAATAGTAGAAAAATTAAAAACTGCCTTGACAGGAATGAGTCCCGAACACCCCCCCCAAAAACAACAACAACAACAACAACAATAACAACAAACAAACCAAAGTTAACCCTCCCTCCACATATAATCATCATCCAATTTGCGCTTGAGAACATTCAGGTTTGGGCAGTATACTGGCCCAGGCGGCAAACTACGAGTCATTGCCCTCCTTTTTACCGACTTTAGTAGGTTGATATCATGTCTAAAATGTGGTGACCATGGTTGTATACAGTACTCTAAATGTGACCTGACATACGAGTTGTAGAATGTAAGGATAACCTCTTTACTCCTGTAGCTAACATTCCTCTTAATGTATCCTAGCATAACCTAGCACCCTATTTGCTCTATTTTTTGCCTCAATACATTGCTTCGAAAACTTAAGCGACCTATTTACTACTACGCTTAAGTACTCCTCCTCCTCAACTGAATTAAGCCAATGCCCATCCATTTCATAGCTAAATTCCCTATCATCCCTTCCCATGTTAATAAATTTGCATTTGTTAAGGCTAAAAGTCATCTGCCACTTTTAAGCCCAAGCTAATAACTAATTTAAGTACCTCAAGGGTCGGTGTTGTGTCCACTTTTATTTGTCATCTTTATCAATGAGGATTGAAAAAACCTGATGTCCAAGACAAAATTTACTGTATGGAAGAGGATATGAGCAAAACGGATTTAGAAAAAGAAGTTCGAGTGATCATCGACGCGGAGTTGAACTTCTTGGGACACCTTGCCCAAAAGTTAACCAAACTAATCGGCTTGTGGGACTCATACGAAGAACTTTTATCACCTTGAACAAATACAATTTTAAGCCTCTCTATACAGCATTGATTAGGCCACATATATAATATGCCAATCAAGTGTGGTCTCCCTACAAATTAAGAAACACAGAGGGAATTGAGAATGTTCAGAGAAGAATGTCAAAGCTGATACCAACGCTGAGGAACCTATCATACGAGGAAAGACGGAAGACTCTGACTTCCCACTCTAGCGCAGAGAAGAACACGAAGGGACATCGTCGATGCATACAAGATCATGGCTGGAATTTACGTCCAAAATGTTCGCGGAGGCATCTTTAAACAACGAGAATCGATAACAAGAGGGCATAGTAAGAAAATCTATAAACAACCGTCAAGATTAAACATCAGGAAGTATACCTTCAACGACAGAGTGGTGAACACCTGGAACAGTCTTCCGGCAACAGTGACTAATGCAAATTCAGTTTAGTGATTAAATATGTTTTTATGCAATTAAGATTTTCTAAATAATATTAACCATTATATGCTGTTATTTTTGGCGCGAAAAGTAATATTTTTTGACTTATTAGCAAATGGATGTAGTATTTTATTATGTTACTTCCAAGTTTGGTAAATTATATTTAAGAATGATTAAGTTAGTCCATAAATTCTATTAGGTAAAGAAAACAAGTAATAAATGGGTAACAATTAATATGAATTTTCATTAAACTCAATTTAATCAAAAGGTACAAGTTCAGAAAAGTAAGTCACAAAAAGGAAAGGCTATTTTCATGAGACGAGATAAAATGCATTAATTATATTACGTTTAAGAACAGGGGTGGTGAAACATTTTTGAGCTTTAGGCGAAAATTTCTAATGGAGGAAGCCGGTGGGCTATAAATAAAATTTGACTTGTATATTTTGTAAATGCTGTTTAAATTTATTACATGGTGCGATATACTCATGCATTAATATCTAAAAAAGTTTAATACGCAACATTTTTATTGACTGCAACTATGGAAATTGGGAGATATTGTATTATTTAAAATACCATACAAATATATCACTGAGAGGCCGGGCCGCCAAGAGGATAAATAGCAGTGGTGGGCGTGATAACGAAAAAATGTATCACGATAACCGATAAATCGATAACGATAACCTTATCGGCGATAACCGATAATCGATAACTGGCGATCAATTTATGGCCCGATAAGGTGATAACCGATAAATTAGTTTATTCTTTTTGCGTGTATGTTTCGTTCACCCGCTCATGTATATTCATGCGCGTTTGGTGAAATAAAAACGTTAACAAAAGTTAGAACATTATTCTATAAACAATTTTGATTATATACTGGGGGTCTGTGCACCCGAGACCCCCCAATTGATTGAGCTCAGGATCATCGTAGGGGGTTCCCCGCAGTGTTTAAACCCCCCACGAGCAGTCCCCTTGAATTTATTCAAAAAATGTGAAACATATTGGTATACGGACAAAATTGTTTACGCCCCATCGTTCGCACCGCCGATCGTAATGTTTACCAAATCAATAAATCCAAAATTCCGATACTAGCGATAACGATATTGATATTTTCAATTAAAAATCGCTAAACCTAAATCTTTATTTTTATCTTTATTTTAGAAAACCTAGAAAAGTCTTAGAAAAAATTAGAAAAGTCTTAGAAAAAATTAGAAAAGTCTTAGAAAAATCTTTAAAAAAACTTCAAATTCAATGTTTATCCGGTCTATTCCCAAATGAAGAGTACTTTGTGATAGAATTGCCTGAGGCTGCCGCGCCTCGCTTTTATCACATATTGGTACTCATGCTTCCCACGTGTATCCTGCGAGAAGAGAGTAGCATGGCGTTTTTATCGCCCTAACACTTCCTGAGTATTATCTTCCCCCACTTCAAGTTTAATCAAGGAGGTTCAATCCCCCGTTTTCCTGCAGGCGTCGATCTGGCCAGATTGAGTTAGGCTTATAGGAAGATAAGAGTGTTCGAATCGCTAGCGGGACATTCCATGGAAGTCCCCCATTGCCCCATACCCCGAGGGGCTGGCTCAGCCTATTTATGCGATAGAATTTCGCATTTGAATCAGATCCTGATTATCTTCGTCAGACATCACGCCGATCCGGTATCCCTTGTGCACCTAGGAACTCTACCTCGAGAACCCCTTTATTGTCCAGAAGAGGACAATATCTTTGAGTGCCAAGCTTCGTGCCCCGAGAGACGCCAAGTCAACAAGGCCCCCCTGTTGTTCAATTGTTCAGAAGAGAACCACTTTAGAACAGTCATTGTTCTTCAAGCCCGTTCGACAAGAAACGGTTCTCGCTCCCCTGATATCATGTCAGTGGTAATTTAATTTCCCCCTTTTAACGTTCTTCAAGAGAACGCTTGGTTACCCCAATAACCTCAATTGTTCATCCAGAACATCTCCGGTATCCTGTCTCAAGGATCACTCGTACTTTCGAGCCCCACTTCGCTCTCACTCCTCAAAGTCTGTCCTTCCCCCCTTGTTAAGGACAACCCCCCTAAAAAACCCTCCTCCTTGGAAGGAAATCGCCAGTCGGACCGAAGCCATTTCTTCAAATCGCCTTCATCTGCACGCTGACCTTATAAATACGTAAGCTACGAATTGCATTTAATTATTTAACTTTGTTGCCAACGTAACTCCGTGCTTTAACCCAGATTTAGTCGACCCTTTCCCTTCTTGTTTGTTTTGTAATTTTAAATCCCTCCAAATCTTAATCCACCGCTTAGTCAAATTTATCCTATGACCTTTTCATTTTATGTGCATCTCCAATTTTAATCCCCGGTCATGTAAATATTTTCCATGTGTTATTTTTGTTAGTTTAATTAATAAAATTCTATTTTGTTAATGCTGGCAATATTATTTATCCTTGGTCTCCGTTCCACTCCTTAAGTTTATTGAAGATAAATAAGCCCTCTCCAGGCCTATTTATTAACGTAGAATAATACTCGGCCATCTGATTAAATCCCCGCACTCGAATATAGAATAATCCCCAGAAAGAAGAGATATATAATATATCGTCGGGAGCTTTTTCTACGACATACTGTTTTAAGTAAAATAACTAAGTTTGCACAGCCAAGGTCTAGAACAGATTCTGCAGCATGTTTTCCTTCGTAAGCATGAGCATGTTGAGATTTTCATCAGACAGGGAGTTCCTCTTATCCCTGATGATGTCCTTGCCAAGGGAGAACAAGCACCCCACCGCGGCGCTGCTCGGCATCACTGTGTTGTGCCTCAAGAAGAGGTCAATGAGGACCTTCTCACTGCTGAAGGCTGGGTCTGCCAGACTGTCTGTCCCTTTGTCCTGCATCTGCACATTTACAATTTGAGCAGCCTTGGACTTGGTTGACCTGTGATGACCCCCCGTGTCATCCTCCCCATCAAAAATGCTGGCGTAGTAGTCCTCCGTCTCCATGAGCTCGCTGCTACTGATGCTTGCGGTCTCCAGGTCAGCACGTCACAAGATCTTCACCTTGGTGCCCTTTTTCACCTTCACCTCAGTGATCTTGGGGAGGCAGGGCAAGCACAGGAAGATGTAGCTGTTGCCTACCATCTTCTTCTACTTCACTCACTTGGCAAGGGATGGCCAGGGTGACTGAGGCTAAGCCTCAGTGAGCTCAGAGTCAATAGGCTCCGCTAAGTCTCTGTGGCTTGATGCGGGCACAGTCTCTTGCGACGCCATCACTAATTCAATACCTTAAAATAGCAAAGCACTGCACTACTAAATTAAAATAAAAATATGATCAGTTTAGAATAGGGCGTAACTTCGTAAGTGTTCAAAACGTTAATAAACGGATATTAAAGAATAGCACCGAATAGTACATGCCTTCATATACACGTGCACAAAATTAGAACGTAAGAAGCACGGGAACATAAGGAAAAATTAGCCAAAGAACGCGTAAAACCGGTAGCGCGCAGGAGCAACACCTCGCGACCTCTCGTCCGACAGCTGGTGAGAGACTGAAGCAGCTGAGCGAACGTTTTAAGAAGACGTCAAGACCGGCCGCCCTGCACTCCGTTCAGTATAGGTTAGGTTCCCAGCCCGGACCTACCTATTTCTGCCTCTAAGGCACGCGCGGCTCGCCCCTGAGCTAAAGTGGACCAAAACCTGAAATTATCGATTATCGCTAGTTTGGAACCAAAAGTATCGGCGGTACCGATGAATCGATAACGCGAAAAAAATATCGGATAACCGATAACCCGATATCTTTATCGCGATAAATTATCGTGATAATGCCCACCTATGATAAATAGTACACGCTACAAGTATAGGTCGCCAAATATTGGGTTCCCAGTTATAGGTTTGGCGTAAGTAGGCCTTGTTTTGATTGCAAGGCGATCCTATAAGGGTTTGGTAAAGTGGCTTGCTTACAGGTTTCTTGACGTACGGTCCAAGGGGTATTAACCGGTCAACGTTTGTAACTAAAAAGCTCCTTTGTGCAAGAAATTAAATACTTGTAGTATTTTGATACCACTTGGAAATGTTTACACTTACGGTAAAGATTTAATTTTCGCAACGGATTATATTAAATCGGGTTATAATGGCAAAAGCAAGAATAATGGAGATTCGCAGAGAGGTGCATTAAGAGTCTAATAATCAATGAATGAATGGCTCAATAATAATCTATAATAATAATTATGATAATGATCTTTGAATGAAAATGTTCTCTTATTTATACCAATCATCATTTTGGAGGCGACGCGTAGCTCCGCCTTCCTTTGGTCGCAGAGGTAGTGCTTAGCTACCTGCCAGACGAACGAAGCCTGTGATTGGTTGTAGTCTAGCTTGTGATTGTCTGAAATTCTCCACTTCGTATCTTAATTTGGGGTTCTCTCCCCTGCGAGTTTATCACAGAGACTCCGCTTACTTAAAACTAAAATGCCCTTTATCAAATTTTACATTAAGGCGAAACATCTTTTGTCGCTGGTTCTGTCCTCATTCCAGACAGCTCTAATTACTCTGTTTGCCTATCTGCTTTCACACTCGGGTGCAATAGTATTAATGGTAGTCGGGTCTCCATCCAGATATTCTAATCATATTTCGTTGGTTCACAAATTGTCTCTAAACGACCTTCTTTTATTGCTCCTACTATTTCACCTTTGACACTTCAACCCGGAAAAATGTATATTTGTTCCTCTTTCTCTCTCTCTCTCTTTGTGTGTCTGCAGTCATTGCAAATTACACACGTCCCCTCTTAGTCCACGGAGTGCGTACGATACAAAAATGAATTTCATCCTATATATATATATATATATACCTAAGCCATTATACAATGATAACAATTAGCAATGTCACATTTGCATACATACAATTTGCAAAGTTCAATAATATTTGTACATTGTTTTTTTTTTGCAAATGAAACCTGTCTGCCTGATCGTGTTTTCACAATTTTTTTCGAAGATTTCCTTGCTTCCGATGAAGCGTTACATGGTGCGGATTCGGTGTTCCTTTCTTCTGTTGCCTTTTCTTCCTTATGTGTTTCGCGGCCGAGTTGCTCATAACAGACCCGTGACCTTGGGTGACGCTAGCCGGCGGAAGGCCTGCCTTCGTTGGTTGCGGGCAATTTTGCCGGTTTCAACCTGTCAATTGAGACAGTGTCCCTCCTGGCGTTAGGGAACGCCAGGAACGCTAGTTGGGAACGCTAGTTTGAAGATCTTGGGACCGCGTTCGATCACTGGAAAGGGGCCCGCATGGGGCGTCTCTTAAGGCTTTCGAACGCGATTTATTCTCACCCACACATGTGACGCGTCTTGCATAGATTGTGGCATGAAAGGATTTGGCACCGAGTGGAGGTTGTCTGATAAACTTTCGATTCGTGGTAACGGATATCTGTCGGGCTTTGTGATGGAACTCAACGCCCGGAAGTCTCCAACCATCCTGTATTCTCCGGGTGACTTCTTCGGCACTAATTGCATTGGCGAGGCCCATGGCGATTTCGAGGGACGTATGATCCCTTCCTTTGATAATTCCTCAATTCTGGTCTTTACTACTTTAAGTTATTCTACTGACAAAGGTCTTAGTAGTGCAAACGTCAGCGGGGCACAGCCAGTGTCAATGGTGTGTTCTACTGACTGCGGCAGGAATGGAGATGGCTGAGAGGAGGCGGGCCCATACAGAGCCCGAAACCTTTCAACGCTCGGACCGCACGGGGCGGAGGGGGGGGGGGTACGTTAAGGGAAGGAGGTCACCAGTTATTAGTGCGATTGAAGGCTTCTCGGAGATCTTCAGGGCTGTGGTAAGCTTCGTTTGCAGGTCCAGTAGTTTGCTGCGCGCATAATCCACCAAGAGATCGAAATGCCTGAGGAAATCGATTCCCAAAATTGGAGAGGTGGTATCGGCGACTAGGAACAACCACCTAAATGATCGCCGGAGACTTCGGATTGCAATATCCGCGTGCACCTCGCTGTGCACCTTAATTTTTCTGCCATTTGCCGTGAAAATGTTGACTCTCGATTCACGCACTTCACCTAATCGCACCAGTTTGGCCAGTACGATAGACACACTCGCCCCTCCGTATCTATTAAAAATTCGCATTTTTTTTTTAATATTTTTGCGGCGATCGTGAAAACAGATGGCACGCCAGCGGCTGCGCTAGCTATGGCATGCCTGGCTAGTTTTCCTGCGGAAGCGGCCAAGATGGCCTATAGGAAGGCTGCATTTGCAAAGTCTCACCTCTCTTTGGCCACCTGCACTAGGGTTTACAAGTTTTTGCCTTTTCACCAAAATAAATATGAGCGTGGAACACCATAGGTTTTTGCTCCCTTCTAAATTGCCGTAAGTCCACCAGGATATTATGATTATAGCCACTGTTATTATGCCCTGACCACGACGAATTCGCAACGTTATTCACACTACATCTATATCTACAATTATTAACTGCACGATCATTAAATGCATAATTATTAGATTCACGACTACTAAATGTACTATTATTAAATTTACTATTATTATTTGCACTATTAATTCACACAGAGGAATCAGATGGAGTCACTACACTGCATTCCCTCAATTGCCCACTCACGTTTACACTCAGGCATTGCGCTTTGTCGAACATAAACAGTTTATCCGCTAATTTACCTAGCTGGGGCACGGATAGGTCTTTTTGCGACGCGATTAGAGGCGCTATGCTCGGCGGCAGGACTGAAAAAATTTATGTTGCACTAAATCTTCACCGACTCCTACCTGAAGTGCTGCCCTCCTTAGTTCTTACAAATTCAGTGGGGGCCGGCCGGTAAGTGGGGAAGACACTATGAGTTTGTCAAAAAGTTCGGGCTTGCTCTTTTCGAAAAGCCCAATGACTTCCGTCTTCGGGTTGTTGTAGTTTTGTCCTTAAAAAATATCCTCTGGCAGTCGATTGACAGTCTCCGGGGGCAATGAGGCTAAGACTTGATGAAATTTTGCCTCGTTCTTTTTTATTCCGGAGTTGTGAAACTAAGCTTCAATTATACGGAACCAGCCAGTGACCTCTGATTCGTTAAACATAAGGGGTTTTATGCTCACCGCATTCGCGAAATCTACTTCTTGCCTTGCTTGCCGGTTGTCTGTGCTTTCCATCTTCTTTCTTCTTTGTTCGGTTTAGGAGGATAAGGTTGCTAGCCAGTTATTGAGGTTCAAAGCCAAAAGGTCGCTAATTATAGGTCGCCAAATATGGGGTCACCAGTTATAGGTTTGGCAAAGTAGGCCTTGTTTTGATTACAAGGCGATCCTATAAGGGTTTGGTAAAGTGGCTTGCTTACAGGTTTCAAGACGTACGGTCCGAGGGGTATTAACCGATCAACGTTTGTAAGCAAAAGGCTCCTTCGTACAAGGAATTAAATACTTGTAGTATTTTTATACCACTTTGAAATGTTTACACTTAGAGTAAAGATTTAATTTGCGCAACGGAATATTTTAAATCGGGTTATAATGGCAAGAGCAGGAATAATCGAGATGCGCAGAGCGGTGAATTAAGAGTTTAATAATCAATCAATGAATAGGTCATTAATAATCTATAATAATACTAATAATAATAATAATAATTATGATAATGATCTTTGAATGAAAATGTTCTCTTATTTATACCGGGCATCATTTTGGAGGCGACGCGTAGCTCCGCCTTCCTTTGGTCGGCGAGGCGGTGCTTAGCTACCTGTCAGCCCAGCGGAACCTGTGATGATTAGAGTCTAGACTGTGATTGTCCGAAATTCTCCACTTCGTATCTTAATTTGGGGTTCTTTCCCCGGCGAGTATATCACAGAGACTCCGTTTGCTTAAAGCTACGATGCCCTTTAGCAAATTTTACATTAAGGCGAAACATCTTTTGTCCATGGTTCTGTCCCCATTCTAGACAGCTCTAATTACTCTGTTTGCCTATCTGCTTTCACACTCGGGTTCAATGGTACTAATGGTAGTCGGGTCTCCATCCAGATATTCTAATCAGATTTCGCTGGTTCACAAACTGCATCCAAACGATTTTTTTTTTTGTCTCCTACCATTTCATCTTTGACACTTCGAACTGAAAAAATGTAAATTTGTCCTTCTCTCTCTCTTTCTCTCTTTCTTTCTGTGTGTGTGTGTGTGTGTGCAGTCATTTCACACTACGCAAGACAAAGTTGGGCCCCCTCCCCTGGTTTCAAAAAGCAAGGCACATATATACCTTATTTTACAGGGTGGACAATATATATATATATATATATATATATATATATATATATATATATATATATATATATATATATGTATATATATTTTCAGGTGTTCATACAGTAAACTATAATAGCCTACCGGCTAATATAGTTTTCCGGCAGTCGCTGGGTCGGCAGTTCGAATCTCCGTCCGGTTTCTTTTTAAGCTGACACTATTTACTAAGGGAGGTTACCGCCATGACTGGGCATCACGGTAGGGAGTTAGGGCTTGCCCTGGCTGACGTCCGCTTGAGAAGCTACATAGCTTGATATGACTGAAACCAGCAAACTTGAACTAATTTCTTTACTTAAAGAAATCATATAAAATGCAGAACGAAAAATATCATTAGTAGCAAATTTTCTTTTAATAGTAGCGCGACTTCTGGACCATCATGTACAATGGACAATAAAATATATTAAAAAATAATTCTACCCTGAATAATGATTTTCTATCTTTCTTAGCAGCTAAATTATTGATGACGTCATCAAATTGGAATTTTCGTATAAGTTTACATTCACTGCAAAGTCCTGGTAAAATCTACAAGCCGATAATTTTCGACAATTTTCAGTTTACTGAAAGATCACTCAGCTGAAGCGACAGTTGCATGGTTGGGCATAAAATTACGATGCATAATGCAAATATTTGGGAATATGTTATCGAGCTGTAATTTTGTTCAGACAACCTAAAGGTATCAATGAAATGTTTCCAAAGTTACTTGGTGCACGAATTTGAGATACTTCAGTTCATGAATGAGCTGTTGATGTCAGTTTTGTATTTCTTGACAAAATCAGAGGCTTTTTGTCGCCAGCTTTCCAATTATTCCGGTTCAGAAGGTAGCATGTAGTTTCACAGAAACGGAATGTTTCCGACAAGTTTTTTGAAGTGTCAAACCGGAGTCAAACCAACAAAGACGTTCTCGAGGATTTTGTAGAAGAGACATTTGATGAATATTGCCTCTTCTATAGAATCATCATATTCATTCATTTCTTTGAAATCATTATTCGGGCTTTGTTCGTCATGGAATCGCATTCTCTTTCCCTGTCTCTTCACATTAAGATTCACTTTAATCCCTATAATTGATGAAACATGTTTTGCTTCATTCCAGATTTTCTTCCAGTTCCCACAAAGATCTTTCAAACTTGCTATCAACTCGTTGACATTTGTGACATCAAGTGGTACATAGCATGTCTTGCTTGTAGAATCTTGTTGCAGATGAAAAATTGGAGCTTAAATCTTGAACCAAATTGCTAACATAAGTAAACGATGAGACATACTTAATAGCGCCATGTATTTCAGTCCTTATTCTAGGTGTCAGATTTAATGTAAACAGTAAGGTTTGCTGCCAATGTTTTTACACAATATTTTCTTGAATACCATCTTTTATCGGACTTGTTCTGAAGTGACTGATTTCCTGTCTTGTGCAGAAGAATCCCCCAAGGTCGTAGACTGGAGCTGAAGAGAGTATATATTGTATGAATTGTTCCAGAAAGGGTTATAGCCTCAGGGCAGCATTTAGCATAGTCTGTTCCACATAACTATAAAGTATGGCATCCACAGGGGAAAAAAGTGCCAAACATTTTCAAACAGAAGACGTGCCTGTACCCCTTTGTTTTGTATTTTCCCGCCATATTGGATCCATTGTCGTAACTTTGCCCCCTGCAATCTGAGAAAGGGATTTTTTCTCTTTCAACCTTTCCAGTTTTGTTACTGCGATCAACAAACTTCAAAAATCGCTCCTTGATAACATATGCAAAACCGTCTTTCACAATGAGAGGAGTCTGCTGTTGCATCCACCATAATTGAAAAGTATTTCGAGCAGCTTCTTTCAAAGATAATTTGTTTTTGCAACAAGTCCCAAACATAGAGAAACGAATTCGTTTTGAGTCTCTGCTGAAAAATAGTGTACCTGTAGTCTCCCTCGTTTCTCATACTATTCATTCAATTTTAGCACATGTTCTTTCAGAACAGGATCCCACTGAGACAACAGTTCTAACAAACCCCTAAAGTTTTCATTTCTTTCATCTCCAATTCTTTGCGAAGATCCTCTAAATGCCTCAAAAGATTATGCCATCTTGCTGCTTCAGATTCAAAAGAAGTTTCTAAAAGATTTTCAATGCGGTTGTCTGATTTGGATGGTCTTTCAAAATCACGCCAGGCCAAATAACACTTCCTATGGGCATTGTATCTTTCGTGTTCAGGAATTCTGTTAGTTAGTTTTCTACATTATCCACTTGCAGCGTAGCTCTGTGATGTTGCTAGACGCGAATGCGATTTTGAAGTTTTGGTTTCTTTTTGAAAGAGACGGCACAGAAATCACTAGACGGCCTTTTGTCATGGACTCCATACCAGCCAATCTCGACTTGAAATTTCACCATTTTGATTACTGTCACGTGGAAATGAAGTTGCGAAATTGAGATGGCGCTTTCTGATACATTCTTTAACTCTCCGCGGTTGATTTCTCATGAACACCAATAGCAACACCCACATCTTGCATACAGCCTGTCATTGTACTTGCAGCAGGAAGCGAAGCATTATTTGTCCCTGTTCTTCTGATCTTTGATCATCTTCAGTTATCTGACTTACTGCAGCAATTTCAACACATTGTTCGAGATCTGTATTGATGTCAACAAGCTTTCTTACGCCTACTTGAAAGAGAGTTTGCAGTCGTCTTTTTTCATTCTCATCATGTAGCTTTCTTTTTATCGTTTTTAAGCCTCAGACTTCTGACTTTGACATGGTAAAATATATGTTTGTTATCTACGGACCACGGATTAATGGAATTGTCCATTGTAGTAGCTGATTAAGTGTAACTAAGGCTCCTAGCTATATTTTGGCTTGAGAACCCTTTCACCTTGGGATAATAATCAAAATAATGAATTACAATTTATTATTTTATTCTCTGTTAATGTATTATATGCACACAAAATTATTGTCTTACTCGGATTATAGTGTAAGGATGAATAATACATTAACTTGAGTCTAATTGTGGAATTAAAACCTACAATGTAGATTAAACAGAAAATATATCAATAATAATAATAATAATAAATAAAATATTCCAATCATAAATAATAGTATCAATTTTCTTTTTAAACTTAAAACATTTGAAAGTTATCAATTAGATAAATTTCGTGCTCTTAAAAAGAATAATAAGTTTGGCATAAAGAGAAACTGGCACAAAAGATGCTTAGAGTGGGAAGGGAGTGTGCATTCCTCAATAAATTTCACTCCATAGTTGGGATCGTGGTAAGGTGGTCCAAGACGACCAGCCAATGCGGAGTGTTGCAGGACGCTGCCGAGTCCTCGGTCTAATAACGCTCGCCCAGTGCGGGTCACCACAGCAGATTTTGAATTAGGGGTTGACTCCCGTAGTCTTTGTACGGTCAAGGAGATCCACAAGACAGTGAGTCAGGAGTTTGCGAGGGACCAGGACGTGTCCACACGTTGGTTTTTGATGAGATGTTCCTATTGCTCAAATACCCATGAATATACTGCTGAATATATTTAGGAGCCGTGAGAGACTGGTAAACACGGCCTATTCAACTTTAGCAACTCTAAGTATAATTTTATTTATAAGAATTATTTATAAGAATTTAACTGAATATAAATAAACCATTTTTTTTTGTTACTTTACTGAAATACCATAAAAGCCATTCACCATTGACAATAGTAATTATATGGTCTTCAATTTATAGTTATTGACTCCAATTATTCAATTATAGTGGAATGAATAAAATAAATTTGTAATACAATTTAATTGTAAAATTTAAACATAAAGATAGCAAAATTCATTGCAAACCAAGTTTAAACATAAAAAATAATAATAATGATGATAATTCTAATAACAATAATATTATTAGTATAAATAATAATGACATTAAAATACTAATACTACTAATAATAATATTAATATCACTGATAATCATAAATTATAATAATTGAAATGATAATGAATGCTACTTTTGAAATTTTTGTCTAAACCTTTCTTAAAATTATTAAGTGATCTAAATACAATTCACTAGCTCTGCAGGCAAACTGTTCAACAAGTTAACGCAAAACTAACAGTCACAAAAATAGGATTTTTTCATGAGAAGTGGTGAAATTTATTAGTTAAAATACTTTTACAGCCATACTTTTACTCAATATGTTGCTAAGCTCTGCTAAGATCCTAATTACTTTAATTTTACCGTCTACCAATATAATTTCCATTGTTATGCTCCTGTTCGTAGTTTCAAGCAATCCTAAGTAATCGTATTTAACAACTTGCTCTAAAACTTAATCAATAATTCGAATAATATTTCTCGAAGAAAGAGAGATCGAGTAAGATTTAGTTTAAAGGAGTCGTGTGGAAAGAAAGTTATCGGGAAGAGCAATGCCCTACGCCCGTTGGCAAACTACCGGCGAGATTAGGCGAACATTTCTTCGGTTCCGTTGGACCATCAAAACCCCACCGTCGAGCTATAAACGCCAAGGCGGTGAGGCAGAGCTTAATTGCTTCCGTTAGTGAATTTAGGAGTTCCAGCGAACGCCTATATATCCCCCATTACAAAATTAATCGTGGAAGTATGAATATGTACCCAACCGCCCCTTGGGGAAGACCCCAGGTCGTGGTGGTGAGCTGTCTCTACCTTGCTTCCGAGTGAGCCATGTACGTTAAATACAGAAAGTATTCGGCGGCCTCTTTGAAGACATCTGTGGAATTATCCACTGACTGCGCATATCCTCGACCGATAGAACACGGTGTCATACCAGCCCACAGCTATTAGCTTATTTGGAACGACGGCGTTAGGATCGAAGGACTCGTCCAGAAGAAGCGCACAGTCTCAGCACCATAGGAATTTTCCCCCTCGAGCCCTCTATATGAGAATGTTCCCTTTTTGAGCGTCTGCTTGGAAAATCTTTCCCGAGCATCTACTTGTGGTACCTCCCCCCCCCAAAAAAAATTAGTAAGATATTTATACCTTTCCTTTCCTCATCTCGGATAACTAAAGTGAATTATTGTGCCCCTAAGGCTAGAATTACATTCGTTGTTTCTTCTTAAACCCTACTATTGGGTTAGTACTCGGAGTATTGAGCCCTTCCGGCATAAGTAATTATCTATAATTTCCTCTTGCTGAATTAATTAATAACTAGAGAGTGTAATTATTTGTATTATATGTTTTATTGTGTAATTAAAAATTATTTTTGCAATTCTTGTTTAAGCCCTCCAACCACCAAAGCCTAATTAAATAAGACCAATCCCGGCCAACCCTATTTAAAGTATTCGAATAAAAAACCCCCGCGCACTCAACTAAAATCAATTCCACTTATTATTTTGGGCTGTCGTAGTCCTTCCACGAAAGAACAAGAGAATCGAGAAATAGGCGATAACTGCCTAATTCTATGACAATATTTAAGATCCAGAAGAATCACAGTCCATAATACAATCGCAGAGTGGGACTGAAAATGAAATAAAAAAGAAGAGTATCTTTGAAAAGATTCTAAGAAAAATTAAGAGTGACGATCCAAAGAAGAAGATGGAAATAGTAGAAGAACAAAATTAGACTTAGAGGAGCAAAGCATACCTGCATCTTCAGAAACGATTTGACTGCATCACCTCAATACAAAATACTTAATCAATGCAACTTACCAGTTTTAACTTATGGAAAAAACAATTGGAAAGACAAAAGACAAACAGCCACCGAACTCAACTCATACCTTTTCCTTTCGAATTTAAAGTGAAATACCAACTAGAGCGTGAGTGCAAAAGTTTGAAAGCAAAGATCTGTAAAATAGAAAAAGGCTAAAATGTACGTAAGACACATATAACCGCAAATATTTCGGCTGAAGGGGCACGTAGTCTTTCAGCTGTCAGCTGCAGCATGGTTGCCCATGCCACACCTAATCTCTTTTAGCGAGTGTAAAGTCAAATAAAGATAAACTGTCCATGTCGTGGTACAACCATTCTATACCATACACTACTCTTATATTATAAGGGGGGGGGGGACTTAATCATCTACTGCAACGCAAACCGTTGAAGGACTGTTCGCAGGGATTAACGACCGACTAGGAGGTCACACTTGAGGCGTTGGGTTTCAAATCCTTAATAATCAAACAGAGTGCATAAATGGTTGGCGAGATTTACTTGAATAGGCCGAGAGTATCGTTCAAGATGATTTCAAGATGAAACAACAAAAATATAATTTTATTTACAAAGATCAAAAGAGGAATAATAATAGGCAAATGGGAATTATTTAAATTGAAATAATCTCTTGATAATAATTATGAGGAGAGATTCTCAAATAGAATTAATTGATTAATGCAACTAGGCTCAGATAAAATGGGGCAATTTGAGAATAATAATAATGGAGGGGGTTTCAGCCTTACGGGTCGATGACTTCGAGGAAGGTCCTTCTTGCGATGAGGCAAGTGGGGGTACAATCCGAATGAGGCAAGTGGGGCACGAGCCGAATCAACCTTCAGATGAAGATATCCAAACTTCAAAGATGACGTTCGACGGGGAATGTGGGAATTCTCGTAATTCCAACTGAAAGAGGAATCTTCCTTTCCTCAAATGTAATCGATGGAGATTTTTTTTCGGTTCAATTAAACAAAGGGAGACTATTGCGCAAATTCAAAGGCTTGCCGTTCACAGAAGCTACCAATTGACTTGGGTAGAATCACGGCTGAAGAAGTCTGCTGTCTGAAGAACGCTCACGGGATGAGACGATAAGGATGGCCTTTAGGTGCGGGCTGGACTCATCGAACTACAGAATAACGCGAGTATTTGTATGTCCAATTCTGAAGGGGAAAGGGGGACTTTGGAGAAAGGAGTCACAAGCTCCATACATCTTAATCCGGAGCCGGAGTCGATTTATCATTTAGCTGCAAGGGGCAAAATATAGCGGCTCTTTCGCACCTCGTCACCGGGGCGATGGGAGGAGGCTTGGGATGAGTTTGCAGGATTGGGAAATATTTTCCCAACTTGCCCAAGAGTCTAAAATTCGAGAATGTTTGAACATGAAATGACGTTGCCCATGGCGTGATACCATATCACGTGGTCTCCGATAAAAGGGGGAGAGGCGCAGAGGTTGTTCTTTTACACTCCTCCCTTCCATACGATGGAACTTTTCTGAGAGAGAGAGAGGAAAGAACATGAATAATCGCAAATTTGGATAGGAGGAATTATTATTAAGACGTCAGCCTGATAAAAAAAAGAAGGCGACCTGACCTGTATTCGACAGGTTTACAAAAAGGCTATGATATTGATCAGAGCAAAAATTAATGTAAATGATTAGATGAGTAGACAAAAAAATTACATTTAAATTAAGGAACAAAATTAGAACTTTGTCTAAAAGGGTAGTGGAACAACCACAGCAAAAAACAAACAAAAAGACACTATATTAAATAAGTATCTACAGGGACCATAGATATATGTACAGAATAAAAAAATATATACATGATTAGCTGATGGGTTTACAGGCGACTTATAATTTAATGGATTAGCCAGCATTGTCGGCTAATGGATTCCGGCTAAGATTATCAGCTATATAATTTTCGGTACCACGTATATACAAAACTTTGAACTGATATTGTTGGAGGATCTAAAGCCATCGTATTATACGTCCGTTCTTGCTCTTAGTATTTCATGGGGTACGACAAAGGGCGATAGTCAGTCTCGACATAAACTCTTTCACTAGTAAATACATGCTAAAATTGGTAATACTCCATACTATAGCTAAAGCTTCCCGTTTTATTACCGAGTAATTACGTTCACGGGGCAGTAGCTCTCGGCTCGCCTAAGCCACCGGATTGGCTTTCACCTTCATCCGAGTATTGGAGCTGCACGCATCCAATTCCTTCATCACTCGCATCCGTCCAGATACCGAAGGGTTTAGAGCGATTAGTGAGCCTCAAAATGGGGGCGGACGCTAGCTTGTACTTGAGCACCTGGAATCTGGCAATAGCTTCGGGATTCCATGAAAGGGGTTCTGGGGATCTCTTCTGAAGAAGAGCACTTAAAGGGGCGGAAATAGACGCGAAGTTAGGCATAAATCTGCAGTAAAAAGACTCCGATCCCATAAATCACCTCAGCTGTTTCTTCGTGTGGGGAGGGGGCATCTCGACAATGGCTCTGACTTTTTTATCCTGGGGGCCCATTTGATTTTTCGAGCAAACAAGCTCTTCAGTAGCAGGGACGATGTTATGCTCAAATTGATTGGAGCAACCGGGGGTCTCAGCGATAACATCTTCAAATCCATTTTTCAATTGCTGCAGCTGACTCTTTAAAATAGCCGCTAGCCTAGGGGAGAGATCCAGTACGAGGGATGATGATTCCGGGGGTCGAGGTAAAGATGTGATAGGGTAATCACACTTTTGTTCAATGTATACTACTTGCACGAGATTTAGGGGGTCAGCTGGATACACAGCTTTTTAACATATTGATGTGGAAAACCTTATCTCCTCAGTGGGTTCGAATCAGGTAATTCACTGGTCCTTTTACCTCTAGAACGGAAAAAGGGCCCTTCCACTGGCTCAGGAGTTTGTTACTTTCTGTGGGAAGTAGCAACAGCACCTCCTCACCAGGCTTGAATCTTCTTTCCTTCGCCTTTAAATCAAAATAAGTTCGATACTTCTCCAAATTTACCTCAACATTTTGGTACTCGATGTCGGCACATATCTCGAGGCGCTTTCGGAGATCTATCAGATACGAGTAGGAGGATTGGATCTCGTTATCCAGAGGGGATTGATGAAAGGTTCCTTTAAAATAGCAAGGGGGCCTCGAACATTACGGCCATACAGTAATTTAAAGGGGGAAAATCCTAGGGTCCTATGGGAAATTTCGCTATACGCAAACAGTACCACGGGTAAAAAGCGGTGCCATTCTCGAGGCTGATTGATACGCAATTTTTTGAGGATTGCTTTCAATGTGCCCTTTAGCTTTTCGCAAACTTCGTTTGTGGCTGGGTGGTATGGGGTTGTAAACAAAGGTTTTAACATGAGGAGCTTTCCGACATAGTTCATAAGCTCGGAGGTAAATTGTCTTCCTTAATCCGATAATACCTCTTTAGGAATTTCTACCCGAGAAAAAATGGAAATGATGGCTTCGGCGCACGAAACGCTATCAATGCGCTTAAGGGGAACTGCCTCAGGGAAATGGGTAGCGAAGTTTACCAAAGTGAGGACGTAACTGTATCCTTCACTAGACGAGGGATGATTGGGTCCAATAAGATCAATGGCCACACGAGAAAAGGGTTTTGAGATGATCGGGCATTTCTGAAGGGGGGCTGGCTTGACGCGCCCTTTTGCAGATGTCCTTTGGCAGGCATCGCATGATTTACAGTATTCTGTGATTTCCTTGGCCGCTCCTGTCCAATAAAAATACTTAAAAACCCTCTGAGAGGGAAGGAGCAGGGGTGGCACTAACTTGGTGTACCTGATGGGAGGACACGCTTCTAAATTGAGAATTTTGAGGGCAGTTCGTGCGTACATGACCTTCTATTCCGCACGTGAAACAGATTATCTTCCTTCTGGGGAATAACGACGCGGGGGGAGTGGTAATTATGGGCTTAATGTCTCTTGGTTCTGAAAGAGGGAGGTTCCTGGGTTTAGAGGGGCCTTGAATTTTCACTAGAGCTATTAATCTTAAACTTTGGAGGAGACGGGGGAGGCTTCTTATTAACCTCGTGATACAAGTTATGGCTACTTGCATAAACATCAGCTTCTTCTAGCCATTCATTAAACGTAGAGCAGCGCTTGTCCTTAACAAAGGCACGCATTTCGGGGGTCAAGGAAGCTAAAGAGGGATCTTTTAGAACCAGGTCCAGAAGGGCTCGTTTTCTTGGGGGACTTTACACACATCTAACCAAAGTTGGAGGTGTTTTTGGAGGGTATACCCAAAATGGCGAAAGGTATGACCGGGGCGGATCTTTTCGTGACGGAAAGGGGCAGGATATAAGTGTGAGGTCATATTTACGGCAGCTAAGAGTTCAGAATTGAGGGTAGAGTAGACCACAGTGGACTCTGAGGTAAGCGAAATGAATATGTCTCTCAAATGTGAGTTAAGGAGGGGAGGCAATTTGGCGACACGCTCTACCACGATGTTCAAATTGTTGATTTCATAAATCTTCTCGAATTGCGTAAGATATGATCCAAAATCTTCTCCTTCTTTAAAGTAGGGTAATCTTCCTGACGGGGATTGTAGACTTTCGATCCGGGAGTTACTTGTTATTGACTCCACTTGATTACGGCTTAATTCCAGCTCATGCTGCCTTATTCTCTCACGCTGTTCCATTTCTGCTTCTCTTAGTTCTTTTTTTCTCTCTTCAGCTTCTCTCAGTTCTTTTTCCAGCACTCTTAGGTCTTGTTCCTTCGCTATTTTTTCTTGTCTTTCATTTCTCTCTTTTTCCTGAATATGAGTTAATAATTCTCGGCCCGATGGGCCCAAAGACTCTCCTTGACTCTTGAAACGGTCAAACGAAGAAGATATTTTGTTGGCTTACTTAGGGGAACGTAATACGCGAACGTGCTATTGACGTAACGAAATTTCTCGGCAATATACGTGAAGCCTAACTTTACCCCAAAATAAATATTCAAAAATTATCCCACTAAAAGAACACTAAAACTCTTCTTACACGGTTAGTACGGGTTAATCTTTCTAATCCGGCAGGGGATTAACTCAAATATTCTGGTAAATGGGATATACAAACACAAAGAACGGGTCCCAACGACAAATGTTCCACTGATCTAGAACCAACTTGAACATACTTCAGCCAAAAGAGAAAAATAAAGAAACTTCAATAATGAGAGGGAACTACTAAAACTCAAAGGGGATGTAAATCAAATAAACTGATTTACTATGTAATAGATCCCACCCACTTGACACCAGTTATTATAACATAGAAGTAATATATATATATATATATATATATATATATATATATATATATATATATATATATATATATATATATATATATATATAATATGTCGTGGTACACCACTCGATACCATACACTACTCCTATATTATGTGGGGGGGTGACCTGATCACCTACTGGAACGCGAATCGTTGAAGGACTGTTCGCAGGGATTAACGACTGACTAGGAGGTCAAACTTGAGGCGTTGGGTTTCAGATTCTTAATAATCAGAGTGCATAAATGGTTAGCGAGATTTAATTGAATACACCGAGAGTATCGTTCAAGGTTAGTTAAAGATGAAACAACAAAAATATAATTTTATTTACAAAGATCAAAAGAGGAATAATAATAGTCAAATGGGAATTATTTAAATTGAAATAATCTCTTGATAATTATTATGAGAAGGGATTCTCAAATAGAATTAAGTGATTAGCCTTACTAGGCTCAGATCAAAAGGGGGAACTTGAGAATACTAATAATGGATGGGGTTTCCACCTTACGGGTCGGTGACTTCGAGGAAGGTCCTTCTTGCGATGAGGCAAGTGGAGAACGACCCGATGAGGCAAATAGGACAAGATCCGATGAGAAAAGTGGGGCACGAACCCATGGAGCAGGTGGGGCCTGATCCGAACCAGCTTTCCGATGAAGATAGCCAATCTTTAAAATGTCGTTCGATGGGGAATGTTGGAATTCTCGTAATTCCACTGGAAGAGGAAACTTCTTTTCCTAAAAGGTAATGGATGGAGATTTTCTTCGGTTCGATTAAACGAAGAGAGACTGTTATGCAAAGTCACAGGCTTGCCGTTCACCGAAGCTACCAATTGACTAGGGTAGAATTACGGCGGAGAAAGTATTGATGTCTGACGAATGCTTACGGGACTTAAGACTTGAGACGATGAAGACGAATTTGAGGTGCGTGCAGGACTCGTCAGACTACACTAAAACACGAGTATTTTGTATGCCCGATTCTGAGGGGGAAGGGAGAGTTTGGAGAAAGGAGTCACAAGCTCCAACCATCCTAATCCGGAGGTGGACTCGATTCATCATTTACCAGCAAGGTGCGAGAAATTCGCGAATGTTCGAACAGGAAGTGACGTTTTCCATGGCGGGATACAATTGCACGTGGGCAGAGGTTGTTCTTTTACAAAAAATAATATAAACTCTTTAACACGTTAAGGAAAGTGAAATAATAGGCCGGTGTTCGAACCTATGCTATCTAGACCTCTTCGCTTTTTCGACCGCCACACTAATCATGGTTACCTTAGATGTCCTTGGATCAGCTATTTAGCTGGTCACGGAACCACCCCTATTAGGCGGGATTTCCCGGTGCCAGATGGGATTCGTCATTTTGATCCGGAAAGAGGATGCCTGTGGTCGCTGAGGGACTGATTTCTTGATTAGAATACTTGAGTGGCTTTGAATACAAACGTAGTAAGGGTAGGTCTGAGGAGGATGCAAGTAATGCAGTATATTTACTATACATTGTTGGATGCAAAGCAGAAAGGTATGTGTAATTTGTCCAGCCAAGTCTCTGAACAGTCGCGGCAATAGTGAACCGCGGGAGGAAGAAGTACCGTCTGTCTGTTTACAAGCCTGTTAACAAGACATTCGTCTTGTAAACAGACAAAAATGTCTTCAATAGTATTTCCACAATTATCTCTGCTACTTCCGTCTATAATCGCTCATTCTTAATATTTTCCAAATCAGCTCTAAAGTCAACAAATTTCTGCCTCCAATTTGAGGTATTTTGAAATTCAATAAACTACATTTCAAAATCATCCTGTTCTACCCATGAAAACATCTGCAAGTTTAGTTCATCGAGTTTAATACTGTCTGCAAACTTAATGAATTTTGCAGTTACTCCTAATGATACCCAATGATTCAATGATGTTTAAAGGAAGCTTTTGAAGACATTGGCTCTCTGCTTTCTCTGTAAGTTTGGAATGCACCTAAATCTTTCACTGTCTACATCCCTCCTAAACCTACTAGTTTCATTTAAAATGCGTCTATGTAATCAAACATTACATCAAACATAACCAGAGACTTGTAATTTAAAGTTCATGATATTTAAATATTCACAAAATTCTGCTAAACATATTACTTTTAAAACCTACACTATGTGCGACATTTCTTTACACATAAGACACTTGTTGGCTACTCAAAAAATGATTTGCCTAATCCAGAAATTCAACAAATCGTTTCACAACCAAACTTCGACTAAGCCAACGAGCATTGTTAGTCCTATGTACACTAAATCCACCTAATCCAGCTATAATAAGAGGCTTACAAAACTCAATTTTTTTTCCTCGAACATAGAAGGGAAAAGGGAACACAAAAAGAAATATATAAATTATTGATGAATATCCTCGATACTGCTGAATATATTTTTAATTTGACATTCGTGACAGGTACGCAAGGATGCGACAGAAAAATGAAGAGGTGGAAATTCAAAACATCAATGGAAAAATTTGCCTTCAGACCAAATATGATACATATTTAAAAGAAAATAAAGTTAAAATAGCTTACAAATATTAGAGGCTGTTTCACCCAAATTAGCCTTATTCTTAATAGAGCCTACCATGTATCAGCTTTTATGGCTCCCTGTAGGTACCAATAAATTGTTTGCTTGTTAATACGGAAATGACAAATAAGATTTCAAACAAAGGACTGCTGGCATTTACCATACGTATAACAACAGACAATATTAAAAAGTAAAAATATATTAACGTTTAGATGTACTACAACTGTTAC
Organism: Ceratothoa steindachneri; assembly: GCA_963969495.1. NCBI lineage: Eukaryota > Metazoa > Arthropoda > Malacostraca > Isopoda > Cymothoidae > Ceratothoa > Ceratothoa steindachneri. The sequence goes on along the minus strand of OZ018324.1, from coordinate 16,350,117 downwards.
GCACGGGGGAACACACCACAAGGAACTGCGCCATAGTCCTGAAAAATGCTCAGAATGCTTAGGAGATCATGGCTGGAGGGAATGCACCTCGATTGTAAAAAGTGCCTCAACAGAGAAGCAGCTAAAGCGATAATAAACGAAATGGAGGCAAAATCAAACATAACCATCACACAGGGAATAGGTTCAGACCTACTAGTATACATCATTCATGCCCACTTGACAAACATCGGCAAACCAGGAACATTAGCGGAGATGTTACACCAACTTATCGTCAAGAATAGAACCGAAAAAATTTAGTTCCAGAAATACTCAGAATAGGCATATTGAAAAATAAAAGGAACAATCTAACTATGTAAATTAAGAAGAAAGAACCAACAAAGGAGGACATAAATGAAGAAAAAATACAAGCCCCCTCAAGTAAAACCGAGGAAGAGGCACGAAGATAGACATATGTCGGAGAATATACCTTCCGACATACATAATATAATATCATATAAATTTAAGTCATTTCATAATAAGCCTTACTATTAACTACTGATCTATTTTACCATCATGTTAATTGCAGATTGTAATTCTATTTTTATTTTAATTTGTAACTGTTGGTCAATAGAATATATTTAGCTATGTAGATTATGTTGAGGAAAAACCTCCGTAGATTCTTATTGTTCGCTTGAATTCAACCTGTGTGGTTCACTGTAATATCGCTCTCGCTGTAATGATTTTGTGTTTCTATCGGAATTGTTCCCTTGTCATGTTTCTTTGACATTAATATTGATTGCCGGTTTGACAAGTATTGAAGCTGTAAACTTACCGAATATCCTTTGGGTGTACATACATATCTTAATTTAATAGTAGTGATTTCATTCATTAATTTCCAACCCGGAGACGCTGCAATCATTAGCTTTAGAACAGTAATCTGTGCACTTGGTGGGTACAATAAAGTGTATAATTACTATAAGAAAACTTAATTTACAACATGAATAAAAACGAATGAATGGTGTGCGAAGCCAACGATCTTTATATGATGATCGAAGAAAACGATGCCATGCTACTCCCATGTAAAATGAAACGAAAGGATGTTTGTAGTTCAGGCACCCAAGGAAGAGAAGTGATAATGGATGTTTAAAGGAGAATAGGAGGAAAAAGAAGTATAAAAAAAATCGCATGGAGAGTGGAATCAGAATTTACCCAGGGAAGGTGGTAAGACTTTAAAGTTCTCCATTCGACCAGGCCAAAAATAAGAAATTCAATCTCAATGTTAAAATAACGAGGAGAGCCACGCGGCAAATTCCCCCAAATAAAACTAAGATCCATCATCAAATCTTCCTGAAGCAATTTACGGAAATAAATGGAAGCGAAAAATCTAAAAAAACTATAAACCCTGCAAATAAATTCTAATGGATGAATCTAAAAAGGATCATTAATCGGAAACGCCATCATAAAGATCGATTCAAAAATTGTACTCATCTCAGATCATGAAGTTAGAAATGAAGATAGCAAAATAAAGCTATTTAACAAAACCGTCATAGCGATCAACTCAAGAGGAGAAAGAAATGATGGAGCGTTTATTAGTAATACAGGGTCACCCCCCAAAACTGGCCCCAACTTTCGATAGGCGTCATTTCTTAATTTTCTGCAAGGATTGAATGAAACTTTTGTGATAACTAGTTTATTGTGTTTATTTAAGAGCACGTGTTCGAGATGACCTCCATTTAGCTTCTTGCATTTCTTGAGGCGCGCCACAAAGTTGTCCATGACTTCCTTGAGTTCCGTGATGGTCCTGGGTCTCCCTGCGTACATTCTGTCTTTAAAGTAACCCCAGAGAAAGGAATCTGGGGGACTAAGGTCTGGGCTGTGAGGTGCCCACTCAAAATCAGTCTTGAGACTGATCACACGGCCACCAAAGTTCTCTTTCAGCTAATCTCGTGAGAGGTTTGAGGTATGAGAGCTTGCTCCATCTTGCTGGAACCAGAACTTCCCCATAAGCGACGGGAACAGGGTGTGCAGCTCACTTTTAAAGGTTTCGAGGACCTCAACATACCGCTCCTTGGTGACTGTGACTGTCGCGCCAGATTCCTCGAAGAAGAATTGTCCGTTGATGCCTCTGGCTGAGATAAATTGCAGTCCATACCGTGCACTTAAGGGAGTATAGGGGCTTGGTGGCTACCTCGTTTGGTTTGGAGGGGGGACCTCCAAACCAAACGAGGTAGCCACATTTATCTTCGAGTTTACCTTTCCTTCAAGATGGAAGTGAGCTTCATCTGAGTTCCTATGGAGGTTAAGGAAAGTTGGGGTCTCCTGAATCTTCTCCAGTATCTTGACTGCTATAGCCTTTCTCTGCTCCCTCTCTAAGGCTGTAAGGTTCTGCTTCATCTGCATTCTGTAGGGGTAGGCCTTCACATCCATTACTAGCACTCTCCTGCAAGTCTCACGGGGTATACCGAGGGACTGACTTCGTTTGCGAACAGAGCGTTTTGGACTCTGCTGAACTGACTCTCTCATGCTCTCGACCAGCTCAACTGTACGCTTCCTGAGGCGTCCTGAATGGCTTGGACGGTTGGTACTGGCTGCACTGAGGTTCTCCACTGTCCCATAGTTCCCGAACTAGCCCACTCATTCCTGAATTCTGCTCTTGAAGGGTGCTTTTTCACATTCGAACTGATGTACGAAAGTGTCCTGCACTTTCTTGAACGAGCCTGACTTGTAGTAATGTTTGACGCAGTATATTCAACTGATTATTTCCCTAATAGAAACAAAAGTAGACAATCGGGGTTAATTGAACTGGAAATATGCAACATTAACAGATACGAAGAAAATTAGAAAATAAAAACGAACATACATAAATTTACCAATCGAAAATTTAGGCCAATCCAAAAAAGTAGCCGATACCGTACATGAAGAAGAAATGTACTACTATACACCTAAAGGTATAGTTTAAGGTCTTAAATAAACCAAGAAGATACCAAAGTCACGCAACCGAAATAATCAAAAGAGCGGTATTTACAGATGCCCACCGCGGAAGTGCTCTTGCCTTTTCGTGGAGAGAGGTTGTTTTTGTGGGCGAGATCAGATCTGGCATCTTGTGGAGCGAGGGCTAAGCCCCCTCATTCGAGCGAACTGCCAAATGGAGTATTACCATAGCTCTTAGATCCTTCCTTGGACTTTATTTATGGTCTCCTTATTATGTTATTCACGGTCTACTCCTGTTACTCCTATCTCCTTCCCCTTTTCCCTGTCCTTCTCAAGTGTGATTGATTGAGCCTGAGCGTGTCTGTCTGGTCGGTTGTAGTGTATGACTGAATAAATGCGTGGCTAATAGAGCGTGTTCTAAATTTGAGTTCAGTTTTCACAGTTTCGGTGCACCGGTCCGGCCTCACCGGGGTGCCTCATTGCCTTGTTGAACCACATTGAGTTGGATGTGGTGGGTGCCCGGACCGCTAGAATTATTATGTTTTGGCAATAACATTATAACTATTCGACCGATCCTAACGAAATCTGAAACCCTTATGTTGTTTTACATTCTCTTTCGAATGATATAATTGCAAAGTCCTGCCCTCAAGGTTAGCTGGGAAATTATTTGGTAATAAAATCAGAATTATTAGGCCAATTCTAAAGAAATTTGAAACCCTTATGTTGTTATACATTCTCTTTCAGTGATATAATTGTCATGGTTCTCCAGACGTGAGCCCGGGTATTATTTTGTTTGGCAAAAACATCATAACTATTCTTTCTTTAAATCTTGAGCTGACCATCCCCATGTAAGGGCGTCCAGAGGGAGATCAGCCTGCAAATAAAAATACGACAGAGACAAAAGAAGAGTAAATATTAAATATAAGGGAAAGATAAACAAATAAAAACAAAACAAAACATCGGAAGTCAGGTGATTTAAGCAGATAATAAGAATGAGTTAGCTCCTCCCTTAAATGTATGGACATCAGTAGACTCCACAACAACACTAGGCAAACCACTCCACACCACGGTTGCAGCCATAATAAAACTCCTAGCAGAATGGTTAGTACTATATCTAATATTATATAATGTCACATTTTTTAGCAGTAGCTGCCTGCCTTGTATTACGAGCAAAAACAGTTAGATTAGGTAAGGACAAATGCAAAGGATGTTTATCACTGTAGTACATTTTTTGAAACAAACATAAAAGACTCACTTTATGCCTATACCACAGGTCAACATTAATACTTGGTAAAATAAACTTGACTGATGATAAAACTCTATACACGACCTTAAAATGAGAATCTGCACCTGAGGACCACACAGGAGAGCAGTACTCCGAACAGGGAAGAAGGAAGGAATTAAAACACTTAGTTATAATAGCTTCGTCTCCAAACATTCTGGAAAACAGAGGACGCAATATTACGTATGTGCTTCTCAAAAGTAAATTTCTAGTCGAAGGTAACGCTCAAAACCTTAAAATAGTCACTGGTATTTAATACTGTTCCATCAATATATTAATCAGGATGCAAAGGCAAAAAGTGTTCTGGGCCGACTAACTATCATATTCTGAGTTTTAGAAGGGTTAAGCTTGATACCACAAAGCTTTCACCACTCATAGCTACGTGCTAAGTCTTTATTCATGGAATCTGCAACTGCATTCCTCAGGAGGGGAGAAGGAACAACAGCCAAAAGAGTTGCATTATCAGCATATGTAATCAGTTTGTTTTCCCAACCATGAAACATGTCACTTGTATAAATAATAAATAACAAGGAACCAAGAACGCTACCCTGAGGGACACCTGAGATTAAATTTCTAACCCTACTATACTGGCCACTTAAAATATTAAGAAAAGAGCCACCAATCTCTGATAATCTTAACTTGTAGAAAAGTGCTCAATGGTTCAGACGATCAAAGGCTGCACTGAAATCTAAACCTACCATGCGTGCTTCTGTGCCTTAATCAAAAGCAATTTGAAAAGCTGTAGAGATTGACAAGAAGACATCGAAAGTTCCAAGCCCCTTACAAAACCCAAACTGTAATGTTCGTAGCAGATCTTCAGCAAACCTACAAAGGCGCTTAGAGAGCAGTTTCTCAAATACTTTAGATAAGACCGGGGTAGTTGATATTGGTATGTCTTCTGAAGGAGATGAGGATGGTCTTAGTCTTTTAAGTAATGCTGCAATATTTCCGATCCTCCACACTGATGGAGAACTAGCAAGTCTAACTAACTTGCAAAAAATTGTAGCAACTTTTGGAGCAATAAAATCCGCAGGTTTTTCAAGAAAAAGGGGAATATCCCATTTGTGTCAATACCACCATGACTGTCAGGATTCAAAAGCAAGTTTTAAAGTCAATAGATCTGAAGGCCATTGAAGACAACTTAGGCTCTGGAAAGCATGACTTAGGCAACAACAGCGACTTACTACGCTGCTTACTATCAAAGAGGTCAGCCAAAAAATTCAGCCTTTACTTTAGGGCAGTAGATGGCACCCCCACTTATGATCACTAATACTGGAAGGCAGGACCTTCTTTACACCGTCATTATAAGCTCTCTCAACACTCACATAGAAAACCTGAGCTTGTCTTCTAAGCTCAGTGAAATTATGTCACAACAAGTCACAGTTATTGTTCCTCCATAAATGCTAAGCTTTTTGCTTAGCATTAAACCATGGCTTATCCTTAATTCTAAACCTGAGGAGTTTAGAAGGGATTCTCCTCTCTATAATTGGGTTAAGATGGTCATTTAAGCATACGATAATATTCGGGCTTCTATAAATATCACTCCAACTGAGTGTCATAAGGTCATGAAGAATACCATTCCAATCGGCACGGTACTTAAGGTAAACTTTCCTAGAGAAGTTTAAATTTGCAACAACCTGATCCATATCAACATTAATCTTAATCAAACTATGATTAGATGAGCCTATTGGAGAACTCATTCCACAGGTAACAATACCTGTAACATCTGTAAACATAAGATCAAGTCGGTTGCCAGATTGATGTGTCGGTTCATTAATTATCTGCTCACATCCAAAAGTATTTGAAAAATTTAAAGCAGCTACACCATGGTTATCTGTAGCAGTAACTGAGTTCAGCCACTCAGTATGATGAGATAAGCATTATAATCACCAACGAAAATAAAGCAAGACTTAGAGTCAGCCTGTTGAACTGCTGCCATTTTAGTTAACAAACAGTCATAAATAGATTCATCCAAATCCGGGTTCCTATAGCTGGCAAATACATAAAGATTTAAAAGTGTCCCAGAGACTTTAACAACATGTGTTTCATAACTTCCACATTCAAATAACGGCCTATTAGACGTAGTGAAACCCTTTTTAAAATACAGAGCCATTCCACGGGCTGTCGAGATGGCATTAGGATTGAGCCAAACACGTTTTTTGAATACTGGAATTAACAATTCGGAAATATGACGCAAATCAGACACGAGGGTCTCAGAACAAAAGAGGATATCAAGTTTATCGGCAGCTACGTCCAAGTCCTTTTTATTCTTATATAGTCCACGGACATTGCTATATAATATTCGACATTTCCGGAATCGATTTTGCGGACCAGGATTAAGTTCAATGTGACCAGAAAGTAGCAACAGCAACATGTTCAACAAATATAAAAGAATATTTAAGAACTTTAAAAAAAGTAACAAGAACAATATATACAATGAAATTAGAAAAATGTTTCCCCATGCGTGAAAAAAAGTACCGGAAATAAACTGGTCAACTTGGAGGAGCCGTGACACCCAGGTCAAATACATCCCCAGGTTTACCAGATAGTAATGATGGTATTTTAGAAGAAATAATAGAAGTCAAAGAAGAAGATAAAGATAAGGAAACCTCTTGATCATCCACCAGGCATCCTTGGCTCTGGTACTAAGCCTGTCCAACACACTGTATGAAAAGACAAGAGGAAAAACAACCTGATAAAATAGTAAGCTTGAGTATACCCTCAAAGCAAGGGAACCCCAATCTAAGAAAGCGGAAGACCCCGGTATAAAGGCTGTGGCACTATTCAAGACTGGAGAACAGTGGTTTGATTTGGAGTAACCTTCTCCTAGAAGAGCTGCATAACATGGCTAACGAGTCTCTTCTACCTGAACAGACAAGTCAGAGAGTAAGAGTCTAGGGTGTTCAGTGTTGTGAAATGTGATGGGAAAGTTGGAGATATATAAGGAACATGCCAGACTATTCAGAGTAGGTGTAGGCTAAGAAAAAGTCCGTGACTAGAGAGTATCCGAACAACAGGCTGTAATGGCCAGCCTTATTAGGGACCTAATTCTCTCTAGCGGTAGTATCATAACGGGCGGCTAGTGCCTTAGCCAACCGACTACCTCGGCCAATTCTAACGATATTTGAAGCCCTTATGTTGCTAATTATTCTCTTTTGAATGATATAATTGCCAAAGTCCCTCAAGATTAGCAAGGGAATTATTTGGCAGTAACATCATAACCCTTCAGCCGATTCTAACGAAATCTAAATCCCTTATGTTGTTTAACATTCTCTTTCGAATGTTATAGTTGTCAAAGTCCCCCCAAGGTTAGTCCGGGAATTATTGAAAGTTTTGTAGGTCGTGAGGTCAAAAATGAGAATATGTAAGTGAGAGCATGCGACTTTTGGTCAACAGACCTGTTTAATTCTAGTCATGTTACGTCCTACCACATTCAGACTGATTCTTTCATTTGTGGGGACTTATCTATTGGCTCTGCTGAGTGTATCTCTTATTTTTAGTAGTCTGTTTTACATGACTTGCATGTCAACGACCACCTTTAAATTGCTCGTCCCCTTTATATCCCCACAGATTGAATGTTGTAAGGGCCGAAGGATCAAAGTTTCATGGCACTTCCTTCACTAATAAACAAATTCGAGATTTTGTAGATATTGATGCCACTATACATTACTTTTCTTGTTTAGTGCTTGATGAGGCAGAGTCCACAACTCCCCATACTCGGTCCAGCCGGGGCGGAACATCAGTCCCATGGTGGAATGTTGATTGCACCCATGTGGTGGAGGCCTATAAAAAGGCTCATGCGTGGTTCCGCCGGAACCCAACCCTTTCGAACTGTATTGAGCGAAATCGAACTAGAGTCATTTGCTAGTGAACGTGAACGTGTAGTAAAATATTAACAAAATCACGGGGCGGTATGCTAATTATTCCATCACTGAATGGTTCTATCATCTGCAATCCCGCCTACGTCACCGATATATTGACCTCCTTTTGTGCTGATGTTAGCACGGTTAAGTGTAACCCAGTGGAGTTTAGACATGTAAACTTGGGGTGTAGGGAGAGGACCACCCCTTTCTTGGCCGATGGACATGAACCCCACAGCTTTCTGTCACTACAGATGCGTTTAGCGCTGTGCTGGGCCTAGACAATATACGATACGACTTTTAAGGGCATCTCCATCATTGGTATGGTATCATTCCTACTAGATCTTTTACCGGGTTTGGATCCAGAGATTCTATCCTACTGCGTGGAGAACGGCGATAGTCCTGCCATTTCTTAAACCAGGTAGATACGGCTTCTCTCCTTTCCATTATAGGCCAATAGCTCTCACTAGCTGTCTTAGTAAGTTGGAGAAAATGGTGAATGCTCTCTTGCAGTGGTTTATAGAAAACTATGGCAACCTAATTCCATACCAGTCTGACTTCCGTAAGAAACAGAGTACGACAGATCTTCTTGTCTGTATGGAATGTACTCACCGTGATGCCTTCGCTCGTGGCTGCCATGCAATAGATGTCTTCCTGCATTTTCAGGGGTAGAGTTGGTAACACTTATTATGATCTTTCTATTTACGAGCAGGGTGTTCCCCAGGGCAGTATATTAAGTGTTACTTTATTCTCTTTGGAACAAATAGCCTGGTATACTCCCTGCCCGAAGGGGTATTTGTAACCTTATTTGTAGATGACCTCGCTCTTTATTGCTCCGCCTCACACCCGGCATCCACAGCCCGCCTTTCCAGCTGGCAGTTAATACCATCCATCGCCTGGCCCCTCATAAAGAGTTCCGCCTCAAAGAAAAAGGCTATGCACTTTGACCGGAAGCGGGGTAGCAAGTTAAACCCCTCTTATTTCGACAGAGTAACCTCTCGGAATTTGTGTCAGAGATATGGTGTCTGGGGATGATCCTAGGACCCAAACTTACTTGATGCCCTTATCTTCGTGACCTGCGCGGAAATGTCTTCGGAGGATGGATCTATTAAAGATGCTCTCCCATACATATTGGGGCAGCGATAGGCTCACGTTGTACAGGCTGTACACTTCTCACCTACATTCAAAGTTGGACTTCAAATCAGTCTAAAAATAATTTCTTCAGTTTTTCTCAATGTAGATGACACTTAAATTCATGACCCAATAACAATTCAAAATTTATCTGAAGAGGAAAAAAAGACCGATATCGGCATTAAAGAAGATATTTCGACGTATATTGATAAAATAGAGTTCATAAAGTTTCTCGGATCAAATGGAATTCACTCTTGCCAAATGAAAGACCACCCCTTATTACTTTCGAGAACTCTATTAATTCCTGTCGAGTTTTTCCCTAAATTTAAGATAGATAATATTAGTTCCCTGTTCCAGAAAGGTGATGAAAATCATGGATTAACTTAAAGATTTATGAAGTTAACAATTGTAATAAGAGTTGTTAATGGTAATAGTTGATGAAGAATGAGGTTTTATGTTGCTAAATGTAAAGTGCTCCACTTAGGACTCACTATAGTCAATTAGTCTTTCACAATTAATAATTTGGAACAGAAGCCCCCCCAAAAGAAAATACCTAGGAATTATTGCGACATCTGATCTGGGAGCCATCGTTAGGGTAGAACAATACAAAAGGAGAAAATGTAAATTGTTATTTATTGGTAGATATTTAATTAGAAAAATGCATTATATTTATCTATTCCAATTTAATGTCCAACTAAAAAGAGATTCACGGAATAATTTGAAAATATAGAATATTGCGTGTAAAATTAATTGAGAGATTCAATATTTTGAAGGGTTTGATAATATCAATTCGATGTTATTTAAATTGGTAAAAATTTCACCTGAACCAAACCTCACCCCACCTAACCTTAACGGTTTTGTGCATTATACTGCTAAAATAAAATCCTTTTTTGCACTTGTGTAATTCCTCCATGTACAAATATTGTTAGTATATAAATTTAATGTATTATCTGTTAATATATTTTTATAATAGTTTATAGAATTGAAATATATTGCAATTCTCTTTCCTGTGGCCTCTTTAGGCATAAAGTGAGTTATTTCTGTGACGTTTTACCGACCACGCAAATTAATAGGGAAGCAAAGTTGATAAAGCGACTACAATCTACTTAATAAAATAGTTAGAGAAATAGATAAAAAAGCACCATATTATGTAGACGACTTATTATTGTCTAGAGAAGATAAAAGGACAACCTAGATAACGAACCAATGGTCTGTGTATACCCCTATAGTTTCGACTACGAATGAGTGACTGGGACAGAACCATAATGACAAAGATAAGAGAGAAGCACATTAGAAATAACTGTCTGTCATATTCCCACAAATACCCTTAGCACCTTAACCCCTTTTCTTCCCACTTTATCCTTTGCGTCTTTTTTTAAAGATTTTTCTCTTTGTTTTTTTTTTTTGTTTCTCCCAACAAGGCTTACGCCTGTCACTCTTTCTTGTCAACTGCCAAACCATGACGCATTGAATCAGAAAGGGATGGACAGTCTTTTCCGAAGGCTGCGACCAAACGGAAACACAAACCTTTTGTTCCAGTCCCTCGTCCGTCCCCACTCTGATTTCCTGCTCAAGGGAACGAGGGGCGAAGGGGAAGTTCGGGGATGCGGAGGAATTTCAGATGGGTTCCATTGGGAGATGGAAATGCCGCTGTTTCAGCTCAGTTTGGTTTGGTGGGGAGCGACGGGAGGGGGCGGTGGGACAGCATAACAAATAATGGCGCTTCATATCCGGATAATTTCCTCTAAGCCAAATATAAACTTGAGATAAACGAAAAAGACAGGTTTTGTATCCTGCGGTCGTCAACCAAGACGCAAACAAAACTTTCAATACAGCAAACAACGCGTTTAATTCTTATATGGGTTATTTTTTATTCGAAAATGGCCACATATGGCTGGATAACAGCACCAGTCATAATATAACATAACATAATTCAATGGTTGACAAAAGCCGCAAAGGTCTATCAGAGTTCATCCGAGTCAACACACATCCAATAAACTGCACCCACAAGATTGCGTCCAAAGCTGCTTTAAAAGGCATCACCATCATGGATAATAATATAAAAATTTGTGCATTAGTACACATGGATTGGGAAAATAAGAAGGTGAATATAAGTGCATGATTTATCCTCTCCCCGTAACAAACAATATGGTTAGGAATGTGTGAAAACTACTGCGAAAGATATGGGCATGGAACTATTTGATATATAATTGTGTTAGCAAGGTTATATAGGTTGATGTGTTGAAATGTGGAAATTGGCAAAAAAGTGAGTAACTTAAGCGAAAGTTTGTTGAGAGAGAGAAGAGTAAGAAAGACTGTTTGGGAATAAGAGAGATGAAGTAAGTTTGAACATTAAAATGAAACAAACGTGGACCAAGTTTTAATGGAAATGATAGTACGCAGTGCAAATGGTGTATGGTTGTTTGCGAAAACTAAAAAAGGGTAAGGGAAATGATGATTCGTAGAATGAAGTGAGAAATACGGTGGAGAAAAGCATGAGATCTAATCATCGATGCTTCATAGTGAAGATGGGCGTCACAGGGAGTTGCCGCAAAATCCACAAAGAAAATGATTAATCAGAGTTTGAAAGCATAATTTGGAGCGTGCGGAAGGATAATGAATGAAAAAGTGGATGTGAGCGGGATAATGAGAAGGGGCACAACCAGCAATGCTGGAAACGCCGTGATAACGAGACCTGGCAACCTCACGCCACGCCAGCCTATTTAGTGCAACTGCGATGAGATGCGAATCAGACAGATCGTATTTTCATCACATCGACACTCACTGCCACTCTCAATTCACGCTAAGTGGTGCCAGTTTCACCGTTAACCGCAATTCACGCGATCCGCAGCCATTTGATTTGAACAATCAAGAAGAATTCCTACCTAACAACTTCAATTACACTGGCCTGCATTTAAAAACTATTTTTCAAAGGTCAAGGGTTTTCCAACTGATTTAGGATCCTTTTTGCGTGCTGAATTCAAAAATATCATTTATTTTCTTTGGTTAGGTCTGGTTTCTAAGATAAATTGATTTTTATTACAGCATATTTTTCCCAAATGGTGCTATCATCTAAGCGTATATGGGCGTTGTTTTTGCCACAGCTGGTCATGGGTTACCTTAAATAACTAGTTATTCTTTCTCTTTTCAGGTCTAGTTGTGCAGTACGATGGATCGGAAGTGTAAGGACCATCCTAACAAATTTTGTTTCATCTGCGGACAAGTGGTTCTTCCAGACCTCCAAGCGAAAATCACGGATTTTGTGAAGAAGGCTTATTACGCTTATTTTGGAGTTAAACTAGGGGGCCAGGATAAGGCATTTGCTCCCCATATCTCCTGCAAAACATGTGTGTAGAACTTACGTGATTGGAAGAATAGGAAAAGAAAGAGTATGCCATTTGGTATCTCAATGGTGTGGAGGGAAGGGAAAGATCACGTTACCGATGGATCGGTGCCATTGACCCAAGCCGAACTCAACGACTTGGCACGAGACCTGAACCTATCTAAGGAGTCTGTCCAGCTGCTGGGTTCATGCCTTCGAGAGAAACATCTACTTGCCTCAGGAACAACGTTCTATTGGTATCGGGAACGCAAGAGCGAATTCAGAAAATTCTTTATGTTTGATGAAGCGTCTTCACCGATCTACTGTAACAATATTGCTGAACTGATGAAATTAATGAAAATGAAGTATGTTGCCATGAAATGTATACTTTTTATTGACTCGTCTAACAGAAGTCTCAAGGCAACTCTTCTAAATAACGGAAATAAGGTTTCATCAATCCCTGTTGGACACTCGGCTGAAATGAAAAAATCCCACAACAGCATGGAACGTCTGTTGTCTGCTCTCAATTACCAGGAACATAAATGGTTGATTTGTGGAGATCTTAAAGTTGTTGGACTCATCCTAGGACTTCAAAGTGGGTACCCAAAATATCCATACTTTTGGTGCGTGTGGGATAGTCGGGCTGACGACCAGCATTATGTCAGAAAAGAGTAGCCATCAAGACAAGGATTAGAGCCCAGATCACACAATGTTCTGTCTCACCCTCTGGTTGAACCAAGCAAGGTGTTATTTCCACCCCTACACATCAAACTCGGCCTAATGAAGAACTTTGTAAAAGCACTGGACAGGGAAGGTGGGGGATTTGCCTTCCTCCACCACAAGTTCAAACGAATCAGCATGGAAAAGCTTAAGGTCCTCAGATAAGAGAACTCAAAAAAGACTAGTTTTGATGATTCATTAAATCCTACTAAACTTTCTTCCTGGCTGTCCCTTAAGTTAGTCATTGCAAACTTCCTTGGTAAACAGAGAATTCCTCAGTACCAGAAGATGGTTGATGACTTAATGGAGAATTTCCACAAACTTGGTGCGCGTATGTCAGTGAAAATGCACTTTGTTCGGTCCCATCTGGGCTATTTTCCAGAAGATTACGGAGACTGCAGTGAAGAACAGCGTGAGCGCTTTCACCAAGACATCCGTGTCATGAAGTAACACTATCAAGGCCAATGGGATGCCAACTTTCTGGCTGACTACTGTTGGTGCCTTAAGAAGGATGTGGTATCTGCTCGGCACAATCGGAGGTCACTGAAGAGACCAATCATCCATGAGTAGCTTATTTTGTGCTTTGTACTATTCATGCTATCTATTAAAAATATTCTGTAAAACTTCTGTGAGTAAATTGGTCGATCATTTGCTATTATGTGTTTCATTCGCAACAAATATTTGAAAATATAGGAGTTTTTGGTATGTGTTATATTTCAAAAACCTAACCTGATTGGGTAAAATGAGCATGCTTTTCAGATTCAATGGAAAAAACTGAACCAAAATCAGGTATTATATACTTGACCTTGAAAACAACGCAGACCAGTGTTATAAATAATATATTACACAATTGGAGTGTGCTTGTATAACCAAACCTTCCATAATGATGAGAAACCAAGGGAGGTAGAGCTGAGTGAACACCAAAATAAAAATGAACGGATACTTGGGATCCATGAGGTTAAAGATAGATGAAGAAAGTACTGTGATGACCATAGATATGTGATTATGTAGAGGCACAGCATGTGATTATGAGTGGCTACCAGGGTATAATTCCGGAGCTGTATTGGAATTATTAAGCATGCAAGAAGTCGTTAGTGCTACGATCACGAAACGAGGATTGTAGCTGGAGAGGATGATGTATTATTCGATATGGTAATAAATTGTTGTGATTGTGCCATCAAATCAATCTGATGAAATTGAAACTGTTTATCAAATGGAAAAATGTGAGAGAGAGAATATCCAACCTCTCCTCCGGCGAGTATTGTTAAATGCCACTAATTCTGGATAGAGGACCACTAGCCTGGGAAATCGCGTCCCCAAGCTTTTATTCAACAAGCGAAATACGTAATAACGGTAATGGGTAGTGGGCTGCTGAGGACCCCCTTCTTTTAAGCCGGCTAATCCGCGTCAGTGTGAATCGAGTGGCTTGTAGGCAATATGAGAGGTATATAATATGTGGGAAAGAGAGGAGTGGTAGCCAATCTATTTAAAATAGGGATATTGCAAGTGTTGCCCCAAAAGAGGCAAATATGAAAGGGAATGAAGAGTCAGTATGATATGGGGGCAATGGAGTACGATCAGGTGTTGATCAGGGATATATGACTAAAAAGAGAGTATGGTTTAGTGCAATGGTTGGGTATAAATGTCTGAGCTCGTGAATATATATGAGTGGAGTTGAGATTTGCAAGGATAAAACTGTGCAATGTTATAGTTTATGGACGCTGAATTTATATAAGTGTAAGTGCGAAAGAGAGCGTGTGGAATGATCTGGGAATATTTGTAGATTGAATTGGTAATAGATATCAGATGATGGCTGTAGGACAATGAATGGGCAAATATGTTACAGAATGAGAGAAGGATACAGTTACTAACGCTCAATTTATCAAGGAGCGCCATATTTAGGATCATAAATGATTTTAATAACACTCTTTACACTTCTGTGATGCAACCTTCTGGACGCCCAAGTGTTTTAAATGGACGCCAAGATCACTACTAATAACGTCCCAGATCAAGGAACAGGTTACCCCAAGTACCAAGCTCGCTGACGATTGGAAACAAGAAGATGTGGACAGCTCAGCGCGCACAATGAAGGGCAAACTAATCGGAGGGCTCCGAAGAAGCCTCATATCACCAAGAAAAAGCTTACAGATAGGATCCACTTTTGTAAGAAATATAAATAATGGAATGTTGAAGACATGGACAAAGTAATATTCTCTGATGAAGCTCCCTTCCACTTGTTTTGGAAGATCCCTCTTTAGGAGGAGAAAAGGGAAGCGCTCTCACGAGTCCTGTGTCGTGCCCATAATAACGCCCATTTCAATGTAGTTAGGTAAGGACAATGGTAACAATTCCTTATTCCGCTAGAAAAGTTGCCTGGAGCTTCTCAGCCCTCTTCAGGAGCGAAACCCAGATGACTGTGAAACTATCAAATCCTCGAAAAAGAGAAATTTTAAGAAGACCTTTGTACAAGATAGCGTTTACTTTAACAGAAAACGGGAAGGATAATGTTCTAGCAGTTCTTTGCCTATCTATTTTTTTTATAATTGAACAATAATATTCAGGTCGATGCGATTAGGTAAGAGTAATAGTAAGAATTCCTTAATCGGCTACCTAGACGACTGGGCAACATAAAACAAGAATTGGGGGGCTTCTCGCGACTCTTTTTTGCCCCGATAAATTTTTACATAAGAGACCAATATCTTATATGTAAAGTCAGTTAGGTAAAGGCAATGTTTAGATCATTAATCCGCTAGAAAAGTCTCCTAGAGTTCCTCATCCCTCTTCAGGAACAACACTCATACTACTTGGCAACTATCCATTTCTCTGAGAAGACAAATTTTAAGGAAACTTTGGAGGAGTTGGTGTTTACTCTAACAGAAAACGACAATTGCGATTATTCTAGAAGCTTTTCGCCTCGCTAAATTTTAGATAAGTGAAAAATATCCTACATGTCAAGGCCGTACGGTAAGGGTAATATTAATATCTCTTTAATCTGGTACAAAATTCTTCGCATCGCTAATTTTAGATACCATAAGAATAACCTCCATGTCAATACGGTTAGGTAATAGTCAAAGTTAAGAATTTCTCTATCTTCTAGAAACATTCCTGGAGTTCATTTACCCTATTCAAAAGCACCAACCATATTACTGGGAAACTCTCCATTTCGCCCAAAAAAGAAGCCTTTTGGAGGAACGAGAATTGAAGCTCTTCTATCGTGGCGAAGAGCTGTGAGGAGATTCAAATTCTCATTTTATGTGAACAAAACAAACTTTAAGATATAGTGGAAGCTATAAGAAATGTTATAAAAACGAGCAGAAAGAGGACCAAAATAAAGATGGAAAACTGATATTTAAAAATATGTCAATTATTGGAGAAAAATTGCGCAAGTTCGACAAAAATTAAAAAAAATGAGAAAGGGTTTCCCTCTCAATAGTGGAAAGCAATCAAGAAGATAAAATTTTTGAACAGTTTTAATGTTCAATTCTAACTTGTAGCTTGAGTGTTGGAATCGAACATTAAAAATGTTCTAAAGATTTTCCCTTCCTGATTGGCCTATTTCCTTTGACCTTAAGTTCAAAACTTGGACTAATAAATACCCCTTTAAAACTTTTATCATTCTATGGGGCGACGGTCACAATAGAGGAGTAAAATGTGCAATCGGCTCTTTTTAAAAAAAAGACTGCCAGGAAGACAGGACTAACGAAGCGTAATTATGAGAAGGCCCCTGAAAACATATTAATATGCATCACAGATATTTTTAATGCATATCTGAATATAGGAGTTTGTCGATGTATGCCGGTGTAGACCCTTTCAGTGTAAGGGCGCCTACACTTGCACGGGCAGATAGCCGACACGAGACCATCTACGATAGGCTTTGGAGCAATAAAACGAGTGAAAGGACGCCTCCTTGGTCGAATGCGTTTACAATTGGCCGGAACTTATCTTCTGGCTTGCCAAGTTGCAGTTCAAGGATATATAAAAATCAAGACTCCAAAATATAATTTTAATATAAATAATAACGGGAGCAATATATATACAAAAGGGAACAAATTATACTTGATAATGATAGTTAGTCAGAGCGGAACAATTTACAAATGTGACAAAGCTAAGCGGGGAAAGGTAATTTACCGTTAATCCGAATAATGTAGACGATCTAAGTTTGAGCGGGGAGTGATTTAAAAGGAGATGCTACGGAATCCAGGTGACGAATGAAGGGGGGTGTAATCATGGGATTACAAAGCAAAATCGCTTTACCTTGAAGCTTAGAGTTGTTCGGAAAGGGAAGACCAACGGCACGGGTCTTCGAGGAGACACTTCTGAAGGTGTTGGCGAGGAGGACGCGTAGATGGGCGTTGTGAATGCTTCTTGCAGAAGGACGAGATTTTTTCTGTTCCAGAGAGATGTCAGACTGTTCTCCGGCACGGCAGGGAGTCTCAGGCACAGGGCACGGGAGTCTTGAAGGGGGGTACGAGACAAGGCGGGCCCGCACAGTTCTCCGGGAAGAAGATGACTCGATAAGCTTTCCTCTGAACAGGGGCCAAAGCTTCACGAAGGGCGATCTGCTGGTGAAATCTTAAAGACGAGGTACGACTCAAATAGGGGTTGCGAGACTTCGCGAGAAACAGATACACTGTCTGAACGGAGGGACTGGCAGGCTCTCATGTCCTCGACGAATGGCCGACACAGAGTTATATAGCCTGGTGGCTTGTCAGTGAGATAGCCCCAGGGCACAGCCGTCCCAAGAAAATTCACAACGCCAGTCTGCGCAAACTTATTTCGAGATAAGGGGTTGGATTGAACGGCGAACTTTGCCTCAGGATTTAAGGTTTACCTTGTACGAGCGCATTTGCTGAAGAGGGAAATGTCCGCGAGGCCTGTAGGCGTTGACTCGGCGTTATCGCGGGGGAGGGAGAGCGATGTGCATCCCGCTTAAGTAAATACAGCTGGGTCGGCGGCTCAGCGCGAAACAGTTTCCTTCTCATCGATTCTAGAATTCTCACCTCAAGGAACACGCGGTCTGGGGTTCGAAGGGGCTGAAAAAGGGTATTTCGAGGGGCTTCCTTTCACACTGGCCCTTCAAGGGGTATCCTCTCACATAGCTTTCCCGGAATTCTTCAAGGAGGCAAATATTGATTTCCTGCCAAAACCTGGCAAACCGTCGAACCTAGTTTCCAGTTATAGACTAATATCGCTGTTGAATTATAAGGAATAGTATTTGAAACAAATACTAAACAGAAGACTGGTCGAACACCTTGTAAAAGCCGGAAAATTTAACAAATACAAGTAGGGCTTCAGAAAGGGCAGAGATTCGACCATGGCTCTAGCAATCATAACTGAAAAAATTGCACTAGCCAAGTCTGAAAAAGGGTATGTCGACGTGGTCCTCCGTGATGTCGAGAAGGCTTTAGACAA
This sequence comes from Ceratothoa steindachneri, assembly GCA_963969495.1. Classification (NCBI taxonomy): domain Eukaryota; kingdom Metazoa; phylum Arthropoda; class Malacostraca; order Isopoda; family Cymothoidae; genus Ceratothoa; species Ceratothoa steindachneri. The sequence goes on along the minus strand of OZ018324.1, from coordinate 16,331,480 downwards.
GGCATGGGTTGATAGAATTAAATACAAACTCCTTCAACTCGATGACGGCATCCGGATAGAGAGAATACTGGCAGACTACTTAACAAACACGTCCGCATACATCAGCATCGAAGACCACGAAGGGCCCACCTCCCGTCTGCAAACTGGAGTCCCATCAGGGGAGGGTGCATGGGCTCCCACCCTATACTCCATTTATACAGTCGACCTACCGCCCCCATTAAAACCAGGCTCTAGGAATATTGAAACATAGAGTATGCTGATGATATTAGCCAGGTTATCTCCACACGCTCCACAAACCCCCAGATAGCAAGCCATGACGACTAAACGTGAAACTAAAATCATAAATGACTATGAAGGACAGTGGAAAATTAAGACTAACGTTAATAAATTTAAAATCAACTTTATAATGAGGCTCAACAAAGAGCAGATTATCATCGATGGAAAAGACCACGAGTACAAAAAAGAAGGTATACGTGCTGGGCCTACATACAGGAGAAAAAAAGCTATCACGCACATATAAAAGTAAGGATCGACTAGGCCAAAATGGGAATAAGGTTATTGTACACCCTAAAGGACATAAAATAGTGGAGGAAAAAAACACTCTACAAAGCATTTGTCGGATCGGTATTAGTCTACCATCCTATTCCTATACATACAACAACAATATAAAAGCAGCCAATATAATCACAAATACTAGAGGAACGGAAAGAAAGCGCATGACCGAAATAAATGACACGGCCGCTTTAGACCCGATCAATAAAATACTAGAAAAACGGGCAAAGAAAAATTGTCAAAAGTCAAAGAGGAAATCACTGAAACTAGTAGAGCACTGAACATACAAAACGAAAACTAGGAATGCCAAGCCTTACCAAACACTAGGCTTCACTTTCGGCAAGAGGAAGGCCGAATAGTCACGTAATCATAAAAACTGTGGCACTAAAACAGCCAAATAAGAAAAAAACCATTAATAGCCAAAGCAAAACTGAATACAAAGGCTGAACGCCTGAAATAAACAAACTACGGAATTAAAAAAGACATACTAAGGAAAGAAATAGAAGTAACCCAAGTAATAAATAGTATATATATATATATATATATATATATATATATATATATATATATATATATATATATATATATGAACAGGGTCTTTCAACAAGGACGGTCGAGCTTTGTCAGGCGATAGTGGCCATACTGTGAACTGTTCAGTAGTACTTGGCAAGTCACGAAGGAAGGTTATAGCGTTGAACAGCGTGTGCAAATCAGTAAATGTTATTATCAAAATCAGTGCTCCGTTCGACAAACGTTCCGCGCATTACGTGAATTCTATCTTCGCCACAATCGTCCTGACGAGTCCACTGTTCGACGCTTGATGGCCAAATTCGAGGCAAAAGGGTTGATTACAATCAGCCAATACTCGTACGTCACCGAAATGCATGATCTGTTGAAAATATCGCTGCCGTAAATAAGAGTGTACGGGGAAATCCAAGGCAGTCAATTTCTCGTCGTTCACAAGAACTTGGCCTTTCTGCGACTTCAGTTTGGTGAATTATGCGTAGGGACTTGGGTCTGCACCCGTACAAAATCCAACTTACCCATAGACAACGCCGTGTGTTCGCTGATTGGGCTCTAGATCAGATGGAAGTTCCCCCAAATTTCCTCCAAATCCTTAAGTGAAAGGATTTGTGAACAAGCAAAATTGTCAGATTTGGGACGAAAACAATCCACATGAGATACACCAGCACCAATTGCATCCCTAAAAGGTCACTGTTTGGTGCGGCTTTTCGTCTAACGGAATCATCAGTCCGTATTTATTTGAGAACGAAGATGGGATTGCCATAACCGTCAACGGCGAGACCTACAGATCGATAACAAGCAACTTCTTGTGGCCTAAACTGGATTATATGCCTGATATGGATACTGACTACATGTGGTTCCAACAGGATGGCACTACGTACCACACTGCCCACGATAGACATTTAGCACCAGCGATTTCAGGGCAGGGTCATCTCGCGCGGCGGCGACGTCAACGGCCACCGAGATCATGCGATTTAACGCCATTAGACTACTTTCTTTGGAGCTACCTTAAATCGCAGGTCTATGCGAATAATCCGGAAACAGTTGATGTCCTCAAAGTCAACATAACGAACACCATCCAGCAAATTCAGCCAGATTTATGCGACAAAGTCATCGAAAATTGGGCCTCCCGAATACGTTCCACCAAGCGAAGACACGGCGGAGATTTGAACGACGTCATATTCCACACTTAATGCGATAAAATGTACTTTCAAATTTAAAATAAATTGAGTGTATATATCACACACAACTTGTTTTATTTACATTTAAAAATCGAGCGACCTTATTGAAAGACCCTTTATATATACACATATACATATATATATATATATATATATATATATATATATATATATATATATATATATATATATATATATATGTATATATATATATATATATATATATATATATATATATATATATATATATATATATATATATATATATATATATATATATATACTCAACAACCATTTCTTTCAATGCCAATTCATTTGTATAAATTCCAACCTTGTATCGTTAAATTCCTTTTTTCTCCATCAGGAGCCAATCCCTTTGAGCTTGCGATCCTGTATAATTTACAATTATACATGTACGTAAGCCAAACTGACTTACAACTTAAATGCAGGATCGCGAAGCACTTGGGTTTGTCTCATAGGACTGGTATTTCCATTTCTAAACCTGAAGCCTCTTCCATCAGGCAACATTCTGAGTATCACCATCATCCTCTTAATTCTAATCAATTTACCATATTATCTTCAGCCTTAACTTCTCTCGATTTGAAAATCTTAGGGCCACTGTATATCGATAAAATAAATCCTACCTAAATAATTACTCCGCCTCAATTAAACTATTCACTATATAACCAACCAACACTTCAATAGATTAACTAACCAACCGACCAACCGAACAAATTTCGTTAGTAGTTTTATATCTTTAGTTAGTTGATTTCTCAACCACCACACGATAAAGGTTAGTCACTTTGTTCATTCTGATTTGTTTTCGGGTTTTTTTTGTTGTTTTTTACAATTTAATATAATAGGTTATTTTTTGTTTACTCCAGTAACTTTTAATATGTGATATTCAAGTCAGTTTATGTTATAATTTCACTTTCTATTATTTTTTTAAATCACACTGGATAAGTATTATTTAATTCTATATATTGTTATTAGTGTTTTTACTTTAATTTTAATAATTGTCAATTTTATTATTTTAACTTGCCTTCATCCGCTTTTTACCATTATTTAATGTATTCTTTTAACTGTTATCAATTAATGTTCCTTTCCCTTCTCATTAGTCGACACATTCGCTGAAGATGGTCCTAGTAAAGGTCCGAAACGTTCGGTCGACCAATAAATGATTAGTGTAATCACCTGGGTCTTCATATTTCTGCTACATATCAGATTCCTAAGAAACAAATCAATTACAAGTGTATATATATATATATATATATATATATATATATATATATATATATATATATATAAATATATATATATATATATATATATATATATATATAAATATATATATATATATATATATATATATATATATATATATATATATATATATATATATATATATATATATATATATATATATATATATATATATATATATATATATATATATATATATATATATATATATATATATATATATATATATATATATATATATATATATATATATATATATATATATATATATATATATATATATATATATATATATATATATATATATATATATGGAGAGAGAGAGCTACAAGGAGCTACAATGACAGCAAGTACCCTAGGAGACCTTACGGTTCATTCAAAGAGGGTACCTTTGGGTTAACAGTTGAGCAGGTACAGTTCTGCACAACAACTTAAGTGCCCAAACGGCCACTTTTCAAGACTTTGTCCAGTCTTGACTTGAACTGATCAACAGAATTGCTGTTGACAACTTCCACTGGAAGTGCGTTCCAGCTACCGTAGATGATGTATGTGAAAAATTTACCACACAGATTACGGTTGTAACGCTTCAGTTCAAGTTTGTAGCCGTGATTTCTCCTCCTGCCCTCCCTAAGTTGAAAAATATATGTGTAGTCTACATTATCGAAGCCTCGAAGTACATCAAGCACTTCGATAAGCTGATCACACAGTCTCTGGGTTTCCAACGAGAACATATCTAATTCCCTTAATCTATAATCGTAACTTTTGTGCTTGATAGAGGGAATCAGTTGGGTTGCCCTGGCTTGCACACGTTCCAATCTCGCAATATCCTTTCGAAACGAAGGACTCCAAAATTGTATGGCATACTCCAGATGCGGTCGGACAAGTGAGTTGTACAAACACAGTACTATCTCCTTGTTCCGATATCCAAACTGACGCTTTATGTAGCCTAGCATCCTTTGGGCCTTTTTCTCCGCCTCAATGCACTGTTTCGAGAACTTGAGGGCACTAGTGATTGTTACACCCAAGTCCTTCTCAGTGTCGGTGGATTCAATAGCAGTGCCCTTAAGGATATAGTGAGATTGGAGGTTTCGGTGGCCGATATGCATCATTTTGCATTTGTTCACGTTAAAAGGAATTTTGCACGTGTCCGACCACTCCCCAATCTTCCTAAGATCATCTTGGAGGCGGGCAGTATTTCCTTCCTTTGCGAGTTCATACCAAGCTTGGTATTATCGGCAAATTTAGAAATCTTTGCAACCATGTCACCGTCCATATCGTTGACGTATATGATGAATAGTAGTAGTCCCAGGACAGAACCTTAAGAAACATCGCTAGTAAGGGCACCCACTAAGAAGCCTGTCCATTCAACATTACCCGTTGACGTCTGCCGTTTAGCCAGTTTTACTATCCATTTTGCCTCCTTTCCATCTACCCCCAGCGCACGGGCTTTGCAAAGGAGGCAGCGGTGTGGTACCTTATCGAAGGCTTTTTGAAAGTCTAGGTAGATAACATCCACCGCCTTATCCCTGTCGTGCTCACTAAAAACCAAGTGGAAGAATTCTACAAGATTCGTTAGACATGACCGGTATCTTAAGAACCCATGCTGGGAACTCCTCAATCGCAATTTGGACTCTAAATATGACGTCATTTTGTCCACCAAGATGCTTTCCATGATTTTACCGACTATTGAGGTTAAGCTAATAGGTCGGTAGTTCGACGGCTGCATAGGGTCTACCTTTTCGAGGATAGGAGTTACTTCCGCTTCACGCCAGTCTCTAGGAACGCATCCAGTCCGGATTGACATGTCGAAGATTGTGCTCAAATTTCGTGACAATTCATCGTGCACTTCTTTCAACGCTTCAGGTAGAAACCCGTCCGGGCCAGGGGACTTATTCGTCTTTAGATCAGTGATCTTTTTTATATTTCTCCTTGAGTGAAGTCCATTTCCTCCAGCTTTTTACCCAAGTAGGAATCTCTGAGTGCTTTAATGCCCCCTCCCCATTCATTAAAACGCCAATCGTGCGATTGATTGACTGCCGGCTGTTTACATAACCAAAGAACTCCTTGGGATTCTCCTTGTAAAGTCTCGCAACTTGGAGCTCCTTGGCACGCTTTGCCACCCTTATGCTGGACTTGACTCTCCTAGCTAGCCTACGGTACTCGTCAAAGTCTCCAGAAATCTTTGACAGCCAGTACACCGTTTTTTCTCCCTCAGCATTTGACCAATTTCTCGATTAAACCTCTTTAGTTGAACAGAAGACCGACAAAGGCCTTTCAAAGGGATGAATCGTGATTGAAGATTCATGAACGTAGTTTTGAATCTATTCAACGAATCTTCAACACCCTCTCACACTTTTAGCCTCGCATCAGTCAATCCAGCACGAAGACCTGCAAAGTCTGCTCTTCTTAAATCAAGTTTCCTCTATTAACTATTCGCAGAATCTACTTTGGGGACCTTGACTATAAATCTGAGTAGTCGGTGATCACTGCCACCGAGCTCTTCGCCTACAGAGAGATCCTCAACGATGTAATCCTCAAAGGTGAGAACCAAGTCAAGGGTATTATTGCCTCTCGTTGGCTCTCGTTGTTCGCGAACTCCAGGAGTAGTTCGTTCTCGCCACCGGTTTCTCTTGTTTCCCAGTCAACTTGGGTGTTGAAATCACCCATGGCAATACACACTCTGTCTTGTATAAGTTCATCCAGCAGCCGGTACAAATCCCTGTCCTTTTCAACGAGTTGGGTAGAGGTTCTGTAAAGCAGCAGGGTTCTGTATTTGGCAGGAACTATATCTAGGTCAACACCTATTAGCTCGTGGTCGTATACAATGTTGCAGTTCGTCGATTTGAGCCTATCCTTGACATACAACATCACACCGCCACCCTCTCTGTCTAACCTGTCTTTAGGAAGAGTTGGTAACCTGAAATCGTGAATTCACCTTCAGAATCTCGGTTTGATATTTTCACCCACGACTCTGTTATGGCCACCAATTTATGCTCTTCCGTAGCTACGAAGCCATAAAGTTCAAGAAACTTGTTTCTGATTGACCTCGCATTAAACAGAAGACCTTTCAGGGAGTCCCCGACTGTAGAACTCCCTACTATCTTCTGTTTGCCGTCTTTCTTGTCTCTCTGTTCTCTTTTGGTGGTGTGGTGGCACCCGTTCGAGTGACCTCCACGAAGGTCGTTCCAGGGGTGATTTTAGCGTACCTGCGCACGTCCGCCCTCACTCTGAGCCGGACCGACCTTTGAGTCCGCTCAACGACATCTTTTATCAGGTTTGAGAGTACAGCCTTTCCTTTAAAGAAAAGGTGCACCACATCCCTTTGGTAGAGATCGTTCCTACCATAAAAGATGCGGTAGTGGTCGACAAAAAACACCCCTTCCGACGTACATAAATCTGCTAGTCGTCGGTTTAATACAACGTTCCTTGAGTGTGCGATCCGGCTTGGACCTCTTCTCGGGAGCATCCCGACCACGACACGTCTTTGGGTTTTCAACCCACAGTCATCCACAGCCTCCATGACCGTCTGAAGGATCTCGCCTGTAGGGCCTACCCTACCTCTTCTGAGGTAAAGGTCGTTGCCACTTACCATCAGGGCAACGACTGAACTTTCACAAATCTGAGATTCTCAGTCTCTACTCTCATCTGCTGGTTCCCACGTTCTGGGAGGCAGCTTACCCCCACACTGGTGCGAAGGCGGGCCGCTAGCATGGGTTGCAGATCCCTTGATTGAGAATCACCGATAAGGATGACCCTCACACATTTGACTGCAGAGGAAAGTCTTCCCTTTCGGAAGCGACTTCTCTGTTCCCTCTTTCTTCTTCATATTTTTCTTCCTTTTCTTCTTCTTTCTTTTTCCTATCTTCCGCTGGTTTAACTTCTGTTTCTGCCTTCTCTTCTTCTGTTTCTACCTTTTATTCATTTTTCTTTCTTTTCTTCCTCTTTCTCTTCTTCTTTTTAGCCCGTTGAGCCAGTCCCGCAGCAGCTGACTCCAGCTCTGGGACGTTGGAAGGTTGGCGTGGCACTGTCGATGCAGTGCTTGCTTCTTGGGAGAGGATCTCGTCGGCGGATCCACCCACGTCGGTGGGAGAGAGAGAAAGAGAGAGAGCGTTACAAGGAGTTACAAGAAAAGAGAGTACTTCAAGAGACCCTTTGGTACATTACAAAGGAAATACTTCTTTTTATTCTAAATATATACAATACATATAAACAATAGGATAGCAAAGATGAAGTCTCTCCCCACCCATCTCTCCCCCCCTTTTGCGGGCTTGGAAAAGTTAAGTATATACCTGATAATGTTGAAAAATAGACACGACCAGGAAATTTAGACAGGAAAGCAGGAACACATTAATATACAGGGTGGGGTAGAGAGGACGGACGTTTTTGAAAAATTCACATAATCAACTAACAAAGGTAGTGGACCATTTAACAAATTAAATAACTACTTACTAGTATGTAGTATCTAGTCAAAGACTCATTAGACAAAATTGAAATATTAAAATCAAATAATGTGCCGCTGGTGTTGTCAGCTCTTCTGGGGCTGAGTAATAGACATTCCAAAAACGTCCTTCATCTCTGCCCCACCCTGTATACTTAAAAATACTGACATATATTGCTAATCTAAACTTTGAACATTCTCTTTTTACCTTTTAATTTTTCTTTTAGCACTTTCAATGATTTTTCATTTATCATCTACTTATTTTTTTTACTAAGTCCAGTCTTATTCTAAAAGTGTGTCATAAAAATATATATAATACCTTAAGGCAGCCAAACATATTAATAATGATAATAGTATATCTTACTAATGTAAATTTTGAACATGCTGTTTTTTGTGTGTTTATTTTTTTTCATCAACAAGCAATATCTAATATTGTGAATTGTGATAGTACGGGTTGAGGCTGCTTAATTTCAACCACTATCACATGTTATTTAAAAACACGATGCTACCCACGTGCATCTTCGCTTTGAAGCCGGGCGCCTTATCACCCCACCTGAGTCAATGTTTAAACAAGGAGGTTTATTCCTCCCCCGTTCGCTCCATGCGTCGACCTTGCCAGATTGAGTTAGGCTTATGGGCAGATAAGGTATTGTTCTCAGGCGCAGCTGTGCATTCCCTCGAAGCCCCCACTCCATTGTCCCCTACGCAAAGGGTATGTCCCAACTATTTATAAGGAAACTTTACCACTAAGATCAGATTCGAGATCCAGATTTTCTTCGCGAAACATCACTACGATCCACTCTCACCTTGTGCGCCAAGGGTCCTTGACCTCGAGATCCACCATCACTTGTCCAGAAGAAGGACAATACCCCTTCAGTGCCAAGGTTCGAGCCTTCGTGACACCAAGTCCACAAGGCTTACCCTGTTGTTCAGAAAGAGAACAACGTTAGAACAGCCATTGTTCTTTTGAGCCCGTTGACAAGAAACGGTTCTCACCCTTCCCCCTTGTTGTTCAGAAGAAAACAACGTAGAACAGCCATTGTTCTTCAAGCCCGTTCGTCAAGAATCGGTTCTCATTCCCAAGACGCCACGTCAGGATCATTTAATTCGTCCCCCCTCCTTCGGCTGGAACTCGCCAGCGGACCGAAGATTCATTCACGTCGCCTTCGTCTGCACAACAAGTGTATTTACGTAAGCTGAACGTTTCCTTTGAGTATTTAAACTTTTTGTCAACCCTATCCTGTGCTTTAAATGGTTTAGCGAACCATCCCATCCCTTTAACTTTTATTTGTTTTACCTTTTTAAATCTCTCTTAATCCCCGGATTAGCTAGATTTCCTACGCCCCTTTCCATTCTCTGTTTATGTCAATATTTTCCGTTTTGTGTATCGTTGATAGTTTTTATTAATAAAACTCTATTTTATTAATGATAGCTATATTATTATCTTTGAGCTCAGTTCCACTTCTTAAGCATATCTAAGATAAATAATATCGGTCAACCCAGACAACCACGCACTCTAAAGATAATTAAATAAGTTCCCTCAACGAATAGTCCTATATGGTATATCGTCGAGAGTCCATTCTCGAGAGGAACGGAAAAGACAAGCTGAGCTTCCATATATATATATATATATATATATATATATATATATATATATACTATTTAAATTTGGTGTCAAGTGTGGGGTTTAACGCTATATCTTTGCAAACACTGGTCTCAGTCGAGTAAAGCATAGTGTTATTCGTTATAATAATAGAGTATAGTAGTTCCCTTTTGTTTTAACGATTGCTGTCCCCTTTTTTGAAACTTAAGAAGCTGGAGTAGCTCAAGGAACTATTATAATAATTTGTAGGGTTTTTTTTTTGTTGTGTGATTTTACTCAGTGGTTATTTAGATCGAGAAACCAAGTACGGATAGGTCAGTGCCCATATTTAGGTAGGCTAATTCTCTAGAAGGCATAATTCTTGTTGCAAGGAATTTTAGTTGGTTGACTATTGCACCCCCAAGTGCAAAGATGACTCAGTTCGAAATCTTTAAAGCGCAAGGAGAATCCTTGGGACTTTCCGGAAAAGAACTAATTGAGTACGTTCAAGACGAGCAAAGAAAAGAGCGAGAAGAAAGAGAAAAAGAAAAAGAAAGAGAAAGAGAAATCCAACGAGAAGAAAGAGAAAGAGAAATCCAATGAGAAGAAAGAGAAATCCAACGAGAAGAAAGAGAAATCCAACAATAAGAAAGAGAAAAAGAGGAACGGAAAAGACAAGCTGAGCTTCCCTATCAGATTGAATTAGCTCGTGTTGAAGCAGAAATACAGTCAGCCAGTTCACGTTCAGAAGTACCCCCCTAATCTCCCACTAAAGCTCCCCAATTTCAGGGATGGAGAGGATTTCGGAGCATTTTTAGCCCACTTCGAAAAGATCCTCGAAATCAATAACATGGATCTAGAGGCTGAAGGTGTAGCCAGATTACTTCCCCTGTTAAATTGTAAATTGCGCGAAATTTTTATATCTTTACCATCTGAATGTAAAATTAACTACAGCACCTTAAAAGCTGAGTTATTGGCCGCTCATAATATGACTCCCGATTTCTACCGCCAAGAATTTCGAGGAGGTCGTATTAAACCCGGACAGACGTTCCGTCAATTCGGATACATTCTTCAGAGGAATTTTAAATTTTGGTTAGAATCCTCAAAGGTTGATCCTAACTACGCGTCCTTAACAGACTTCGTGTTGCGGGATAAATTTTTGGCGTCTCTTCCAATGGAGATCCGCGCGTTCGTCAAGGATCGTCGGTGCCAGACCTTTAAAGAATGTACCGAAGAAACGGATGTCTATGCCGCAAGCCATAATTTATACCCAAAAGAGAATCGAACTTCTCACCAACCCCCCAACCAGGAAAGAAGGAAGGCTTCGCGCCCCTTCCCAGGAAAGCTGACGAAGTTTCCGGGCCCGTAAAACCCCAAAACTTCATTCCCCAAAACCAACAACGCGACTCCAAACCTCTCGTTAAGATTTCTCCTCAATCTCTCTTCCCGAAGCGACCAATCATATGCTTCACCTGTGGTGTAGAAAACCACATGAGCTAGAATTGCCCTCAAAATTCTAGGCTTAAGAGCGGACCAGCCCACCAAGTTCACCAGATTAATCCCACTCCGGCTTCCCCGGTGGTGCAGACCCAAGCAGTAACTTCTCCCCCTTCGTCAGGCCACCAGGTAAATTTTATTTTTGATAAAAGTTCACCGGGAACTTTGAAATTTGAGGAGGGGAGCGCGAACGGCTGCCGAGTATCGAGTCTCGTCAGGGACACAGGATGCACGTGTTTCATCGTGTCCGACGAGCTCCTTCCCCCAGTGGACCCTAACCACGAAAAATTTGCGGTGGTACATGACTACCTTGGGCGGGCGAACCGATTCCCCGTCGTTAGATGTTACCTGCAGTGTCAATATTATGATGGCTGGGCTGAAGTCATTTCAGCACCCATAAAATTCTGTTCTGTACTTATAGGACAGAGCCCTCAAGTAAGCTCCGACCCTGTGTCCCAGGGCCGCCCTTACTCGAGGTCGAGCTAAGAAGGAAGCCCAGGAGCCCGTCCCCCTCAGAACCCCGATACCGTCCGAATTCTCGGAGATCCTTAACCAGGACTTTAGGACGGCACAAAAGGAGTGTGAAGCACTAACACCCTTATGAGATAAGGCCCAAAACCAGGATAAGGAGACTGTCCGTGGACCCAAAGTCATCAGGTACCTGGAGCAAGGTGGCTTACTTTATCGATCCGCAGAGGAGAGTAATAACGCTGTTACTACTGTCCTATGCCTTCCACGATCCCATGTCTCTATAGTGCTCAAAGTAGCTCATGACAGCATTTTTTACGGTCATTTTAGTCACACTAAAACGGTCCAGCGCATTTTAAAATATTTTTATTGGCCGGGTGCTGCAACTGACATCTTAAAGAATTGTCGATCGTGCGATGTGTGTCAGAAGACGTCCGCTAAGGGGCGGGTCAAACCTGCTCCCTTACAAAGGGGACCAGTCATTACTGAACCCTTCTCCAGAGTGGCCATCGACCTGGTTGGCCCTATGCACCTCCCTTCGAGCGAAGGGCACAGCTACATTTTCACCTTAGTAGACTTTGCTACCCGTTTTCCCGAGGCTGTCCCCCTTCGCCGAATCGACAGTATTTCTTGCGCCGAGGCCCTCATTTCCATCTTTTCAAGGGTAGGCGTCCCCAAGGAAATACTTTCCGATAGAGGCCGACAATTCACCTCTGAGTTGATGGAGTACGTAGGGAAGCTGCTCATGGTAAAGCCCCTTTTTACCACCCCCTTCCGGCCACAGACAAACGGGATGTGCGAGAAATTAAATGGAAATTTAAAATCCATTATTAAGAAGATCTGTGCCGAGCAGCCCCGCGAATGGCACCGATATCTCCCGGTCGCCCTATTCGCCTATCGGGAAATTCCCCACCGTACATTAGGCTTCGCCTCGTTCGAGCTTCTTTATAGACGTAATGTACGCGGGCCACTCAGTATTTTAAAGGAGTTGTTAATCAAGCCCCAACTGGATCAAGAACTGCAGTCATCTTACGCCTATGTCTTGGACCTACGCCAGAGGCTCGAGAAATGCGCAAACATCGCCTATGAAAATGCCGAGGTCAATTTGGAGAAATACAAAACCTATTTTGATGTCAGGTCCGAAGATCGTAAATTTAAGCCCGGTGATGAAGTACTCCTGCTCCTTCCCACAGCCAGTAATAAATTACTGAGCCAATGGAAAGGTCCGTACTCGGTCCGCGAGGTACGAGGACCGGTAGATTACCTCATTGGTACCCCAGCAGGCTATAAGCTCTATCACGTCAACTTATTGAAAAAGTACCACCGACGCGCCCATGGAGATACCTTCGTAGCACTGGACGAAACATCGGCGCTTGAAGAGGATTACCCCGCGGAGTCCCTTAATGTAATACAGACAGTGTGCATCCAACCTGATGCCGATTAACCTCTTCCTTCCCTACCAGGCAAGCCTTTTGAGCCCCCTGACCTGGATATCGACGCGCAGCTGACACCACATCAGAAGAGTCAGCTAAAAGAACTATTATGTCAGTTCGACGACGTTATTTCAGAGAAGCCTGGATGCGCTACTAGTTTCGAGCATGATATCAAATTAACAACCTTAGAACCCGTCCGTTCAAAACCCTATCCCATGTCGATTTATTTACGCCAAGCCTTTAACGCCAAAGTTGATAATTTAATTAGTTTAGACATAATAGAACCTTACACCTCTAGTTATTGTTCCTCAATCGTCATGGTCAAGAAACCTGATGGCTCTTATCGAATGTGCATCGACTTCCGGAAGTTAAATTCTGTAACTGTGTTCGACGCCGAGCCCATCCCGTTGGTAGACCAAAACCTCCACCTTTTTGAAAACGCCAAGTTCATCTCAGAACTCGATTTGTGCAAGGCGTATTATCAAATCTTCCTCCGGCCAGAGGTCAAAGCATATACCGCCTTTGCAACGAAGAAAGGCCTTATGCAATTCAAGCGCCTTCCTTTTGGCCTCGTAACTGCTTGTAGCAACTATAACCGTTCATGAGAAGGTTGTTAGATGGACTTCCAAATGTATCCTTTTACTTCAATAATGTCTACGTCGCTACTTGCAAATGGAGTCACCATTTAACCACCCTATTAGCTTTTTCGAGCGACTGCGCGAAAATCGCCTTACCATTGGCCCCAGCAAATGCCATTTTGCCCACGAAACCATAAAATACTTGAGTTTCAAAATAGGGCAAAGCCAGTTATGTCCCTAAGAGGACAAGATTAAGGCAATCACCGACATGCCCCTCCCGATTACAAAGAAGCAATTAAGATCGTTCCTAGGATCAGCTTCTTACTATAGGCGATTTGTCCCGAATTTTGCTGCAATTTCAAAGCCCCTCAGCTCCCTTTTAAAAAAAGAATTCCCCCGGTCGTCTAGGTTGGAATGATGTCGCTGTTTCTCATTTTAATCAGCTCAAGAGTAAGCTCATTTCTGCCTCCATTTTAAAGTTGCCCAAACCGGAAAAATCCTTTGGGATTATGACCGACGCGAGCAACGAGGGCATTGGAGGTGTACTTCTTCAATACGAGGATGACGGAACGAGTCCTCCAGTTGCATATGCTAGTCACCAATTATTACCACGTGAAAAGAGATATGCCACTATAGAGAAGGAAGCTCTATCAATTATCTGGGTTATAGACAAATTCAAAATGTACTTGATAGGAAAAGAATTTCAGATAGGAACCGACCACCGTCCGTTAGCATATATTCGGATTGTACGACACTGCAACGGCCGAATTATGCGCTGGAGTTTATTCTTGCAAGAGTATCAATTTAAAATAAATTATATAAAAGGTTCCGATAACCAGGTCGCTGACGCACTCAGTAGGAATGCGTTACCGAATAGCGTAAAGTAATTGTATTCGTAGGATTAGGATCTCCATGTATGTATATACCGTCTTGTACGACTTAAATTAGATTCTCTTGTAATATAATTAGTTAATGTATATGTCTGAATTTTGTAACGCTCAATGTCTATTTTTTTTGTATGTATATATATTTGTACCCATTAAATTACGTATAAATTATTTTGTCCCATATGTACTGATTTTATATCATTTCATTGTTCCATGCCCCTTTTTTTGATTAAATTTGTATTAAAGGTTATTTTCCCCTATAATCAAAAGATCAAAATAATCATATGTATTGAGGTAATACTAGTTAGGTGCATGAAGGTATGGTTGGTACAAGAAAACGAGTTCCCCACAACGGAGCTCTATCGTTGTCCCTTCTCTCTTTTTTTTCGAAGTGACAACTTTCCCCGGAATGGAGGGGTGTGATAGAACGGGTTGAGGCCACTTAATTTCAACCACTATCACATGTTATTTAAAAACACGATGCTACCCATGTGCATCTTCGCTTTGAAGCCAGGCGCTTTATCGCCGCCACCTGAGTCAATGTTTAAACCATGAGGTTTATCTTCCCCCGTTCGCCCCATGCGTCGACCTTGCCAGATTGAGTTAGGCTTATGGGCAGATAAGGTATTGTTCTCAGGCGCAGCTGTGCATTCCCTCGAAGCCCCCACTCAATTGTCCCCTACGCAAAGGGGATGTCCCGACTATTTATATGGAAACTTTACCACTAAGATCAGATTCGAGATCCAGATTTTCTTCGCGAAACATCACTACGATCCACTCTCACCCTTTGCGCCAAAGGTCCTCGACCTCGAGATCCACCATCACTTGTCCAGAAGAAGGACAATATCCCTTCAGTGCCAAGGTTCGAGCCTTCGTGACGCCAAGTCCACAAGGCTTACCCTGTTGTTCAGAAAGAGAACAACGTTAGAACAGCTATTGTTCTTTTGAGCCCGTTGACAAGAAACGGTTCTCACCCCCCTCCTTGTTGTTCAGAAGAGAACAACGTAGAACAGCCATTGTTCTTCCAGCTCGTTCGCCAAGGAACGGTTCTCACCCTTCCCCCTTGTTATTCAGAAGAGAACAACATTAGAACAGCCATTGTTCTCCAGCCCGTAGACAAGAGACGGTTCTCACCGCCCCTGTTGTTCAGAAGAGAACAACGTAGAACATCCATTGTTCTTCGAGCCCGTTCGTCAAGAATCGGTTCTCATTCCCAAGACGCCACGTCAGAATCATTTAATCCCCCCCCTCCTTCGGCTGGAACTCGCCAGTGGACCGAAGATTCATTCACGCCGCCTTCGTCTGCACAACAAGTGTATTTACGTAAGCTGAACGTTACCTTTGAGTATTTAACCCTTTTGTCAACCCCATCCTGTGCTTTAAATGGTTTAGTGAACCATCCCATCCCTTTAACTTTATATTTGTTTTACCTTTTTAAATCTATCTTAATCCTCGGATTGGCTAGATTCCCCACGACCCTTTTTATTCTCTGTTTATGTCAATATTTTGCGTTTTGTGTGTTGTTGATAGTTTTTATTAATAAAACTCTATTTTATTAATGATAGCAATATTATTATCCTTGAGCTCAGTTCCACTTCTTAAGCATATCGAAGATACATAATATCGGTCAACCCAGACAACCACGCACTCTAAAGATAATTAAATAAGTTCCCTCAACGAATAGTTATATATGGTATATCGTCGAGAGTCCATTGTACGACATGAATATTTTGAGAATATTCACATCTAATAATCTTTTATTAGGTATGCTTGACATAAACATATATACAATAGATTGTTAATATATCAAAAAAGACAATAATTTTATTTTACTAATCTGAACATAAAAGATGCTTTTTTTTTTCTTCAACATACAATACCATAACTTTTTATCTAATGTTGTTTATTATTTTGTTTAGTCTAATTTTAAAAGTGTCGTCTGAACTATTGGACATCACATCCTCAGGTAATTAGTTCCAGATGCTTACAATTTTGTATGAAAAAAGATTTCCACATAAATTTGTTCCAAAATGCTTCTGCGCTATGTTCATACCATTATTTCTTGCATTATTTGTGCTGAGTTCGAACTAATTAGCATAGTCTACATTTTCTTTCCCTTTCAAGATTTTGAACACTTCAATTAGTTGTCCTCCCAATCATCTTGTTTCTAGACTGAATAAGTTTAGCCTTACTAATCTTGTCTCATAATTATGATTTTGTAATTCTGGTATCAATTTTGTAGCCCTTCCTTGTACCTTCTCCAATCTGTCAATATCTTTTCTTAAGTATGGTGACCAGACCTTGGCACAATATTCTAATTGTGGTATTGCCAATGCATTGTAGATATCTAAAATTGTAGTTTTATTTTATAATTAAATTGACACTTGATATATCCGAGAAGCTTTACTGCTTTCTTTTCCACTTCAATACACTGTCGAGAAAACTTAAGATCATTTGAAGTATAGACTCCAAGATCTTTTTCATTATCAGTTTCTGTAATTATTCCACCAAAAAATTTATATTTTGCTCTTGGGTTTTTATACCCCATATGCATTACTTTACACTTATTAAGATTTAAGGGTAACTTCTATTCTGTCGACCATTGTGCTAACTTATCAATATGATTTTGAAATTCTAAAGCATCCTCTTCTGTTATTATTCATTTTCCTAACTTGTAGTCATCTGCGAATTTAGAAATTTTTGACAGCAAGTCATCATCTACACCATTACCATACATAATGAAAAGCAAAGGTCCCTGGACATAACCCTGAGGAACACAACTACTCACAAGAGTCCATTCTGACGCATGTCCGTTGATGAGTACTCTCTGCTTACGATCAGTAAGCCAATTTTCAATCTAGTTTGCTATTTCGCCCTCTATTCCTAAGGCTCTTTCTTACTTTAGACATCGGCCTCTTATGCAGTACTTTATCAAATGCTTTTTGAAAATCTAAATAAAAAATATCAGCTGATCTGTTATTGTCATTCTCGTTATTAATATAGTGGAAAATATCTAATAAATTTGTGAGGCATGACCTGTGTCTCCTAAAGCCATGTTGAGAGTCATTAAATAATTTATTCATTTATAAATGCTCAACTAGTTTCTCAGCAATACAGGTTTTGAGTAGTTTTGCATTTATTGAAGTTAAACTTATCGGGCGATAATTACTAGCTAGTTCTTTGCATCCATTTTTAAATATTGGCGTTATATTTGTCAACTCCCATTCTTGAGGTACGATTCCACTTTCTAACGATAAATTAAAGATCTGCGTTAGGTGTTCAGCCACTTGATATTTGATTTCTTTTAGGACTCTTGGAGATATTTTATCTGGTCCTGGAGATTTTTATTTATTCATTTTCTCAGCAAGCTTTTTTATAGTATTAACAATGCATCTAACCGATTCAAGTGGTTTATTTCCAGCATTTATAATAGTTGGTATGGGATTATTAATCATATTCTCTTTTGTAAACACTAATGTAAAGTATTTGTTATATCAATATCGTTAAATTGTAAAATATCATATTTGTCTTTTATAGGGCCAATGCTATTTTTTATCGGTTTTCTATTATTTACTAAAGCAAAAAACTCCTTTGAATTTTTTGAACAATTTAAAGCTACTCTTATCTCTTCATTTCGTTTGGCTCTTTTGGTTTCAGCTTTAACTTTTCTTCTCATTTCTATATAATGATTTATATTCTCTATGCTCCTTTTAGATTTTATCTCTGTCTTTAATGATTTTTTTAATTTGAGCAGATAACCATTTAGGTTCATTGGCATTCTTGACGTTACTAACATTCAATGGTATAAATTCAGCTTGTTTATTTATTAGATTGCTTTTAAATTCATGCCATGCTTTATTAATATCTCCACTATTTACCGTATAATTAATCAAGCTCTTCCTTAGTCCAGCAGAATTAGCTTTTTTGAAATTTAGTTTGGTGATGTTGACCTGTTTTCAAACATAAGGAATATTAAATTCAAATTCAATTAGATTATGATCACTATTACCAATTCTATCTCTTACATTTAGATTTAAAATTAATTCATCGTCTGATGTTAACACTAAATCCAATATATTTTCACCTCTTGAAACTAAGCAATCTTTGTCCTTCTGAATCGGCAGTTTGCATAGGCTAATTTACTTTAGCGCAATTAAAATATCCAATGTAAAATGTTAGCTTATCTTTGCTGATGTTGGTCAAGAATTCATAAAATTGATTATCTACCTCCAGGAGTTGATGTGGCTTCCTGTAAACCAAATTGACATATAAATTAATTTGGGGTTTAATTTAATTCCTATTATTTCAAAAGCAAAGTCAATGATACAATCTATAGGATGCAAATCTTCACGGGCATACAAAAGAACTTTTCCTCTCTCTGTATCAGTCTATCTTTATGAGATAATTTGTATTCCTGTAATTGAAATTCTGAAATAAAATCTCTCGAGCGTCAGTGAATCCTCGATTCTGTGATACCGATAATGTTGTAATTCTTAATTGATACTAACGCTCGAAATTCTGAAAAATTGTTTCTAATTGACCTCGAATTAAATAATATGGCTTTTAATGTACTTATCCGATTTCTTCTGTTGAGAGGCTTGGGCCGTTTCCCTGTGCTAATTGTGCTTCCAGTACCGGAAGTTTCTTAAGTATATTTGTAGCAATTCTCCATAGGTTTTCTTTCCTTTTCCGCAGAGGTCTATCACATCTTGAGTATACCTGTCCTTGTTGTGCATAAATAAAAGCCAGAAGTCCACAAATTTAACATTTTTCTTTTTGAAAATCTCTTTCAAATGTTGGTTTATCCTAATAGCTCGGCTTAAATTTTCACATTTCTCACATATTCTAGGTATTATGCCAACAACTATTCCATTATCTGTTTTCGATTTGATTGTTTAAACCATTTTCGTGTAATCTTTGATTATGCTTTCTAATCCAGCGTAGTTTTTTTTTCCGTTAAACACATCATTACTTCCAACATTAACTATAATTGAGCAGTTTTTGCTCTTTATCTCAAAGTTGCTTATTTCTTCTCTTACTCAATTTATTTTTACTCCTAGTATAGGGTGTTCCATTACGGGGGATCGAAGTTAGCAGTAAATAAAACAGTGTTATTGGTGAAAATTTATTGATTTCACTATTAGATCATGTTATTTGAGTCATGGCAATTATGTGTGAAAAATAATATCGCCTAAATGTCCGCCAAGGCTTCGGCGGCACACCTCCACTCGATGGTCAAACTTTTGATGACGTCTCTGCATAGTTGCTCCTCGATCTCACCAATATGCCTTATTATTTCAACATTCAGCTGTTGAATTGTTGTTGGCTTGTTGGCATAGACCTTAAATTGAGATGACCACAAAAGAAGAAATCTAAAGGAGTTAAGTCACACGATCGTGGTGGCCAATTGACCTCGCTGTTTCGAGAGATGACGCGACCTGGGAAATTCTCATTCAATAAAGCCATTGTTGCATTGGCTGTGTGGCATGTGGCGCCGTCCTGTTGAAACCACAAATCTTCGACATCCATAGAATTCAATTCAGGCCATAAAAAGTTGGTTATCATGGCACGGTATCGCTCACCTGTCACCGTAACAGAATTCACAGCATCATTTTCGAAGAAATACGGCCCAATGATTCCGCTAGCAAAAAATGCACACCAAACAGTGACCTTTTGTGGATGCAGTGGCTTTTCAACAATCTTACTGGGATTTTCTTCAGCTCAAATGCGACAATTCTGCTTATTAACGAATCCCCCAAGATGAAAATGGGCTTCATCACTAAAGATAATTTTTTTGCCTAAAATCATCATCCGCTTGTCTTTGCTCGTGCACCCAATTGACGAATGTACGACGCTTCAAATGGTCAGCAGTCTTCAGTTTTTGTGTCAATTGAATTTTTTAAGCGTGTAGAGACAAACCTTTTTTCAAAATTCGATGTAACGTTGTTGTGGAGAGGTTCAATTCTTGCGCGCGATGACGAATAGAGGTGTCTAGATCTTCGGCCACATTCTCGCGCACTGCAGCAATGTTTTCAGCTGAACGGCGTAAACGAGCACGCAATGGCGTTTTCATATCTGCCACCGACCCCCGTTTGTTTGAATTTACGAGCAATTTCCCAATTCCACTCTCGGTTGGTGGATTATGTTGACCAAAAAAATCGCGAAGTTCCCGAAATGCGTTTCTGTTTGAACGTCCATCTTCGCAATAGGCTTCGATAACTTTAACACGTTGTTCGATTGTTTATCTTTCCATGGTTGAAATTGCCAAAGACTGAAGTTGTTAAATCTGAAAGAAAAAGAAAAAAATCATTAGACGCTTAAGCTTAACTCACACTTAAAATCGGTCCAAGTTATTAGAATACCCGTTAGCAGCGAAATTTGCGTTTCTTGCTGTTCCAAGTTCCAAAGAGCTCAATTTAATTACTAATTATAGAATCACCAACTAAGTACGCTTATTCTTCCTTGGACAGAATTTCAATCTATTTTGTGTTGATACTCGTATAACTGGTTCTTCTGGTATGTTTGGTTTCATTAGGCGCTTATTTTTGACTTCAATATGTTTTTCATTTTTGCGTATACGAGGGGCGGTCAATTTGTTTTGCGAATCGGTAGGGCAAAACAGAGGAAGGGGGATGGATATTTGTAGGGGTGTTAAAATCGGTCCAAGTTATTAGAATACCTGCAGCCGCATGCTCCTGCCTCGTCTATTTAAGAAGCAGTAGCTGATCGCAGATCTTCAGTCACAAACTTTTCAACAATGGAGAAAGAAGGTTGAGCACCGCGCAGTGATCTAATTTTGACCAAGGAAGGCAAGAATGCAAAAGAGATCTATGAACGCATGGTTACAGTGTACACCGACACCGCCCCTTACTATGCAACCATTGCTCACTCGAATAGGGAGTTCCGCCATGGCCGTGAGTCCCTTGAAGATGACCCCCGTCCAGGACGCCCGTCAGACGTGACCAACGAGGACAATGTGGCCCCTGTGGAGAGGATGATCCTTGAAAGTCGACGGGTGAAGATCAAGAAATCGAGCGAGAACTTGGAATATCACATGGAAGTGTTATGAACATCATCCACGACAATTTGCCATGACCAAGGTCTCTGCCCGTTGAGTCCCTAGAACCTCATACCCCATGATTGACTTCAACGTCGTCAAAGTCCACAAGGCTAGAGGTGCACAAGGTGCCCTGCGCGAGTGCGGTTTCAAGGAGCTCAACCATCCCCCCTACAGTCCAGATCTGGCCCCTAGCGACTACTTTTTATTCCGCCAGCTCAAGGCTGCACTGCGTGGACGCTGGTTTGGGGACGATGAAGATGTCCAGCTCGCCGTCCAGGAGTGGATTGAACAGCAGTCGGAAGATTTCTGGTTGTCGGGAATTCGAAGCCTCAGGGACAAGTGGCGCAATTGCATTGAAGTCGAGGGTAGTTATATTGAAAAATAATAAAACACTTTTCCTCATATCTCGTTTCCTTATATCCGAATTACAAAACTTATTGACCGCCCCTCGTATTTGTATTACCCGTTATGTTTGAAAGCAATGCTACTTCTTGTTCCAATTTTACTATTTTCTGATCAACTCTGGCAATTTTGGTTTTGTCTTCTGTTTGACAATTACACTTTTTTCGCGGGCGTTGATGCGATTTTCCATCTCTCTTATGTATTATAGAGATCCATGTTGCTTTTTCCAAATCATGTTATTCTTGAATCTTGCAAAACCCACAAACACTTTTTGATGTCATATTTTCAAAAGTCTGCTCTTGGAAGTCTATTATCTATCTCGTGTTTTTTTAATTTAAGGCAACAGTGCTTTAGTTTCTGAGCTTCAGGCATCTTTGTTAATAGAAGTTTTTTTCTCTTTTTATTAACTTATAACTTTATATTTCACTAAATTACTCTTTTTTTAGTACACTAATTTACACCTTATAAAACTCTTAAATTCCAAACACTTAATTAAATTTAGTGTTGAAATATATCCACTTTACTTTATACTTGATAAATTAATATTCATTATAATTTCTCCACATATAATGATTAACCACAAAATATTAAACAGTGTTGTGAGCAATTTATTAAAAAAAGTAAGTAAATGCTGAATAAAACGAGGTAAATAGATTAAAAGTCAATTAAAAAATTTTACCTGTTCGAATGCAAACAAACTGGCACCGGCTGGCTAAGTCCTATTCGCTGATTGGTTAAAACCCTCAGACGTCAGAGATAAGAGTAAAAGCGAGTAATTAAACGCATAAACAGGTCTGTTCTTTCAAAAAAAATAAACATTCGTCTATAAGAGACCACATAATAAATTGTAAAACGTCATAACAATAAATAACTTTGAAATCATAGCCATCAATAAATGTCCGGCCACTCAGAAACAATATATATTAAATCTTTAAAACCTACTCTTAATTCAGATAATCCGTCAGTTCCTCTTCATGTTCTGCCAAACCACAACTTAGCAAACCATACTCAATATTATTGTTCAAATATTCGCCAGTTGAAATATTTCACCGCTTAGTGTTAAGGTGTGTTCTTCACTATAGTTACCAAAACCTTTGTATATCATTTACTTTGCGGTATTATTTATTTAAAGTGTTAAATTATTGCATACAGTGAATTAAGTATTTACCCTCATTTCTATAGTTATTACAATCCATTTATGTAAGTAATCTAAAGCTGTATTTCTCATTCTTGTTAAATTGCTAATGAATTGTCGTATATTCGTAGGAACCAGAAGATGAGCGCACAAGCTCGAAACGTTGTTAATTTGAATAAATGGATTTAGAAAAATGCTTGGATTATTTTTCGTCATTGGCTTCATTTTGAATATATACGAGGGGGAGTCAAAAAGTTCTCAGATAAATGGCATAAAATTTTTATTTGTAATAATACTGTAATCATTTTTCTACATAAGCTCCATTAACATCTATACACTTTCTTAATCTATGAATCCAACGGTAAAGACCATCTTTGTAGAATTCACGGGGTTGTCTCTGGCACCAAGTAATGACCTGCTTTTTTGCTTCATCTAATGATTGAAACCGGGTTCCTTTTAGGTGTCCCTTTAAATTTGGAAACAGAAAAAAGTCAGAGGGTGCTAAATCAGGGCTATAAGGGGGATGAGCAAGAGTTTCCCATCGAAATTCCCGTAGCTGAGATCTCACAGCTTTGGACGAATGTGCAGGGGCATTGTCATGGTGGAACAAGATTTGCTTGTGGAGCTTTCCTCGTCGTTTTTTGGCTATTGAAGTTTTCAGCTTCCTTAAAACTCCTTCGTAATAGCTGGATGTAACAGTTTTTTGTCCTTCTAAGAAGTCTATTAAAATAATTCCCTCCGAATCCCAAAAAACTGTAGCCATTATCTTCTTAACGGACCTCTCTGTCTTGAACTTGATAGGCCCTGCTGCCCCCCTTGGGTGCCACTCTTTTGATTGATTTTTACTTTCAGGATCAAACTGATACACCCAAGTTTCATCTCCCGTTACGAGGCGCTCAAAAAAACTATCCTCGTTTGCTTCAATCTTGGTCAAAATAGCCAAAGAAAGGTTGGCCCTATGATTCAGCTGGTCTTCTCGCAACGCTTTTGGGACCCAACGTGCTGAAAGCTTGCTCAGGCCAAGATTTTCAGTTAGAATTCCAAATGCTGAGCCATGAGAGATTTCACATGCATTGGCAACTTCATCAATAGTAATACGGCGATCTTTATCCACTAGATTCCTCACAAGCTCGACATTTTCTGGGTTAATGGAGGTGGAGGGTCTCCCTTCACGTGGATCATCTTCAACTTCTTCTCTGCCCCCCTTGAAGCGCTTAATCCAGTCGTAAACTACCGCTCTACATGGCGAAGAGTCACCATAAACCTGTTGTAAAGCGTCAATAATCTTAACAGGCTTCCAATCAAGTTTAGTCAGGAATTTAATGTTCGCTCTTATCTCAAAATTTGCCATTTTATGGGTTCAAAAAAGTAACCTTTTTGAAGCACATCTAATACAAAGAGTCTCGACAAATTGAATGACGAATTTTGTAGGAATTGTTCAGAAAACATGAAAGTCGTGTTTGACCCTGTATTTACTTGTACAAAATCGAACATTTCAATAATCTGGCATTTGTCTGAGAACTTTTTGACTCACCTACGTATATATATATATATATATATATATATATATATATATATATATATATATATATATATATATATATAAAATATCAGTAGGATTTCTTCATTATCCAATAATTTATTAAAAGAGGAAAGAAAGAAAAATAATATCCTGTAAATATTCTTTCAGCACGAAAGTAGGAAGGGAAAAAATAGAGAAAAGCCCCGGAATCAAATAATAATTACGTGTGAGAAAACTTCAAGGATACTAAAAATCGCTAAAGGAACTCTTAGTATCCTAAAAGTTGAACTTTGACCTATTTTGTTTCATATTTTGGTACTCAGGAAGAAGATATATTCAAGCGTAAGAACCACAAACCTCTTTCCGTGGTTGCATAAAAAGAATGGAAGCGTGCAATAAGTGTAAAAACGAGTAGAGAGCGTTCACGTTTAGGCCTTTAACACGACATAAATATAGGCTTTTTTCTCCATTTACATTGATATGTTTCTCCAATTACCGATTTGCTCTAATTAATAAAGAACGATGGAAATCACAGACCGGCGTAGAAATTTCAGGAACGGAACATAAGGGGTCTTTATTTCGTGAAAAAGATAAACAATTTCATGAATGTATTTGGGTCGCTACCCGAAGGCAGCAGATTTGGGGCTTTATACAAAATAAGAGAAAAACAAGGAGCGAAAAAGCTCGCTTACTTCAAACAATTTAAAAACGGTCCATCTCTACCATTATTAATTCGCTTGCTTTCAACATTTCTTTCCCTATTTTCCATTTTCACCCGTTATTCAAATTTTCGACCTCGCCCTCGTCTTTCTTTAAATTCCTTTTCCCCTTCATTCCATTTTAAAATCTCCTCACCTCCTCTACTTTGTATTCTGGGCCTATTTTTTCGCGTTCATTGTCGGTGCCTCGAAAGCATATTGAATCTTGAGAGCGGAAGCGGCGGAGACTCTGACACTATGGACCATCCCCCCTACCCCATCTCCTTTGGGTCCCTCATTTCGCGTCCCTTGAAAACTTCGCGCGCGATTCACATATGGAATTACATTTCCTTCAGCGGTCCGCGCAATTTTCTTTTATTATTATTACTTTTCTCTGCTGTGTTGCCAAGTAATAATACTTTTCCTCACACCTTAGATTCAAAAATGAATTATAGCGATTATTTCTTGTGATTTCCATGATTAAAAATTAAATAAAAATATTTAAAGGTGAATAAGCTGGAAAAAAAAGACAAATTTTGAAGCTAAACATGTTAAAATGTTTGTTCAATAATGCTTGAAATACCGCAATACCGTCAAATATTTCACTAATAGAATCACTACATATGCCCCCCTTAGTCATATCATATGTTTCGAAATGTTTCGGAAAAGGGTAAGTTCGGTCTCTCCAGGCGTGGCAAAGATAGTCCGAGATTTGAAATATGTAGGTGCAGAATAGAACCCTAAAGAGAGCACTAGTTTCTCATAGTGCACTGGTGTCGGGAAGGCGTGCTACTCCTCAAGGTTTTACTTGTAGCGAAAGCATCAGCTCTATTACACCATCCACACCTTTGCGGGGGGTCAATAAAGGTGAGATAAGCCAAATCAGGTCTTTTATTGATAAATTTTCTATGCCAATTCCAAGCTCTCAATTCGTCTCGTATTGGTGGAAATTTACTCGTTTATATATAGAAACTTTCTGCGCATTCTTTTGCTAAAAAGAGTTTGATGAAGAACCAAGTAACTTCACTTTCAATGTTTTTTTTTCATTTTAGATAAATATATTTATTCATCAAGCTATAATTTCGGAAGGGATTTTCTTAACTTCTTCTTCTCGGTTTTTCCCTACTCGAGTCGCCGTTCTTGATGAGTCATTTCTCGCTAAAAGACTCGTCCATTAAGGTTTTGGCTGAGGATTTACGGACGAATCCCCTTCCTATTTATCCCAGTTTGGGACTGGCACTGAGTTTGGCTGGTTTGCCCAAAATTTTGAGTATATTTTAACTTTGGAATTTTTTTAAACAAAAATAATGATAAATGTTTAAATTCGGGTAAAGTAAATATGATTATCGAAGGTTTCTTAAAAAAAAAAAAGAATTATAAAAAGGTGAAGTCCAGAAAAATAAATATGGTTATCGAAGGTTTGGGATTTGTTTAAAACAAAAAGATAAATAAAAAGGTGTAGTCCAGAAAAATAAGTATGATTATCGAATGTTTTGAATCTTTTTGAAACAAAAAGAATTACAAATGATAAAGTTCAGAAAGAAATGGAGAAAATTTATTAAAACTAAGGTTTAGCTGTTTTTTTTTTGTGTGTATTTCCTTATATTCAAAGGCTTTATCGAAGTTCTTTCTAAAATATATTTTCCATTTTAATTTTTGGCAGGAGAAAATAGTTACTGGCCGCTAAAAATGACTAAAGCCGAAAGCAAGATGAAATATTAGAGTAAATTTAGATAAAAAAGAAGCGTGGTGATGATTTTTTGTCCGCATCTCAAAATAATTCCGATACAAGATTTTCTTATTTTTGCATCCATCTAAAAACATATAGAATAAGGATAAATCATTAGGAGACAAGACGAGCGTCTTCACCACTTCTCCATACGGGAAGAGCTTGTGCTTCACAGGCAGACATTTGGTCTGTGGCCTATGGCCTTTCTGGCTCAAGTAACCGGGTTTTGGTCTGAAAAATCTAAATTATTTTCTGATCATATCATCACTAACTCTATAATTGTATAACGGGATTTTTGAAGATTGGTGAACAATTAATAAATTTTTTTCTTAGTGGACAAATGACTTATGTTTTTTTCCCAAAATTATTTCTAATAATTCTTTTATCACATCAAAAAACAAAATGGTGAAGTTCAGAAATAAATATAAGTATCGAAATTTTGTGTTCGAAGACGTGTTGGTATAGTGAGCGGCCCGTTTCACTGACATAAAATGTACAGCCACTACATAGGATAATATATATTTATGCTACTACTTTCGTTTTTCTCTCTGATTTAAAAATAACGACATGTATATAAAATCGAACCCAATAGTCCCTTTTGAAACTATTCTTGGACTGATAATGGGAGCCAGTCAATTCCGAATCTTGCCTACTACGTAAAAGATTATTTAATTATATATCGTTTTATACAAACATCTCAGTAAATTGCGTCTTCCTACTCATATGTATGTATATATTGTTGTTACATATGATTCTATTTTTCTTTTCATATACAGGGTGTCCCACGAAAAAGTGAATCGAACTTTAAATGGTTATAATTGAAAGAGTATGTTTAATTTTTATTGTTTATATACGATTTTATTTCGTAAATACTTATAAATATAGAAAGTTTTCATAAAGTTTGCTTTAAAAATGGTGAAGCAGATTTGATTTCAGTGAAGCCAACCAAAATTACGTTTGCGCAAGGTGAGGGAATTATTAATGAAAAACTTTGTACCTAATAGTGGACAGTGTGTTATTTTCATGACCCCAACGGCTGACTAAGCAAACATGGGCCAAATAAGATTCCTATGTTTGGCTCCGGAGGAAGGGGAACTTCCGAACGCATGACCCAACCGCAATTTCGCACCAAGGCATCACAGCGACTACCCCTAGTGAGAAGGAGAGGCTGTCCCGAGGAGTCTAGAAAAAGTTTTCAAAATATCCGACGAAGAGGAGGAAAACTTTGACCTATCCTTCGAGGACCAGGTTGTCGAGTACAAGGAGAGGAGGGAAGGCAGGTTCGATCCTTATGGAATCTCGAACCTTTACTGTTTCCACAGTAACTCACAGGAGGAGAACTCCATCACCAGTGCGGAGTTGTGGGAGGCGATCGTATCGTTCAGGCCCAAAGCCCAGGGCCTCAGCCAAATCACCATCAGGCACTGAAAGGCACCCGAAAGATTTCAGTAGGCTACTGAACATGTTAAATTCATCCTTGGCAATGGGATATTTCCAGGATGGTCTGAAATTTAAAAAATTATTTTCATTCTTAAGCCTGGGAAGCCAGCAAACCAGGCCATGAATTTCATTGTTATAAAAAATTGGGAAGGTTTTTGAGAAGATTCTCAACAGCAAACTCCAAAGGAGACGCTGCCTTTTCCCCAAGATCGCACGAGTTGCGGAAGCTCCCAACAAGCCATTAAAGCCACCCCGCAGACCGTTTATATAATCTCCCGACTCGGTTTAGCGTATAGCACTTCAAGAATTTCCGCCTAATACCGCGTACGAGCTAAGGAAACGCTCGCCCGTCACGATCGGAGACAACGACGATTTCGATTCGAGGACGAAGGCTAAATCGACATCTGTGAACTCTGCCATAGTCAATCAGCGAGTATCTGGCGAGGATTTTCATCTCCGAAGACTAAACCACTTGTGCTCTCTCATCCGCCCCAGGAGGTAACCCAACTTCCCCAATCGCAGTGAAAACATAGTTCCACCGGCTGTTTATAAATAAGATTGGGAGACATATTTGTTGAATTTATATTGCCCTTCAGATAAATTGAAATTATAGACTTTGTTAATGATGATTGATTCTGCAATTCTCCTCTCAATATAAGTGTTTGATTTATAAATAATTTTTGCTTGGTTGAAATCAATTCTATGGTCAGAATTTTGCATTTGCGGAAAGAGACTTGAAAAAATAGCATCCCTTCTTATATTATATTGAGAGGAGAATTGCTAAATCACTCATCATTAACAAAATCGATAATTTCAATTTATCTGAAGGGCAATATAAATTCAACAAATATATCTCGAATAGGATTGCCAATCTTATTTATAAGCAGCCGCCGGAACCATGTTATCACAGGGATTTGTAAATTACCCCCGAACCACGCAAAATATTTATGTTTTTCCAGTTTGTTTCCTCTGTTTTCATTTTGTTCGTCTATATATACTGAAGTCGCTTACCTTGTATTTCATTACTCAGTTGAAAATGGCATTAAGTAGCAGAAATTACTTCTGGTATTATAAATAAATTAGATTCAAATATTCTAGTTTATTAATATTGTAGGGGAATCGTCACCCTCCCGTTCTCTCTCAGTGGAGACCCGGGACGGTAACCGCAAGAACATCCGGGCCCGGCACCGTGGGGAAAACTCGTAACCACAGCTACTCGCCACTGGTCTCGATGAAAAGCCGAACGATTTTTAACTGCAAGATCTCCACTACGAGAGTATCTTCAATTTCACCTCAAGTAAGAAATTAGAGACGCGTTTCTCTCAAGCTCAAAGGCCAGCTGGAGCCGAGGTAAGACTTGATGAGAAAACCGTTGGAGTAAGAACCCTCCTGCGGCCCTTCCACAAGCCAGCCCCCTCCTACCCCTACCCCAGCGGGTGACGAGGTATAAATAACAAAAACTTGGGAAAAACGAGGTAGAATACGTGAGTCTCCAGGCTACAAAGTCCCTGGATTGAGGCCGGGATACCAAGACTGGACAGGTAGAATACGTGAGTCGTTAGACTACGAAGTCCCCTGCAAGAGAGGCAGGGCTACCCAGGGGGCTAAGAAGCAGCTCATCCTCGAGCTAGTCCCTGGGTATGAAACTGAACATTAAGTTAACTTTTTCAAGTTCAACTTATTCTCGTCAGAGAACACCCCTTCCCTCCTGCTATCCTGGTGTATCCCAAAACATCGAGATAGGCCTTGCCCTTGAGGAAGACTGGAACTAAGAATAAGCTCATCCTCGAGCTAGTTCCTGGTTACCAAACCGACCTTTAAGTTAATTTGTTCAAGTGCAACTTATTCTCGTCAGAGAAACATCCCTCCTCTATCCTCGCCCTTGAAGAACCCCCCGCTCCCCGAGTACAGTCCTCGCACATGAGAAATTACGTAACGAAGAAAAAAAGCTCCCCCTCGAGCCCGTTACCCGGTGGTCACACCGAACTCTAAGTTGGTTTAAGAACCAAGTTCAACTTACTCTCGACAGAGAGACCTCGCCTACCCTGGTGCCTCCTAAAACACCGTGATTGGTCTCGCCCGTGAAGACCCCTCCCCTCCAATTGAATACCGTGTGAACCCCCATCTGCTACACTCGCCAAAGTAACTCGTGAGCTCGACTACCTCCAACAATCTGGTCGAAGCACGCGTCAAAGGACCTTCCAGATTCCTGTGGTGTCTGGGGCTCATTGAGTTCAAGGTCAAATTCAAACCCGCCGCCAGAGCAACCAAGGTATTTAAACTCCAGTAGAGACAATTAGTCGATTTCTTGTATATTGAAGTGCGTATCGAATTTAGCCAATATTAGAGGGTCAAGTTAATTGAAGTATTTTTTGCGTATTTAAAATTCGGAGTATTTCTGTGATTCATGTTATGGGTTTGTGTAGTAAATTGTTAAATTTAATTATAAGTTTATTTTTGAAATTCCAGTGTGTTTCTTTATATCCATACGTGTTGAAGCGGCTCTTGCTTAAAAAACAAAATTAGCACTCCTAGAACAAAGCCTATTTAATCAAAGAAGTATATCACGACCACAAGGTATACCACGACAAAAGTGGTGTCCTGTGTGGGGTGATCAAAAAGGGCATTAAACGACAAATATTTTTCTCATTATATATATATATATATATATATATATATATATATATATATATATATATATATATATATATATATATATATATATATTTATATAGCAAGTCTTCGCTTAACGACGAGGTTCCATTCCAACGACCCCGTCGTTAAGCGATTCCGTAGTTGAACGAACCCCCTCATTGACCGACAACTTGGCCGACGCATAGCGTCAGGCCTATTAATGAAGTCACGTGTTATCGGCACTCGGCACTTATTCTCTTTATTTCGACTAATCTTTTCTTCATGTTGTTTTAGTGGCTTTTTTACGAATAAATTTAAGCTTTTAATAATAAATTTTAATTTTACTCTTTTCAGTTAACTTTTGTATGTATGGTAGTAAAACCACAAACTTGACAACATTGTTCTATTAACACAAAGTGACATAAGATGCAGAAAAAACAATAATAATAATGCAATAATAATAAACAATAATACATAATAATAAAAAAAAACAATTTATAATTCAAATCCTTCAAATATTTCGCTTTGTTGAGTAGAATCGAAAATTTCAGGGCATGTAATCAGGATCTTCATCGATAGACTCACGCACAGTAGAGGGTCTAGGTAAAAGAGAGGCTGCAGGGAAAGGGCTAGCAGTACTCTTGCTGGGGGTCTGGCTTGGAAATGCGTTTTTTCTGAGAGATTTTAGAATAGGCGTCTGACTTGTTTTGTCTCTTTTTCTCATCGTAGATCTCACGATAACATCGGAGTGCTTCATTTATGTTGCGTTCAACTTTTGGAAAGCGTTCTACGTTCGCTTCTATGGCCTCTACTTCCAACATAGCTTCATTTATCTTTGCAAATGCAGTTGTTAAGCCCTTTGCAGTGAATTTCTTTTGTACCTCGTCTGATTTTTCACTTTCTTCTAACTCCTCTAATTTTCGCTGTTCTTCTAACTTTAACAAATCCTCATTACTCAACTCTCCTTCAACATAATCAACAAGTTCCTGCACGTCATCCGGTTCCACTTCTAACTGCAACAATAGTGCAATGTCTAGATCGATGAATTCCCCTGCTTCTTAGCGGATCCAGCAGAAGTTGTAGGCTTACGTTTTCCAGACATTATGAGGGATGAAATTTTTATGTACTGTGTAATTAGTTTGATAATTCAAGAGAACTCTTGCGTTAAAGTGGTCAGGAGCGCGCGAGAGACTTGTGACTGAATGCGTGTGTGTCACAGTGTCTGAGTGCCAGTGCCTTGTGCCTGTTGTCGTACAGCGCTACGTACCGTCTCCTTCGATGGTTTATTATTTTAATATTGTGGTTAAAATAATATTAATACTTTTATTTTGTTTGAAAATTAAACTTTGAGCAAAATAAATTACAATTAAATAATTTATATCGTGAATTATTTTCTATTTAATAATTAAGATTATTTTTGATTTTGTAGATATCCTTCAAAAGCCTCATGGCGTCAGGCATATTAATGAAGTCATGTGTTATCTGCAAGCTCGGCACTTATTCTCTTTATTTCGACTAATACTGATTGAACTTGTATAATAATTTGTACTCGTGTGGAAGACACGAAAACATGTGCGCAAACAAGTCCGACATGGCAATCTCGGCACTAGGAATATGCGCGCGTCGTAACTTCGAGAGATTTTTGTTAAACGAATATCGGACCGGTCGTGACGGCCATCGTAACTCCGAGTCGTTGTTAAATGAGTACGTCGTAATGTGAGGACTTTCTGTATATATATATATATATATATATATATATATATATATATATATATATATATATATATATATATATATATATATATATATATATATATATATATATATATATATATATATATATATATATATATATATATATATATATATATATATATATATATATATATATATATATGAAAAACTCACAAAGTATCACGTGAGGGTAGCAAATGAATGCAATGTCCCGCAGGAAAAAATGAAAAGGTGTTTCCAAGTACTTTCGAACTTTATTAAGTTCCTCATCAAGGATAACTACGAAGTTATCCTTGATAAGGAACTTAATAAAGTTCGAAAGTACTTGGAAACCCCTTTTAATTTTTTCCTGCAGGACATTGCATTCATATATATATATATATATATATATATATATATATATATATGTGTGGTTTTAGCTCTACTCAAGGGAGTGAATATGCTCCTAGTCAATTTACTTCTTAAATTAACAAGGATATAAGAACACTTCATTTTGTTATAAATCTCAATTCAAGCAAATCATTTAAAGAAAGAGCCACTTCATAGGTTAAAAATCGTCCTCTTTAGACCCTTAAAGTAGGGTCCGTGATTCTTTGCGCCATAGTAGGCCGAAATGGTGCTCATAAAGGGCGCCGCCACATGTTTACATATGCGAACCTAATTAGTAGAACGACCGCACGCAATGGGGATCATCACGAAGTATATTTTGGGTAAAATCCTGATTACCAACGCTGAATTCTTGGATTCTGAGAATTCTTTTACATTCACTAGGAATTTTCTTTAAATTAAGGCGATTTCTTTTTGTGAGGAGGAATACAAACTGAGTTAATAAATGTAAAATTTGTAAATCAACACTGTTATACTTCTTGATTTTACCTGAATAATTTTCTAAATGATGTGGAAGGTCGCAGTTTTGGGTGAAAGCCAGGAATAAATAGTGTAACTTTCGTTAATTATAGGAGTTGGGAGTGAAACCTCCGCAAATGTTAGATGGATTGGCGCTGATTGAAGATGATAAGGCGATTTTCACTGAATAATTATAACACGATGTCCTGAGAATCAACGTACCCTAAAGTTTATTCCTGTGAGTGAAATATGCAATTGTAGGAATTGGTTTGATGTCACCGACCCCATCCAGTCAGGTAGGATACTCCGGGTCAATGTGTGAACCGAGATGGTGCGTGGGATGCGCGCGGTATTAGGATGAAGGAAAGAGGGGCTGAGTAGTCGATATGTTTAAAACGGAAATTTCTCATGTTGCATTATGCCAGACAAACATGAAAGCGAATGAAGTGTTTGCTGGCATGTAGTCCGACGATGCGTGAATCATAGTGGTAAAGGTGGAGAAAGTGTGTAAGTGTTTCTGAGTTAGAGGTGACATGGTGTAATGTTTGGGGATGAATGTATGAGCTCGAAGATTATGTAGGTGAAGTTGAGATTTAAAAGTGTTTGGTATAGAACCTGTAATGAGAGAAGTGAAGATGAGAAAGAGAGATTCTAGAATGACTTTGGACAAGTTAAGGATTGAACTAAGAATGGGTATCGATTAATTGGTATAGGAGATATGAATGGACAAATTGGTGGTGGAAGAGATGTGGGATAAGTTCCGATATTGATACACATAGAGTGAATGAAGAGAAGGTGGTAGAATTGTATCGGGAAAACTTATCAGTGGTGAATACATATTTTACAGTGCAAGGATGTAAATAAATGCATGTGGGTTGGACAAAGGAGAAGGAAGAGAGTTAAGAACATGATTGAGCTGTGCTTGGTAAAATGAATATGCAGATAGAAGTATACACTTGCTGTGGAAACTCTATGAAGTATGCGTATGAGACTAGCCGACCACATGATTGTACTATATGAGGTTAAATTAAAAGTGAAAGGTTGTTGAATCCGAGAGAGAGGGATGAGGATGTAAAAACGCTGGGGAGTTTGAGACAATAAATGTGAACGTTAGGATAGAGCAAACTAGGAATAAATTAAACGAAATGATATTGAATAATTCAAGGGCTGTATGTGGATATTCTGGGACAGGAAAGAGAAGACAGAATAATGAATATTGGAATGTCAATGTGAGAGGTACAGTAGAGATGTAAAGAGAGACGTTCCTACATATGTTTAATAGTTAAGATAGAAATGGCATGGAGATGCGGATGGATACATGTAACGAGCTATAGGAAAGCGATTACCAGAGGAAGTAGTAAATGAAACACATGCTTGGAAGAGGAATGAGTATCCAGATAGGAAGAGGAAGTTATTTGGAAGGAAGTGAGGAAGGTGAGAAAAAAAGAGAAGAATAGTTATGTGAACAAAAAAGGGTAGGAACGGCAGGCAATTTGTGAGCAATAAGGATATCAAAAGTACATTCATAGCCCAATGTTTTTAGACTAATATGTACTCATTTTTTCTTTCGTTTTTTTGTTAATTTACATGATGGAATAAGCATTATAATATTTAAATTATTGCACGTTTATTGAAAAGTCAATATTAAAAAAATTATTCAAAAAGTACATTAATTCGTTAAATCCAAAATCGCGCTCTGGTTCTATTTCTGTAGGAGGCATGTTTCAGTCCCTGGAGCTTTGCTATTTGATCAAAGTTGTAGAAATGATGACAAATATAGTTTAAATGAATGACGTTGTCATCACTAACGCTATAATTTAAGAAGGTGATATTTTGAGTATTTGAATAATTATTTCATCTTACTTTGGTTATGACTTATGTTTTTTATCAAAGTTATTTCTAATAATTCTTTTATAATATAAAAAACAAAATGGTCAAGGTCAGAAATAAATATAAGTATCGAAATTTTGTGAATTTTTTAAAACCCAAACAATTACAAATGGCGAAGTTCAGAAAATTTATTTTCATATATCTTCTTCTATAACTATATTTTAGCAACGTGATATTTTGAAAGGGGAGGAAATTTAGTTTAGAGTTACTTTTTTAAATTATTATAATTGGCGAAGTTCAGAATTTTTAAAAAAATTTAACTATTGCTGCTTTTTTTTTAGATTTTAAATTTTAATCTTAGTAGCGAAGTGCATTGCCTGGTGTAATTATAATCTATTTTGTAATTTTTTTTGTATATATACATTGTGGGGAAATCAATAACGCGAGGATAAAACAGACGCTAGTTCTGTTAAACAGCGTCAACCGCTACGTGGCATATGGGCCGATACTTTGACACCCCCCTCCCCTTTTGCCCCGCTGGCACAACAATCCTCGATATTACTTGCAAGGAAATCTGAGAATCGGCAGATTTCGTAGCCCGTTAGTATAAACAAAGGAAGATGGTATAGCCTTTGGAATAAAAATCTATGAACAGGCCCACTGTTCCCTTCTATTGTTTAGGTCTAGTTTCACCAAATAGACGAAATTTCATTGTCTCCGACGAAAACCAGAAGATACAATTAGGGCTACGGGTTACTACGCTGAAAATTAATGCCTTAGGAGAGAGGCTTAAACATGGGCACTCATCTCCCCTCTCCTCCCCCCAGGGGATAAGTGAGGTATATATACGTCGCTCTGGAGAAAAGAAAGGAGAATCGAGTCAGCGATCGAGAGAAGACGAAGACCGGCGTCAGTCCGGGCATTAAAGTGGTCCGGACGGGAGTTAAGAAGAAGAAGAAATTCCCCCCGAGGCTGTTCCTTTTGGTCACATCGAATATTAGACCAACGGTATAGAGAATCACTCTCATACCCATCTCGTCAGAGAAACCCCCTATCTCAGTTTTCAAATAAAACCAGAGATATCCCTCCCATTTAGGAATACCAAAGTGAAGTCCCACTCGAGAGAGGATTTACCTCTTCTTCAATGCTCATCATCGAGAAGCCCCACAAGTTTAACCCAAGGATTGGAATAATCATACATCCACTGTCTCTTCGCTTATATCGTCAAATCAAGATACATCGCCAAGCGCTCTTCTCACTCACCTCGAAGTCAGCTGTTTTCTCCAGTCAGACCCTCGTCCGCGAAAACATGCCTCGCATCGAGGCGCCTCACCTACCACGGGTTTAACTCAGCCAGAATAACAGCTATGCGTCCCATTCAGTCTCTCCTCCGTGGCACCCTATCCTTGCCCCATTTACTTTTAAAGGTAAAAGGATTCCCATTTGATTATGTTCTTTAATTAACATTCAGTACTAAAGTGAATTTGTGCGTCAACTATCGTGTAGTATTCATTGGT
The DNA here is from genome assembly GCA_963969495.1 of Ceratothoa steindachneri. Classification (NCBI taxonomy): domain Eukaryota; kingdom Metazoa; phylum Arthropoda; class Malacostraca; order Isopoda; family Cymothoidae; genus Ceratothoa; species Ceratothoa steindachneri. The sequence goes on along the minus strand of OZ018324.1, from coordinate 16,294,529 downwards.
AGTAGTAATTTTTATTCAGACCCTCTTATTATATCTTTAGTAGATTTAAAGTTTTTAATATTTCATTTTTTATGTAATTTAAAGTATATTTTTTTTCTCTAGTGTTTTAATTGAATCTTGGAAATGCTGCAAATGGCAATAGATATATAAAATTACAAATCCTCCTTGGTTAAAGAATCAAATCAAAAGATAAATAGTAATATAGTACTCTTAGAGAAAAAAAGAATGGAATTATTTATGTACGGAACAAACGTACGTACGTAGTCGGTTGTATACCACGACATATATATATATATATATATATATATATATATATATATATATATATATAAATATATAGATGCCACCCCGACTCACGGTACCCCGTCCTAGATCGGTTGCTTGGAGTTGATTTGTTGATGTGGTTGTACTCCGAACTTTCTGTCTCCTTAACTATAATCCTTGCTACAATATTGGCCTACCGAAAGAATGCATGTATATATATATATATATATATATATATATATATATATATATATATATATATATATATATATATATATATATATATATATATACAAGAGAACGGTGGCAGTAGAAAAGAAATGCATTTTCTTTCTTCATTTAATTTTAAGCAATGTTTCGAGGGCCAGCCTCATCATCTGTGTACTGGAATTATATTTAGTATAAATACAAAGTAATAAAAAGTAATCCAATGTAATTCTAATTGACATGGGATAAGTAACATAGGGGAATGGTTTATGTCGTGGTATACAGCCGAGTACGTATGTGCGTTTGCACCGTACATGAGTAACTCTGCTCCACTTTTCTCTAAGAGTGCTTTACTTTTGCTTTTGATTCTTTAATCAGGAATGATTCGTAACATTATATATCTATTGCCATTTGCAGCGTTCGAGGATCTAATTAAAAAACTCGGCCAAAAATACTTTTAATCCCATAAAAAATGAAATATTAAAACTTTAAATATACTAATGTTATAATAAGAGGATCTAATAAAAATTAATACTAACAATGAGTAATACGCGATGGTTGACGCAAAATTCACTTTCGCACGGAATGGTAACTAAAAACATGAATAAGTTTTGGATTCCTTTTTACCTTTAACTAAGAGGGAGCCTGCAGTTGGGTGACCTTGAACGGGAACCTCCTCGATAAGATGATTCGAGGCGCGTTGGACAGGAGCTTCTCTCGCGGCCGTGAGGATGGCTGAGAAAACAGCTGATTCTTCTCACTAAGGGAAAGAGACTATTCGGGAAGAACAGCTGATGCTTATCTCGTGGGGGTGTGTTGTTGGAAGCGGGAACGGAAGTTATTCAGATCCCTGTGTTATAAATTCGGGCTTCTCGAAGATGAGACTTCACCAAGAGGTGAATCTTTTCTCGAGCAGACTTCACATTGGTATTTCTTAATGTTGAGGGGTATCTCTGTTTTTATTTAGAAAACTGAGATAGAGGATTTCTCTGGACGAGAATGGTTTGAGAGTGGATCTTGATACCACTGGTCTCTTCTTCTAAGCAACCAAAGGAACGGCCTCGGGAAGAAAAATCCCGCTCGGTTCCACTGTTTTCTTGATTCCCGGTTTGTCTCCGACTCGTCTTTTTTCTAGACTGCTACGATGATCCTCCTTTTATTTCTCAAGATCGAGCTATATATACGTCGGTAATCCCCTGGGGGAATTGGATAGGAGACGAGGGCTCACAGTTAAGCATATCTCCTAGGGCATAAATTTTCAACACTGTGAAAATTAGTCCCTTCTGGTTTACACACGGAGAAAGTTAGATTTCACCTACTCAGCAGAAATAGACATCAAGAATCGGATGCGACAGTGAGCTTGTTCATAGATTTTTATTCTAAAGGCTATCACACCCTCCTCTGTTTATATTACCGGACCTCGAAATCTGATGACTGAAAGGTCTTTGGGGCAGCGGGGAAAAGTGATAGGTTGGGATGGGGGGGGGGGGTAAAATATCGGCCCAGTTGGAGAGTAACCGTTGACGCTGTCTAAACAAACGGCGGACTTTAACCTTACCTCGTAAGGCCAAGCAGTCCAAAATACACAACCCAATTTAAACAAAAAACTCCCCCATCAATTACAATAAAGAAGAAGAAATTGACTATTAATCTGTACTTAGGTAATTCCTTACGCCAACTAAATATTTAACACTTTAATATATACAACAAATAAATTGGTTTTAGACTAACGGGAGCTTAATTAGCCCTCTGTGGGGTTTCGGCTTAAGTTATCGGCTATACAATTATCGGAGCCTTTTATATTGTTTATGGTGAATTAGTACTCCATTAACAATGAATCTGCCGTTCTGGCTTTTGCTGTTACGCAAATATGACAGAGGTAGGTGATCGGATTCGACGTTAAACTCCCGACCTATTAAATAGAACTTGAATTCCTTTATCCCCCAAATTATGGCTACCGCTTCCTGTTCTATAGTTGCATAAGCTCTTTCTCGAATCAACAGCTTTCGGCTCGCATAAGCTATGGGAAAGTTATACCATCGTCTTTATATTGCACAAAGACATAACCGATTCCTTCACTACAGGCATCGGTGCGGATCCCAAACTTCTTTTGTTTATTAGGTAGTCGAAGGATGGGTGTTAAAATTAATTTTTTCTTCACTAGAGCGGACGATTGGGAATTTCTGAGTGGGCCAAGGTGAGAGTTCAAATCTACCTCCGTGGATGATTCGTCCTGTGGGAAGGATAATGAGGGTAGAGGATACTCTTTATCCAACTCTACACACACCGTGTTTACTACATAAAGTGGTTCACATGGGTATAAAGCTTTTATGGTTCCATCTTCATCCAGCGTCACGATATTAGTATGTAATACACGCTCGGCGGTGATACATTTTATGTAATACAGTTTATGGCCTGAGGGAGTTTCAATCACGTAATAAACGGGGCCACGGGCTTCTATGACCAAGAAGGAACCCTTCCATTGGGAGAGTAACTTACTTGTCTCTGTAGGCAGTAATAACAATATTTCGTCGCCAAACTTTAATTTTCGCGCCTTTGCTCTTAGTCGAAATAACTTTGGTATTTTCTAAGTTGCACTCTGCGTTTGAGCGGGCCAACTCTGCACATTTCTCCAAGCGTTCACACAGCTCGATCACATATGCGTAGGAGAATTTAACTTCTTCATCTAATTGGGGATTAGTGAAGAGCTCCTTAAGGATACTCATAGGTCCTCGGACCTTACGACTGTACAACAATTCGAAGGGGCTAAAACCCAGAGTTCGGTGAGGAATCTTTCGGCACGCGAAGAGGGTGACTGGTAGGTACCGATGCCATTCTCGAGGCTGAGACTGACAGAAATTTCTTAACACTGCCTTTAGAGTACCATTTAAATTTTCACACATCCCATTTGCGGAGGGGTGAAAAGGGGTCATAAAGAGGGGTTTAATGAGGAGTAACTTGCCCACGTATTCCATCAGTTCCGACGTGAACTGACGGCCTCGATATAAGAGGATTTCTTTAGGGATGCGGACGCGGGAAAAAATGGAGATGAGGGCTTCTGCACGGAAAATACTGTCAATTTTCCTGGAGGCAACTGCGTCAGGTAAACGAGTGGCGCAGTCTACTAAAGTGAGGATATAAGAGTGCCCCTCACTAGACGGGAGATGGATGGGCTCAACCATTTATATAGCCACTCTAAAGAAGGGTTCGGAAATGAGGGGGGTTTTCTGCAGGGGAGCCGGCAGGACCCGGCCTTTAGCGGTGGCCTTCTGGCACAGTTAGCATGACTGTCAGTATACGGCGATCTCTTTAGCGGCGCCGGTCCAAAAGAAGTGTTTAAAAATACGTATAGAGGTTTTGTTGTGACTGAAATGTCCAGGCAATAAGCCATCATGTGCGATTTTTAACACCCGTTGGGAGTAACACCGTGGAATGCACAAGACTTTATCAGACGGGGAGGTTACTTCATCCGTCGTCTGGAATAGTAGTGAATTCTCCACCACGTATCTTATTCGTTTGTTCCCGCGAAGAGATTCTATTTCACTTCGCACTTCCTTCTCTCACAGGGCTTGGGGAGTCGGACAGTCCTTTTGGGCGGTAGCTAAGGCTTGGAAAGTAAGCTCTTCGTATTCCGGGTTCTCAAGAGGAGATAAATGGGTCGGGGTCGCTGACCTCTTAGTTGCTTGAATCCAAGTGACTATTGGCTGAGCCACCGGATTTGGGGAGAACTGCGAGCTCTGGCCTATTAAGAAAGAACAGAATTTAATAGGCGCTGCCACTACCTTGGTCCAGCCAGTGAAGTACTGACACTGGATGTGGCAGCTGATTACGGGAAACTTTTTTGATCTACCTAGGAAGTCCTGGACGACCGCGAACCTCTTGTGCTGGGGGCTGACTGGGGAAAACAATTCATCTGATATGAAGATACAGGTGCACCCCGCATCGCGTACCAATGTCGAGACTCGGCAACCATTTGCTGATCCAGTCTCGAACTTTAGTCTTCCGGGAGAACTCTTGTTAAACAAAAAGTTCACCTATTGGTCAGGGGAATTCGATGTGGACGAAGGAGGTGCTGAAGCAGGAGGTTGGTTGTTATTGGGGGAGAGACGCGGTGATGTTGTGCACTTGTTGACTCGAGGACGACCTAAGCCTTGAATTTTGGGGGCAATGGAAGCAAATATGACCTGGGGTGCAAAAATTAAAACACGTAACGGGGTTTCTAGGGTATGAAGAGGACGAGGGCTTTAGATTAATTAACGGCTTAATTTCTTTCGGATACTTAGATGAAAGGAATTTGGGTTTGGGGGGTCCGGCGGTCTTGACAAATTTAGGGGAGGTTCTTTTTCTGGGGTTTCTGGGGATAACTACTTTTCTTTAGACACAAGGGCTGGTTCTTTTTAAACTCTCCCGGATATAGTTTGCGGTTGGAAACATGTAGATCCGCTTCCTCCACGCACTCATTGAACGTAGCGGCTCGCCTGCCCTTTCAAAATGCTCGTATCTCTGGGGGTAGGGTACACAATAATTGGTCCTTAAGGATGAAGTCAACGAGAGAGTCGAACTCATTCCCCACTTGTGATGAATCTAGCCAGAATTGGAGATGTCTTCGCAGGATAAAGCCAAATTGACGGTATGTTTGACCAGGCTGAACTCTAGCATGTCTAAACTTCATCCTATACTCTTTGGGATTTAGATTAATGGCAGCCAGTAGCTCGGACTTAAGGGTAGAATAATCTACAGAAGCCTCGGCTGGTAACGATAAGAATATTTCATGGAGACGGGTATTAAGCAGAGGCAGTAATCTGGCGATTCCCTCTGTTTGTATGTCCCAATAATTCACCTCAAAGATTTTCTCGAAGTGTGTCAGGTACGAACACAGGTCTTCGTTATCTTTGTATGCTTGGAGTTTCTCTGTAAGTACTTGCGTAACTCCTGGCTGGGATCGAACGGAATTGACTTCCACCTAATCCTTGCTCGATGCCCTTTCATGTGCGCCTATTCGTTCTCTCTCTTCTCTTTCCGCTTGTATTCATCTTTCTTCTGTTTAGCTTTCCGCTTGTGCCTGTTCTCTTTCTATCCGCTTGTATTCATCTTTCTTCTGTTTAGCTTTCCGCTTGTGCCTGTTCTCTTTCTATCTGTATTCTTCTTTATTCTCCATGAAGCCTCTTGGCTTCAAGCTTGCCCCAAAGAATTCTTCCCAGTAAAGAACAACATGCATCTAAATTTCTTGAATTCCTTAACAAGCAGCACCCTAAAATACAATTCACAATGGACATAGAAAATAATTGCTACCTGTCTTATTTAGATACTAAGTTAACCCGCAAAGCCACTTTTACTGGCCTATCAAAAAGCTTCTTTAGCTTTATTCCACGTTCTTTTAAAACTAATGCTATTGACATTCTGCTATAAAGAGCATTTAAAATATGCTCTAATTACAAACTATTACATGAAGAGTTTTCTTTTCTTAAGAAATCTTTTCAAGACAACGGATTCCCAACCTTTTTTATGGAAAACAGCATAAGGAAATGTCTAGATCATTTCCTTAATCCGACTGAAGATAAAGCCACCGTCAATAAACTCTTACACTTCTGGTCGGTACTCTTCTTTGGCCCACAAACATCAAAGATGACTGCTGAAATACGCTCGATTATCCAAATAAATCTGACTTTTTTTGGACCTCAAAATAATCCCTCAAAATCACTATACAATAGTCTCGCTCTTTCGTTATAAAGATCGCCTTCTTGATGCGTGTCGTTCATCTCTCGTATATAATTTACTTGGGTCCATCGTGCGATGCGACCTGTATTGGCTCTACCAGCCGAACTCTCCATTCAAGAGTTGAACAGCACGCCGGAAGGTCCTGCCGTACGGGTTTGCCCATAGCCAAACCTGACTACTCTATCATCTGACAACACGCCAATTCTTGCAATTTACAGGTAAAGATCGAAGAATTTTCTATAGTCTCTATAGCTAATACCCTCTCTGATTTACGAATCCTTCAATCCATATATATTTTAGATAGTAAACCGTCACTTAACGACCAAACTTCGTCTTTTCGATTGCATATTGCATTTTAGATGGTTCCCTTACTTTACCACCTTCATGTCAATTTTAACTAATGTTTCCCTTCCTTTACCACTTTTATGTCAATTTGTATAATGTGGCAATTACCAATGCAATTCCATCAACTATAGTTGCAGTATCATGATTTATACAATAAAAGGGACATGTTAGACCATTTCCCCTATGTTACCTTTTCCATGTCAATTAGAATTACTTTGTATTTATACTAAATATGCGCAATAAATACCACTTAAAAATCGTTTTCTTTCACTCTGTCAGATCCTCACTCCACTCATTACATCGGTAAAGGAGGCAAGAACACATCAAAACGCTCCGAGGATGATCGAATAAGATTGAAATCTCAGCAATCATGTTAAAACAAAAAGAAGAGACAAAGAATAAAATAATCAACAAAGTTAAATAAAATAATAACAAAAGGAAGATAATCAAACATCAATAATAAAATACGTAATCAAAAAGAGGCGAAGTGCTCAAATTAAAATTTTAATTAAAAATAAGAATTGAATAATTAAATAACAAAGTCAACCAAAATAAAAAGAAGAGATAGATATAATAACTAAAATAACAACAAACACAAATAAAACAAGAGGCAAAGTGCCCAAGCTAAAATTTAAGTAGAAAGAACACAAAGAATAAATAAATAACAAAGTCAAAAAGTACAAATAAAAGATGCAAAAGTTCTTATACTAAACTAGGAACAAAATCGTTAGCAAAGAAAACCTACTTGAAAGGCTCGAAAGCCACGACGGAGGAACCGAATAAAGGAATAAACCAAAGTTATAAAACAATGGAAGAAACTGACCGTCATAGACGGTCAGCAATATTATTAACGGAGGCTACAAATGTTAAAACAAACAATAAGAAGAAATATGCTAGTGATGCCCTCAACACCAGGGCAAACTAGTTAACAATTTCACACCTATGAAAACCTACCACATATTTCATGACTTTCATTAAATTGAACTTGAACTTGAACATTCTTTTCATTCAGCTTGATTCTGACTCCACCATACTTCATAGTTAGAGGAGGAAAGAATACCTAAAGACGCTGCAAAAATGATCGAATCAGATAGAAAGCTGTGCAATTTAGTTTGTTTTTTACCAAACGCATTTATTAAAAAGAGATATGAATATAGGACAAGTTATCTACCATCTACAAGATGGACTAAAAAAGACAATTAGAAGAATAGAAAGTTGCCAAAGGAAATTGATCAAGGCAAAATATACCATGGGCTTCAACAAAATTTGCATATATATATATATATATATATATATATATATATATATATATATATATGAAGTGAACCTTGTGTCAATCAGAGGAAAATTTAACAAAATATTCTACACAATTTTTTTTATAAATTAAATGAGGATGTTGTAGATTATTTTTCTCATTTTGAAGGTGGTGTATCTTTTTTGCAGCGTTAAAACCACACATATTATTATTTTTCTCTTCGCGGTCCAAAATCTAATAGAAATTTTACATCAGAATCTATAATTTAAAATGTTCCAATTATAATGAAATCATTGATTACCTAAATATGAATTTCCATTTTCATACCATAATTAAATCATTGGACGAAAAGACCGAATCGGCGGCTCATCAATAATTCATCTGCGTCTACAAAATCTCTCGCCACCAATATCTGTGAAGGAGTACAAAACTTCCCACATGTTTAGTTCGCCAAAGCAATCAAAGTTCTAATCAAACAAACCGATGCCTTCACTCGCTGATTTCAGGATCTCGAATGCCTAAACTCGGCTCTCTCTCCATCTTAAAATGCAAATCTGTTTGTGAAGGTTCCTAATTACTTGATCAGCGCCAGGCTTCTGCCGATGCTCATGAATGCAAACCCCCCACCAATTCCAACTCCCCTGCTCCCCCACTACTCATCTCTCTTCTCTCAATCCTCTCTGTTCCTCCTACTCTATGTATCCTCCCTAGGCTCTCTACTCTAAAAGTCAATCTCTCTCTCTGTTATTAAAAAATACTTTCGACCGATAGATTTCCCTCTCCCCCCTTTCGTCTATCTGGCCTTCTTTTGTCTGTCTACTACTATTTGTCCATCTATCTTTTATGTGTCGGGTTATAACTATTCAGTTTAAGAATCTGCGATCCGTGCTTAGAATTGTGCTGAAATACGATAATTGATTGATTGGCAGAGAACGTCCAGGGCGGCCGCACTTTCTGGTTTTTCGTTGACTGGGGATATTCTTACTGATGTTACGCCCCCCTACCGCTACTTGGGTTGGGGAGCACATTTTATAAGCGTGGGATCAGTAATCGAGTTCCCTCAATCTTGCCTCTCCCTTCTGGTTGGGTTGGGTGGGGTCCTTAGTAATTTAGAAAATTTAAGAATCAGAGTGTCTTGAGCGAGCATTAAGAGGACAGACATATTCTGTATTGGCTGGCATTCTTTTTCAATTGGAGAGGAAATGACCGTTAGTCATACCTTTTACTTTTAAATATTTAATTTATCTTTCATCCTCTTCTATAAAGAACTACCAGATAGAGAGATAATTTGTGACTCAACTAGTGTCAAAGCATCTCTGGAAAGGCACATAGCATTTCCAAAACAATAAAACTGAGTTTGTTGCAAACCCTAAAACTCTTTATTGTTGACGTTATGGTTTGTGTCTCCTCTCTTCTGGCCTAGTAACTATGGGGCACAGAGTCAAGTTGATTAGGCAGTCGGTGCAACTGAATCATTCTTGGTGAGAAAGGACTGCCTGTAGTATGGTACACGGTGCAATCTGACGCTAAAAGATGATTCTTGAAAGCTTTTGATCGTGGAAGAGGGCAGTCATCCTCAGTGATTCACAGCAATTCAACGTAATTTGCTTGTCCATCTTCCAAACCCGGTACGACACAGTGGCTGAGAGCTAAAGGAGCTGTATGTCTTTAGCTTTATTCAAAATACAGGATATGCTCAGAATGCCTTAATCTAAAACTTACAAGGGTTTTTATATGGGGAAGAAAAGGGCTCACCTCCAAAGAAGTTTACCAATAGGATATTTATTAAGGAGGAGGTACGGGCTAGTTTAATGGAAGTCTTCCAATCCTATATTACGTGGGAGGAGTTTTCACAAGTTTTTCAAGTGGATCTACCAATGTTAACATAAGAAAGGCAGGTTGTTATCCAACTCTCCCCATTTATTTGCTAATATTTTTCGACCAGTGGGCGGGCTTATAACAGATCTTAGAAGTGGGTGGCACCGTGAATAGAAAAGGATTTTTTTCATAGTATAACTGATTCCTAAGCACTTTCTCAGCATCGTTTCGTTAATTTTCTTACATGATTCTTGTAGCAATATCCTCGAGAAAGGTGGAAAGGTTAATTAAAAAAAAATAATAAACCCGAGAGAATAGGATATTGAGAACATCTGAGCTCGTAGCATTATTTGGGGTATGGCCCGGTAGGCGGCGAAAATTTGCTGTTGCATCGCTATGATCAAAAAATTAAATACAAAATAAGGTTATACATGAGAGACCGAGATAAACACGGCTGAGCTTTGAAAACAACATGTAACCTTTATGAACTGGTAAGAGTTTCATTCGTATCCGTCTATCTATTATCTATCGATCTATCTGTCTATTGAATGATATGCAAATGTGCTTTCTAAGTATGAAAGTGAGAGGCACGCTTCCTGTTTCATCTAAATATACTATAGTTACTTTCCTTTGTTAAGGCACTTAACACTACTCCCTTTAAGAAGAAGTGTGGACACTCGGGTTCTTTACTTCGCGTTGCACTTCTATATTATTGATTTAATAATATAAATTTCTAAATCTTATGATTTACAAAACATGTTACAAGCAGCTAGTCAATAACAAACTCAACGTACCAGTTTTCGTACAAATTAATTGAACAAAATTATAATTTGGGAGCAAAATAATTAAAAAATAATTGTTTAAATGATATTTTAATAATGGATTTTGCTTTATATTGATAAGCTTAAGTTTCGCTAAAGGGTTTTTTAGCCATTGGAAGTAGAATTTGGGGTCGATTTGGATTTGGGTGAGGGCGAAACTCTTAAAATCAAGAATAAAATAATGATAGTTATCTTAATCGGGTTTATGCCTTCGGAGAATTTTACCAGTCTTAGCTGGTAATGATGGTTTCTATGTATGTGGGTCGGCTTTTCGGTCGTCGATCGGGGATGGAGGTGATGGGGGAGACAGGTCTCAGTATTCTGGAGCTTCCGGTGTTCTTCCGCCTATTTCAGTAGGCGGTAGGCCTACTGCTCTTAGAAGTTCTTCCTGTAAAGGTGAAGGGGGCCTCAATAATTCCGGAATGAGTGGTGGGACTGGGAGTTTTTTACGTTTTCAAGTGATTTGAGGTACCGAGATTTTGACGTGTCGGTTGGGGCAACAGGTAGGCTCACTTATGATGGGGTGGGTTTCCTCGTGGGAAATTTTACTTGAAGTGAATCTCGTTGGGGATATGCAGGTCGAGCACTGGGGCATTTCTTTTGGAAATGGTCACTTCGGAGGCTATTTTTTGATGATCTCCATGCACTAGTTTTGTACGTTTTAGATCACTAAGATCGAAGATTTCAAACCTTTTTCGAGCGAAGTCTTTCATTATTCTATAGGGTCCACCCAATCTGGGGTATAGTTTTGCATTAGTGTATAGGGGTACGATGCTTGTAATATCGCATCGCATCCTAACGAAGATGGCAGCTAGGGGTGAAGTTTTAGTGTTGTTGCTGCTTTATTTAGTATGCTGTTGATTTACATAGTTCCCTTCGAACAAGATCAAATTTTTAAGAGAACGTTCTGTTAATTCATTTGCGACATCTGTGTTGTACGATCGTGCACTGTAATCAGAATTAAAGGCGACCTCCGAGTCAATTCTATCGTAGGGAAAACGTTTGTCACAGTGAAATAATGCAAAGTTGGGTGATCTCCAAATGCTACATAATACGCGCAGTGGATGGCGGTCTGGACGAGAGCTAGACATTCATCCCAATGGGGTGGGATTTCTACTATAGATCGTAGAAGATTCAAAATTTTCCGATTTGACCGTTCCACTAACCCATTTGGGGCGGGGTGGTTGGGGACTATGTGATCTTGGTTATGTTGCACAACCTACAGATTTCTTACATTAATTTTGAAGTAAAGTTAGCAGCGTTGTCAGAGATCAGTACTTCCGGTGCGCTGTGAGTTTTGATGATACGATCAATGAGAGTTTTGGCAACTGTTTCAGCTGTTTGGTCAGTAATGGCTACTAATTAATTATAGCGAGTAAAGTGATCGGTAAATACTAATATATATTTATTCTTACTTGGTGTCTTCCTAATGGCTCATAAAATATCCATGCTGGTCCTTTGCCAGGGCTGTTGTGGATGTGGATATCTGTGCATATACGTTGTTTTGGGACGACTCGTAGCAGCGGCTCCGAATAGGTTGTTTTTTTTTATTTATTTTTAATAATTAGGGGCTCTAAGGTCTACGAACACATTGGTAAAGCATTTGACCTATATATACAAAGGAAATAAGATAATATCGGGAAAATTTGCAAACCTCTAGCAGAAGGAAGGTTGTATAATCCAATCGAGGAAGAGAATTCGCGTAATTCATCCGAGAAAAGAGATCTTAAAGAAATAACCATACCTAAAACTAGTTGATGAGACCAAACAACAAAACTAAAGTTTAAATGTTGTTATATATAAAATAATTCATTGATTAAAGATATATATATATATATATATATATATATATATAGTAAATACATATGTAGGAGATCAGTTTTCGCTAAATGAAGCGAATCAATTCTTAAGGAAACAAGAACTAAAGATATAAAAGAGAAATGGAAAAAAATGATTGTCAAACACGGACTTATTTTGTAGTGAAGGTAGAAAAGATCATAGTACACAAAACGTAAAAGTGGTTCAAAGTGAACGAAGCTCTGAACAGAAACCAATAGCATTAGTATTAAGAAATTGAACGAACTTAGCGTGGAGAGAACGAGTCAAAGTCATTAAAATGTTGACTCAAGCACAAAAGGAGTCAACTGATAAACTTCAGATAATGGGAGTTGGAGTTAACACGGGGGTTGAAATAAAACATGTTCAAATGAACATAGGAAAGGCCATTATTTGAGAATGAACCGACTAACAAAACAACAAAGTAAACGGTGATATAAAGTAAAATATTAATGAGGAATAATAAATTATCAGTAAATACGTTCATGGCAATAGTAAATATCTCAGATAACTATTAGTTTTGGTAACAACGAGTAATCACGAATAATGGTAGTAAAAGTAGATAGTAACGGGAGATTAACTCGGGTAGAATAACGTGAATTGTGCTTAAGCAGGGTAAACAGACAGAGAAGACGAATGAAGGAGTCAGTGCTAACTTTACGGAAGAAAACTGATAGAAACATAGGGAACTTTCCTTGAAATAAGGGAGTATAATTGAATTAGAAACAATAAAGAAAATGGAAGATAAATGTATCGCGTAAGAAAGATTACTGAGCTTAGCCAAAACTATGAGAAAGTGGAACAAATAAAACAGTCGACAGTCAAAAATATCTAAGTTGCAGGAAAATAATTTCTTTCATACGGTTATACAAATCTCTTGTGTATAGGAACAACAAGTGCCAGTCATTCATCAACAGGAACGTCCTTAAACATCCAACGAATGGGGTTTAAGTTTGAATCATTTAGGGGTAAATAGTTGTGGTTGCAGACATCCAAACCACTGTTTACACTATCGAGCAGAGCATCCTTTTCATGGATTTCGGCGGATCTTGTCTCCAAATTAGACTGTTTTTCAGCCCTCATCAGCTTTGTGAACAATAAATCTTTTGGAAGGGAACCGTTGCTTTTGCCGTTCCCTATCCTATTTAAATTGCCAGGAGCAGCATTTATTTGGCTCTCCTCTTTTAAACTAGAAATCTTACTACTAGTTCGTGCAATGGGTTTATTGGTACTAGCCTAATAAGAAGGGATTTACTTAATACTGAGGAGTTCCTTCGTCTGGTGGAGGGCCTCTCCCTAAAAAAGGTTCCCTATATTATAGGCTCTCAACTTTCGGGTAAAGCTCAGGCTACCCCAATTATTCTTCATAAGCAGTGGGCATATCGTCTCGTTTGGACCCAGCTACACGAATATTCTTTGTACTCGACCCTACAAATCTATTCCCTGTTCGATCGGTACTGGTTCATTGTGATGGTTTCGATGAAAACACCATTGCATTCCTTCGTGCTACAGGTGATCGGCTGTAACTTTTACCTTTTGGGGCCTCACCTCTTTTGTCTCCGTCTTCACGGCATATAGCACAGTATGGGGGATTCCTACATCCAACAGCATAATGTCCTTTGAACTCACAATTATGACACCTAGGACTTTCTCTGCATTGTATCATTCTGTGTCCAACTCGACCACAGTTAAAAGACCTCTCTACCCTGAGAGTGTTTGCATGCTTGTCATTACTAGGTAGAGTATCCCTCCATTTATCATTTCTATCATTCGCATACCCGTGTTCGTATCTGTTCTGCGTTCGTTGAGCGGGTGTATGAGCTAGCTTATGCATATATTGAATACTTGGGGCTAAGTAGATAGGGCTGTTTGGTTCTTGTAGCCGTTGGCCAAAAGCCCCCGGTTTAGCCTCTCTCGTTTTGCTTAAGGCAATGTTAATATCCCAATCTAACTTAATTTCATTCTGGAATTTATTTAGTGCAGCAGAGGAAATGTTTGCTAATAGATTCCATAGCTCCTTCATATTACTACACCGGAAGTTTAATGAGGTTTCTACGGCTGAAAGAGCTTCCCCGACTCTTTTATGTACCCTGCATGTAAAAGTGTGTATATCCTTCTCTTTTGTCTTTATTCCAGTTCAGAACGAGTACCGCAGCTAATTCAGTCAAGGGCTGTTCTTCACTAATTTGTTTGTAATGATGGCAGAGCGCCTCTTTGAAAGTTTGTCATGTGTGGCATTTTTTAAACTAGGTTGGTATTCAACAGCCAGATGGGCATTTTCCTCTGATTCATGTACAAATCGTTTTGCCTCTGTGATTTTGTCTTGGTCAGTTGGAACTAACGTAGGTTCCCAGCGGAAGTACTCTTCTAGCTCATTAAACCATATATTTAAGTGAGGCTCTACCCATAGGCCATTTACTGTTCCTTTTAATTTGCAAAATGGATTTGGTAATGATTGTAGACGTGTTATGTTTAAAGTGTGTTGGGGGAAATTGTGTGATTTGATGGAGTTGTAGGGGTTTGATCCATCGTCACTTGTTACTATAATCACTAAGAGTAACCAAGGGGGAAGCTCAAACTTACTTATCAAAATCACTAAGTGTCTGGCCAATATTTATTCCTACTCTAAATAAAATTATACGGAAATATAAAATTTATTTCAGATCAATTATTTCGATAAGAGATATCGCAAAATGTTAAAATCAGTTAAAGCTCAGTGCCCGAATAAGTGGCACTAAAACTGCTCAAATGAAGCCTAAAGTTCCCGTCTTAATATCGTACCTTTAACCATAAGGTTTTGTTGGTAATTACAGACCAAAACAAAAATTACTTCGTATAAATTCACTAATTATTGAAAAGTAAGTGAAAAATCGTCCGTAAATATGAAATATTAAAGTGCCACCACAAAATAAAGCTAGCAGCCTAATGCCCTCTACGCCTAAAGGTCGTACCTGAAAGTTGCGTTTTTTTCGACGTATTCAATCACTGTGGTTTCATAATAATTTGATTTTATTAATCTTCAGGCCTCGAAGATTCTTTTAAAGGTGTCTCGCAGTCCGCACTCGAGCTGTGCTCTGGTAGAAGGCCACTATGTCCCGCGATGGCTTCAGAGAGGTAGCTCTGAGCTATCACCTCACAGTTGTGATCCTGGCAAGGTCGCCAGTGTTGACTTTGTGGCTTGTGTCTCCTCTCTTCTGGCCTTGGAACTATGGTGCACAAAGTCAATATGATCAGGCAGTCGGCGCAACGGAATCCTTCATGGTGAGAAAGGACTGCCTGTAGTTTGGTACACGGTGAAATCTGACGCTAAATAATGATCGTGGAAGAGGGCCGTGATCCTCAGTGATTCATAGCAATTCAACGTAATTTGCTTGCCCGTCTTCGAAACATGGTACGACACAGTGGCGGAGAGCGAAAGGAGCTGTATGGCTTTAGCTTTATTCAAAATACAGGATATTCTCAGAATGCCTTAATCTAAAGCTTACAAGGGCAGGTCGCTATCCAACTCTGCCTGTTAACTTGATAATTTTCTTAGACCAGTAGGCGGGTTTATAACATATTTTAGAAGTGGGTGGCACCGTAAGTAGAAAAGGATTTTTTTTATAGTATAACAGATTTCTAAGCATTTTCTCAGCAGGGTTTCGTTAATTTTGTTTATATGAGTCTTGTAGCAATAGCCTCGAGAAAGGTGGAAAGGTTAATTAAAAAAAAATAATAAACCCGAGAGAATAGGATATTGAGAACATCTGAGCTCGTAGCATTATTTGGGGTATGGCTCGGTAGGCGGCGAAAATTTGCTGTTGCATCGTCTATGGTAAAAAAATCAAATACAAAGGGGGGTTATACATACATGAGAGCCCGAGATAAACACAGCTGAACTTTGAAATCAAAATGTAACCTTTATGAACTGCTAAGAGTCTCATTCGTATCCGTCTATGTATTATCTATCGATATATCTCCCTATTGAATTATATGCAAATGTGTTTTCTAAGTATGGAAGTGAGAGGTGCGCTTTCTGTGTCATCTAGCTATACTATAGTTACTCTTATTCGTTAAGGCACTTAACATTATTAATCAATAAAGACTAGTCCCCTTACATCGCGGAGCTTGATACTAAAAATATTCTCTCTATTCTCTTAATCCTCTATATTTTGTATTCTCTCTACATCATATATCTAATCGCTCTGGCCACTATAGACTCTATATCCTCATCCGTTATGTACACATCTCTACAACTTTATACAACGGTCGCCGTCTTTCTACAGCTCTCTATCTTTCTTTATATATCACTCCTTCCTCCTTCCCACTCTTTCTTTGATCTCACCCTTTTCTCTCTCTTTCACACACACAAACACGCATCCCTACTCACAGATATGGAAATCGTAGGCAGTATGGATAAAATTAACCTCCTCGCTTCCTCCTTCCTACTTATAGTATATCCATAGCTATTTCCGTCCTCTTTCTCAACTAGTTTTGTTCCTTTTTTCCTCTTTCACCGAACTCTCGCTCCCCCTACACCTAGTTTTTCTATCTTCGGCTCTCTTCAAATAATAAAATATAGATGAATAGTGATCTTGCCTGACTCTGCCTATTCCTGTCAATGTTTTCATATATTTTATTCATGTCTACTTTAGACCATGGAATATATTGGTCAAATGCAAATGTTGTTGAGAGAAACTTAGTTGGATCTACATAAATTAGTTATTCCAAAGAAGTAAATTTAAATCGAAATGAACCTTTTTAAATTAGTAAAATTCAGTATTTATTAAATTTGTTAACAGTATCAAATTTATTTTTCTATTAATTATCAACCCCAATTTTTCTCATTTTATGTTCCTTAGTAAATTTATTTTGCTTAAACTGTCTGTACGCACGTTTGTTTGAGGTCGTCACTTTCCTTGTTTTGAATCTATTCTGTTCATTCTCTTTTGTGCCCCTGACGAAGGCAACACGAAAGCCGTTTGGTGAGGGAAACCTAGGGAGATGAGGGTCGCTTATTTAGCTGCCTACTTGTCGGACTTTAAGGGTAATCCGACGCGAAATCTTATTGAACGGCGTGTGACTCGTACAACCTTCGCCTTGTTTATAAATTCTGTGAGATCAAAAGAGAAACAACTTGTTCAAGAATTTTCACCCGTGGTTTTCTTCGCCCTGTTCTTTTACTCTCTTTTCGGCTGCTGTCCATTCTATTCAGAATTATCTTTAAGACTCTCCATACATATAAGATCCTAATTCCACAGCAAGCTTCTACATGTCTTCCGCACTGAACCTAATGCCTATGCCTTTGATAAGCCCTCGACTTGGATCTGCCCCTTTACATTTTGTTCTTAGTAGCTTTCTGTGCTACATGGGTGATCATGTTATCCTTATATTTGCCCCTGGAATTGGGAATGTACTTTTGTCAGATGCTCTACCCTCCTTTTATTCTCATTACCCTACTAGGCAGTCGCTAGATGGGCTTCTAAAAAAAGTCTTTCCTTCACTTGGAGCTCTAGAACGTGCCTTGGAGATACAGCTATTCTACCAAACCTTCTCTTAGATCTTAGAGAGGCGCTCTATGAATGACTCTGGTTTAAGAAAGCGCTTTATAAGAATGTATAATCTAATGATGCGGCCTTGCGCTATAAAGATCTCATCCTTCATTGTCCAATATTGCCCGGATTCAGAAGACCCTAGGAAACGGACATCACGCCGTTAAACGTCCCGGGATTTGCCGCCACTGGACGCAAGGCCCACTCAATGGTTCATCGTTATGGAAAACATTCCGTTTCCATTTGGCAATGTGATATTAATCCGGATCAGGCCTATACTCCCTTGACATGTCGTCCCCCCAACGGCGAAGTCCGGCAAGCCGAAACAACAGGTTAATCAACGAGAGCTCGCTCCCAATCGATTCAAGCAACTCACTCAATCTTTCACACTCCCATCCGCTTACATCTTATTAGCTAAAAGCGATAATTAATATTCTCGCCCCTAACTCCTTACTTGCGTCTGCCACATCCACGCTCCGGAAAACGCATTCGGCCTGTGTCGACGGACATTTTACGACACTACAATTACCATTAAGTCTCTAATCTGTTACAGTAATTTACTTCTCCCATTTCAACTTGGTCACTGCACTCTTAATCTCATTCTCAGCCATTCTCGTAAACAGTATACAGTATTTATTGCAGACATATCGATTGTCCATCGATCTTATTCACATCGAGAAATCTAGTGATACAAAATAAATCAGATGGGTAAAAGGCAGTCAACAAATGGGTAAATCGCACCCTATAAATTGGTAAATGACAGCAGACAAATGGTAAATAGAAGCCTACACATGGGTAAATGGTAACCTATAAATTGGTAAGTGACAAAATACAAATGGTGAATGGCAGCCTACAAATGAGTAAATGGTAGCCTGAAAATGGGTAAATAGCAATCTATAAATGAGTAAATGGCAGTCTACAAGTTGGTAAATGGCAGCCTACAAGTCGGTAAATGGCAGCCTACAAATGGAGAAAATGACAGCCTACAAATCAGTAAATGGCAGCCTAAAATTGGTCAAATGGCAGCCTAAAATTGGTCAAATGGCAGCCTAAAAGTGGGTAAATAGCAGCCTAAAAATTGGTAAGACTAGGACGCCATCAGTTCATATTTACCAGAGAAGTTGAGAGACACCATTGGAGCTGATGATTGTGTGACTGAATTCTTGCTCGCGACTCAAAACTTTCGAAATTCGTTATCCTCACAATTGCATTGTAAATGGAATACTTAAATTATAACCAGACGCCACAACTTATGAAACTTAAACATATATTCCTACATAACGTTTGAACATAACTGTAGACAATCATCAATCGATTTTATGCAATTGGTATTGGTACCTATCAACGCTACTAAAATAATATCCCTTCTTCCACCCTTTTATGCGGTATCAAACAGAACGCCACATATCCTTTTCCCAGCACTAAATCGACCCTTCCTACCGATAGGGTGCTATATACTACAATATCTCGTCTAGTCAAGGTTCATCCCTGACCAGCAGGCCCTAAGCATAACTCTCCCTCCCCCCTAAACTCCATCAATGCACATTTATCGTACACTTCCTCCTCTCTCTTTCTTTTCTTTCTCAAAGCCACGCAACAGAGTGACAGGTAAAGGATAAAAACCAGGATGCAGCTGACATCTGGAGGATCGCATGACCATTCGCTTCCAACGCTTCCAGGAGGATCTGTGGCTATACATGTTCCACCCATTTTGTATTTTATTTTATCTTTTCCACTTTGTTTTCAGATCTCTCCTTACAATTTTATGTGGGAGATGCCTTCGTTGCTTTACATTTTACGTGGTCTTCTACTCTGCACACCCTGTCACTCACTATCGTATATTCTCTTTTCAAGTCTATTCCCACACATTCTTATTACATGCCCATTCCATTTCAGAACACGTCACAATTTCGTTCACACATTTCTTCGCACCATAAAAATAGAAAAGTAACCTGACTCCTCATTTCAAGCATCAGGCTATTTATTCTTTTTTTAATGGTTTAGAAACCCAATACCATCTATAATATTTCAAGAAGTCTATTTTAAATGGCAATAAATCGAAGAAATCTGCCATTCTGAAATTAAGAAGAGAAAACAACTAAACCATATAAACAAAATCCCTGCCTGCTGAGAACAAGATTAATTTTACCAAATTCTGGTCCAATATCTCTTTTCTCTACAGCAGGAGGGGATCCAGGAGGGTGGAGGGGAGGGGGGTGAGGCCGAGAAGCCATGAGGTCGAGAACGAGGTCGAGCAACACAGAGCAAAGTCATGGGAACGTAAGAGAATCGAGCCGATTCTGCCGATAAGGCCGGAACAAGAATTCCAAGCGCGCGGGCGCAAGAAGATTGCCCGCCTCTCCAGGCGATATCAAGAAACCCCGCTGATGTCCATTCCTATCCCCCGGTGGAGTGTATGGTTAAGGAGATGTCCTACTTTGGACCTAGGCATTTTCACTCCCAGGTGGCCCACATATAATCCTCGACACAGCTGGGAAAAAGCAGTATAGGCCCGCCTTTCTGCACGAGACACGTCGTTTTCTTGATTCAGCTCCGTTCCTCCTTCTCGAGCTCAAAGGCAAGAATTATCACCGAAGGAATTTATCCCTAGTCAATTGGCTATCCTTGGATTAGGTTTTAACATCGTCTGGCGCAAGTACTCCCTCGAATTCACTCCTCGAGGTTAAACTCCATCGATTATGATTTACTCGTTCAGTCACCCATTCCCCGCGTCGTCTTATTAGGCCTCAACCCCACGCTAGGTTCCAGCGACTCAATTTTGGTTGCTTGACCAGTCAACCCTTAAAGTGTATGTTCGTATATTAGCTCAACAGCAGCCGCTCGTGGGCTCATGTTTGAGCCTATCTATTCGCTTAAACGTGATCCATGTAATCATTAAGTATCCGTTTTCAATCTTTTCTATTTGTATATATCGTGTACCTATTGTAATTATTAACGATTATTTTGGTATCTCCTTTCCATAGCGCCAGAGCTCCGCAGCCTTCGAGACGAGCGAAGGTCACTCAATTGACCTTGACCGCTTACTCCGTCTAAATATAATATATATATATATATATATATATATATATATATATATATATATATATATATATATATATATATATATATATGTATATATATATATATATATATATATATATATATATATATATATATATATACTGGTCATTCTACCATTCTACGACAGGGAGCTATGGGGCTGAAGCTCCCAAATTTCAGACCTGTTGATGTTTATATTTCTTATATTCTTCTATTCAGAAAGAGTTATGTAATAAAAAAAAATATATCTAAAAACAGTTTATTAACCCATTGCAATAAAATGTATCATCTATGATATATGCCTAAAATACAGGTAAATCTCAAAAAATAATATATCGTCTACTTTTTGTAATTATTAACGATTATTTTGGTATCTCCTTATTTTGGTACTTGCCTCCTCAACGATCTTGGGGAGGCAGTTAATAATAAAGTGTCAATTTTTGCGGATGATACCAAATTAGCAGCTGTAGTTAAAAATATTGATGATAATTTTAAAGTGCAGGGGGATTTAAATAAATTGTTATCCTGGGCACATAAGTGGCAAATGACTTTCAAACTTGATAAGTGCAAAATTATTAACATGGGAAAAGATAATAGAGAATTTAACTATGAAATGGATGGGCATTGGCTGAACTCAGTAGAGGATGAGAAAGATCTAGGAGTAGTAATAGATAAGTCATTAAGGTTTTCTAAGCAGTGTATTGAAGCAAGAAATAGGGCAAATTGAGTGCTGGGTTTCATTAAGAGAAATGTCAGTTACAAAAGTAAGGAGGTTATTCTTAGACTCTATAACTCCTTTGTTAAGCCACATCTAGAGTACTGTATACATGCATGGTTCCCACATTTTAGACACGATATTAACCTTCTAGAGTCAGTGCAACGGAGGGCAACAAAGATTATTCCTTTTCTGAGGCACCTTGAATATATAGATAGACTGAGGGTATTAAATATGTTCTCGTTCGAAAGGAGGTGTGTGAGAGGGGATATGATTAAGCTCTTTAATTTTTTTTCTGGGATAGATAAATTGGATGTTAGCAAGTTTTTTGAATTAGATGATGGAAATCGGACTAGAGGTCACCACTTGAAAATTAAAAAGCAAGGGTGTAGGTTGGATTTAAGAAAATATTTTTTCACCAATAGAGTGGTAGACTTCTTGAACAAATTGCCGCGGAGGGTAGTAAGTACTCCAAATTTAAATGTATTTAAGAGAAGGTTGGATGAGTTTATGGGGAGGGAAGGTTGTGATGGTTCCTAAGTTTTGTATATATTAATATTGTTTGTATATATCTATAGGTGCATGATTTAGTTCTTGACAAGCCTTGATTGGTGATACCCTTGTTTCTGGACGCAATCCTCTGGATGTAGTTTTCTTGGGAGTTTGGGTGCCTTAAAAAAGAGGCCGTTTGACTCGGATGACCTATGATGGGCCCATGTGGCCTTCGTCATCTGTTATATTATATTGTAATGGACTTTGATTTTGTCTTTCCCTAGCGATGGTGCTTTTTGTGGGTGGGTTTTGACGGATGCGGATGACATTTGATAGGCCCTTGTTGCTTTTGTCATCCGTGAAATTCTGTTATGTTATGTTATAGCTCAAGAGCTCCGCAACCTTCGAGATGAGTGAAGGTTACTCACATTGACCTTGCCCGCTACTCCGTCTAAATATAATGTACATGTATATATATATATATATATATATATATATATATATATATATATATATATATATATATATATATATATATATATATATATATATATATACCGGTCATTCAACGATAGGGGGCTATGGGGCTGAATCTCCCAAATTTCGGACCTGTTGATGTTTATATTTTTTTTTTAAGCCATGCTTATATTCTGCTATTCAGAAAGAGTTATGCAATAAAAAAGAATATATCTAATACAGTTTATTAACCCGTTGCGATAAAAAGTATAATCTATGATATATGCCTAAAATAAAGGTTAATCTAAAAAATAATTATTAAATTTAGTATTATACCTTAGCTGACGTCCCAAAACAACAATAAACCACTGTGAAGAAACGACCTCTAAGATCCACCTTGAACCCCCTCCCCTTCAAGCAGAGACCACGTGGCCCTAAGCTAGATTTCTCAATGCAAGGAGAGAAAACTATTCTCGCGTTGGAAAACTTCAAAGCCGCCGGTTAACACCTGGGTTTAATCATTCGGCCTATCCCCCGCTGAATCCAGGGTCGACCCGAGAAGAAGCTTCTTCAATCGTCTTATTCGTCTGGGCCTAAAGAGACTGGCGCTAATGATTACTCCTAAGAGACTGCCATGCCTGGAGGCTTTCTAGCGAGGAAGCCATCACGGTATTTAACCTAAGGTCAACCGTTACTCGTCAGAGAGTACCGCCCGACCTTTCGCGAAGATACAGACTCTTGTCTCGAGTCGAACCTCGGAGTTAGGTCTCGTCGGCTAGGCAGATTGTCGTGAGTTTGGCCACAGTCAATCGGCAAATTAGTAAAGCGACCACGCGAACCACTCTTCTCATCACGTCAAGGAAACCTCGTCCCTCATCTGGCATTACTCATCCCAATTCGAGAGTTTCTCACTCAGCCTGGAAATTACCTTACTCGTGCCCAGGTAATTCCGACCCCTCCGTCAAGAGTACAACGCCCCTCGAGCCGCAAGACTAGCTCGCCTCGTAAGAATCTCTCCTCTCACCCAGAGTCAAGCCGTCAAGGTAAACCCTTTTACCCATTTTCGAGGATAATCCCCCCTTTGTCCTCGCCACCGGATATCCTCCTCCCGATCCTTTAATTGGACTCCCCAGTGTTTACCAACATTTTTTTCTGTCTGACCAGGTCCCATATTTTGATCCCCGTTAAACTGATTAGTATTTGATTTATTATTTCATTGGGAGCGACATTATTCTCTCATTCATTTGCCTTTGTAGACATTTCTATAATTAGCATTATGAGTGTAATTAAAGTTTTTTTTTTAATCTTTCAATAACCTTGAATGAAACCTGGTATTTAAATCTTCCCTTTGGCAAACCATTAATCTCCTCACGCACTCACCTCTTATTAGCCCTGTGCAGCTGGCCTATCTATCTGGCCGCCTGCAACGTAAGTAGAATGCATTCTCTGTAGCGAAGGTATCCGCTCTCCAATACCACGACAACCACAATTCATAATTTTCTGATGTGTGGAAAAAATTCGGATCTGAGAGAGTTAGTGCTCACTTCTGTGTGCGATACTGTTATCTATTATTAATGTGTAAGATAACCGTTATTTATGATCAATGTCCTTTTCTCATACTACTCAGAGGGAGGAATTCATATTAACCCCCCCAAATTTTTATCCTGGATCCGCCACTTCTCTACAGCTATATTTACTACTCGTCAAGCATTCGATAGTTGTCATAATTCTTTTCTTTGACCTTGACTTTTCTTCCATTAATATTCGTAACGGAAATTTAACAGCAATAAGTCACTCAAATAAACGAACCTTGGTATTCCTGAAATTGAGAGACAAAGGGATGTTGCCTCGCTATTGTATTGCCTCTCTGTTGTATGTGTGTATTGCTGAAATTAAATTAATTTCGGAAGGATCCTACTGTTTCACCTGAATGTGTAACAGCGATATGGAATGTCTTCGAGAAAGTTATAATTTGTTATAATTTCACTCGCTAGAAAATTATCCCCCAAAGAATTAAGTGGCGCCTAGAAAATTGTCGGCTTGGAAAACCCATTCGTTCACGTATTGTTGTGGTATTTCTATTCCGCTTGGAGTCAAGGTGTTGTTGTGGATGGGCGAGGGAGCATTCCAACAAGGTTGTTGGTTTTTAAATGTTCAATAATGAGGCGGGAACCCCAACAACCCGAGATCAGCCTCGCATGTCATCTCGCGAAAATTAGATTGATCGCAGTATATTTAAAGAAAAAAGAAAGCAGATGGGACTACGAATTGGACTGGAGGTAAGTGGAAGGTTCGGGACAAATTGGAGATTCAACCTCCAGAAGGAGAGTGAATAGAAGAAATAGGTAGGTAAGTTGCTCTTTGATTACCATCAAAAAAACATAAAAAGGATGTGATAATATATATTCGAAATGATTTCTGCATAAATTCCCTCAAACATTTTACTACTGTCAACTTTAACTTAGGTTCTTCCTTTATCTCTTCTCTCTATGCATGTCTCGAACTTTTTGTTACTGTTAACTTTAACTTAGGGTCTTCTTTTAGCTGCTTTCTCTCTGTATGCCTCGAATTCAGAAACTGTTCAACTCAGAACCATGCCGGTGGTTTCAAACCTCAGCTAATCGGTTGATTAACATTTAAACTTCTCACTCCATTAGTTCACCAAGTAATCTCCGCTCATGGCGACTCGAATTTGCTTGTTCCACCCTTTCTTTGGGATCTTTTGGGTTTGTTGGGTGGTGTCCAATTTTTTTTTTTAGAAATTTTGTCAATGATGTAGTTTTATACGCTAATTTTAAAAAATAAAATTTAATTTGGGAAGAAATGAAAGATTAGAAAGTTATGGTTGCGTTGTGTTGG
Organism: Ceratothoa steindachneri; assembly: GCA_963969495.1. Classification (NCBI taxonomy): domain Eukaryota; kingdom Metazoa; phylum Arthropoda; class Malacostraca; order Isopoda; family Cymothoidae; genus Ceratothoa; species Ceratothoa steindachneri. Next base: position 16,269,152 of record OZ018324.1, on the reverse strand, counting down.
GTTTGGTTAGGTTAAGTTATTTTAAGTTAACAAGTTAGTTTAAGTTATTTGAAGTAAACATATGTAATTTGAACATAACTATGAAATATTCAAAGTATAAAAATTAAATTAACGTTTAAATTCCTAAATACACTACAATATCTTTCAGAATAAGTCCGTTGTTTCCTCTTACGTCACAAAAAATCACACAGAAACGAATTCAACTTCAAGCGGTAAGTCCCACAACAACGCTTGTTTGTGTTTCAGTAAACTCCATGTGCTCTCGATTTAATGAATGTGTTCCTCCCTCCGAACGAATGAATTCGACATTGGGATTGACGGTTTTGTGTTTGAAATTTTACCACGGAATATTTGTTATATGGCTGTAAGACTTCCACATGTCGCATATGGTTGTGGCTCCGGGTTTAATGGAAGCCTCAATACATTCTTCTAACGTCTGACGATTTCGTGATTGAACAGCGCAGAGAAAAACTCACATCCCGCCGAATACCCACTGTCGTGGAAGAACTCTCCCCCTCTTGTACTGTTTCTGTAAATGCATCGTTTCATGGATTTCAACCGTTTTACCGAGCCCGCCAATATGAGAAGGCTTATTAAGAATATCGTTCGCGCACACATCACGCGAGTAATTGTTGTAGTCAACTGCCGCATTTTTTTCACCTATCTTCAGTTCTTCTTTACAATATCTAACTGTAGTCGCCATCTTCGCCCGTGCATAGATAAATACAGCTACAGTGGATAACGGAAGAATGACATCCTCAAAACACGTTCCTAACACAAATCCGCACGTTAGAGACGTTTTTACAGCAGCGCCACTCCGCAGACTGGCAGACTGACCACGAATACTTATGCCAGCGTGAGCAAACTGCGGCCCGCAAAGTCTTTTCTTGTGGCTCACGTTTAATTTCAGAATTCGACAAGATATTGAAAATTGACTTATTGAACCTTTTGCCAAAATCACACCTTAAACGCGAATTCTGTCAAATTTTGAAACGCATTTGAACTTTTAATGGTTTGCGTTCCCCAACAAACTCACTTCATATAGTCCTAGTTGAATTTTTTTGGTTATTATTTACGTTTGGCAATATTGCAGATTGCATCAATAATGTGCTTATTTGCTTAACGTGTAGGTATGGTTGTGGTATATATTTTACGACTGTGCTATATTTGAATAATATGCAATTTTATCATTTTAATTATTTATTTTTCTGCAGTATGAAATTAGAGTTAATTTGTGATTCAAAAGTGACATATAAAATTTTGTTGGCGAATATTGTCTCTAAATGAGTGAAAAAAAGTAGGTAAAGAAGAATAAAAGATGAATATCTCATTTTTAATGAAGACTGGAAAAAGAAATATCTATTTAATGAATTTAAAGGTAAAGCAATATGTAAATGATGTCAGCAAGAAATTGCAGTTTTAAAAGAGTACAATTTGAAGCGTCACTTTGATAGCATATATGCCAAGCAATATACTAGTTTTCTAATGAGGAAAAGAAAAAGAAATGCAAATAATTGTCCAGTCAAATGAGTAAGCAAAGAAATATTTTTCAAAACCTTTTTGTTAGTAATGACCATCTGACCAAAGTTAGCTATCTTATTTCCCACAAAATTTCAAAAGATAAGAAGCTCTTTTCAAAAAGAGAATTTATAAAGAGGTGTATGTTTGATTCTGCTGCTCTCTTTAACACCCAAAATATTGAGCAATATCAAAAATTAATCCTATCTCGTCGAACTGTTTCGAGGCACGTAGAAGCTCTGGCCGCAAACATCCAATCACAGCTGAAAAATAAGGTTACAGCCCAACTGCGTATTTTTATTCGTTGCAGAAGTAGCAAGTTTGAAGTGATAGAGGAATTAGCATCGATGCAATTGGTGAAAGATAGAACAAAAGACGAACGAATATTTGTTTCTTGCAATCGAAAAATGTTTAATGAAATTAGATTTAAGCTGAAAAGAACTTGTTAATGTAACAACAGATAGCTGTTCCAGTCTAAGTGGCAAACATAAACCTTCATAAAAGATCAATGGTGAAGTTCATGAAAAAAATGTAGATTAGAACAACATTTTTTTGCATTGTATTATACATCAAGAATCTGTATGCAGAAAAGTTTTAAACCCTTAATCATGTGATAGACATAGTTGCACAAGTTGTGAATTATATTAGAAAACGGATTGAATCATAGTCAGTTTATATTTGTTTTAGTAACTAAGCGAGCAGAATACACTGATGTTCTATATCATTCTAATGTGTGTTGGCAAGTCTAGGAAAAGTATTAAACAGAGTAAGGGATTTGAGGAGGTAAATTAAACCCTTTTTAGAGCTCAAAGAAAAGTAGAATGATTTTGTAACTGTTTGATGAAAATTGGAAATAAGATTTTGCTTTTGGTGTAGATTTACTAAGTCATTTGAATCAACTAAATAGAGAGCTGAAAGTCAAAGGAAAATTTGCACATGACATGTTAAACTCTGTAAAAGATTTCCTGAAAAATAAAATCTCGACAATTGGAAAGGAAACAATTTAGGTACCCATTTTCGCTCCTTAAAGGAAGTTTTGATATCTGATGATGATAAATTAAATACCTACATTTCTCAAGTAAAATATATCGATGCGAATTTTTCCAGTAGGTTTGAGGATTTTAGAATCGTTGAAAATGATCTAACTTTACTAACCTCCCCTTTTACCTTTGCTGCTAATGAGGCAACAGAGAACGTACAACTTGAGGTCAGTGATCTTCAGAACGACAGGCGTCTTTCGGAGTTGTTTAATACAGTTTCAATTTTGAAATTTCCTAAATCATTAAGTGAAGAAAGGTTTCTTAATTTAAAGGATTTTTCAAAAAAATATTTAGTTTTCTTTGGCTCCACTTACCTTTGCGAACAGATGTTTTCAATAATGAAACACCCAAATAAAAATTATGGAGTAGGCTAAGCGATGAACATTTGACTGCAAAACTAACAATTTATACGGCTGAGCTGACTCCTGACTTCGATAGACTTTGTGGGAGCATAAAACTCAATATGCCATTATCAGACAGAATTTCATTGGTCGAGACAGATCAGCGCAGCTGTATTTAATTTGGGGTGTTTTATTACCGTCTTCCTCAGTTTTATAACGTCGTCACGCTCTGAGGCTCATCAGCCGTGTTCCTCTTCCCCCCTTTTGGGGTAGAAGGGAATCTCGCTTATTTCCCTTTCGCCTCGTCGATGCTCCGAAATTATCAAGGTCCATGTTTGCTTAAGCCGCATCCGATATCCCTTGGGACACCTTGCTGCGCCCAGCCTTCTGACGATCATGGTTGTGGCTCTAATTCAGGTGATTCTGCAAAGCCTCAGCAGTAAGAGAGAGCCCGAGCTTTTTTCCGCCCAGATCTGAGTATCTGTCCTAAGTAAAGTGGTCCCCTAGCCCTTGTGATTACGTCAGCAGATCGTCTTTGCGTAATCCGCCCTGATCAATGGAAGATTACAGGAACCCTGGAAGATTGTCCTGAGTTTCTCTCGTCTCACTACATTGGTTGAGACTTCCTGCCGCCCCGAAGACGAATCTCGATTTGTGATTACTTCTCCTTGAAGCCGAGGTCATCTCAATCCCATTCGGAGTCTCTCTGGACGCCTTCGCATCGGGACCCCGTCGACAAAGACCTGGCCATTGGTCTTCCACCTCCCCAGTTCATCCACCAGAGGTAACCATGAGTCCTTTCCTAGTAAGTCCCACCTCTCCATTCCCAGTCCTAAGAAGAATTCCCCCATTTTATGTAACGCCAATAGACTTGCTAAGTCTTTCCTTCAATCCAACTTATTGGATCACTTATATATATTTTCCCGGACCTAGTTTCCTTAATTTTTGCCCCTCATAATATTCTTTGGTTGTACTAATTATGATTTAGATTTCCATATTTATCTGTGCCCTTGTTCTTATTATTATTTGTATTCAAGTTTATTTTTGTAGAGGTGTTTATCTTTAGAATAACCCTTGAGACGATCTCAGCAAACGTATTCCCATTCAAAGAGCCAACCTTAATAATATTGCACTCTAGTTGCAAGGTATTTACCATCCCCCAATTCAATTGTACCCGAGCCCAGCGCCGACAGTGGCAGCCTGGCTCACAGACGTGTGTACCTTTTTGAGACTTTTGAGTCACACACCTTCGTCCCTCGACAGAATTGTTAATGCCCCCAAACGTACCTATCCATCTCATAATATTTTATATAAGTGCTAGATTCATAAATCAGTCATTTTAAATATATTTCACTTGTAGATAAAGTGTTCGTAAAAATATGCGATATTTTATAAAGAATTATTCTCATTACCCTTATCTACACGCCCTCTTTCGCTCGCGGAAGTTAAGCTACGTTGACTGTGGTTAGTACTTGGATGGCAGTTGTCCGGGCACTGGGTAATGATCACATGATGTAGAATTGTAAATCGTGGCTCTGATTCCACGTTAAGCTGTAGGTTCCCACTCTGATATGTCTGGGAACAGTTTAAAGGGGGTGTAATTGTAATTGTATTATTCGAAAGAGAATGAAAAATCACTAGGTTTTCAAATTTCGTTAGAATAGACCGAATAATTACGATATTATTGCTAAAACAAAATAGTTTCTGTGATAAGCTTGGGAGGAAGAGAATGCAAAATATCATTAGGATTTCAAACTTCGTTAGAATTGGCCGAATACTTATGATGTTATTGCTAAAAACAATTAATTTCTGGGCTAACCTTGGGAGGACTTTGTCATTATCTCATTCGAAAGAGAATGTAACACAACATTATGATTTCAAATTTTGTTAGAATCAGCCAGATAGTTACAATGTTATTACAAAAAACAAAAAAAAAGCAAAACGGGGACCGACCAACATAGTGGGATGTAGAGGCGCCAGCGAATAGACTCGCACGCGACTAAAAGACTCCTGTCTGACAGTGCTCGCATCTCCGATCGCTGACCTATGTTCTGCTGCACAACGGCAGTCAGGTGGCCTTCTCATTCGACTACTCTAGAGGAGAACTATGAAGCAGTGAAGTACATGCTGGAGAAAATTCGTTATGATCAGAATGAGTGGTTGATTTGTCTTCACCTAAAGGTGTTGAAGATTTTGTTGGGATAACAGTCCAGGTTCACCAAGTAACCTCTGCTTCCTATGCATGTGGGATAATTGGGACTTAATGCCTCAAAACAGTATCTAGGTTGACCTACTTTCTCAAGGCAGAGTGTGTCGGATGACTTGATGGCGGAAGGCAGAGTGCCTCAGTTGAATTTATGCCCCAGAGCACAATGTTTCACTTGACTTGATGCCCAAAGCAGAGTGCCTCGGTTGACATGAGGTCCTAAGGAAGAGTGCCTTAGTTAACTTGATGCCTTAAGGCAGAATGCCTCAGTTGGCTTAATGCCTTATGGAAGAATACCTTAGTTGACTTAATTCCTCAAGGCAGAATGCTTCAGTTGACTTAATACTCCAAGTCTGAATGTCTCAGTTGACTTAATGCCTTAAGGAAGAATGCCTTAGTTCACTTAATGCCCCAAGGCAGAATGTGTCAGTTGACTTGATACCCCAAGGTAGGCTTTCCTTTGCCAACGTGGGTTATTTTGGAAAATGTATACATATTTCGAATTTCATTACCTTGATGAAATCATCATGGTTCCCTTTTCCCATTAATTATAAAATAATGTTTTATGTTCGCAAACCTACTAGAAATTTTTTAATACCCCAAAGTATTAAGAACTTCCTAAGAATTTGACAGTGACACTCTCTGGCCGCAAGGTGATTTAATGTAGTGAGTGAACACGTTATTAATTTAATGTAATTGAATCGGGTGTTTTGAAATAACTTTTTTTTTTTACTTTTGATCACAAGTGTACGGCGGCTAGTTTCGTAGCTGTACAACGACTGAGAAATTATACTCAAGTGATTTCTTTATTTTAGCTCCTTTTGAGATCCTCTGTATACATTCGCCTTTGTCTTATCGCAGGACCCAAAATGGACTGCTATTCATTGATTTGCATACAGGAAATAAATAAGTATCTCAAATTATCCAATTGGAAATGGCAAAACATGACTTATCCTTCTCCACCACACCATAGTCCAATTCTACTCTCTTGCAACTTTATGAATATTCTATACTCAAACTATTAACAACTTTTATTAATGTTTAAAATTTAGATCACCCCTTAAAGTTTCTTACTATTCACAATCTTGTGGTTTCAGTAAGCAGCATCTGTACAATATCATCTGCAAAGGAGTTTAGATAATTAAAAAATGGCTCTTGTTCAAAGGCCATACCAATGACTCGAATATAACAACTCTGTAGCTGTGCAAAAAAACAACAAACTCGCCACCTTTTAGAATTGGCACGTTTGTATAGCACAATTCAAATTATCTTTATTCTCCCATACCCTGGTTTCCATTTAAAGTTTTCTTATATTGTCTTATATTCCTTTCATTCTTCTTCCTTCTTGTGAACTACTAACTTTCGGGTAAAATGATTTTCTTTTTTGTCTCAATAATATATAAATGTTCAAATCTGACATCTCAATTTTTCTGCCTTTAAAGTTTATTTCCTTTCCTAACTGACTGGTCCTTTAGCGTCACAATTTGAAGTGGCTATTACATTTGTTTTTAAATTTATTAATAGTCAGTTTTGCCCTGCACGTCACCTTGGAAGGTTTTATGGAATGACATCGTTCCTTTTATCCATTCATAAACTATTTATGTGCGAGATGTAGGTACTATAGTAGAATAAATCCCACTCTTAAAACAATAATCGAACCTTGCTAAAAAAGATGCTCTAATCATAATCAATGGGAGAGATAGATCCTATGTGATACTTCTAGGCAAGAAATTGGCAAATTTAAAAACATAAAGTCAATTTACTGAGAAACTTTGAGCACAAACATTTTTTTTAGCCTCATTGAGACGATAACCAGACAAAAAGATTAAGGAAATCTTTTAGTTCCGATGATTAGTATCATTAGAGGATATAGAAGCTTCTCAAATTTCAACTTTTACTCAAAAGTAGGAATTTGAATCTTTGACAAGTGGGTCAATGGTAATAAATACGATAGTATAATTGTAAGAAGCTCAAGCTAATCTTAACACCATAGTATATATATAAAGGAAACTATGCTTGTATAGTTTTGGAATAAAATTCCAATGTACTGCGGTTTTTATTGCCAATTTGAACCTTCTTGCAAGGTGTCCTTTCGAGTAAACATCCAAAACATCGGTTTGTACACGATTCTTAAACGTGGTAATGGTACCGAAATAATTTTATTTTTGCTTTAATTATAATTTCAAAGAACAGAAAAAAGAAGAAAATGCGCCTATAATACCTTAAAGGCGGAATGATTTTTTCCCTACGAAATCGAGTGACATTAAAGTTAATGCATTAAGAACATTTAAAATAGAGGAAAAAAGAGATTACATTAAAGTTTTATTTACTTCAAGGTGTTTTGAGACCTGTGAGAAACGACTTATTACAAGCAAATGTGATGCAATTTTAAAGCTTAAAAGTAATATGAAGATAAATATGGTCGAACGGGCTATTTAAGTCTTTAATTTGCCTAGAATTCCAATTATCAAAAGAATATGAGAAAAGAAGTAGACGTTATTTAAAGGTACTTTTGTCTGTAATGGAAACTCAGAGCATTAAAATTTAAATGAGTCCTTTAAAGGGAAACAAACAGTCTATGAAGTGAAATAACTAGAACAACATATTAAATAGAAAAGGTGTAAACAACAATAAGATAATAAGAGAGGTCAAAGCTCTATGTGACTGTTAGCCTGCGCCTTAATTTATTCTTTTTTTAAAAATATTCCTTTCTTTCTTTTCTTTCTTTCTTTCTTTTGATCTCTTTCTTTCAGTTTCTCTCTTTCATTCACTCTCTCTTTTCCTTTATCTCTCTTTCTTTCTCTTTTTCTTTCTTTCTTTTTTTCTCTTCCTTCTATATCCAGTTGTAGATATACTTTGCGTTTCTTTGCTTTCTCCTTCCTGTTTTATCTTATATGTGCAATTTTATTTTTTTATTTCCTTTCCTCAATTATCTTTCCTTCTGTTTTGCTTGCAGTTTCATAACCTACGAGTTATTATTCTTGGAGTTTACTCTTTGCGTTTACTTTTCTCCTTTTAAATTGCAAACATATTCCTTTAGAGGAATAATCACTGTTATTTTAGGATCCTTTACCTTAGCCGCCTATATCTTTATTAAATGCATCCTATATAGTAAATCCTTTTCTTTCTATTTAAATGAAATTTTATTTTTAATTGTTCCAATTTCAGGGCTGATGAATTCCCCATTGCAACTTGGGGAAGCCCTGCGGTGAACAGAGTTCCAGCAAATGCTTTCATTTCTCTTGTCTTCCCTCAGGGGAAATCTACTCTCCAGAAGTTCCTTCTTCTTTCCTTTCCTATTTTGGTAACTCTTTATTTGCCGAGCTGAATTTACACCGCTTTGCTGCTGCCTTGTTTTTCTTCCGAAACTAGTTATATTTGTTCAATTTAGTGTATTAGAGATTAGAAGAACTTTTTGGTATTTTCTTTTCCAAAAAAGAATTGCTCTCATTAAATGTGGCAGAAAAATATATATGGCATTTTTAAGTCATAGGTACTCAAGACTAACGTAAAAATTGGTTAAATGTGACTAAACGACGATTTAAGTGGTACATTAAAATGTGGTTATTCCAACTTGCTTAACATGGAAAAATGCTTTGCACCATGATCGAAATCCACCTTCTTAAGCTATCAGTTTCCCATGGAGTGATAAACTTATACGGGTATGAATATAAGCATCTTCGTGCATTTTTTTATAACCTTACCCATAAAGTAGGACTTCCAATAAAGCCGTGAACTAATATTAAACTTTGCCGGGAGCTCAAAATTGATGATAATTGAAAAGATTAATTTGTTGGTACTTCAACTTTCCAAAAGCAGACGCTGGCGGATTTTCACTTTCACCTTCTTTCTTTTTTGCCGATGGTTTGCTCTTAAGCTTTGTTTTTATTCATTCTTTTGATCTCATCATCATAGCAAAATAATTTATGCCTTGTTATTTGTGCCTTTTTACTTGCGACGAAGCGCCAGGTCTAGGCGTCGCTTTTTTCTCAAAAGGAATAAAGTTCATCCTTAAAAAGGAGTAAAGTTCAATTGTACCCATTTAAAACCATGAAATGACCCATATGACCATGGGACATAGAGTTATTCACCCTGGAAATTTTAAATCTGCCATCGGATTTGGTGCTGGGCGGCGCCATCTAGTGGCAGAAGCCTCATTTAGCCATTCAAAGGCACTTATAAGTGATTTGAACCATGGGAAACCATCAATGGAATAACCATTTATCATCTTATCACAAAACGCCGCAGGTTATTGGAGGGACTTTCGCTCATGTTTCATTTCCTTTTGATTCACTCAGCTTCTTCTTACTTCCTTAGTCAATGAGATCCACTCGAGATTCCTGGGTATCGGTATTTTTCCTTCACTCTTTGTTAAAAAATGTCGCATAACTTTTGAATAACTTCTCAATGGCTAGAGCTAAACGTTTTAGTATCGATAGGGAAGAATTCCGAGTTGCATGCTTGTAAAAACCTTAGGTGTTATCCTTTTGAGTTCAATAAGGCATACATAATAGCGCGCCCGGTGAATGATGAAAAATAATCCTTTTGGTTGGGGTTGAATTTTTATAGCCTTTTATAATTGCCGGAATAAAAAAAAAGTGACCAACATACTTTACTTAGTTCCTTGTTAAAGAAAAGGGCAAATTTTATGTGCCAGGGAGTAGGATTTCAGAACAAAAACAATGAAACAATAAAAACTGAATCTACTTGCGGAAAATTTAGTTGGGTATGTTTTCTCCAGTCAAAAAAAATAAAAAATAGAAATATCCGACAAAATTATAAGTGGTCACTTCTAACATAATTGTTTGTACTTTGAATTTCGAAAAATAGACCGAAGGGAAATAATGCTCAGATGACAGAAGCAATTAAACAATTAGTGTGATCGAAACATATCCCTAAATGGCCAATTTTGTTTGACCTTAAACAACTCAATATCATTTTAATATAAATTCAGTTATACCGTTTTTATCTTCCTATACAGACCGACCGTAGAAGTTGAGAATAAAGTACCACTTTCCCGTGTCTAACTTATTAAACCGGAGTAGGTTTTCTCTTTGGATAACGAGATATTTTTTAGATCGAGCATTACAGTCATGCTCAACTTCTTGTTCGACGAGAGAATTTCAAGATGTTGTCCATTGGTAGCCTTACGAACAAATCAACTACAGAGCAATTGAATTAAGTGTAGCAATTCGTACGGTTCTGACCTCGGCCAGATTTTCTAACTCTGACAAATGCATTTGGATGGCCACTGATCTTTCTCTTCTTTTCTCTCTCTCGCCTCTCTTTGCTTCCCCACCCTTTTGCCATCTTCGAATCTTCTTCGATTTTTCCTTTCCAATGTTCTTTCTTTTTGCTCTATTGCTCCGTTTCACGATGAAATAAGGATCGTCTTCATTGAAGAATCGCTAATCTAATTTCTCTGCTAAGAACACGGTTAAATGGAAGATCCGAGATGTTCGGGAGCGATTTTTTTACGACTCGATTTATTCGGGGATTGATGGTCATTGTAGCAACAAATGGATTTTTAATTCGATTTATGACGCTTTAACAAACCGGCCTTACGAATATTTGGACATTATTCTCTCTCTCTCTCTATCTCTTCTTTCTTTCTTACTAATATGCACATAAATGTATTCTAGCATTGTCTGTGCTGTAACATCAATTTTTCCGTTTTCTATTTACCTCCCCACTTACTACTACTATCCAGATAGGTGACACACATGTACAATTAAATAAAAAAATAGTGATTCGTAGAAACGCAATTAAGTCAAAGGTTGATAAAAGACTAAGGCAACCAATCAGAAAGGAGCAAGCTAAACGGAGCTGTGGAAAAACATAGTGAGCTTTGTCCTAATAAAATTGATCACAAGGGACGAATTTTGGACGTTGTTGATAAAAAAACCCCATTTACCAGATACAGGCGAAACTTGGCGTATGTTCATTCTTGGTTTTAATTAGATTATAGAAACACTACTTAGCTTTATTGAAGTCGTGCAGTATCTAAGAAGCAAGCAAAAACAGGATTAGTTTATTAACAAGAACCTACATATTTTGGCATGGAAGATAACACTACATAGGACATTGCCAAAATCTGAAAAGTTAAACTTTTACGCTGATTTATGTAAGATTGCCGTTTATTTTGACAATATGGCATCTTGTTTCCTATATTCTTTTACTTGACTTCATATTCAATGGCTTTTTCCTTACTTAAGTAATTTGTTCAGATTTAATCACAGAGATTTTTATTCTAGATCAAAGAATATAACTTGCCTTTACGTCGACAATATTATCTTGTTCTGGGTTTGCGAAAGGATATAATAGCATATTAAACAGTTGAGATTTACGCCTCCAAATCGATATCAAGCTACACTCAAATGTTGTAAGGATAAACTGAAAGAATTAAACTTATATTCGATAAAAATACGTCAATTGTAATGGGCACCTAATTCGAGTGTGCCGATTTGTTTTTAATCTGGAAGGTTTCGACAATGATAAAATGGAAAGCGTGACCCATTTGGAACTTCAACAAAAGACGAAACAGTGTGTTGAAGCTACACACAGAAATATAAACAGGACATTATTTTTTTATTGAGTTTAAATTTATTGAAATGATCTACTCGAAACTGATTCGAGAAGTGTCCGAGTAGCAGTTACAATCAATAAATAATAGGTAAATAAGGCTGATCTTGAGCGGAATAACATCGGTTTTTGGATAGGGAATCAAAATTATCTTTTACCTTCCGATATGAAGCACTGAATCTCGATATCTTGATAGGCTACGGCCAAGTCAATGCGGACCACCGCTTCCTACACGAGTGAAGTTGTCACATTGTGTATGGTCACTCGTCGGATGGTGGCTTGATTCGAGCCAGGTTACCATTGCGACCGCACGTCTGGTTCTTACGTTAAATATTAGCTTTAAAAATATATAGTAAACAACTGATAAAACTAATGTAATTACGTATTGGTACAGAGTTTGCATGTAAAAATAAAGCATTTTTCCCATGACTCAATAGTTTTATTGCTTTGTGATAATGGACATGAATATGTAAGCCATAAAGGGTAGAAGAAGCTCTAATATATCGATGGATGCCTGAGCAAAATAAACAGAACTTCCTTAGAATTAAATAATTAATTCACTACAATCTAAATATAAATAATGATGTGGAATAACACTTAAAATTATCTATAACGAGGTTAGTTGGGGGAGTTTCCATGTTTAGGCAATGCTGCAAAGCCACCGACAATTTCATAGGCAAATTTCCCCCCTTCTGCCTAATATGTGCGAAGCAGCCCCATTTCCTATTCATTGTCCTGCCGAATGTGAACAATAACAACGTGTGAGCTATCCATTTATGCAAATTGTTCTCTTAATACAGAGGCGTATGTAGAACCGCATCAGCGCAAACGCGAGCTCTCTTTTCCCTTCGCAAAACTCCACATATCATCATTGGCGGGGTGGCACATGTTATAATAAGGCAAGGGACCAGAAAAGCCTCCACTTCAGGTCGGACGCTTCCACTAGAGAATGGCGAGAGGAGATTTTTGATCGCTTTTGTGACTGAGTGGTAAATGTAAACATATTTCCCCCTGTGTTTTGCATAACACCAGCATCGATACTGATAGGAAGCTTAAAATATTTATTTCCCACACGAAAAATGGATTAGACCCACTAGTTTCATACTATAGCTATCAAAAGCATTTTTTAAAACATCTCTTAAGAATGAAGGGGCACTAAATTTCTCAATTAATTAAATAAATATTCGTGTTGCCTTAATCCCGGTGATTTAATTGCTTGCGAGGCGACTGAAATTAACTTTGCCAGGGGAGAAGAGGCAGTTTGATAATTATCGAGGTGGTTTAGAGAAAAAGCTTTGTGATATTATATTTTAATTTTTGGCAAAACCTTAGGCAATATTATTCCTTGGAAATTAAGTCAATTGTGGTTTTTTATTTTCTTTTGGTGGGAAAAGATGGGGAAGGTGGTGGTGGGGGGGGGGAGAATTTGATTGTTGATTATGTTTTAAAGATAGGTTAATTTCGTGGCTTCGTACATGTAAATAGTTACATTTTCACTTTTTTTCTTCGTCTCCAATGATTGCAAGATGATATGCTGCTATGGATATCTTGCACACATTTTCACTTCCCCAACTTTACAGATCTCGCCTTGCAAACTTTCTGCGCGCGATGCCCTCGTTCATATTTACCTTTAGATTCGAGAGAAAAATCCCTTATTTATCTGTCTCTCTCTCTCGATTAAACCTTACGCTCTTACACAGTTGTTTTTTATTCTACTCATGATTGAGTTAAAGAAATAGTTTCATATATATATATATATATATATATATATATATATATATATATAGCGCGAGAGAATGATGATAATTGATCCATTAAACCACATTGAAAGAGAAAACGGAATAATTTTTCCTTGCAGTAATATTTTTATTACCTTGGTTCTCTGCGTAGCATAGTGTACTAACAGCATCCTTTTAACTGTGGTCAAAGCGGTGCTCGCTGCCTCAGTGTGCCTGGTTCGAATCGCTTCCCTGCACGGATTTTTTCGAAAAAAGGTAATCAAAATATTACTGCAAGGAAAAATTATTCCGTTTTCTCTTTCAATGTGGTTTAATGAATTCATATATATATATATATATATATATATATATATTAGTTTAGATGGGAATAGCTTCTCCTTTACATATACGCAGGTTGTATTTCGCCTTTACCAGTTTAATTTTGGACCGTTTGGTTAGCTCTAAATATATATCAGCCCTATTTTTTGTCTGATTATTTGTTGGCTGCTTATGAAGCTTTTTTGTTACAATTAGTTATGATGCTTTTTTCTTCTATCGGTATTATTTTTAGTATTTCCTCTTCTGGGAGTTTTCTTTAAAGTTTACTCCCGATCTCTTGTGCGCGTTGATGCAGTAGTTAGTTGATTGATTCAATTAGACTCCTTTGATATAGTTCCCTTGACATTGTTCTGTTATTTTGGGTGTGTGTTTGTGATGAACGAGACTCTGCTTAATTCTGGATTCTTTGTGCTTTCTTTCGAGGTGGGTTGAATAACTGTTTAAAGTAGTTTGGTACGGACGAGTACGAAGTATAATTTTCTTTTATTTTTTTTTATCAGAGTCCTGTAAATCGGTAAAGTGTACCGACTGTTCTTTCCTGTTTGTGATATTTTCCGTGTTGTGCGTGGAGTAATCCTTCCCTGGTGATATTTAGGTCAAGAGGCCCTACTTTTGTGATGTATGGGCAAGCGTCTTCTTCTATGGTTATGTCATGGAGCTTACTTCCATTTATCTGTAGTATTTTGAATTTGTTTAGATTTTATTCTTCATCTTGTAGTTGTTTAGATTTTATTCCTCTTCTTGTAGTTCCTTATATTTTCTTATTTCCGCGGGTGATTTTCTTGCGATGTCGGGCAGGTTCTTATATTCGCTTGTGACTACCTGCGAAATATCGTTCGCTAATTGTATATATGTAGCAAACTCGTGGTGTGCTTTGGGAAGGTCTCTTGTATATATGTATTGCGTAGATAATGGGGCTGAAACACCATCCATGGGGGGACACCTGCTTTGAAATTGACAGGTAATCTTGAGTGATTGCTTATGTTTATGGTCGCGTTTTCGTCTATCGGGTAGTTTCGGAAGATTCCTTATATGTTTAAATGTTGAGTTGCTTTATTTTTATTATTTGTGCTGTTTTGAGTGAGGGCGGGAAGCTCCCTTCATTTCGACGGTTTAAAGACCTTCAAAAACTGCTTCGTGTATATTCTTCGGTAGATTTATTTGGTTTGAATTAGTGATTCTGTTCGTGTCTGCAGTCTTCTATTTGAATGACATCAAAGCCGGCAAGCACTACTCTGGAGTAAGAAGCTTTTCTTCACGGCTCTCGTCAACTCTGAGATGAAGTAAGAACTCCGCCTCTTGGTCACTCAGCAACCGCAGTGTGCGTTCTTCGTGTTCTCTTTCGAGGTTTCTCTTTTCTTTGTAAATATTTTGACCGTTGTTTACCGAAATAATTTATTTCATTAATTTTGTTATCTCGCTCTCTTTTGGATTTAATTTTCCGGGGATTGTGTGCCCTTTAAGAGGTCAAATTTGATTCCAGAATTTTCTGGGATATCCTTCCACTTATATGGCTACTATGATTTCATTCAAGACGGTGTTTGTTTTATTTCTTATTAAATCTCATATTTCTCTTATGTTTTGTGGTAATTCTACATAAAAACTCAACTGTTTAATAGAAAATTTACTTTCAATCTATTCCATAGGTCTATTTGAATTTTCTGTTGCTATTTATTCGGCAAGGAAAGCATTATATTTTGAGTTATAAACACTTGAAAGCACTTGGAAGTATTATTTCCTGAGCCATCAAGCTATTATTTGCGACTGTTATCCCTCTCGGTAGGACGTCATAAGCCTCGGGGGAAAAGAGATTTATTGCAGCAATATAAGAAATACAACGATCCTGATTATCAGTAGACTTTGGTAATGCTCTAATTCAACTACGATATAGAAAATTAGGCGTAGTATGTTATTAAACAGGTTTACATTTGGTCATTTTACCGATTCACGACTAATATTCACGCGAGAACGCAATCACCACTGTATCAGAAGCGTCACAAACAGCAGCCAGATTGAACTGCAAGGAAAAAAAAGCACACAAAGTAGTACAATTCTTTTAAAACAAAATAAACGAACTCACAAAACCTAACAGACCAAACACAAAATAAACACGTGACTAACCCCTCAAAAAATACCTGACCCTAGCATTATTTTTTACTTCAAAACAAGCTATCAATGATAAGATGACTGCCAATCTAATTTTCTTTATAACAGTATACATATAAATTTCCGCAGCATAACCAGCGAAGTTCAGTTCAGTTCAGTTTGAAGTATTGCCTTTAAATCGGCACTTCTTTTGTATTTATTTTTGTTTTTATATCATTTCATTTTAAGGAGACTGTAACACTTATTATTTAATTATGATCATATTAAATACTATCCGGTGTCATTCTGGTCATTGTGACTTCCAAGCATGAACGCATTAGGTGGTAAGTTTATTCCTTTTATCTGGGATTCGTTCTTTGTAGTTAAAATATGTTACGTTGCAGGTCTTTTTCTTTTATCTGCCTTTGTCGACTATTTCACATTCTATATACAGTTTCTTTTTTTAATTCTTGATTTTTTTATCAAATAGTATTTTTTGAATCTTTCTTAGGTTTGTGATATTTATCGGGTCTTGTATTTTAAGGTACTTTCTGTCATTTTTGAGAGCATTACATTGTAAGAGGAAGTGACTGAGATTTTCTTCCCTTCCTCCACACAGCTCACATTCCTCACAACTATTCCGCAATTTTTTTTCTGTCATTCAATGGTAGACAATTTGCTAGTTGAGGCGAGAGAAAAGGAGAGAAAGAAGAAAGGAGAAACGAAGAAAAAAAAGAAAAAGAAGATAGTTGAAACAAAAGTAGAACCAAAAATAGAAGAAAAACAGATAAACAAGAAGAAAAAGAAAGATAAGAAAGTGGAGAGTAAAGAGGAAAAGGGGAGGTCTCTTCCACAAGGGAAGACCCCGTCTTCAGAGACCAAATGTCCGAAGGTCACCCTCATTGGTGACTCGCAAACACGGGATCTGTAGACGCTGCTAGCGGCCCGCCTTTGCACTAGCGTGAAGGTAAGCTGCCTGTCAGGACGGGGTTACCACAACATCAGAGTAGAGGCAGAGAAAGCTCAGATTTCTGAGAATTCAGTTGTTGCTTTGATGGTGAGCGGCAACGACCTCTACCTCAGAGGGGGTAAGGTTGGCCTCAGTGGTAAGACCATCCAAACAGTGATGGGAGCCGTGGACGACATAGGGCTTATAACCCGCAAACGTGTGGTGGTTGGGATGCTTCCGAGAAGAGGTCCATCCCGAACCGCTCACGAAAGAAACGTCGCAGTGAACAGAAGGTTGGCGGATCTCTGCACGGCAGAAGGAGTCTTCTTCGTGGACCCCTATCGTACCTTTATCGGTAGAGACGACCTCTACTAAAGGGATGGGGTACATCTCTCCTTTAAAGGAAAGGCCTTTCTCGCCAACCTAATTCAAGATGTCGTCGAACGCACCCAAAGGAGCGTTCGAAACAGAGCGAAAGCGGACGTGCGCCAGCATGCCCGTGTCACTCCTGGAATGACCTTCTCGGAGATCGTCAAAAAGGGTGTGACCACGAAAACAGAGAAGCCGGGAAACGGAAGAGCGTAGGGAGTCCTACACTAGGGGACTTCCTCAAAGTTATTCTGTTCAATGCTAGGTCAATCAGAAACAAGTTTCTTGAGCTCCGTGGCCTCGTAGTAACAGAGGAACCTGAGATGGTGGCCATAACGGAGTCGTGGATAAAAACCTCAAGCCGAGATTTTGAAGGTGAATTCACGATTCCCGGTTACCAGCTCTTCCTAAAAGATAGGCCAGTCAGAGAGGGTGGCGGTGTGATGTTGTATGGCAAGGATACTCTCAACTCGACGGATTGCAACATCGTACTAGGTGTTGACCTAGAGATAGGTCCTGCCAAATACAGGACCCTGGTGCTTTATAGACCTCCTGCCCAACTCGTTGAAAAGGACAGAGATCTGTACCAGCTACTAGGAGAACTTGTCGAAGACAGAGTGTGTATCGTCATTGGTGATTTCAACACACAAGTTGACTGGGAAACCAGAGAACCCTGTGGTGAGAACGCACTACTCCTGGAGTTCGCGAACAACGAGTTCCTCACTCAATGGGTGAGACAGCCAACGAGAGGAGACAATATCCTCGACTTGGCTTTCACCTCTGAGGATGACATCGTTGAGGACCTCTCTGTTGGCGAAGAGTTCGGTGGCAGTGACTACCGACTAATTAGATTTGTAGTCAAAGTCCCCAAGGCAGAGCCTGCAACTAGTAAATCAAGGAAACTGGATTTGAGAAGAGCAGACTTTGCAGGTCTACGCACGGGACTGACTAACGAGAGGCTAGAAGAGTGCGATGCTGTTGAAGACTCTTGGAACAGTTTAAAAACCACATTCATGAGTCTTCAATCGCGTTTTATCCCTCTGAAATGCCCCCGTCAGTTCTCTGTTCAACTAAAGTGGTTTAATCGAGAAATCGGGCAACTGCTTAGGGAGAAGAGAAATGTGTACCGGCAATCGAAGATCTCGGGTGACTTGACGAATACTGGAGGCTAGCCAGGAGAGTGAAGTCCAGCATAAGGGCGGCTAAGCGGTCTGAGGAACTCCGAGTGGCGAGACTCTGTAAAGAGAATCCCAAGGAGTTTTTTGGATATGTGAACAGCCGTAAACCGATCCGTCGAACGATTGGCCCTTTGAGGAATGAGGAGGGGACATTAAAGCATTCAGATGCAGAAAATGCTAACCTCCTCAACGACTACTTCTCTTCAGTGTTTACTGAAGAGTGTGGTCCCATTCCCCAGCCCACGGATTCCTACTCAGGGAAAAAGCTGGAGGCAATGGACTTCACCGAAGGAGAAATAAAGAAAAAGATCGCTGACCTAAAGACGAATAAGTCCCCTGGACCGGACGGGTTTCTACCTAAAGTGTTGAAGGAAGTGTGCGATGAAGTATCACGACATCTGTGCGCTATCTTTAACATTTCAATCCGGACCGAATGCGTTCCTAGAGACTGGCGTAAGGCGAAGGTGACTCCTATCTTCAAGAAAGGAGACCGTAACCAACCGTCGAACTACCAACCTATCAGTCTGACATCGATAGTCGGTAAACTCATGGAAAGCATCATGGTGGATAAAATGACGTCGTATTTAGAGTCAAACCTGCTACTGAGGAGTTCCCAGCACGGCTTCCGACGGCAACGGTCATGCCTGACGAACCTTGTGGAATTCTTCCACTTCGTTTTCAGTGAGCACGATCGGGACAAGGCGGTGGATGTGGTCTACCTAGACTTTCAGAAAGCCTTTGATAAGGTACCACAGCGCCGCCTTCTCCGGAAAGTGCGAGTGTTTGGCATAGACGGAAAGGTAGCCGGCTGGATCGAGAACTGGCTAAGTGGCAGACGGCAACGGGTGGTGGTGAATGGACAGTCTTCTGAGTGGGTGCCCGTTACTAGTGGGGTGCCTCAAGGTTCTGTCCTGGGACCACTACTATTCATCATCTACGTAAACGACATGGACGGTGACATGGTTGCCAAGATTTCCAAATTTGCCGACGATACCAAGCTTGGTATGAACGTTGCAAAGGATGGAAATACTGCCCGCCTGCAGGAAGATCTTGGGAAGATTGGGGAGTGGTCGGACACGTGGCAAATGCCTTTTAACGTGGGGAAATGCAAAGTGATGCATATCGGCCACAAAAACCCCCAATCTCAGTATATCCTTAAGGGCACTGCTATGGAATCCACCGACACTGAGAAGGACTTGGGTGTAACAATCACTAGTGACCTCAAGTTCTCGAAACAGTGCATTGAGGCGGAGAAAAAGGCCCAAAGGATGCTAGGCTATATTAAGCGCCAGTTTGGTTATCGGAACCAAGAGATTGTACTGTGCCTGTACAACTTACTTGCCTGACCGCACCTGGAGTATGCCGTACAATTTTGGAGTCCTTCATTGCGAAAGGACATTGCGAGATTGGAACGCGTACACGCTAGGGCAATTAAATTGATTCCCTCTATCCGACATAAAAGTTATGAGGATAGACTAAGGGAATTAGATCTGTTCTCGTTGGAAACCCGTAGACTGCGTGGTCAGCTCATCGAAGTTTTCAAAATACTTCGAGGGTTCGACAATGTTGACTACCGGGATATTTTCACACTGAGTGAGAACAGAATGCGCAATCACGGCTTCAAACTTGAACTGAAGCGTTACAACCGCAATCTGTGTGGAAATCTTTTCACTTACAGTATCTGCGGTATGTGGAACGCACTTCCAGTGGAAGTTGTCAACAGTGAATCGGTTGACCAGTTCAAGTCAAGACTAGACAAGGTCTTGAAAAGTGGCCGTTTAGGGACGCAAAACAATTGAGCAGCCTTGTGCCCGCTCAATTGCTAGTCCAAAGGTACCCTCTTTGAATGGACCGTAAGGTCTCCTAGGGTACCTTCTTTCGTTGTTGTTACTCCTTGTTATTATAGTATATTATTGATGATGGTCTATTGTCATAAATTGTCTCTTCTTTTATTTTTTTTCTTAAAGTTTTGGTATATATATAATGAAATTTTACTTGCAAGGTCTCTTTTTCGTAATTGTGAATCCCATTCTTTAAATGTTTTTGCAATATCTTCATATTTCATTTTTTTATAATTTCTAGATTAATTCCTAATTATTCAATATGATTTTTAATATTATTTATCCATTTGTTTTTTATTATCCTTAGAAATTATATCAAGAATTCTCTGCATTAGATCATTCTTACCCTCATAAGTACTATTTATATATCTTATTTGTCATTCAAATATTCGCCTCTTCATCAAGGATGCTCCGATTTCTCCTCTTAAAGTATTAATTGCAGCATAACTCGGTGCACCCAGTATCTGTCGATTTACCTTATTTTCAATAATTTGTAACTTATTAATCTCATTCTCTGCCATGTTTATTATGTTTGACCCATGCAGTATTGAAGGCAACACTAGGCATTTCCAGAATGTCTTTCCTATCATTCTTTTATTGCAAATTTTTGAAATTATTGAATAGGTTAAGTTTGCCAAGCTTTTAGCCTTTTTGAAAATCAAATTTTTATGTCTTAAAACAATTTATTTTGTTACCAATTATTATACCAAGCTATTTAATTTTGTCTATTACTTTTATTTTGCCACTTTTTTAGTGCTGATTTTTCCTATTATAAATTATTATACTGCTCTTGTCTTCAGTAATGTCTAATCCATATTTTTTTGCTTATTTCTGTTATCAGTTTTAAGTTTTTATGAGCATTTCCTAGACTTGTGCAGAGTAGCAGTCCATCATCAGCAAAGAAGAGACTTTGTATTCTTATATTTTCATCAATGAAGCCATGTCCTTTTTCTCGTAATTCTGTTATTATCATATAAGTTATAATTTTAAATAATGTTGTTGAGCCAGTACCTCTTTGTTTAATTTCACTTGCAACATTTATCTTAGTTTCTTTATCCTTGATCTTTAATTTAGTATAATCTCCACTGTAAATTTTTGCTATTGCATCTATAATTGTATCATGTATCTTATATTTCATTAGAATTCTATCATCACTTCTCTTTTTACAGAATCAAATGCTTTATTCAAATCTATTGATAATACAAAGAGTGATATTTTTCCCTTGTGGCATTTTTCTATACAATATTGTAAGATTAGCAGGTTGTTCTCTATCCTTCCTCCCTTAGTAAATCTATTTTGAGTTTCTTCCTGTAGATTATTTTGCAATATATGTATGTGTCTCTATCATTTTTCTTATCAGTGACATAAATATATTGTCAGCAAAGATGTTATATATTCTATACCATTTTTCGTGTTTTTTCAAAATAAATATATTTATTTTTTAGTTAAAAAAAACTTCAATGACAAAATGGTTGCCAATCTATTTTTCCCCATAACAGCATACCTATAAATATCTGAAGCATAACTAGTTGACGCAGATAGCGACCACTGCCACCCCCCTGATGCGGACACCCGGCAACCTCAGGCCATTCGAGGCCTATTTAATTCTTGCATCTACGGGAGAGGGGATTAGTATCATTCGCACACTCTGGATCCACTATCGCTCCCCGGCAAGTATCAACCTTCACATCAACCATCCACGCGGGCTGCAAGGCCTCTGACTTAAGGCAACCATATACAATATTAACAAAGACAAATTGTGAGCTTGTTTACTTAATAAACCGCTCCATAGCGAAGGTTCTATATATTATATATCGACGTTATATAATGGAAACCATTTGCGTATTTTTATAGAATTATAATTTTTTGATGTTTGTATAGTGTTCCATATTGTTTACTTGTTCATTTATTTGTCTTATAATATTTATAAAGGCGTTGATTTTTCTTCTATTTCCTTGTCGTATTTTGGAGCTTGTAGTCTCTTGTAACATACCCTAGGAATATAAAGGCTATCTGTGGCTTTAATAAGTTTCGAGATTTGTTCAATTTTGGCATTCACTTCTTTTTTTGTACTCTTGCATAAGCTGCTTATTTTGTATGTGTTTGGTTGTTGCTGTATGAGTTCTAGTAATGCTTCTATGGTGATTTTACCTTGGGCTGTCTTTATTTGGAAGGGAAGGGGTATATGGTAGCGATAAAACTGAGATAACCTGAAGGAGTTCAGGAACCTTGGGCAGTATGCTGCTCTATGTGGAAATTTGGATTTACCAGGATAATATCTGGGGTAGGTAAAGATATATTTATTAGGTATGCAGGAAATTCTGGTTCTTTCTGTACTATTCCTCTGTTTATCATTCTTTGTAAGGTTCAACTAGGGACGCTGGGTGCGTTTGTGTACCCAACGTCACTGAACCTCGCATGAGGTTTGGTGTCGTGCTTTGGTACTTTTATGCGTTGAAGTCGGCAGTAGCATCTACTTCTAGTGGAAGAGTTGGAGTATCCGCTCCAAACGTATACGCTGGCTGTTTAGAGTGGGATCCGTCTCTTTAATTAATAGACTCTCAAGGAAATTCAAGCGGCGAAGAACTGGGTTTCTTCTCTGAATGGAGGTGTTTTCGTCCAGTAATTTTTTGTGATTTGTTGTTTGTGCTTCTCATTATAGTATAGCTAAGTCGATTCTACCTTTTTGCATGTGTATTGTTAAACGTCGGCCTATAATATTTATAGTCATAACAATGTAGTAGTTGTTTGAGTGAGGTTTGCAGTCCTCATGGGGGCATTGAGATTCGTACACCGCGTTAGTAGCTTTTTAGATGGATTGTTTGTCTGCCAGGTAGTTTTTATCCGTATGTGGCTGACCTTTTGGTTCTTGTAGTATATTATAGGGATATAAACTTATTTTTTCTAAGGTAGTATGTTTTAGGACATCTTATAGCCTTTTTTCTTTTGTTCTGCAGGCAGACGTCATCTGATTCTTGTTTTAGAGAGGCAAAGTTTTTTGTTTCTGTTTTCCTTATTTAACTTTACCGAAGAAAATTGAGAATTTTCGTCTCTAATCTGTTGATTAGGATTTGCTTGGATCTTATAAATTCTTCGTCCACTGCAATTCACGTAAACATTTTGCGATGTCTCTTCTTATGTCAAAACTCGTTACCGATATTTTTTAGTTCTCAGTACATTCACTTTTGTCTTAAAGACATTGACCAGGTGATATGTATAAATGTACATATTTATATATAAAAGTAATATTTTTTTTTAGAATTTAGTAAGATTGATAAGATTGCCTATCTTTTCAACTTCACTTTTCAGAATGTGAGGTCCATTAAACAAGTTCTCTATTTCTTAATTAAAACATGAGCTTTTTAATTTTTCATTTCGAAGTATTAAAATGAGTATCTCGTTACAAATTTTAAAACTTTTATCGTATTCTTTATCATCCATCATTTGGCTGAATCATGGGATAAAAGATGGCTTTGCATTTCCTTAACAAAATGAATTAAATTCAAAATCTTCAAGATTTCATTTCTTTAATTTTATTTATCTGGAATGGATCGGTAAAAATAGGAAGACATATATTTCCAACTCAAGTGGTTCTGATTAAGTATTTTCACTCTTACTTTCTATTATCTTCGATTCTTTTTTTCTTAAAACTCTGTGGTATTCAACGTCTCTTTTAAAATATTATTTCTTTTCATTTCATCTTTTTTTTCTCTACAGGATGCCAAACCAATGCAGGGGGCTGGGGGAGGGGTGATAGATTTATCCTCTTTTCAGTAAATGTGCTCACTGATCCGTCCATATGCGAGAAGCCATGTTACTACCCTCTGAAAAGGACGAGCGTAACAAAAGAACAAAAAACTAAGAAAACCAAAATGGACAATTGCAAAGCGCTTTCCTAAGAGTCATTTAATGAGGGTTATAAACCAACCTGAACTATCAATAAAATCTGCAATTTTTGCCTCTCAATCGCTCCCTAAATATCAAAGTTTGAAAAAAATGTGTCCCCAATGTTACCCTGAAATTCTAATCGGAGGCGAGATCATTGCTCCTTCGTCTGAAGTTTGGGCGCTTCAATTGACCCGGTAATGAGCATAAGAAGTGTTTTTAACTTATTTAAGCTGGAAATAGTTGAACGCTGGTGGCGCTTATTACAGTTCTTCATTAAGTAAACTTCCTTAGGTTATTTTCTTTAACTTGGTTGTTTCCATTAGTTGTCTAAAAGCACACATAAACACTTACATCTCTCTTTTCCTCTCTCTCAAAACCAGAAAAGGTGAAAATAACTTTGCTAAAGCCAAGTTTCATTCACTACTTTGCCTACAAGAAACGGGCTATTTTGTGTGTGTGTGGGACGGGGGATTAGGAGGGGGATGGGAGGGCTTTATAGTCTTATTCCTAAAGGTATAAAATTTCCTAAGAGCCTTACACCTTGTTTTTCTCAAATCTGAAGGAGCTCCAGCAAGTTCTGCTGCTATCATGAAGGTTATAACTTCTTTTTTGATTTGAGAAATATTTCAAAGGGAAAAAGCTCGAAATTCTCGTCGAACCCTTAAATTTCTTGGCTGTATTGCATTCTCTACAATTTTCTTCGCAGCGCGATGATCACAATCACTTTTAAAATTTGCAGAGAAGAATTTCGTCTAACCAATTCTTTCACGATATAATTCGTCTCTTCTTGGGAAACTTCCTTCTTTATCTTGCCCATTTTTTTTAAATAGCTTCTTGCAAAAGATATTTTGACGGTAATTGTATTTGATTTCAGGAAATCGACTATAAACTATGTAATACTTGAGATAAATAGGTCAGCATATACTAAACATTGATTATTACATTCATGAACGTATTTGAGACAAAAAGTTTTTTAAACATTTGCTGGGATATAATCTCTTGACAATATATATATATATATATATATATATATATATATATATATATATATAAGCGAAAAAACTCAATAGCGAGTTATGGTATATGATAGTGAAACCAAAGTATAGAAGCATATTTTCGGTATGAAGTTGACCATACCCTCTTCACTCGTATAATGTCCCTTATTCTAACTGTCCCTCATTCTAACTGTCCCTCATTCTAATTGTCCCTTATTCTAATTGTCCCTCATTCTACATAGAAAAACATTAAAAAAACTAATATACGAACACAAAGGAGATGTCAGGCGAGGCAGTAGTACTACATCCAGTATTTTTAACCATATTAGCAATTACAACCACCAAATAGATTATTCAAAGGCCCGATTCTAAATAATTGTAAAGATTTCCGTAAAGGAAAAATTGTAGAATCAATAATAATAATGGGAAAAAAACCCAATTTCAATCTTTCGGATGGTTAATTTTAATGTAGCTCCTATTCCCGGAACCTGATCGTAAAGAGTTTAGTTAGTAATCTTAGAACCCTATTTTTCCGGGGACTTTTTTGGGGCTGGGATTTTGAGGGATTTAGTAACTTGTGTTGTTCATTCCATTTTCATTATTCGACTGAAGAGGGTATGGTAAACTTCATACCGAAACTAGTCTCGTAATTAAATTTTATGCTCTTATACACTGTTTTCGCTATCAGTGCTATGACTGCTCTGCTTATAAGGTCACTTGAAGCATTCTCTTTAGGAGATACGATGGTGTCCGAGTGGTTAGTGCGGTGGACGGAAAAGCGAAAAGATTCAAATATATATATATATATATATATATATATATATATATATATATATATATATATATATATATATATATATATATATATAATGGTAATTATATATGTTATATTATTATTATCATTATCAGTCGTATAATATTTATTGAAATTTTGTTTCCCTCTTTAAAAAGCAATTCACTTTCACTGGGCAGTTGATTTTGGTCAAATTAGCAACGTAACAAAGCGGAACTGTTTATTATTATCTTTAATAGTGTATTTGCGGTGGACGGAAAAGCGAAAAGATTCAAATATATATATATATATATATATATATATATATATATATATATATATATATATATAATGGTAATTATATATGTTATATTATTATTATCATTATCAGTCGTATAATATTTATTGAAATTTTGTTTCCCTCTTTAAAAAGCAATTCACTTTCACTGGGCAGTTGATTTTGGTCAAATTAGCAACGTAACAAAGCGGAACTGTTTATTATTATCTTTAATAGTGTATTTGCGGTGGACGGAAAAGCGAAAAGATTCAAATATATATATATATATATATATATATATATATATATATATATATATATATATATATATATATATATATATATATAATGGTAATTATATATGTTATATTATTATTATCATTATCAGTCGTATAATATTTATTGAAATTTTGTTTCCCTCTTTAAAAAGCAATTCACTTTCACTGGGCAGTTGATTTTGGTCAAATTAGCAACGTAACAAAGCGGAACTGTTTATTATTATCTTTAATAGTGTATTTGATCCAAACCGGATTCGATGAGATGTATATCAATTAAATGAATTTTTAAACGAGCTTTATATTTTTGCATACACTAGTTTTGATTTCAAAAGAGCTGAACTTCAAGGAAAAGTGTGACAAGATGTCCAATACGTGGGGAGGGGGTTGAGGGGGGTAATAAGTCACAAAAGGGAAGTTATATTTTGTGCTTATGCCATTTTTAGTCTCTAGCCTTATCCTAATTTTTGGTACTTCTGTGTAAATGAGCTAAATTTCCATAGTTTAGCGTCCTATGTCTGAATAATAACCAACCAAGGGGATTTTATAAACAAACTTACAATAAGTCAAACATGTTCGTTGTCGTAGAATACTTTGTGGTCGAGTAATACCTTTGTCGAGGTATACCTTTTTGTCGTGCTATACTTCTTTTTAGAAGTATGCCAATATCTAAGAGTGATAATTTTGTCGTTTTTAAGGAAGAGCCGCTTCAACACATAAGGATATAGAGAAACGCACAGGAATTATCCCCAAATAAACATATATTTTATATTTAACAATTTACTACACAAAAAAACATGAACCACAGAAATACTACGAATTTAAAATACACAATAATGACTTCAATTAACTTGACCCTCTAATATTGGCTAACTCAATGCTCACTTCAATATAATAGAAATAGGCTAATTGTCTCTACTGGAGTTTAAATACCTTGGTAGCTCTAGGCGGGTTTGAGTTTGACCTTGAACTCAATGAGCCCAGACACCCCAGGAATCTGGTGGGTCCTTTGACGCGTGCTTCGACCAGATTGTTGGAGGTGGACTGGATAACTTGGCAGTCACAAGGTATTTCGGCGAGTGTAGCAGATGGAGGTCCACACGGTATTCAGGAGGGGGAGAGGGTTCTTCAAGTGCGAGAACTATCACGGTGCTTTAGGAGGCACCAAGATAGGCGGGGTTTCTCTGACGAGAGTAAGTTGAACTTGGTGCTTAAACCCAGTTAACTTTGAGTTCGGTGTGACCATCGGGTAACTGGATCGAGGGGGAGCTTTGTCTTCTTCGTTTTGGAAGTCCTCCAGGTCGAGGACTATCAAGGTGCTTTGGGCTACACCAGGATAGGGGGGGAGGGGGGTTCGCTGACGATAATCAGTTGAACTTGGTTCCTAAACCAAGTTAAGTTAGTGTTTGGTGTGACTACCGGGTAACGGGCTCGAGGGGAGCCTTTTTCTTCTTTTCGTAATTCCTCAAGGGCGAGGACTATCCGTGGGATATAGGATGCACCAGAATAGGAGGAGCCTCTCTGATGAGAGTAATTGAACTTGAACAAGTTAACTTAAAGTTCGGTTTGATAACCAGGAACTAGACCGAGGATGAGCTTCTTCTTAGTTCCCTTAGTTCCAGTCTTGGTAGCCAGGCCTCTATTGCCGGGGATTTCGTAGCCTGGTGACTCACGTATTCTATCTCGTTTTTCCCAAGTGATTGGTATTTATACCTCGTCACCCCACTGGGATAGGGTTAAGAATTGGAGGGGGGGCTTGTGGACGGGCAGCACAGCACAAATTATGATAGATTGATCTTTGCAAAGATCAATCTATCATAATTTCTAAACATGATAAGGTCAAAGGGGTAGTAATCTTAAATCGTACTGATTATATGCGCAAAATGTATGCCATTCTATCAGATTTGTCGAAATTTTCCAAAGTGAATACAGATCCCCTTAAGTATATTCTGAAAATTGAAGATAGAATTAATAATTTTCTACGTTCTCTTACTAAACGAAATATTTTAATTGATGTATATCATAAGCTTTTTGTTTCTGGTTCACCCCCTGGGGTCATCTATGGTTTACCTAAAACTCATAAAAATGAAATACCTCTCCGCCCTATCTTATCTGCAGTCAATAAAATAAGCTACAACTTAGCTAAATTTTTTGTTCCACTTGTTGATCCTTTGACACACAATCACTTCACCTTACGTGACTCTTTCGATTTTTCCAAATATATTGGTGATCTCCGTTTGGGGAATTCTTCTTTTATGGCCACAATTGATGTGGATTCATTATTTACTAATGTTCCGGTACAGGAAACCATTAATATTATTTCAGATACTCTTTTTCATAATACGAGTGAAATATTGGGTTTAACTAAACAACTTTTCATCAAGCTTTTAAAGCTAGCCGTGGGTGATACTATTTTCCTTTTCAACAATGAGCTCTATTTACAACACGAAGGCATGGCTATGGGTTCCCCACTGGGTCCCTCCTTTGCCAATAGCTTTTTGTGTCACCACGAAACTCGGTGGCAAGACAAGTGTCCATTAGAATTCAGGCCTATTGTCTTCAAAAGATTTATAGATGACTGTTTTCTAATTTTTAAGCACAGTCATCATGCACCCCTATTTCTAAATTATATTAACCAACAACATCCCAACATAAGGTTTTCTATGGCAACAGAAAAGGACAACAAAATCTCGTTCTTGGATGTCAACGTTGTCCGAACAGGTTCCTCTTACAATACATCCATTTACAGAAAACCTACCACCTCTAGATTAGGTACACATTTCTTTAGTAGCTCTCCCAATCAGTTTAAATTATCCAGTATTAAAAGCCGAATTTTTAGAGCCTACCATATATGCTCTAACTGGATATCGTTTCATGAAGAACTGACTTATTTAAAGGATTTCTTCAAATTTAATTATTACCCCGATTTCATCTTCGACCAGTTAGTATCCAAATTTCTCTCCAAAATATACCATCCTCGCCCCTTACTTAATACTGTTTCTAAACAGAATGTTTTCATTAAGCTACCCTATCTCGAGCATTTGACATCCGAGTTTAATAAACTCCTTCTCTCTACCCTCAACAACCATTTCCCTCAATGCCAATTCATTTGTATTAACTCCAACCCTGTATCGTTAAATTCCATTTTCCTCCATAAGGAGCCAATTCCTTTGGGCTTGCGATCCTGTATAATTTACAATTATACATGTACGACCTGCCACAGTCGTTATGTAGGCCAAACTGGCTTACAATTCAACTGCAAGATCGCGAAGCACTTGGGTTTGTCTCATAGGACTGGTATTCCCATTTCTAAACCTGAAGCCTCTTCCATCAGGCAACATTCAGAGTACCACCATCATCCTCTTAATTCTAATTCATTTACTATACTATCTTCAGCCTTAACTTCTCTCGATTTGAAAATCTTAGAGTCACTATATATCATTAAAATAAATCCAAAGTTAAATAATTACGCCTCCTCAATTAAATTATTCACAATATAACCAACCAACACTTCAATAGATTAACTAGCCAACCGACCAACCAAATAAATTTCGTCAGTAATTTTAAATGTTTAGTTAGTTGATTTCTCAACTCCCACGTTAAAGGTCAGCCCCCTTGTTCATTCTGATTTAATTTCGTTTTTTTTGGTCTTTTTTTGGTGTGTGTTTTTACAATTTAATATAATGTTATTTTTTGTTTACTTCAGTAACTTTTAATACGTGATAATAAAGTCAGTTTGTTATAATTTCACTTTCTATTTTTTTTTTAAATACCACTGGGTAATATTATTTAATTCTATATATTATTAGTGTTTTTACTTTAATTTTAATTATTGTTAATTTTATTATTTTAACTTGCCATCTTCCGCTTTTTTTTTTTTTAATGCATTCTTTAAGTGTTATCAATTAATGTTCCTTCCCCTTCTCATTAAACGATATAGTCGCTGAAGATGGTCCTAGTAAAGGTCCGAAACGTCCAGCCAATAAATAATTAGTATAATCACCTGGGTC